>CM035137.1:92739641-93939641 GCA_020205605.1 Panax ginseng
TTATTCCATTCTTTATTATTATGTTGAAATATCCCGTCTGCAAGTGGATTACGCATTTACCGGTTCCATTCTTTATTATTCTATTGAATAACCTCGCCTACGCGGCCTATCGTGATGCCCGGTGAATTCTATTGTTATTCCATTCTTTATTATTATGTTGAATAACTCGCTCATGCTGGCACCGTATACATGGTAAAATTCTTCTCGTTATTCTATTCTTTATTATTATGTTGAATAACTCGCCTATGCAAAGTACCGCATACACGGTGAAATTCTTCCGCTATTCCATTTTTTATTATTCTCATTGAATATCCTCGTCTGTAAGGCGACACGCATTTAATTCGGTTCCATTATTTATTATTCTCGCTGTAATAACTCGTCTGCAAGGCCTATCACATGCCCGTGAATTCTTCTATTATTTTATTCTTTATTATTCTATTGAATAACTCGCCTATGTGGATTACCGCATTTACGGTGAATGACCTTTCAGATTCATTCTTTATTAAATTGTGGAAATGATCTCGTTTCACACGCGATTACCGGATAACGGGTGAAAATCCATTTACGCTTTCAGATATTCTATTATATTCGTATGAGATATCATTTCTTTTGTACTCGCCATGAAATATCATTTTATTTGGTATTTTTGATACGAAAGTTACTATTCACTAAGTTACTATTCACTCTAGTATTATTCACTCCTGTATTCGGACACTTTTCATGCCGAGTACTATTCACGAAGTTACTATTCAATTAATATTATTCACTCTGCACTTGGAATACTTTTCATGTCAGTACTATTCACGAGGTACTATTCCTCAAGTACTATTCACGGGTACTATTCACGAGGTACTATTTACCTAAAAATATATTTTTTCCCATTCAAAATTATTTTTGGTACATGAATATTATTCTTGATTTTTACTCCACAAAGTAGTATTATGTCGACAATTTGATATTTTTAACTCGATAAATTTAAAGTCTTTAATATTTATCCTCGACATCGCTTCGATTAATGCTTATATCATTGTCATCATCCTTATGCTTATATTATGATGAAAGTTATCTTTGGCTTACGCAAGTATAGATGGACTATTGATTATTGGTTTTACAAATTGTATATGTTCGGCTTACGCGGTAAAGATGGATGTGTGTATGATATGATCATAACCATCGGTGATAATAACGAATATCCTCGGCCCGTAGTGCATGGATAATTCGATGATGTGATCAAGCGTGATCATGACCATTAGTTAACAATTGAATGTCTTCGTCAGAAGTAATCGATGTATTAATTAATTGGTATGATCACGACCATTGGTTTTATAGTTGAATATCTTTGGCCCGTAGTGCAAAAGGTAGACAACTAATTGGTATGATCATTGTTATTACATTTGAATATCTTTAGCCTTCAAAAGGGATATCGAGTAAACGCTCTATTAAGCCTCTTCAGGGCAAGGAGAAATTGTTGATTTACATAATTATAAATAGGAATTATGGATTTAACTATAATCTTTGGTGGTTTAGGTGAAGACAAGTGATGATAGTTCCTTTTATCTTGGGTATAACAAAGAACCGTTGTTGAGTATTACAGAATGAAATATTAACGATGGATTTTAATCATGTAAGATAGTAGACATTATGTTCTACTCGACTTTCTAATGGATTGCTTATTCCACCGCAATTGTTGATCTAAAACTTGTCATCTATTGTATTCTATCGCTTGTTATATCGTCAAGGCTAAGGATAATTTATTCTCGCATTATCTTAGTCATAATATTTCATCGGGCTAGTTGAGCTCACCCTTTCTTTCATTATTCTCTTCAGAAAATGAGAACGAAATGAGACTAGCTCAGGAACCTGAGTGATGGTTCAAGATAAGTGGCTTTAGTAGTCCCTCACTATTCGTGATATAGTGTGATAATAATTGTAATGAGGACTCCATCGAGTGTGAATATTGTCTTCGTGTTAAAACTCTCACTATGTTTTATCGTATTTTACACCTAAAGTCAGATAAAAGAAGTTGTAGTTGATTTATGTACCATGATATTTAGCTACCCAAGATGGGTGATGTACACCTATTTTGGAGGCTGCCTGCGTCGCTTTTTTTCGCCTCCGATAAAAGATCTCTAACTCATGCAAGCATACATGTGTTAACAAGTAATACAGTAGTAAGAGAGTATCGATCCCACGTAGAAAGTTGTCAAATTTAAACTACTATGCATAAATTAAATCACTATATTTATATGCTTAAACGAACGACTATATTGGTGAATTAATATAATTGCAAATAATAACTAAAACAAGAATAATAACTTAATAAACCAAATCTAGAAATAATGGGATCCTAACTTCATTTAATACTTCATCTAATTACCACTATCATGCAAGAATTGTTCACATATTACAGTGAAAATAGCCAAGAGACTAATAGAGTCATAGCCATTTTTCAATGTACTACGACCTACTTACACAAAGATCCACAATCGATAGACTCCATGTAATTAATAATATAACCAAAATCACTATATGTCTATGTGAAGTTGCAATCATACTGAATTTAAGCACAAGCCCTTATTTTAACTCATACGGTGAAACAATATATTTCTATCTGGTTCACGAAATACACAAGCCCTATAAAACCACCCCATATACGTATGCTATCATGATTACAAATCATACTTGCATGTTCATTGTCAATTCCATACAAGTACTGAAACGAATGGTGATCAAGCATTCATACATGCAAAACAATCATGATAGAATTTTCAAAAGATATGTAAAACAGCCCCAGCAATCAAGCATGCAACTAAACTACATATTAAAATCCGTTAGAAACCCATAATGGAGTTTACTCATAACCCAACCAAAAGCCATTATGGGATCAAAGCTAAAACATGGTTAACAAAGCAAACCAATTAAAAGATGAAGGATAGAAACGATCAAACCCAATTGTCGATTATGTACCAAAGTTAACGCTCAAATCCTCATATAAATCCAAAGAAAATAATAATGATAATCCATAATGATGAAAATCCCAAAAAGAATTGGAGAAGTAGGCGCTTAAGCTTCGCTCTATGTTGAATCTCCTTCAATGTGTAAACCCTAGTTCCTACTATAAAAAATACGTAAAAGTTATCAAAGTTATGTCCAACTCAAATGACATCGCTTTTAATTAAAATACAACCCTTTAATAAAAAAAATAAAACAAATCAAGAACTTTTCACCATCACAAGACGGCCGCAGTGCTCTTCCAGTTGTAATCTCGCTATGCGCGCGAGACTTGCAAGCAGTGTCATGTTGTCCACCGGGTGTTGTAAGTGCGTTGCTGGCCCCCAAGCTTGTCTCTGTCACATGGCCATTGTCTCGTGAATTCGGCTCTCACGCAAATCGACCGCTCACGCTTCCTTCTTTTGTCCATTCATGCTTTGTTTTCGCCCACTGATCCTCATGCCACGATATCCCAAATTTTGTGCCTCGCTTCATGCGCCCATTAGCCTCGTGTCCTCTAATACCACCAAATTAGGCCGCTTCCCCAAGACTTTTTCACCAAAAGGAGTTTTAAGTAAATGCAATGCAAAATAACATGAAAGGCAACTAAAAACACACTAAAATGTACTTGAGATGGGCATAGTTCAAGGAATTGGTATTCAATAAGTAGGTATAAAACCCACTTATAAGCCACATGCCTATCATCTTCTTTCCAATGGTGAGTCTTCTTCGACTTATAATTATTCCATTGTTCCAATCGAGAATCATATTTCAAACAAACTCCAAGATTATATAAGTAGTGGCTCAGAGATATACTCAAAAAGTAGATGTGCACAACCCCCGCCTTTTATGATAACATGAGGTCAGATGTCATTAGACATCTTGTATGATAGTGGACAAAACACCTTCCAAAGTCAGGTTCACCTCACCCTATTCTGGCTCACCAAAATTAAATATCAAATGACGATACAATAATTACACACTTATTTAAAGTTCTCAACAAAATTATTTCCATACTATTTAGTGAGAACCTCAACAAATTATAGTATCACCGCTCTATTCTCCTCATATCCCCGCCGACCTAGCAACACTCTTATTACCCGAAAGGAATTGTGAAGTAAAAAGGGTGAGCACAACTAGCCCAAGAAAGAATATCATGACTAAAGATAATTTACATCATCAATAGCCTTCATCAAGAATAAATCGTAGATTTAGAACATACGGTAGATGATAAAACTTTTCAACCATAGTCATAGCTTTAACGAAAGCAATCCATTAGAAGAGTCAAATAGACCATCGATCTATTATCTTCCATGTTAAAAGTCCATCAATAATGTTTTATCCCTATAACATCAATCAACAATTCCCCGGCCCACAATCATACGAATAACTCCTAATCATAATTGTGATTCTAAATTCTCTTCGCACTCGGACGTAAGATAATTTTCATCACCTATCTTCACCGAAACATCAAAAATCATGGTTATACCAAATCAAAATTTTGCTCATAATCATACTAATAAATTCATCTTTGCACTACTACCAAGATATTCATTAACAATTCATCTTTGCACTACAGCCAAAGACATACAAATCAGATTTAAGAGTCAAGAGTAGCATGATATCTACTATCTTTACGAATTAAAAGTGTATAGTCAATATTTTATCACCGAGACTCACTTTTTAATAATTAATCTACATCATCGAATCATCCCCGCACTACTACCAAGGATATCCATTAGATATTTGCACTTACCACTAATTATCCATGCACTATACTGCCCAAGGATATTCGTGTTTTTCAACAATGGTCACGATTATACCGAATAATCCCTAGTTATAATCATACCAACAACCGCTCATCAATGCACGTAAGGTATACAACTATAAAACAAATAATCAATAAATTCATCTTGCATCGTAAGCCAAAGATATACAACCCAGAAGCCAATAATCAATCAAATTCATCTTCGCACGTAGTTCAATGAGATACAATTGTAAAATCAATAATCAACAATCCATCTTTGCATCGTAAGCCAAAGATATACAATTGTAAAATCAATAATCAATAGTCCATCTTTGCACGTAAGTCAAAGATGACTTTCATCACAATATAAGATAAAGATGATGACAATGATACAAGCATTAATCAAACGAAAACAAGAATAAATATTAAAGACTTTAAATTTATCCAAATATTATCAATCACTTAATAAACTCATAATCTAATATTATTAATAATATAACAATATTTTAATCACTTCTTAAACTTATAAACAATTTATTTTAATTGTTTACACTTTACCAAATAATGCATTTAATTATTCAAAATGCTATACTCATAAGATTTCATCACCAATGATCAAATCCCTTTATCACAATTCTCGTGATATACCCTATATAGATTCCCAAACCATAAAATATTATTTTCCAATTTTGTTACTTCACATAACATATTTAATTCATTTAATCATAACTAGTTCATTTTCATGAAAATACCAAATCAGTCCCAAAAATATTTCTTTTCCGAGATTTAGCGTAATATAGTCCCATATTGAATATATATTTTCTCAAAATTTTTAAAATTCATTTACTATTTTTCATACGGCCAAACCTCATTTAATATTTAGACATTTATCATAAATTATACTTTTGTCCAAAAATTCTAAAATTTACAGGTATACCCTCATTATATACATGTACTCCCAATAAAAATTTCAATAATTTTGGAGTTAATCACAAGGAGTTATAAGGGTTTACTTTTAAAATAGTCTTTTTCCATAAAATTCATAACTCCTAATCTATACATCCAAAAATTGCCATTTTTGGACACAATCTAGAAAACTCGACCAAAAAACCATTTCAAATTTTTCCAGAATTTTGAGGGTCGAAAATTATAAAACTCAAGAATGAATTTTCACTCCGCCATAAGCAGAATCCACATAAATGCATCATTTCCACAATTTAATAAGGAATGAATACAAAGAATTATTCACCATGCATGCAGAATCCACATATACAACCCCAAATTTTATGAATAAAGATTTAAATTTCTCAAATATTTTTTTGAATAATTATGGTGGATTTGAGATAATGTTATAGTTGTGGGTAATATTTATAAATTTTGCAAAGTATGCAAGTTGTTATATAATATTCGATTGGTCAATGGAGAATATTCTTTTTATCGTGGAATATCCGTATTTACTAATAATAATCATCGGTGGACCCCACAACGAATTATTGGGATTTGATCGAGAAAATAACAAAAATATTTTTATGAAAATAAATATCTACGAAGTTTTACCGTTAAAATTGCTGCTGAAAAACTACTATTTAGTAAGTAAAAAATGGTTTTACAAACCGTAATACGCTGTGGTCGCATAAGAGCAGACACCAGTATTGATTATCGATGCTTACGTGAGAAGTCACCGCTTTTGTTCAATTATTGCTACAAAGAATTGTTGTCATAAGATCTCACGCTATTTGATTCAATTATTGTCGATATTTTATATATTATTAAATCAATAATTGAGATAACAAAGTTATTAATATTATTATTTGCAATATTAACGATGTCTGTAAGTTCTCGCCAAGGAGAGGTTCGTCACCTAATCAAGCGCCCAATAGGAGAAATCCTTATCGAAAGCCCCCTTTCTCGGGAACGACCGGT
Organism: Panax ginseng; assembly: GCA_020205605.1. NCBI lineage: Eukaryota > Viridiplantae > Streptophyta > Magnoliopsida > Apiales > Araliaceae > Panax > Panax ginseng. The sequence continues at coordinate 92,746,303 of CM035137.1, forward strand.
CGATTAATATTGTGAATTATAATAATGATGATAAATGTTGTTAAATATATTGAGGTGTCTTTTATGAAGTCACTAAGTTTATATATATATATATATATATATATATATATATATATATATATATATATTATATATTTTTATTAGTATTATTAATGTAATAAAATGTAAAAGCTTTTTATATAAAATGTAATACTTTTATAAAGTTATTTGTTTTATTAGACAATAATTAGAATATAATATATTTTATTATGCATAGTAGTATTTTAGTATAAGTAAAATTTTTATATAAAATGTAATACTTTTATAAAGTTATTTGTTTTATTGTATAATAATTAGAATATAATATATTTTATTATGCATAAGTGTTTCAGATAAGACTTTAAAGTTTTTGTAGATAGTAATCTTTTTTTATATAAAATGTAATACTTTTATAAAGTTAATTGTTTTATTAGATTTTAAATAAAATATATATATATATATATATATATATATATTATATTTTATCAGATAAGATCCTTTCTATTTTCCTATAAATAGATGCTTAGTTAGAATTGAAATCACACCGTAAATTCGTAGAATTCTCTCTCTATAATCTCGAGTTTATTTCTTTAGAGTTTTAAGAAGCTTTGAGCAGAAAAGTAAAGTTTTCTTCAAGATATCCCCGCCTCTACCCGCTTTAGTACTCTTTTTTTATAAGGTAAGGGATATTATTTGTTGTACTCGTAAGGGGTATTATTTCTTTCAGATTCATGAAGAGAACTTCATATTCCATTCTTTATTATTCTCGTTGAATAACTCAGTATATGCCAAGTACCGCATACATGGTGAAATTCTTCTCCGTTATTCCATTCCATTCTTTATTATTATGTTGAATAACTCCGTCTATGCCAAGTACCGCATACACGGTGAAATTCTTCTATTATTCCATTCTTTATTATTCTGTTGAATATCCTCGCTCGCAATCATGCATTGCAATTTACCCATTCCATTATTTATTAATATTCTATTCAAGTATCCTAATATCCGTTCCATTATTTATTATTCTCGCTTAATTCCTCGCTCGCATGACCGTTCCATTCTTTATTATTCTGCTGAGAATAACTCGTCTGCATGCGGCCTATCGCATGCACGGTGAATTCTTCTCGTTATTCCATTCTTTATTATTCTCGTTGAATAACTCGTATATGTGATTACCACATGCATGGTGAATGATCCTTTGTATTTCATTCCTTATTAAATTGTGGAAATGATCTGCTACGTGATTACCGCATGGGGCGTGTGAAAATCATTTGCGCTTTCGTAATTTTTCTCGACCTCAAAAAAAATTCTGAAAGTCATAATATAAGCATTGACTGCTGATTATGATGAAAGTCATAATAAAAGCATTGGACCGATGAAAATCATGGGTATATGTAGTATTAGTAAGTGTTATGATGAGTTATGTTGGTTATTATGTGAAAACATGAAAGTTTCTTAGAAATCACAAAGAGTTGAAAATCGATTTTTTGGTGAAAATGGAATATGAAATTCAATCGACCATATCTCCTATTATATTTTTCAATTTTTTGAGTGTGGTCAAGTTCTAGAGTTAGATCTATGAGTTTTCTAACTTATCCAAGTGGAATCACCGAAAAGGTGTTGTAGATTTTCGTGTGGACCGATTTTAAAGAAAGGAGTCAAAAAATTGTAAAGTACCAAAAAGCTATCGCCTATAAATTTAAAAGGGCATTTTCTACCACTTAATTTATGAGAAAATTCGCCTTTTGGGACATGGAAATATATGGTATAAAGTACCTCCTGTCCAAAAATGAGCTCATTCCGACTTAAAATGAGCAAGTTATGACTATTTCAATATTTAGGTTTTTTCAATTTAAAAATGCTATAACCGAAGTTCTATAACTCCATGACCATGAAATTTAAACCGAAGCTCACGCTAATATGTGTAAGATCCTCGCCAAGATTTGGGAATTTCTCGAGTTAAACTTGAGGTAGCTAATTTCTTAAGGAATTAATTAGAAATTGATTTTTGAAAATACTTAAGAGAGTTGAAAAATTATAAAAAAATACTTGTTGTGTATGAAATATATGTATATATGTTTGGACAAAGGATAGAAAAATAATAAGTTGATTTGGTAATTTTTCATGAAAATGGTTTAGTTTCAAACATACGAAAGTTAAATATGTTATGTGAAGTCAAGAATCGGGTAAATAGGATTTTAGGGCTCAAAATCCTATATAAGGTATATGCAGATTTTTGATGAGTGATTTGATCATCGGTGATGAAATCTTATGAGTATGGCATTTTGAATGATTAAATGCATTATTTGGTAAAGTGTAAACAATTAAATTAAATTGTTTATAAGTTTAAGAAGTGATTAAAATATTGTTATAATATTAACAATATTAGATTATGAGTTATTTAAGTGATGGATAATATTTGATAAATTTAAAGTCTTTAATATTTATCCTTGTTTTCGCTTGATTAATGCTTATATTATTGTCATCATCCTCATGCTTATATCAGGATGAAAGTCATCTTCGCTTACGCGTAAGTAGATGGACTCGTATGATTATGACTAATGTGTGATTATTCAAAGATAATTATGACCGTAATGTAACGTAATGATGTGGTAAAAGTCCTCATCGGGCCTCAGTAGTTCATCATGGACACAAATGTTGGTATGATTATGACCAGTGGATTATTCGAGATAATCATGACCATCGATGATTACATGAATATCCTCGTCGTGTGGTGCAGTGATGATGATGTGTTTATTTATTGTCGAGTCTCAAATGATAAAGTTTATGAAAATCTTTTAAATCATGTAAGATAAATAGTAGATTTTATGCTCTACTCGACTCTTCTAATGGATCGCTTGTTCTCACCGCAGCTAAACTTGATGTCTATTGTATTTTATCGCTTAATATTGTTAAAGACTAATGATAATTTATTCTCGCATTATCTTAGTCATAATATTTCATCGGGCTAGTTGAGCTCACCTTTTTTCATCGTTTCTTCAGAAATGAGAATATAGCCGGACGTAGCTGGGAACCTGAGTGATTATTCCGTATGATAGTATTAGTAGTCCTCACTATTCTGTTAAATAGTGTGACAATAAATGTAATGAGGACTCCATTCGAGTGTGGATATTGTCTAGATGACAATATTCTTATTAAAACTCTCAATTTATGTTTTGTCGTATTTTACACGAATCGTTGTATAATTAGTTTGTATTTATATTTTGTACCATGTTTGTAAGGATTAAAAATGGGTCAATGAATCGAGGATCGAGCTTTCTCTCTTTCCGATCTCGTAAATCCTCCTTTCCATGGAGCAACACGTAACAACACATGATCTCCAATATTGAAATTCACGCCTTTTCGATGAAGATCAAGATAACTCTTTTGTCGATCTTGTGAGGTTTTTATATGTCATTTCAGTTGTTTAAATCTTTTTCGTAGTCATACGCATTAACTCCTGGCCCCAACAACATTGCTTCACCCACCTCATCCCGACATACCGAGAACGACACTTTCTTCCATACAACGCCGAATGGAGCCATGCCAATACTTGCTTGATAACCGCTGTCAGAGGAAAACTCCACCAATGGTAAGAACTTGTCCCAACTTCCTTGAAGTCAAGGACACGAGTCTTAATAGATCTTCAAGAGTTTGAATAGTCCTCTCTCGATCGCTCATCTGCTTCGAGGATGATAAGTCGAACTAAATCGTAAATCCGCTACCATAGCTTTTTGCAAACCAACCGAAAATCTTGAAGTGAATCTTGGTCTCGATCAAACTATGGATACCGCATACCATGCAGCCTTTACAATCTCATTTATGTACATACGAAAGCAAGACGCTCCAAAGGTATAAGTTTCTCTTATAGGTAAGAAATGAGCAGACTTGGTCAATCTATCAACAATGACCCAAATCAGATCTATGCCTTTGAGAAACCTTGGTAAGACCAAGAATAAAATCCATGGTAATGTGCTCCCACTTCCATTATGTAATTTCAAGTGGTCAGAATGGACCATTTGGCACTTCGATGCTCCGCTTTAACTCGCTGACAAGTTAGACATCTCGAGATAAACCCCGCTTATCTCTCTCTTCATATCGCTTCTACCAAAATGTATGTCAAAGAGCATGATACATTTTGGTACTCCCAGTGATGGATCAGAAATGGTATGTTAGCGCCTTTCATCATGATTTTATATTTTAAATCATGATCGTTAGAACACAAAGTCCTGAGTCGACTCAAGTATTCCTTCTTCATCGATTCTTGCTTCCTAAGATAAAGACCTTCTTTCACTTTCTTCCTCATACGATCACCTCCGTGTCTATAGTTTAAGCAATTTTTAACTTTATCGATTAAAGCCTGCTCTACTCTTATATTCGCCATCAACACACGGGTCCCTCGAGTCTTTAACTCTATCTTCATCCTTTGTAAGTCATACAAAATGGGCTTTCAGGTTGACAATATCAGACTCGCATCAAGATCCGCATATGTTCTTCTACTCAATGCGCCGCCACTATGTTCGCTTACCAGTGATGGTATCAATGGTACGATCATAATCTTTCAATGGCTTCAAGCCAACGCCGCTGCCGCATGTCGAGTTCCTTTTGGGTGAAGAAAATTCGAGGCTTTTATGATCCGTGAAGATTTCCACTTTCTTCATCATACGTAATGCCTCCAAATCTTAAGTGCAAAATGATAGTCGCTAACTTTAGATCATGAGTAGTAGATAATTCCTCTCATATTCTTTGAGTTGTCGAGAGACATAGGCTATGACTTTCCCATGTCGCATGAGAACACATCCTAACCTTTTGCCCAAGATCACTATAGATGACAAATCCTCTAAGCTAGATGGTATCACTGTAACAAAATAAATGAGTCTCCTCTCGAGTTCTTGAAAACTCTTCTCACATTCCTCGCCCAACCGAATTTTGTATCTTTTCGAGTCACCGAAAGTTAATGGAGTAAATATTCGAGAAAATCCTTCCACGAATCTCCGATAATAACCAGCTGTTCGAGAAAGCTACGATTTCTGGCCATCGACTTAGGTTATTCCTACTTTTCAATTGCTTCAATCTTCGCCGTCAATGATATTCTGTGATTTGATATCACGCGCCCAAGAATGCAACTTCCTCAAGCCGTAATTCGTGATTTCTTCAATTTGGCATAAAACTTGTTTTCACGGCTTTTGGAGTATTAGCCTCAAGTGTCGTTGCTCATGATCTTCACGGCTTTTGAGTAAATGAGGATGTCATCAATAAAGATGACCAAAAAGTGATCCAAATATTCCTCAATACTCTGCTCATCATATCCACGAAGGCGCAGGAGCATTAGTCAATCTAAAGGACATGACTAGAATTCATAATGCCCGCATCGAGTTCCTCGAAAGCCATTTTTGAATGTCATCTGCTTTTAATCTTTAACCGATGATATCCGTAATCTAAGATTAATTTTGAAAAGAATTCGCGCCTTGCAACCGGGGTCAAACAGTCATCAATACGAGGCAACGGCACCTATTTTTTGACAAAGGATATGGTTCAACTCCCAATAATCAATACAAAGTCTCATACTCCCATCTTTCTTCTTCACGTAATGTAATGAGCACCCCAAGGAGATGTACTAGATTTAATGAAACCGGCGTCTAACAATTCCTACAATGGGTCTTTAACTCCTCAAGTTCAATAGAGACATTCGACATGGGCTTTTGGAAATGGGTTTTTGTACACGTTCAAGGTCGATACAAAATTCAATTTCATGCTCGGGGTAGGCCATGAAGTTCTTCAGTGAATACGTTAGAAATTTATTAACAATAGAAATATCATTCAATATCGACGATTTTTGTTTTAAATCCACGATACGAGCTAAGAAAGCTTCGACATCCATGTTTCAATAAACTAATAGTTTTATGGCTCGAGATGACAAAGATTGATTTTAATAGTTTGGTCATTGAATTCGCATAATAGGTCAAGTTAGAAATATGAAAGCTAACAACCTTACGTAAAATAATCAATTTTTGCACGATGAGTAGCTTAACCAATCAATCCCTGTAAATACGCCAAATGCAAGTATTTTCAATGAAATAAGATCGACAGTAATGTGAGGGTACCGATTTGAACCAAACAAGACTTATAAACACCGGATGTAATGAAGGTTTCTCCCAACTGAGTTTCAACAGATAAGTCAAAGTCTAATTTCTCCTGAGTCAAATTTAAACGCTGAGCATAAGTAGGAGAAATAAAAGAATGGGTAGAACCCAGATCAAATAAGGTATAGAGTTCGCTAGAGTTTATGATAAGCTTACCCGTGATGACCTCGCTCGTTCCTCGCTTTCCGGGAGGTCACAACAAACGCCTTCCTCGAACTACCGGCTTTTTTTTTTGGGACTCGCCTTTGGTGCCTCCATCATAGCCGAACTCTCTTTTTCAGATGACAAAATCGAGCGAGGTGATCTTCTTTTCATAATTATAACACGCTTTTGGATCGTTGTCATGAGACCCCTAATTTTATAAAATGAAAGTTTTTAATTTTCTTATAATTATTATTTTATTTAGTAAATGGTTAAATTGATGAAAGAATAAAGTTAAAAGTGATATTTGAAATTATTTATTTTATTTTATTTTATTTCATTTTATTTTTTCTCTAAGGTATGTTCATTAAAAAAAATTATATTAAAATATCAAATCACATGGGGTTATAATTTGCGTACAAGTCTATGAAACCTCCTTCAATCAACTGTTACCAAAGTAGCATGTGGATGATAATTCCGGTCACGGGTGGAATAATAAAAGAAAAGAAAAGACAAATGCATGTGGGGGAAAAAGAAATAAAAAGAAGAAGCATGAGGGGAGACCGGCATTCATTTTTTTTTTTGCATGGCAAGACTCTTTTTGATTATCTCTCTCTCCCTATTCTTATTTCTTCTCCTCCAAGTGGATTTCCACTGAAACTGGTTCTACTAGCTTCACAGGATCAAATAAAGATGGATGATAAGAGAGAGAAACATTTTGTGTTGGTTCATGGAGCCTGTCATGGTTCATGGTGCTGGTACAAGCTGGCAACACTGCTCAAATCAGACAGCCACAGAGTCACCGTCCTCGACATGGCAGCTTTTGGTATTCACCCGAAGCAGGAGCAGGAGGTACATCTGATCTCCGACTACTTAAAACCATTGATGGAGTTTATGGCCACTCTACCGAAGAAGGAAAAGGTGGTTATCGTGGGCCACAGCATGGGTGGGGTAGCCTTGTCCGTTGCTATGGAAAAGTTCCATAAGAACATTGTTGTTGCTGTTTTTGCCACCGCTTTTATGCCTAGTTCAGATCTTACCGCAGAAACCATTTCTCAAGAGGGTGAACAACTGTAGTATTGTTGCGGATGAGTTGCAGCAGCCATTTGGGAAATCCGAAAGAGAAAGACAAGGAGAGGTGGTCCACACCGAACATACCCTGCCATACCTAATTCAGCTCCGACCATCAAACCATTCCGGCACATCATCTTCGTTGTCGTTGCCGATGATATCGCCCCAATCACCGGAATACGAGATTTTTACAGAATTCATGGTGAAGTCCCGCAAACTATATTAACTGGCTGGCCTCACCATCTTTACCAGTGTTTGTCAAAACTCCCTCGGCGCCATTACTCGAACCTTTGGTGGCCAACTCGAACGATGGACCTCGCCGCCTACTCCGGTGAAAACTCTGTCATAGTCGGTTTTTTTTTTTTCTTTTGGAGTCATGGTAGGGATGGGTATTGCATTAGAGACATTATGTGGACAAGCATACGGAGGGGACAGGTGGATATGCTCGATATACATGCAAAGATCCTGGGTTATTCTAAACAGCACCGCTTTTATTCTTATGTTTTTATATATATTTCTTTTGTGCCAACTTTTGAGACTCATTGGTCAGACCGATGATATCTTTTGAGAAGCTGGCAAGGCTCAGAGCAGGATTATGGCCATGGCTTGATAGCCGCACTTGCATTAGTTTTGCATACTTTCTCCAGCTGGCTGTTTATGTTCAAGTTGGAGTGGGGCTGGCCGGAGGAGCACTGGTCCTCAAATTGTCCTGTTGGTTCATAGTGGTGGCTCAGTTGAATTATATTTTTAATGGGACGTGTGGCCAAACGTGATCTGGATTTTCATGGAAGGCGTTTTAGAATCTCTGGGGTTTGGTTAGGTTATCCTCGCCTCTGCTGTCATGCTCTGCTTAGAAACATGGTAGTTTATAGCATTGGTATTGTTCACTGGATATCTAAAGGATGCTCAAATTGCTGTGGATGCACTCTCCATTTGATAAGGAATACAAACATGGTTTAAATTGATCAATTTTACAGGCAGCAGAATCAAGGGTAAGGGAGGTCATTATTGTGGTAAGAGGGTATCATTTTGATGGTAGAAAGAATAATCAGATACGCGACTACCCCATACATGTGAAATTCTTCTATTATTTCATTCTTTATCATTTTGTTGGAACATCCTATTCAGGCGCTTTTACGCCTTAACCGGTTCCGCCTTTTTATTATTCTCGTTAGAATATCTTGTCTCATGTTTTTACGCTTTAATTCGGGTCCGCCTTTTATTATTCTCGCTGATTATCCTGCCTGCGGCGCTTTACTACCAACCCGGGTTCCATCTTTATTATTCTCGCTGAATATCCTCGTTCAGGCGCTTTTACGCCGACCGGGTTCCGCTTATCTATTATTCTCGCTGAATAACTCGCTTGGCGCGGCACCGCATGCATGGTGATTTCGTTGTTATTCCATTCTTTATTATTTTGTCGAACATCCCGCTTGCAAGTAATTTTGTCCTCGACCGTTCCGTTATTTATTATTCGCTTGGAATAACTCGCCTATGCAAAGTACCGCATGCATGGTGATTTCTTTTGTTATTCCATTCTTTATTATACTCAACATTAAAGTTTTAACTTCTATACTCCATGAAATTAGTGGAATATCCTCGATATTCAAGCTTCATCCAAAGATCTTTTCATGGAAATATTCTTCTAAGCATTCTTGAATTTTACTTTACAAAAAGAAGTACCATGTCGATAATTTAGACGCTATTAGTTCCTCAATAATTTAATTCTTGAACTTGTTTTATTGAATTCTATATCATTGTCATCATCCTCATGTTTATATTATGTTAAAAGTCATTTGTATTCAGAGTGCATGATGGACTCGGTATGATTACGACTTGTGATTATTCTAAGATAATCATTACCGTAATGTTACAAATGATGTGAAAAAGTCCTCATCGTGTTAGAGTTTATGCCCTGTAGGCCAATTATTTGATATAATTGCTTAACGCTTTTGATATTATATTTGATCGAATAAATATATGATTTTATTATGGTTTTATTTATCGCGTAATATAATTGTTAACATAATAAAATTCCTTAGAATAGTGATACAAATTATATAGTTTCAAGTATGTGACTCAATACGATTATATATTACCATTAAGATCGTTGTTCTTAAATGTCCCTTAATGAGTATCATCATCATTGGGACAACAATGATGCATCGAGACTAAGATGTGGATCGATCGATGACCAAATCTCATCGGGTCATAAATATACGAGATATTAAGTCAATGCATAGTACATGTTGTAGAACGATGTAATCGGATGCACTCCACCATGAGAATTTATATATGAGCATTACGCCAAGTGTCATTAGCAATTCTCATAAAGGATAATGATGTAATGGTCCTCCGAATTCAAATCGCTATATTACTACACGAGAATTTATGTACTTTGATATCATCAAATGTCACCTTTAATGTGGTGGACTATAAAGGTGATTATCGGGTTCATCATTAATCGTGGTGAGAAATATGAGTGATCTAGATGGAATTTAACCATCCTATATATTACGGGTGATATCCATAGTTTTTCGATCGAAAGTAGACTATGAAATGCACGGCCATGCTCAAATAAAGATTTGTTTCATATACCACTCATCGATCAAGAAAACTCATTAAATTACGAAGAGTATGACACATTCCACGACTCGAGTTTAATCTAGATATTAAGGTTAAAAGGATTAAATTACATCAAAACATCGGTCACAAAAAAGGTCAGATCGAATCATCGATCTTATTATTACTGGGTAGCAAGTGATGCATTACTAGATGTCACCACCACCGCTTATAATTTTATAATATGATTTTAAAATTATTGCCAACGTAATAATAACCTATGTGGTCACACACATGTAACGTTATTTAAAAGGAATTAATTTAAATTTTAAGGATTTAAATATATTAATATGATTAATAGTTTTAAATCACTTAATTTAAATTAAAAGGATAATTTGATATATGTATATTAATTAAGTAAGACTTAATTAAGAGATATATATATATATAATTATATATATATAATGATTTTATAAAATTAGGTTTTGATTTGATTAATTCTTTTAACTACTATATATATGATATATATAGCCTACTTAGGTAAGATATCATAATTGAAAACCCTACCGCTTCTAGAGAGAGACTGTAGAGAAAACAGCTTCAAAAAATCCATTCCTTTCGTGGCTAGTACCGCAAAGTCCTTCTTATCACAGTATCGCTCGACTTGCTCGCAAGCAAGCTCTCGTGGATGATACCGTAGAGGCGCAAACTCTGCTTGTATCAAGGCTGAGATTCGAGGCGCAATTTGGCTTCGTGATTCTCGCTTTTTGTTTATATCCGTATAATCTCTAAACCTCCTCAATTAATTGATTTTCGCACGATCCTGCTTTTAGTTTCAAATTGCTTTAAAATTTTAATTTCACGCCATGCTTCGCGCAAGCCCAACAAAGGTATCGTAGCTACTCATGAAAAGATTAATTCAGATTACGTGTTTTAATCAGATTCGATATATATATATATATGATGATGCATGTTTACCGATATAAAATTGAATATATGATATTCCGTCAGATGTGTATTCTCGTAATATATATGATGATACCGTTAATCGATCTTTAATCTATGGAATAACAATATAACTATTCTAATCTTGATTATAAGCACGAAGAATCGCTTTTATATATGATTAATCAAAACCGAAAATATATGATAAATTTCGGTGTATCGTTATTCGCTTTAATATGATTAAATCAAAATCGACATATATGATTTGTTATTATTACGGGTGTTTTCGTGGATTAAAATGTATGATTCTCAAACTGCTTTAGATTCAGATGGAAAAATTCGCAATACGTAATGTAGTTCAATATTTTTCAGGACCGCCGCTTCGGGGAGACTTCTCGACCCCCCCACCGCTGGGGGAGACTTCGACCCCTCGTCAGAAGCGACGATGGTCGTGTCCCCTATATTTTATATATAGTTTTCTTTTAATTATATATAAATTGTTATGTGCTTATCAGGATACGCACGGTGCATGCTACGGCCTTTTCATTCATAAAGTTAGTGGTTTTTGGTTTTGAAATACTATTGCATGTCGTGGCCTTTCTATAAATTCTAATGTAATATTCTCTTCTCATCTAAATCCCCTCGAATGTAACTCGAGGTTTCTTTATGTCATGTAATAATCAGAATCGATGAAGATGTCAAGATGGAGAACACAATGGAAAGATGATGATGGAGAGGAGGCGACGCTGAGGAAGATCCAAGGAAGTTATTTATTTTAAGATCTTTTACCACCTTAGATCGACCTTCAATCTTTCATTAGCTTGAAAAGATCGACAAAGGATCGGGCCATAATCGCGACACATTTAATTTTGCACTTTATTTATGCTTGTATATGATATGATATGATTAATAATGTGCATGCTTAACAAGATTAAAATCGGTGAGATCTAAATTAATAAAATCCTCATTAAATTATTAAGTCTAAATCGATGCCTTCCAATGAATAACACTCATCAAGACCTCGATCAATAGATGTAGGTTCGCCAAAGCAAAGTACCCTATTTATCTAGGTAAGATGCGATAGATAATTGTGATATCCAAACTATTAAAATCATCAGGGCCCGACTTAACTAAGTTATCTCAATAGATCAGGGACTTAGAGGCATGTAGTTTGGTCGGTACCATTAGATGGACTAGAAACAAATGTTGTTTACCAAACTATCCAGTGAGTTATATATGATATAATCGACAAAGGGTTGTCTACCTAAATAATTATGTTTTCGAGAGAGAATAGCCAAAGCTAACTTAAGGCATAATGAAATACGGATCTCGCTCACTAGAAAGATTTAATAGAAAATGCTTTCCTAATTAATGGTGAGGGCTATTAATTTGAATAAAATAGTGGAGGTATATTTTGAATGTACTATTATCAATTATATAATATCAACTCAGAATTTGACTTATTATTATTGTTGCACTTATAAATCAGAGATCAAATGGCAAACAACAACAACACAAATAGTCTTTCATTACGATCACCCTCGAAAAGGACAAGCTAAGTGGAATTAATTTCTCGACCGGCATAGAACTCGAGGATTGTCCTCAAACAAGAGCGTAAGCTATATGTCCTCGATGGGCCCATTCCCCAAAAGACCAAATTGCCATCGCACTACGCATGAGCATAATGTTTACAAGAAGCATCAAGATGATGCTCGATGTGAGTCAGGTCATGCTAAAGAACCATGAACGCCGAGCTTCGTAAAATACGAAGTCGATGGATGCTTATGAGATGATCGAGCATCTCAAGAAATTGTTCAAGGGCATGCTCGACAGAGAGGTATGATACAAGCAAGGCGTCAGATCACGCGAAATGGGTGAACGTGATCCAGCTGGTCCACATGCGTACAAAAATGATCGGGTATATTGAGTACCTTGATAGTCAAGTTTTCCAATCACCCTAAGCCCAAACGACCTTTGTTTTGCAATCTTCAACAACAAATACTCTCAATTTGTTATGAACTATCTTATGAATGAAATTGAGAAACCCCATCGAAGTTGTTGAAAGATGTTAAGAACCGCCGAGAACAACATGAAAAAGGCAGACCCGCCCCCATAATGATGGTGCAAAAGGGAAATGCTAAGGAAATTGAAAGGCAAGAAGAAGATAGATCTAAATCTTTTGCCAAACCCAATTCCAAAACCAAACAGCTTTTTAAACCCAAAGGTGGGTGGCTAAAGAAGGTGAATGTCACTGTGGGAAAACCCGACACCGAAAAGGAACCGCCATGCTTATCCGGAAGAAGTGAAGAAAAGAAAAGGAAGTACGACTTCGATTCGTGTATATATGTTATGTAAGTCAACTTATCTACTTCTACATCACGGGTATTGATACCGGATGTGGTTCTCACATTTGTGTTAATGTGCAGTGACCAAGGAGTAGAACTCACGAAAGGAGAGGTCAATTTCCACGAGTCGAAATAGAGCAAAAGTCACGACCGCCGTAGGAACTTATCATTTATCTTTGCCCACCGGGCTAGTTTTAGAATTAGAAGATTGTTATTTTGTGCCCGCTATAAGCAAAAAATATTATTTCGCTTTCTTTTTTCGACAAGAAAGGTTTTTCATTTATAATAAAGAACAATCGTTGTTTGTTTTACTTAAATGATATTTGTTATGGTGTCGCATAATTGTTTAACTGCCTCTATATTCTTGATTTAGAAATGCCTATCTATAACATAAATACAAAACGATTTAAATCAAATGATTCAAATCCGACATATCTCTCGCATCGCTGCTTAGGCCATATAAATGAGAAACGATATCCAAACTCCATAAAGACGGGTTCTCGATTCATTTGATTTTGAATCATACGAGAAATGCGAGTCTTGTTTATTAGGCAAGATGACTAAAGCCCTTTCACCGGACACAAAGTGAACTAAGCAATACGTATCGGGACTTATACATAGTGATGTATGTGGACCCACGAGTTCGCTAAGAAGAGGTAGGTTTTATTACTTCATTACATTTATCGATGACTTTAGTAGATATGGATACGTGTATCTTATGAGACACAAATCCAATCCTTTGAAAAGTTCAAGGAATTCAAGAATGAAGTTCAAAACCAATTGGCAAAAGCATAAAAGCCCTTCGATCCGATCGAGGAGGTGGAATACTTAAGCCAAGACTTTGATGACCTTCTAAAGGAGTGTGGTATTATATCACAACACTCCCACCGAACACCGCAATGGAATGGTGTATCCGAGAGAGGAATCGAACTCATTGACATGGTACGATCAATGATGAGTCATGCAGATCTTCCAATAAGCTTCGGGGTCATGCCCTGTAGATACCGATTCACACTTAACCGTGTTCCTACAAAGACGGCTCGTAAGACACCATATGAAATGTGGACCGGGAAACGCCCTAAGATGTCGCTCATGAAGATTTGGGGTCATGCGAAGGCGCTCAAAACGTCCAATTCGACAAGCTCTGAACCCAAATCGACAAATGTAATTTTGTGGATACCCAAAGGAAACAAAAGGGTATTATTTCTACAAACCTTCCGAGAACAAAGTGGTTGTTGCTCGAATCGGTATTTTTCTAGAAAGAGAATTTGTCTCTAAAGGAAACAAAGGAGGAGTAGAACTCAAGAAATTCGAGAACCACAAAATATCATCAAACTCGAAGTCGAACATGAAAGCAGAACCACAAGAAATTGTGGAAAGTGAACTCGCTTCAAATTACACAAGTCATTCAGATCCGGTAGACACGCCAAGAGCCCGAGAGATATTATGGATATCTTCAGTGACTCAAAATCTGCGATGTGATGCTCATAGATCAAGATGAGCCCGCTTCCTACCAAGAAGCTATGAATGGACCAGATTCTCGAGAAATGGCTCAAGCCATGAAATCGAGATGGACTCCATGTATACTAACCAAGTATGGACTCGTCGATCCACCAAGGGGTAAAACCAATCGGTGCAAGTGGGTTTTCAAGAAGAAAACCGATACGGATGGTAATGTACAAACCTATAAAGGCCGATCGGTAAAGAAAAGGTTTCAAACAAATTCAAGGTGTCGACTATGATGAAACCTTCTCTCCAAAGGGCAATGGTTAAATCCATCAGATCTTACTTGCTATCGCAGCCTTTTTTATGATTACGAAAATCGCGATGGATGTCAAAACCGCTTCCTTAATCTGGAAATCTCCTCGAGGATGTGTATATGACACAACCCGAGGGTTTTGTCACCCAAAGGATGCCGAAAGGTACGTAGTCGTCAGCAATGATCCATTTATGGATCAAGCAAGCCTCTCTGAGTCGAATCTTCGATTTGATGAAGCAACCAAAGAATTCGCTTTATTAAAAATGAAGATGAACCTCAGGTATATAAGAAGGTTAAGGGAGTCACATCAGATTCCTAGTATTATATGTCATGACATATTAATTATATCGGGAATGACATTCCTTCCTTACAGTCAGAAAAAACATGGTTAGAAAAATGTTTCTCCATGAAAGATTTGGGCGATGTCGCCACATTTTAGGTATCAAGATCTATAGAGATAGATCAAGAAAAATGCTCTACCAAGTCAAAGTACATATATATCGATAAAGTGTTGAAACTGCTCAAAGATGCAAGAGGCTAAAAGAGGAAACTTACCCGCGACTCATGGTGTAAAGATCTCTAAGGCCCAATGTCCTAAATCACAAGATGATGAGGAGTCAGATGAGAAAGATCCCTTATGCTTCTAAGAATCGATCTATCATGATGCAATGATATGTATCGTCTCGGATGTCTCAGATGCTTGAGTACGACGATTTAGCAGATACTCAAATTAATCCAAAGTGAAGGTCATCGACAAAGCCAAGAATATCCTCAAGCACCGAAAAGGACTAAGGATTCATTCTCGTATACGGAGGTGAAGACGAACTAGCAAAGAAAGGGTTACACAGATGTTAGTTTCCAGACCGACAATGATGACTATAAGTCTCAACAAAGTTTTGTGTTTTGCCTTAATGGTGGTGTCATAATGAAAAGTTCAAGCAAGAGAGAAAGAGTCGATTCTACAACAGAGGTCGAGTATATTGTCGCTTTTAAAGGCAAATGCAAGGAGGTCAGATGGATTAAAAAGTTCATCATCGAACTTGGTGTTGTTCCAACCATCACGATCCCGGCCGTTTCATACCGTGATAATAATGGAGCCATCAGACAAAGCTAAGGAACCCAGATCTCACCAACGATCCAAGATATACTTAAAGTGCATCTATCTCATCCGTGAAATCATCGATGAGAGATGTACATATAGAAGAGTGCCAATGATGATAATGTCACAGATCCACTAACCAAGGCTTTGTCATTAGCAGTAGGCTACGACGACTACCACACTAGTTCCACGGGTATTAGATATACGAGTGATCGCTCTAAAGTGCAAGTGGGAGATCATTAGAGTTTATGCCCAGAGAGGCCAATTATTTGATATAATCGCTTAACGCTTTGATATTATATTTGATTGAATAAATATATGATTTTATTATGGTTTTATTTATCACAGAATATAATTGTTAACATAATAAAATTCCTTAGTATAAAGGATACAAATTATATAGTTTCAAGTATGTGACTCGAATACGAGATTATATATTACCATTAAGATCGTTGTTCTTAAATGTCCTTATTTCGAGTATCATCATCGTTGATGGACAACAATGATGCATCGAGACTAAGATGTGATCGATCGATGACCAAATCTCATCGGGTCATAAATATACGAGATATTAAGTCAATGCATAGTACATGTTGTAGAACGATGTAATCGGATGCACTCCACCATGAGAATTCTATACGGAGCATTATGCGTAAGTGTCATTAGAATTCTCATAAATGATAATGATGTAATGGTCCTCCGACCAAATCGCTATATTACTACACGAGAATTTATGTACTTTGATATCATCAAATGTCACCTTTAATAGGTGGACTATAAAGGTGATTATCGGGTTCATCATTAATCGTGTGAGAAATATGAGTGATCTAGATGGAATTTAACCATCCTATATATTACGGGTGATATCCATAGTTTCTCGATCGAAAGTAGACTATGAAATGCACGGCCATGCTCAAATAGTGATTTGTTTCATATACCTACTCATCGATCAAGAAAACTCAGATTAAATTACGAAGAGTATGACACATTCCACGACTCGAGTTTAATCTAGATATTAAGGTTAAAAGGATTAAATTACATCAAAACATCGGTCACAAAAGGTCAGATCGAATCATCGATCTTATTATTACTGGGTAAAAAGATGCATTACTAGATGTCGCCAACGCTTATAATTTTATAATATGATTTTAAAATTATTGCCAACGTAATAATAACCTATAGGTCACACACATGTAACGTTATTTAAAAGGGAATTAATTTAAATTTTAAGGATTTAAATATATTAATATGATTAATAGTATTTAAATCACTTAATTTAAATTAAAAGGATAATTTGATATATATATATATTAATTAAGTAAGACTTAATTAAGAGATATATATATATATATAAATCGATTTTTTATAAAATTAGGTTTTGATTTGATTAATTCCTTTTAACTACTATATATATGATATATAAAGCACCTACTTAGTAGGTAAGATATCATAATTGAAAACCCCAATTATTTTCTAGAGAGAGACTAGAGAAAAACAAATAAAAATCCATTCCTTTCGTGGCTAAGACCAAGAAGTCCTTCTTATCATAGTAATCGCTCGACTGCTCTCAAGCGCTGCTCGTGGATATACCGTAGAGGCGCAATCTGCTTTGTATCAAGGCTGAGATTCGAGGCGCAATTTCTGCTTTCAGATTCTCGCTTTTTGTTTATATCCGTATAATCTCTAAACCTCCTAATTAATTGATTTTCGCATGGATCCTGCTTTTAGGTTTCGTAAATTGCTTTAAAATTTTAATTTCACTCAAATCGCGTCAAGCGTCAAGCCCAACAAGATCCAAGGAAGTTATTTATTTTAAGATCTTTTACCACCTTAGATTGACCTTCAATCTTTCATTAGCTTGAAAAGATCGACAATGGATTGGGCCATAAATCGCGACACATTTAATTTTGCACTTTATTTATGCTTGATATGATATGATATGATTAATAATGCGTGCGCTAACAAGATTAAAATCAAGAGATCTAAATTAATAAAATCCTCATTAAATTATTAAGTCTAAATCGATGCCTTCCAATGAATAACACTCATCTAGACCTCGATCAATAGATGTAGGTTTGCCAAAGTAAAGTACCCTATTTATCTAGGTAAGATGCGATAGGATAATTGTGATATCCAAACTATTAAAATCATCAGTAGCGATGATGCATTACTAGATGCCACCTCAACGCTTATAATTTTATAATATGATTTTAAAATTATTGCCAACGTAATAATAACCTATAGGTCACACACATGTAACGTTATTTAAAAGGGAATTAATTTAAATTTTAAGGATTTAAATATATTAATATGATTAATAGTATTTAAATCACTTAATTTAAATTAAAAGGATAATTTGTATATATGTATATTAATTAAGTAAGACTTAATTAAGAGATATATATATATATATAAATTCGGATTTTATAAAATTAGGTTTTGATTTTGATTAATTCCTTTTAACTACTATATATATGATATATAAGCAAATACTTAGGGTAAGATATCATAATTGAAAACCCTAATCGCTCTTAGAGAGAGACTAGAGAGAAAAAGCTTCAAAAATCCATTCCTTTTGGTGGCTAGACCAAAGTCCTTCTTATCGCAGTAATCGCTCACGGCTCGCAAGCTGCTCGTGGATGGATACCGTAGAGGCTTAATCGATTTTATCAAGGCTGAGATTCGAGGCTAGCAATGGCTTTGATTCTCGCTTTTTTGTTTATATCCGTATAATCTCTAAACCTCCTAATTAATTGATTTTCGCATGGATCCTGCTTTTGTGTTTCAAAATTGCTTTAAAATTTTAATTTCACCACAGTGCTTCGCGTCAAGCCCAACACTATTCGACTCTTTTAATGGATCGCTTGTTCACCGCAACTATGGTTGAAACGCTTTATCATCTACCATATGTTCTAAATCTCCGATTTATTATCGATGAAAGCTATTGATAATGTAGTTATCTTTAGTCATGATATTCAGATCTGGTTAGTTGTGCTCACCCCTTTTGCTTCACAATTCCTTTCGTGTAATAAGAGTGTAAATGGGTCGAGCTGGGATAACAGGGAATAGAATCTATGGTCTATAAATTTGCCGAGGTTCTCCTAAATAGTGTGGAAATAATTTTATCGAGAACTTTAGATAAGGGTGTCGATTGTATACGCTATTTGATATTTAATTTTGGTGAACCGAATAGGGTGAGGCAAACCCAACTTTGGAAGAGTGTTTTGTCACTATCATACAAGATGTCTAATGACATACAACCTCGTGTTATCATAAAGATGTGGTCATGCACATCCACTTCACGAGTATATCTACGAAAGACTACCTATATGATCTTTGAGTTTATTTGAAATATAATTTTCACTGGAGAGCAAGTGGAGATAGTTATATGTCAAGAAAAGACTCACCATTCAAGGAACACGATAGTAATCTTCTCGCTTTTCTTTTGGGGTCTATCAATCAACCAAGGATAATTTCGTGACATATGATATCTATCATAACCTGACGCACGCACTACCCCCATGTATGAAGGTTTCCTTGAGCACTTCCCAAAGATTTTAATTTCTAAAAACAGCTTTTTAACTGCACTTTTATGTAAGGTAAATTGTGACATGAGTCGAATCGGTATATGTATTTGTATTTAAACTCATAAGTTAACTATAATTGTATTCGCATCTATACGCTCAACAACAGATATAAATGAAGTTGTATTTGATTTTTATAGAGTGATATCTCATGCACTCGTAATGGGTGATGTATACCTATTTTTTGGGGCGCCACATTTGGTATCGTAGCTTAGGATATGGTCACCATGGTGGAGATACGAGTCTAGAAATCAGAGGGAAGAGACGAGTAATATACTTCGCTAAGGTGTGACTTACCTAAGTCAAATTGTTTACTTAATAAATCGACAAATTGTGGTACGTCGATTAACCTTTGCTTTGAAACTATATTCTAGAATGATATTTGAAATACAAGAGACGAGAAGTGGGAAAATCATGATAATGAGGAAATTACCGGATGGTACAACTGAAAAGAAAGCAAGGTATCCTCATCTCTTCGAATATCAGGTACGTATGTAAATTTCGAGGGCGAAATTTCATAAGGAGGGGAGATTATGAGACTCCGAATTTTATAAAATAAAAGTTTTCAATTTTCTTATAATTATTATTTTATTTATTAAATGGTTAAATTGATGAAATGATAAAATTAAAGGTGATATTTGAAATTATTTATTTTATTTCATTTTATTTTTTCTCTAAGGTAAAATATGTTAAAATATCAAATCACATGGAGTTATAATTTGCGTACAAGTCTATGAAACCTCCTTCAATCAACTGTTACCAAAGTAGAATGTGGATGATAATTCCGGTCACGAAAGTAGAATGTGGATGATAATTTCGGTCACGGGTGGAATAATAAAAGAAAAGAAAAGACAAATGCATGTGGGGGAAAAAGAAATAAAAAGAAGAAGAATGAGGGGAGATCGGCATTCATTTTTTTTTGCATGGCAAGACTCTTTTTGATTATCTCTCTCTCCCTATTCTTATTTCTTTTCCTCCAAGTGGATTTCCACTAAAACTGGTTCTACTAGTTTCACAGGATCAAATAAAGATGGATGATAAGAGAGAGAAGCATTTTGTGCTGGTTCATGGAGCCTGTCACGGTGCATGGTGCTGGTACAAGCTGGCAACACTGCTCAGATCAGACAGCCACAGAGTCACCGTCCTCGATATGGCAGCTTCTGGTATTCACCCGAAGCAGGAGCAGGAGGTACATTCGATCTCCGACTACTTAGAACCATTGATGGAGTTTATGGCCACTCTACCGAAGGAGGAAAAGGTGGTTATCGTGGGCCACATCATGGGTGGGGTAGCCTTGTCCGTTGCTATGGAAAAGTTCCATAAGAACATTGTTGTTGCCATTTTTGCCATCGATTTTATGCCTAGTTCAGATCTTACTGCAAAAACCATTTCTCAAGAGGGTGAACAACTGTAGTATTGTTGCGGATGAGCTGCAGCAGCCATTTGGGAAATCTGGAAGAGAAAGACAAGGAGAGGTGGTCCACACCGAACATACACTGCCGTACCTAATTCAGCTCCGACCATCAAACCATTCCGGCACATCATCTTTCGTGGTCATTGCCGATGATATCGCCCCAATCACCGGAATACGAGATTTTTACAGAATTCATGGTGAAGTCCCGCAAACTATGTTAACTGGCAGGCTTCACCATCTTTACCAGTGTTTGTCAAAACTCTCTCGACGCAATTACTCGAACCTTTGCCGGCCAACTCGGAACGATGGACCTCGCCGCCTACTCCGGTGAAAACTCTGTCATAGCCGGTTTTCTTTTTTTTTTTCTTTTTGGAGTCATGGTAGGGATGGGTATTGCATTAAAGACAATATGTGGACAAGCATACGGAGGGGACAGATCGATATGCTCGGGATATACATGCAAAGATCCTGGGTTATTCTAAACAGCACCGCTTTTATTCTTATTTTTTATAAATATTTCTTTTTATGCCAAATTTTGAGACTCATTGGTCAGACCGATGATATCTTTTTGAGAAGCTGGCAAGGCTCAGAACAAGATTATGGCCATGGCTTGATAGCCGCACTTGCATTGGTTTTGCATACTTTCTCCAGCTGGCTGTTTATGTTCAAGTTGGAGTGGGGGCTGGCCGGAGGAGCATTGGTCCTCAAATTGTCCTGGTGATTCATAGTGGTGGCTCAGTTGAATTATATTTTAATGGGACGTGTGGACAAACGTGATCTGGAGTTTCATGGAAGGCATTTTAGAATCTCTGGGGTTTGGTTAGGTTATCCTCGCCTCTGCTGTCATGCTCTGATTAGAAACATGGTAGTTTATAGCATTGGTATTGTTCACTGGATATCTAAAGGATGCTGAAATTGATGTGGATGCACTCTCCATTTGATAAGGAATGCTAACATGGTTTAAATTGATCAATTTTACAGACAGCAGAATCAAGTCACATACTAAAGTAAGGGAGGTCATTATTGTGGTAAGAGGGTATCATTTTGATGGTAGAAAGAATAATCAGATAATGTAGACTCACCCTATATACTGGTGAAATTCTTCTATTATTTCATTCTTTATCATTTTGTTGGAACATCCTATCTCATGCGCTTTTTGCGCCGACCGGTTCCATCTTTTTATTATTCTGCTGGAATATCTTGTTCATGTATGCGTTTTACGCCGGACCGGGTCCGCCTTTTTATTATTTTGTTGGATTATCTTGTCTGCATGCTTTTACGCCGAACTCAATTCCATCTTTATTATTCTCGCTGGAATATCCTCGTCATGCGCTTTTATGCCTTACCGGTTCCGCTTATGTATTATTCTCGTTGAATAACTCGCTCTATGCCAAGTACCGCATGCATGGTGATTTCGTTGTTATTCCATTCTTTATTATTTTGTTGAAACATCCCGCTTGCGCGTAATTTTGCCCGACTTCGGTTCCGTTATTTATTATTCTCGTTGGAATAACATGTCTATGCAAAGTACCGCATGCATGGTGATTTCTTTTGTTATTCCATTCTTTATTATACTCAACATTAAAGTTTTCACTTTCTATACTCCATGAAATTAGTGGAATATCCTCGATATTTGCGCTTCATCCAAAGATCTTTCATGAAAATATTCTTCCGAGCATTCTTGAATTTTACTTTACAAAGAAGTATCATGTCGACAATTTGGACGTTATTAGTTCCCTAATAATTTAATTCTTGAACTTGTTTGATTGAATTCTTATATCATTGTCATCATCCTCATGTTTATATTATGTTAAAAGTCATTTGTGGTCCAGTAGTGCATAGATGGACTTGGTATGATTATGACCAGGATTATTCGTATAATCATGACCGTAATATTACAAATGATGTGAAAAAAGTCCTCATCGCCCGTAGTGGCATTGATGGATAGTTTTTGGTATGATTATGGCTATGGATTCTATTCGCCAAGGGCAAAGATGAATTATTTTATAGCATGATCGGACTGGTTGATGAAAACACGATTATCTTTGGCCCGTAGTGCATGGATAATTCGTGGTCGTGACACTAAAGAATATCCTTGGCCAGTAGTGCGGTGGATGATTCGATGATGTGGATTAATTATCGAGATGAGTCTCAAAGAATGAAATATTAATTCACGGATGTGATAATAATGAATATCCTCGTCAGTAGTGGTACGGATAATTCATGAATGTGATATTAACGAATATCCTCGCCGTAGTGCAAGGGTGATTCGATGATGTGGATTATTTATTTAAATTCGAGTCTCAAAGATTATTGGTTTATATATTGAATATCTTTGGCCGTAGTGCAAAGATGAATTTATTAGTATGATTATGAACAGGAATTGTGATTTGGTATAACTATGATTTTTGATGTTTCAGGTGAAGATATGTGATGAAAATTTTCTTCGTCTTGGGTGCGAAAAGGAGTTCAGAATCACAATTATGATTATGAGTTATTTATATGATTGTGGACAGGAATTGTTGATTGATGTTACAAGGATAAAACATTATTGGTAGACTTTTAACATGGAGAAGATAATAGACTCGATGGTCTATTCGACTCTTTTAATGGATCGCTTTCGTTCACCGCAACTATGGTTGAAAAGTTTTATCATCTACCATATGTTCTAAATCTCCGATTTATTATCGATGAAAGCTATTGATAATGTAGTTATCTCAGAGTCATGATATTCTCAGATCGGGGCTAGTTGTGCTCACCCTTTTGCTTCACAATTCCTTTCGTGTAATAAGAGTGTAAATTGGGTCGAAGCGGGGATAACAGGGAATAGAATCTGGTCTATAGTCATTGAGGTTCTCCCTAAATAGTGTGGAAATAATTTTATCGAGAACTTTATATAAGGGTGTCAGATTGATACGCTATTTGATATTTAATTTTGGTGAACCGAATAGGGTGAGGCAAACCCAACTTTGGAAGGGTGTTTTGTCACTATCATACAAGATGTCTAATGACATACAACCTCGTGTTATCATAAGACAGGTTGTGCACATCCACTTCATTGAGTATATATCTACGAAAGCACTACCTATATGATCTTTGAGTTTATTTGAAATATAATTTTCACTTGGAGACAAGTGGAGATAGTTATATGTCAAGAAAAGACTCATCATCGGAAGGAACACGATAGTAATCTTCTCATTTTTTTTTTGGGGTCTATTGGGTCAACCAAGGATAATTACATGAACATATGATATCTATCATAACTTAGACGCATGGCCTCCCATGTATGAAGGTTTCCTTAAGCACTTCCCAAAGATTTTAATTTTTAAAACAGTTTTTAACTGTACCTTTATGTAAGGTGCAATTGTGACATGAGTCATAATTGGTATATGTATTTGTATTTAAACTCACAAAGTTAATCAGAGTTTTACTCGCATTTACGCTTCAACAGCTTGTATAAATGAAGTTGTATTTGATTTTTATAGAGTGATATCTCATGACTTCGAATGGGTGATGTATACCTATTTTTGGGGGCGCCACATTTGGTATCGTAGCTTAGGGATATGGTCACCGGTGGAGATATGAGTCTAGAACTAGAGGGGAGAGACGAGTAATATACTTCGCTAAGTGTGTGACTTACCTAAGTTTCGAAATTGTTTACTTAATAAATCGACAAATTGTGGTACGTCGATTAACCTTTGTTTTGAAACTATATTCTAGAATGATATTTGAAAATACGGGAGATGAGAAGTGGGAAAATCATGATAGCGAGGAAATTACCGGATGGTACAATCTGAAAAGAAAGCAAGGTATCCTCATCTCTTCGAATATCAGTATTTATGTAAATTTCGGCTTAAATTTCATAAGGAGGAGAGATCATGAGACCCCGAATTTTATAAAATGAAAGTTTTCAATTTTCTTATAATTATTATTTTATTTAGTAAATGGTTAAATTGATGAAATGATAAAGTTAAAGGTGATATTTGAAATTATTTATTTTATTTTATTTTTTCTCTAAGGTAAAATATGTTAAAATATCAAATCACATGGGGTTATAATTTGCGTACAAGTCTATGAAACCTCCTTCAATCAACTGTTACCAAAGTAGAATGTGGATGATAATTCCGGTCACGGGTGGAATAATAAAAGAAAAGAAAAGACAAATGCATGTGGGGGAAAAAGAAATAAAAAGAAGAAGAATGAGGGGAGATCGGCATTCATTTTTTTTTGCATGGCAATACTCTTTTTGATTATCTCTCTCTCCCTATTCTTATTTCTTCTCCTCCAAGTGGATTTCCACTAAAACTGGTTCTACTAGTTTCACAGGATCAAATAAAGATGGATGATAAGAGAGAAGCATTTTGTGCTGGTTCATGGAGCCTGTCACGGTGCATGGTGCTGGTACAAGCTGGCAACACTGCTCCGATCAGACAGCCACAGAGTCACCGTCCTCGACATGGCAGCTTCTGGTATTCACCCGAAGCAGGAGCAGGAGGTAAATTCGATCTCCGACTACTTAGAACCATTGATGGAGTTTATGGCCACTCTACCGAAGGAGGAAAAGGTGGTTATCGTGGGCCACAGCATGGGTGGGGTATCCTTGTCCGTTGCTATGGAAAAGTTCCATAAGAACATTGTTGTTGCCGTTTTTGCCACCACTTTTATGCCTAGTTCAAATCTTACTGCAAAATCCATTTCTAAAGAGGGTGAACAACTGTAGTATTGTTGCGGATGAGCTGCAGCAGCCATTTGGGAAATCTGAAAGAGAAAGACAAGGAGAGGTGGTCCACACCGAACATACCCTACCATACCTAATTCAGCTCCGACCATCAAACCATTCTGGCACATCATCTTTCGTGGTCATTGCCGATGATATCGCCCCAATCACTGGAATACGAGATTTTTACAGAATTCATGGTGAAGTCCCGCAAACTATGTTAACTGGCTGGCTTCACCATCTTTACCAGTGTTAGTCAAAACTCTTTCGGCGCAATTACTCGAACCTTTGCCGGCCAACTCGGAAAGATGGACCTCGCCGCCTACTCCGGTGAAAACTCTGTCATAGCCGATTTTCTTTTTTTTTCGTTTTGGAGTCATGGTAGGGATGGGTATTGCATTAGAGACATTATGTGGACAAGCATACGGAGTGGGACAGGTGGATATGCTCGGGATATACATGCAAAGATCCTGGGTTATTCTAAACAGCACCGCTTTTATTCTTATGTTTTTATATATATTTCTTTTGTGCCAAATTTTGAGACTCATTGGTCAGACCGATGATATCTTTTGAGAAGCTGGCAAGGCTCAGAGCAAGATTATGGCCATGGCTTGGATATCCGCACTTGAATTGGTTTTGCATACTTTCTCTAGCTGGCTATTTATGTTCAAGTTGGAGTGGGGGCTGGCCGGAGGAGCACTGGTCCTCAAATTGTCCTTGTGGTTCATAGTGGTGGCTCAGTTGAATTATATTTTTAATGGGACGTGTGGCCAAACGTGATCTGGATTTTTATGGAAGGCGTTTTAGAATCTCTGGGGTTTGGTTAGGTTATCCCTCGCCTCTGTTGTCATGCTCTGCTTAGAAACATGGTAGTTTATAGCATTGGTATTGTTCACCGGATATCTAAAGGATGCTGAAATTGCTGTGGATGCACTCTCTACTTGATAAGGAATGCAAACATGGTTTAAATTGATCAATTTTACAGCAGAATCAAGTCACATACTAAAGTAAGGGAGGTCATTATTGTGGTAAGAGGGTATCATTTTGATGGTAGAAAGAATAATCTTTATACGCGACTACCCTATACACACATGAAATTCTTCTATTATTTCATTCTTTATCAATTTGTTGGAATATCCTCGTCTGCATGCGTTTCGCCGTAATTCGGGTTTCGCTCTTTATTATTCTCGCTGAAATATCTTGTTCATGCGTTTTCACGGGGACCGATTCCGCCTTTTTATTATTCTCATTGGATTATCCTGCTCAGGCGCTTTTACGCCGACCGTTCCATCTTTATTATTCTCGTTGAATATCCATCATATGCTTTTACGCCGGGACCGGTTCCGCTTATCTATTATTCTATTGAATAACTCGCCTATGCCAAGTATCGCATGCATAGTAATTTCGTTGTTATTTCATTCTTTATTATTCTCGTTGGAACATCCTCGCTTGCATTTAATTTTGCCTCGACTTCGTTCCGTTATTTATTATTCTCGTTAAATAACCTATCTATGCGGCACCGCATGCATGGTGATTTCTTTTGTTATTCCATTCTTTATTATACTCGGTTAGTTAAAGTTTTGACTTCTATACTCCATGAAATTAGTGGAATATCCTCGATATTTGCGCTTCATCCAAAGATCTTTTCATGGAAATATTCTTCCGAGCATTCTTGAATTTTACTTTACAAAGAAGTATCATGTCGACAATTTAGACGTTATTAGTTCCTGAATAATTTAATTCTTGAACTTGTTTTATTGAATTCTTATATCATTGTCATCATCCTCATGTTTATATTATGTTGAAAGTCATCTCATGGCTCAGAAGCATAGATGGACTTGGTATGATTATGACGTGATTATTCGGTAGATAATCATGGCCGTAATATTACAAAATGATGTGGAAAAAGTCCTCATCGTCCCGTAGTGCATTGATGGACGCTTTTTGGTATGATGATGGCTATGGATTCTCTTGACCAAGAAAGAGTGCAAAGATGAATTGTTTTATAGCATGATCGTGACCAGTTGATGAAAACACGATTATCTTTGGCCCGTAGTGCATGGATAATTCGTGGTCATGATACTAAAGAATATCCTTGGCCTGTAGTGCAGGGATGATTCGATGATGTGGATTAATTATTGAGCTGAGTCTCAGCAATGAAATATTAATTCATGGATGTGATAATAATGAATATCCTTTGCCGTAGTGCATGGATAATTCATGAATGTTATATTAACGAATATCCTTGGCCGTAATGCAAGGGTGATGTGGATTATTTATTAAGCTGAGTCTCAGCAGTATTGGTTTTACAGTTGAATATCTTTGGCCGTAATGCAAAGATGAATTTATTAGTGTGATTATGAACAGGAATTATGATTTGGTATAACTATGATTTTTGATGTTTCAGGTGATGAAAATTTTCTTCGTCTTGGGTGTGAAAAGGAGTTCAGAATCACAATTATGATTATGAGTTATTTATATGATTGTGGACAGGAATTGTTGATTGATGTTACAGGGATAAAACATTATTGGTAGACTTTTAACATGGAGAAGATAATAGACTGATGGTCTATTCGATTTGACTCTTTTAATGGATTGCTTCGTTTACCGCAACTATGGTTGAAAAGTTTTATCATCTACTATATGTTCTAAATCTCCGATTTATTATTGATGAAAGCTATTGATAATGTAGTTATCTTTAGTCATGATATTCTCAGATCGGTTAGTTGTGCTCACCCTTTTGCTTCACAATTTCTTTCGTGTAATAAGAGTGTAAATTTGGGTCGAAATGGGATAACAGAGGAATAGAATCGGTGGTCTATAGCTATTGAGGTTTTCCTAAATAGTGTGGAAATAATTTTATTGAGAACTTTAGATATGGGTGTCATATTGTATACGCTATTTTATATTTAATTTTGGTGAACCGAATAGGGTGAGGTGAACCCAACTTTGAAGGTGTTTTGTCACTATCATACAAGATGTCTAATGACATATAACCTCGTGTTATCATAAGACAAAGTTGTGCACATCCACTTGCCGAGTATATCTCTACGTACTACCTATATGATCTTGGAGTTTATTTGAAATATAATTTTCACTTGGAGATAGTGGAGATAGTTATATGTCAAGAAAAGACTCACCGTTGGAAGGAACATGATAGTAATCTTCTCGTTTTTCTTTGGGGTCTATTGGGTCAACCAAGGATAATTCTGTGGACATATGATATCTATCATAACCTAGACGCATGGCCTCCCATGTACGAAGGTTTCCTTGAGCACTTCCCAAAGATTTTAATTTCTAAAATAGTTTTTGACTGTACCTTTATGTAAGGTGCAATTGTGACATGAGTCAGAATTGGTATATGTATTTGTATTTAAACTCACAGGTTAACTGTGGTTGTACTCTGCACGACAGTTCAACAGTTGTATAAATGAAGTTGTATTTGATTTTTATAGAGTGATATCTGGCGACTCAGAATGAGTGATGTATACCTATTTTTGGGGGCGCCACAATTTGCAAGACAAGATCTTGATATGTCCCCCCTCTCGCATTTGAAGTATATGATAGGTGGTCGTTCTCCTTCCTTAACAACGGGTCTTTGGTCGACGCGTCTTTCCATCATTGTTGAATCTCCTCTTCTTGAAATGTTCACTTTTATTGTCTTGGCCATGATTACCACCGAAGTGGTTACCATTTATGGCATGTTGATTCCCTCCACGTTTGTTGTCACCACTTCGATGACTACTACCACTGGTATTATCATTTTGCCGACTACTCTCTCTTGGTTGGGTTGACTCATTATCGCGCTCCAATAACTGAGCCCTATTCACAACATCTGAATACAAGCAAAATTTGTGAGAGATAAGGTATTGACGTATCTCGGGTTTTAAACCTCTTAGAAACATCCGCGTCCATTCTCTCTTCATTATCAACTAAGTGGGACACAAAACCGGATAACTTTCGGCAAACTTGGCTTCGTCTTCGCGACACTGGCCATGTTGTTTTGCTCCAATTTAATGAACTCTACCTCTTTCATGTGACGAATACTTTCGAAAGTACTTGTTGTTGAAAAGTTCTTGAACTTCTCCTAAGTCATCTTCGAGTCATGGCAGTTGAGTACGCTTTACGATTCCCACTAATAATCACCGTCAGTAACATGAAGGTGGAAAAGGGAACCTTTTGCTCCTGAGCATTCCAAGACATCAAATATCTTCACGATCGACTTTATCCACGCTCCGCCTTTAAGTGGTTTTGGCTCTCCGAAAACTCCAAAGTGGTCCCAGCTCCTTGAATCGCTTAATGCGGTGGACCGTCCGAGAGTTGCCGGTGTTTCGACTCGCATTTTGGACATGAGCCGCTCTCACCGATGTTGCATGAATTGCATAAAGCCTCCTAACATCCCATCGCTCATCATTTAATCGTTGTTGTTTACATGGATTATTGTCTTCCCCGTTGCACATTATCTTGAGTATTCATCTGTGATGACTCAACGGTCTCTGTGCTCCATTGCTATTCTCAACATTCTCGTATGTCATTTTCAAATACTACCACAAAATATTACAAGATAATACCTTCATTTTAATTTAGTCATGCAAGTATTATCAAACTTGCATCACCTCCCCAATAGTAAATCATGTGAATCAATAGTAAATCATGTGACTCAATAGTTCTAAACATGTAAAAAAATTAATTATAGTATAGTACCTTCAACTATACCTCCATTTTTAACTTAGTCATGCAAGTATTATCAATCTTGCACCAACTCCCCTATTAGTAAATGAATGTGAATCAATAGTACACATGTGAAAAAATAGTTATAATCATGTGAATCAATAGCAATTAATTGCTCATTTATACGGTTAATTACCCGATTGGTCAATATAACCTCCAGACATCAATTATTATTGAAATAAATGTCTATTTTTCATTAACACTAATAATTCCAACACAATGGAACTATCAATTTCATCTTTAATCAACATGAACTTATTCATCATTAATATTATAATTCACAATATTTAACAACCGTGTCGCTCCCGGAAAGAGGGGCTTTCGATAAGGAATTCTCCTTATCATGCCAAGAATAGTGTGGTCAAACCTCTCATCGATGTAACTTCTAGACATTATCAATATTGCAAATAATAATATGAATAACTTTGTCGCCTCAATTATTGATTTAATAATATAACATATTATGCGATGATACTACGACAATAATTGAATCAATAATATGAGAAATATGATGCAGCAATTACTGTAGCAATAATTGAGTATAACTGAGTGACTTCTCACGTAAGCATCAATAATCAATACCGTGTGCTACTATGCAACCACGCGTAGTACTATACTTTTATCACCGATTATTTTATGACAACTTGTTTACTTTTAAAAAAAAAATTCACATATCACCCTTAACTTTAACCTTTTATCAATTTAACTATTTACCAAATAAGAAAATTGAATTCTTTCATTTCATAAAATTCAGGGTCTCACA
The DNA here is from genome assembly GCA_020205605.1 of Panax ginseng. Classification (NCBI taxonomy): domain Eukaryota; kingdom Viridiplantae; phylum Streptophyta; class Magnoliopsida; order Apiales; family Araliaceae; genus Panax; species Panax ginseng. The sequence continues at coordinate 92,777,595 of CM035137.1, forward strand.
TCTTAGCTCTCTTTTTCTTAATCCGAAGGATTTTCGTCCTTTCAGATGTTGGTAGATCTAAGAGGCTTTTAGTAAGGATAGAGGTTTAGGTTGTTTTTGGTTTTGAAGCTTTTTTGACCGCCCTCTTTTTGATTCGAGAAGTGGGGGGTTCAGTGGTTGTAGTTTTCGAAGGATGGGGTCCTGTAGGAGTATCTTCGATTGGTTTGGCCATATCTTTGGTTGGCTTGCTAGAGATGAAATTTTTGAGGTATTCCCTTTCGGCGACTGTCGGTTTGATAAGAGATACTGCAATTAAAAAATAGGTTAGTTGGTGAACTGGGAAGGAAAAGTATTTGAAGATTAAGATCAGCGACTTACACTTGTGATCATAGAGCCATGTATGTTTGGTTAGAAGGGTATAGCTCCATTCTTTCGTGAGGTAACTTTTTAATCGGTTTGGTCAATTTCGCACTGTTCGGCAGTGGTTGGTCAAGGTGATGTTCGTCGTTTGATGAAGCCCAATAAGGTAATTTGTGTGTTTCGGTCCTTTGACGTAGAATCAATCTTTGTGTCATCCTTTGTTTGCTTGAAGGGGAGTCCATTAGTGGGCGTTTCTCAATTTTGGAGTTAGGTTTGGGGGGCTGTTTGTTCAGGGACTTGAACCCACATTCTTGAGAATTTCCCAGTTGATACAAAGAAAAGAAAAAGTCTATGGAGGGGGGAATTCCTGCCTCGTGGAAAAAGGAAATAAAAGCTATAATGTTGATGTAGGAGTTTGGTACTAATTGGGCAAAGCCGACGCTGATGAATCCTAAAAGGGTGATGATGAATGGATGTAGTGGGAGACCAACACCTTTTTCTAGGAGAGTGAGGGGCATGGTTGTCCATCCGTTCGATCAGAAGTACATTCGTTCGGTAGTTGAGGGGGCTTTGAGCTGGTGGGTTTTAGGGATTTGATAGTGTTTTCGGATCACAACGAGGTCTGACTCGGAGATGGCAAAAGGAGTGTTAGTGTGGGGAAACTGTTGTTAATTGGGGTATTCACGTATCATTTTTTGAAGATCTATTTCGATGGGTTTAGGGCTTTGATGAAGAGTTTTTGTGGTGGTAGTGGTGGTAATGGTGGAGTTGATGGTTATGGTGTTCACAGTAGGGGTTGCGATAGAGGATGGTGGAGTAGAGATGGTTGAAAGAGGAGTGACTTTGATGGGAGTTTTGGTGTTGAAGGCGGTGTCAGTTGAAATCTGATAGGAAGCCATTGATGAAGCTTGAACGGATGTTGATTGTGGAGAGAGTGCTGATAAAGGGAGAGAGGTATCACAAAAAACTGACTCCACTAGATAATAAAAATTCTAGCTTCGCCACTGGATGTGACATCTGCTTTTATTTACTTTTCACAAGTAGCAACAACAATATTTTTATAATTTTCTATTCATTTTGGTAGTAATTGGATTTTGACTTTTTTGTCTTTATTTCTTATCCGTCTTCAAAATTGGCCACAGCACAGGGAATAAATTTGCATAAAACTGAAAGTTTAGTCATGAAATTGTGAAAATTAAAATATTAGTCCTATACTGAAAATTAGCATAAACATGAAGGGAAAATTTTATATATTATCTAGAAGAAATTGAAGAAAGAGATAAATTTCAAACCTTTTATCTCTCTTTCGTGTGTTTATATATATGTTTATACAAGAAAAAAGCCTCTATTTAGGAATACTACATATAAGAATAACCTCTACAATATTATAAAAAAATTTGGTTCCAATTTGGGCCAATTATAAATAGAAATAACCTCTAAATTGTAATATGTTATATATTTTTAAGTCCCATATTAAAAAACTATACCTCTATATAGTAATAATTTATATATATATATATATATATATATATATATATATATATAGAGAGATAGACAATACTAATTTTAAAAGATTATATTTTCTATAAAAGACTACATTTCCTATAAAAGACCATATTTTCTTATAAAAGAATACATTTCCTATAAAAATTATATTTTCCTAGTTTGAAAATCTAAATAATTTATGTTTTCTTTAATTTTTGTTATAAAATCTGTATTTTTGTTAAAGTCAATATCATTTTGGATATTCAAAAATATTTTATACTAATACCTCTATTTTATAATAAACTCTCAATTAAAATATAAATAATTTAATCCCAAATTTATTGCTAAATAGAAATTTTACTGTATCTAGAGTTGTACCGTTGTACGCGAGTTTGGTTAAGAAAAAATAAAAAAGTCTTTTGGCCTAGGGTGACACTAGCCAGCGTGTCCCCATTCAATAAGAAACTTCTCCCCCCTTCTCACATTTTGGTAGCATTTGCATGCAACTGCACTTCTCATTATTGGGTATGTTTAGTTGTATGAAGTTAATTTTGATCGATTGATTAATATAATGTCGATATTTAGATCGAAAAATAATTTCTCTCATATGCACAAGACTGTATTAATTAATTAACTAATTTATCATGAAATTAATTTCATGATAATCGAATCCATGTTTAGTTATTAGCGCTTTTTACGGCGATAGCATTTGATCCAAATGCACCGCTTTTACGAGTTAAATATGTTAACGCTTAAAATACGTTATTTTCATAAGAACAAGATTTTTAAATACATTTGAAACTCAAAACGCTCCAAACACTGTATAAAAATAATATATTAAGATTGAGTAACTAATATATTGACGAGGATACATCCATTTAAGTGGATCGTATCCAAAAATAAAAATTTTATTTAACTTTCTATAAATGGATATTAATTTTAATATATCACATTCAAACATAATTTCTATTTAAAATTTAATAATAAAATTAAGACACCAAATTTTATCGTGAAAAGTTATATTAAAAAATTATTCCTCAATTAAAATCATTAAAATAGATGATGAGTTCATAAGAAAACTTGAGTAAGCGTTGTGTTTGTTAATTTTAATATTATTTTGTATTTTAAAAAACTCTCTGAAACAACATAATTTTAATAAAAGAATATTATTTATGAGAAAATGTTATTTAAGAGAAATGCTTTAGATCGATTTTATATATATATATATATATATATATATATATATATATATATAGTTCTAAAATAGAAAAATTTGGTTGAAAGCAATCTTACCTCATTAAAAAAATCATTATTCTACCTTAAATTAGTAAACATTTAAAATTTATTTTATTTTGGGTTCCACTCTTATTTTCAACTCACACAAACACAAAATCAAAGATTTAATCACTCCCCTTATACTTTTCATTTTTCCCCAAATAGACAAATACAGTGTTGTGTATGGATTATTATGAAACGGAGACCGAAAAGGGAATGGTATAATAGTTTCATAAGCCGCATCCAGCCAAACAGTCTTGTAGAAGAAAGAACCTATAAATACACGCGTCCCGCAGGACAGAGTCTCTGCAAAATCTGGTGGCGGATTCAATAAATTTGAAATTGGAATTGGATAAATAATGGTGATGATGTTGGGACAAATGTCCATTTGTACCAGGAAGCTTCCCTCTCTATTAACCTGCATGCACAGGCAATTTCACAATCCCCACCGCCTTTCTGTCCTTTGTCGCCAGGTATACACATGTATATGTCTGTATGCATATATCATTCACTATATAAGCACTTCAGTTCATACTTGAGTGACTCACTTCAGAGCTCAAAATAACAATAATCTCTTTATATTATATATTTGTGTAAGTTTATGTACACTGGTATTTATTTACACTTTGATTTGATGTGAATGAGTGAATTAAATGATTCTGTGGATCAATTTATTGTTATTATTTGTTTGATTATGGTTAACGTGTTTTCAGTCCTGAATTTTTTTTGGGTGGAATTAAATTGTTTAGTTATCTTTATTCTTCAAGTCATAGATCAGGAATCAGTGTTTCTAGCTGATCAATTGATCACATCAACAAGGGAATGTGGCAATGTGTTTAATATGGCTTGATTTTACTGTGGCATGCTTATACTGTTTGGTAAAGATTTATGTTGTGACTAAAACTTTTGTCACGAGTGGACACATCAGCCAATTATCCATGTATTTATATTACTTTACAGACTAAGCCATTGTGCTTATTCGTGACAAAATATGTTTTTTATCGCAATATAGAGTACAACTCTATACTATTTTATTAGATTTTGATTTATTGACAGGAAAATAGTGGAATAGGAAAGAACAAGTTTTTCATTTCATGCAACTAATCTAGCCAAATAAATGTTCAAATCTTCAAGAAGTATTACTTTATTGATTAATTTTATATTTTGTTTGTGTTTGGAAACTACAATAATTGATTTGATATTCCTTATTTTTATTTTGGTCAGATTTCCTAGGTACCTGAGCATTTACAAATAAGGCTGAATTGATTTAGTTCTAACACATTTCTTGCTTATATCTTTAAACACCAATCATCCAGGCTTTTATATTTATGTTGTTAGAATCGACAGTAATGGACAACATAAGAAGGCGACAGGAGTGGCATTAAGTGTGGGTGAAATGGCTGCTAAATTTAGCAAAAAAGAAATGGCTGCTAATCTTACTAAATTTCTAATATTGTATTTCGGTTTGTGATAGAAGTTTAAATTTAGGGATGCTGCTCTGATTATGTGATTATCTCATTTTTATATTTTGGTATAATAAGCACTATCCTTTTCTGATATAGATTTTTTATCTGCACATTGATATTTACAAAAGAACTTTGATGGGCATTGATCAGATAAGCATGGAGGCGCAAGGTGTTGCTGCTCGGTTGAACAGCTCTGGTTTCTTACGGACTCAAGGACTTATTGGCGGGAAATGGATGGATGCATATGATGGGAAAACTATAAAGGTCTGGTAGCGACTCCCACTCTCTTTTCCCCCTATTTTGTTGATCGGACTTAATAAAGCAACTACTTATCCCACCCCATTTACTACACAATACTAAAAGATCAATTGGCCGTATGGCCCTCTGAATGTAGTATGTTTATTAAATTTGCAACTCCACTCTGGATGTATGAATTGATTCCAAGACTGCATTAAGAATTTGTTTTTAACAATTTTGAGCATTTCGGGAATTGGAATTTTAACTTATCCTGATATATATGGGAAAATGGTCTCAACAAATTAGAGTGCTTCATGCTTTCATCTAAGTATATTTTTGCTTAATTTAGAACTTCTGTCCATAAGGAATCCTTGATATTCACTAATATTTTACTTTATGTAGCTTCATCTACTACTTGCTTCTTATTTCATGCAAGGGAACTGACACATGAAGTATGAAAACTTGTCGTAATTCTATATAATTTTGTTACTTTGATTCAAGACTTTGTACTGTCCTGTTTGTTTGAAAATCGAATGTATTTTGAATTAATAAGTGGAGCCATGTGTGTATTGTATTATTCTCTTTTTCTCTGCTGTTTTATCATATTCAGCAGTTTGTGTAACGCGGTAAAAGTGTTCCATACTTGTGTTTTTTGTCATGGCAGGTGAATAACCCTGCTACTGGTGAAGTTATAGCAAATGTTGCATGCATGGGTGGTCGAGAGACAAATGATGCAATTGCTTCAGCATACGATGCATTTAATTGTATGTCTCTTCAGACTGAACTTTGCTATGATTTTATAGTAGAAATATGTTTATCACAATTGGCGTTATTTTTTATGAATTAACCTGTTGATGAGGGGTACCCCTTTACTTCATTACATAAAAAAAACATTTCTGTTGACTTAATTGTTATAACCAATGTGTTGATTGTTCTGGAAAAATTTTAAGTTTGTACATGAAGATGCCATATTGCCATTACACGCTTTTTGCTCTCCTGCGGTAAGGACATGTGCATTAGTTGGAGAAGTTAAAAGCTTCAGGTGAAAATTAACTTGTATATACACATAACATTATTGTTAATGAATTATGATAAGTCATTGCTTAGCTTGTGGTATCTCGTGGCTGGCACGGATTTGTTATGAGGATTATGGTGCATTCAGCATGCTGTAGCTAAACTATCCTGCTTTATTTATTTTGAAAAGACAATTATTCGTGGAAAAGGGATGCAATTCATGCATTCAAGTTACAGATAAAACTATTTTGCCTTGTGTAGAAGTTGATGTGTCTTTCTGTATCTATCTATCTTACGTAAAGTAGCAGCATATCAGATAATGATTGAGGTCATTATCAAATTTTTAATAGTGTAGAGTCATTTAAAATTTGTTTACTTTTGAAATTCATATTGTCAATTTGACATGTTAATGATCTTTTATTTGTAGCTTGGAGCAAGCTTACTGCTGCTGCAAGGAGCAAATGCCTTAGAAAGTGGTATGGAGAATCACATCTGATGATAAGTTAACTAATTTGTAATTGCACAGTATTTAGATGTACATTTAATCTAATGGAAAATTTGAAAAATTATGACTTTGTTTGTGCTAATATGGATTATAGAATTCAATTTCAGGAGCCCAGTCACGTAACATTATGTTTTAGATTTTTTAGTGGAGAATGTGCAGAGCTCTAGTGCTTATTAAAAAAGCAGATAATTTGCAGAGCTCTGGGAATATTTGGTGTGGGATGGTTTTTACATACAAGATAGTCAGTATTCTATCAAATCAATCATTTATAGAGTATACTGTGTTGGTCACTCTAATAAATTTATACATGCCGCTTGAGAGCTTCGGTACATCACTCTAGCCTTCCCATCGAGTGAAATCTGTTTACCAAAATTTGAAATGTGCTTCTTCGTATGTGCTTTAAGGTATGACTTATTAATGGCCCACAAGAAAGAGCTTGGTGAACTTATAACATTAGAGCAAGGAAAACCTCTAAATGAAGCCATTGGTGAGGTATTTAATCCACACATTTGGTTTAACAAGTCTTACTAAGATTGGATATAATGCCCCTCATTGAGCATGACGACAATCAATATACTCTTTACAGGTTGCTTATGGGGCTAATTTTCTTGAGTTCTTTGCGGAGGAGGCTAAACGTGTTTATGGTGATGTAATTCCATCGACGCTAGCAGATCGCCGTATGTTTGTGCTAAAGCAGGTGAACTTTACTATAACAAAACTGAACTCGTGATAAATTAGTGATACATTCTTAGTTATTTTTGTTGCCAATGCATAGTTCTTGATATAGCTTTGCCAGACTAATAATGCCAATGAGTATCAGTGAAATTTATTATTTTCTACCAACTAAATTGCAGCCTGTGGGTGTTGTTGGTGCTATTACACCCTGGAATTTTCCTTTGGCTATGATTACTCGGAAGGTGTGTATAGTTTGTACTTTTTAATTGTGTCTAGCCTCTTTAGTAGCTCATAACTTGTTTGATGATTGGGTATCATATTTGAGGTGATCTTTCTGTTTCACCCTTGTTCTAGGTTGGTCCGGCCCTTGCTGCTGGTTGTACAGTGGTCATAAAACCCTCCGAACTTACGCCTTAACTGCTTTGGCGGCTGCTGAGCTTGCCCTCCAAGCTGGAATTCCACCGGTAACTATTTTAATGATCACTCATTTTGGATATAAACATATTGGTAGGACAGCAGTTCAATAATCATATAATTTATTACATCTTGGAGTTTGGAATGCTGTTGTTAGAATAAGCATCTATTGGGGCTTTGATCATAATATAACTTATGAATCTATTTACTCTATTGCCCATGCATTTTAAAATGCATACAAGCTTCAGTGATGAGATTTTCTCCATGTATGCTGTTATTGAATAGATTTTTTCTACTGTTGGATCTATAAAGAGAAGTATGTAGGAGCAACTAGCTTTATCTTGGAGATGACCATTATGTGTATATAAGCATTAATTGATACATATTTATAATTATTTACTCTACCAGTGAGCTTTAAGAGGTCGAGTGTACACAATGTACTGATAGATCAATTCTTATCTGAGACCTAATAAATGCAATTCCCTTCTTCATTGATGTCTTGTTGAGTGATTAATCAAATTCAAGGCGTAAGCATTTTTAATTACCAAATCAACATAAAGAATATAGAGACAGCTTCATTAGGTTTTAAGAGCCAAAGAAATATGGAACCTACATTTTAATGTTCATATAAGTTTCCATACACGTGTTCAGTATCCATGCACCTGCAATGGCGAGGTGCCGAGTACAAGTTCTTGTAGGAATATGGGTGCATGTGGGATATCATTGGATGAAAAAAGTTATATTTCCAGTGTGCATTTAATTTTCATTTTCTCTTGCATATTGCGATTATTTATGTTGCTTGCTTTGTCTCTAATAAGCTGAGATTTTTTTAATTACTATGTTGCTTGCTTTGTCTCTAATATGCTGAGATCTTTTTTTATAACCTAGGGTGCCGTGAATGTGGTAATGGGAAATGCTCCTGATATTGGCAATGCTTTGCTTGCAAGTCCTCAGGTTACTTTACATTTTGTGAGATGTTATATTATGTCTTAATAGCAAGATCATTTTCGTATCTCCTTCGTGCAAACTCATCCTCATTTATGATTTTCAGTCCTCTTGTTTGGACTATTAAATCTACAAATGACTTAATGGAGGTTACTCATGCTCTAACAAACTTATTTAGGTAAGGAAGATCACATTCACAGGCTCAACAGCTGTTGGCAAAAAACTGATGGCTGGTGCTGCTGGGACTGTTAAAAAGGTAGCCACATGAGATTTAATGGCTGCAACTTGTAAAAACTAACCTTCAAATTTGCCATGTGGTAATTTGTTTCAACACTGCTTTTTTAGGTATCTCTTGAACTTGGAGGGAATGCGCCTTGTATAATATTTGATGATGCAGACCTGGAAGTGGCAATTAAAGGAACTGTAAGTTATCTAAATTAACCCGGATCCATTGATTACTCCAGTTTCCTTTTAAATATTTTGCAATTGGAATGTTGCAGTTAGCAGTTGATCTGAATTAACATAATTATACACCAGTGTCCTGCAAGAAATTGTTCATATATGTTTTTTTAAAGGAACAAAATCTAGTCTCTCTCATTTCACCTTTTTGAACATGATGTGGATCTTCTAATTACAGAGTTCTTTCAGGTCTATATATTGTTTTTACACTTCTTTAATTGTTTGTATATTTGGCACTTTTAAGGGGCCAATATCCATATTTTGATCAGACTTTACATTTCACCTTCCACCATCATCTGGATCATTCAACTAAAGCGTTGTTTGGGGCTTTATAGTATGTGTTCCTAGAATCTCTATGAGGTGCGAAATGTAATGCCATTTATCTAAAAATAGTTATATCCAAGTAGTAATACCTTATTGATTTTTTAAAGTGTATATATGACTAATTTACTGGATTTCTTTTAGCTGTCATATTGATCAGTCAACTAGAGGTTTGTTCACATTGAGTACTCTTGATATCAATTGACACACTTGCATTTCTCACTTTTATTTTATATTAATGCTTCTCCCTTCAGTTAGTGGCCAACTATAAAGTTCAGCTAGATCCAAAAATTTGACTATCCAACTTCTGTACTTTACTGCTACTTGATTTTGTTTTCTAATCAGATGGAGTCCTTGATACCTATGAACTCCATCGTGGAAAGTAACATTATTTTAGCTGCCATATTATTAAAATGAAAGTTTTTTTCAAAAAAAACTTTTATCTCTCAATTTAAGGTTTTGTTCAAATTGACTCATGTAATATTGATGTTTCTCTGTATGTTTGCCCCAATCTTGAGTTTAGTGGCAGGCCGCTTAAATTTAGCAGGAAATGGCAATTTGGCTTTCCCTCTTCTGTCCTTTCTACTACTTTTTCTTTTCTCAGCACTTAGAGTTCTTAGTACATACAAACTTCGTTATAGAAACGCGTATTGGTTTAATAGAAACGCGTATTGGTTCACTTCGTTATAGAAACGCGTATTGGTTTAATAGCGTATTCTTCTATTCTTCTCTATTATCTGCGTTTTCTTGAATGTAGTCTTATCTTTTTCTTAGCACAAGTGTCTTGCACCTTTTCATTGGTTTGTGGATTTAAATGATACGTTTCCTATTGATTGTATACATATCTAGGTTGGTAGATGTGCATTGTCATTCAACTTGGTAACATTTTTACCACATTAAAGGGAGCTGATTTTTTGATGCATTACTAACCGTATATGCAATTTACTATTGCAGCTGGCAACTAAGTTCCGTAACAGTGGACAAACATGTGTCTGCATAAATAGAATAATTGTGCAAGAAGGTATAAATGAAACAACTAAAAATCTTCTTATCAACGCTTTTGTGCTGTAGATAGATCTTCAGTGAATCTTGTCTTTGATTATATTGTGATATTTCTAGTTTAGTTTTTTAATCATTTATAAGTTGTTTCTTCTACTACATATAATAGACCGAAAGCAGTAAACGGGAAAACAGAAAACAAGCATTCTTCTGGGAAACGAAAAGATAATAACCAAAATGAGATAGAACTTATGGCAGATGTAGGTTGAAAATAATGAGCTCCTTTGTTTCAGGTTAAACTAATTGCTAAACGCGTGATTTTTGCTAAAGTTATTACTGCTTATAATTGATTGCTTAAATGGGGACAATTGGTGTTAGATAATATCAAGGGTTAAAAATGTCTAAAAATATGAGCTCAAAAGAAATGATTTTGAAAGAATTAAAAAATGCAGCCCCTAGATTGATTATTGCATTTTGGCTCAAATATCTTAAATATTGTCCCAAAAAGCTGAAAACCTGAACAATCGATTTGTACCCAGTGTTGGCCATAATTCACAAGAACATTTTATATTCTTAGTAAGAGGGAAAATGGTTAAGGATTTACCGGGTGTGGGATATCACATTGTTCGAGGAACCCTAGACGCTGTTGGAGTAATTGTCAACAGAGGCATTCTAGAAATCAGTCATTGATTAAAAAAGCAATAATCGAAATGCTTAAACAAAGCTCAATGTAACTTATCTTTTGCGAGTATTGTAAGCTGCTGATCAATTGAAGGTTTGATTGGAATTATTTTATACTGCAATCACCAGTGAAAGAGACGTTTTGGAGCTACTTAATCCAGTGTATGCAAGATTATCTTAGTAACTAAAATTTATGGTCTGTGATCTTCATACGTGAATATCACTTCTTGATATGGATGGATTGTCAGGAAATCAACACTCTTACCAGATTTGTGCATAGGAATACAACTATGTATGTGTATGTGTGTGTGCGCTTTCTTTTTGTTTACCTGACGAGTCCGTGTGTACGTTGTTTTGCTAGACACAATACCATATAAACACATTTGTTTTTATGTTATGTTATGTTGTAGTGTAAATCTAGTTAAATGGAGTTAGAAAATGTTGCAGGTTACTAAATAAGTAGGTGAAATTGCAATCTTATTTTATCATGAATTGGTGAAACCGTGATAGTTATTCTTTTATCTGAAAAATGCAAAGTCAACTTCATTAAGGGTTTCACTGTGAAAAAAATGATACATATGAATCAAGTATGACACAGCTGTGTACCCTAATGGGTCTTTTATTGCTTTATTCATCTTGGAATATCTTTGTGATTCTTCTTTCCTGTTAACCTTTTCAAATTAGAAATAAAAAAACTTTTCAAGCTCACTCTTATTTTTTTAGATGTTGATTTACAAGACTATGTGCAGGTATTTATGATAAATTTGCAAGTGCTTTATCAAATGCTGTTGAGAACCTTAAAGTTGGGGATGGTTTCAGTGAAGGAGTGGTACAGGTAGTCAGTTGTGCACTTTTTGTTCAATCTTTCAGTTGTGCACTTTTTTCTCAAATCTTTTTAACTAAGTTGCTTGCTACTCTCCTGTGCGTGTGACGGTGTGAAGTTATTGTTTCACTTTTACTTTTGTTCACTATTCGTTAATGTGGATGTATTATATCTATGGTTGATTTAATTTATATATATATATATATATATATATATATATATATATATATATATATATTTTTGGCCAAAATTCTTTTGTTGTCTTTATGATCTGACATGATATTTCATTTTGCCTAAACAAAGATGTCTCTCTCTCTCTCTCTCTTCCATTTTGCTTCCTTTGGAGCATTTTCCGCTTCCTGATTAGTGAGAGCAATTGACTTTACAATTTTAATTGGGCTTACTTGTTCATTCTTGCAGGGCCCGCTAATTAATGAAGCTGCAGTGCAGAAGGTCCTATGTGCTTCAACTTTTCCAGTTTCAATGACCAGTGTTCTAATATTTCTGCAACTCTGCCACAAAAATACTCTTCCTCCTCATATACTCATATATCCCACATTCATTGTAAAAATATCACCGTTAATATATTATTAAAATAATATATTTAAATGAATTATTTTATCAGAAAAAGATAAAATATTAATTTTCAACAATTGTCACATTAAAAATTTTCTCCATCTATATCCACATAAAATCAATATCTTCCTCATCATATAAATCAATAATTAATTATTCACAAATAATATTACAAATATCACAATATTGACAACCAGCGGTTCCTCGGAAAAAGGGGCTTTCAATAAGAATTTCTCCTTCTTTGGCGCGATTAGGTGACCAAACCTCTCCTTGATGTAAACTTTCTAGACATTGCCAATAATGTTATCTAATAATATTATTCGGATAATATGAATTATTGCTTCGATAATGAAAAATCTTGTGTAATGACAATTATTGAAACAACAAATGATACAAAATATCAACGACAATTATTGAATGAATATAATATTAAGCGGTAACTCATCAGTAACAATTATTGAGTAGTGCCTTTTACGCATTTAATCAATAATTCAACAATCTTCATCAATACTGGTGTGCTCTTTATGCAACCCACGTATATTATTGTATTTTAACCACCGTAATCCAACAAAGGTGTTAAAGGTAACAACTACGTCGTTATTTATAAAAAACACATACTTGTCGTTTTTCCTCATCCGGCGCTTATTACATTATGGGGCCCACAAATGATCAAGCTTGCCGTATTTAATATTCCTAACAAAAAAGAATATTCCACGACCAAACGAATATTCCCCAAACAATAATGAATATTTTATAACCACTTGCTTATTTTGTAAACTTTGCACATTTCACCCATAACTAAAGCATTATATCAAATTACCACCTTATTAATCAAGAATAATAATTAGAGGAAATTCAATTTTATTTATAAAAAAATTGGGGTCTTACATAGGATTACTTATCTTTGTTTATATTTCTACTTCTACTTGGTCCTTTAATAAATCTATATTTATGATAACCAAAGTCTGTTATCCAATACCCAAGTAGAACCTTGACTTAAAGAAAAAATTTATTTCAATCATGAACAAAACTATATTTTTAAATCAAAACTTCACTAAAAGCTTCTTCTTCAAGTTGGCCTCTGCAAGATGTTTCTTGTAGTTTCTTTCCAGTGTCCAGGCTTATTGCAGTGGAAGCAAACTCATTTGTTATCCGTATAAGTTTTGTTCTTATTATCCTTTGTTTTTGCCTTTTCTATTTACCTTATTAGAATCGTTCTTCTTTTTAGAAGATCCTTTGGCCCCTACCAGTAAGACTTGGTCTTTCATGGTTGGAAAGTGGCTTTCAACATTTTTAACATGTTAAGCAAATCAGCGAGGCTGATATCTAGCTTGTTCATATGAAAAATTCACAACAATTGTGAAAAGGAGTCCAAGAGTAACTTCAAGATCAAATCTTGGCTCAACTCTCCATCCATGACAAAACTTGTTGTCCTAATTGTTCAATAAAATTTATCATGTTTAGGACATGTGTCTGTACTGTAGTGTAGTTGGTCATTCTAAATCGGAAGAGGTCATTAGATATCTATCAGTCCTACTTTCCTCACCATCAACTACTTGACGTGCAAGAGTATAGTAGGAGCATCCATAGTTTCATGCTGACGCTGAAGCTCGTTACTCATGGATGCGAGCATGATGTATTGAGCCAACTGTGCATCATCTTGCCACTTTCTAAAAATAGCAATCTCTTCCTCAGAGGCATTGTCTGCAACCATTGCAGGGATAGGCGTATTAAGGACATAAGATAGTTTTTCAGCTATGTGAACTATTCTCAATTTCCTTAACCAATCCGTTTAATTCGGTCCGGTTAATTTAGCATCTAATATGTTACACAGTGATAGTAATTTAACCATTATAAAATTCTGTAAATGAATTTGTAATTAACAACATTTTAGCATACATTCTTTTATTAATTACCAAAATAATCAGGTCTTATTTTAAATTGGTATCTCCCACTATTTTCTTTAAACTATATTACTCTCACTTATATAGTTCGGCAAAATCTAATTAAAGATTTGCTAATGAGAATAAGGATCCTATTTCAAATGTATATAGCCTTGTGGTGACACAACAAACTATATATAAATAAATAGGTAGACAACTCTTGTCAATTACATCAACTATGCAACTCCTTGTATTTTGCCTCTTAGATCACAATGGTCAAGTGTGTGCACATCCGAACTAAAATGATTTAAGTTAAGTCCAACCTAGCACTCCATATATTCAAAAAAGAAAAATATTGTCCTTGTGGTGACACAACAAAATAATATTGTTCAATTTTTTTTATAAGCATCAAATGTGATAAAATTAACATCTCAAAGAATTAAGATAAGCCTTGTACACAACAAACTTATAATAATTAATTGATACTCTATTATTTTATCATGGTAGAAGGCGACGTTCGATATTTTAAATATCTTTGAATGCTTAGGACTTAATATAAAATATTTGAGGGTTTGTTATTAATTTGTCTCATCTTATTTAGCATGCATGCACACACACACACACACACACACACACACATATATATATATATAAGCATAAGCATGCACATATAGAATACTATATCTACTACGGATTGATTATGGACTTTTATTCTAGTTTGGTTCACTAGAGCCACCAAGTGAATTAAAAGGTCAAACCCTAAAGTGCAAGAATTAATATTTAAATATAACTATTACATTTAAACTCGGACTCCATTATAAGCGGGTCTTCACGCACTCCTTGTTCCTTGATCTCCAAATCTTCCAAAATTAATTCTAACTATTCCTATTACAAAACTATTTAAAATAAATAGAAACCTTGATCGACCGATCAAGGTGAAGTACATATGAGGAAGATAGAATTTACATTAAGAAAAATTAGAGAAGGCAGTGCATGAATTCCCCATTTAATAAAACTCATACATTCATGCATCCAAATAAAATAAAATTCAATCACATTTGGTTCGATAGTCATAAACAATCCCATTTATTATCATACACATCACATATGCATCAATAAATAACATTCATCTCATGAATAATAAACATTCAATATATATATTGATATCATTTAATGGACAAATTTAGTTAGTATAAAATCTAATTTTGAATCAAAATAAACTCCTTTATTTTAATCTAAATTTAAATTAAAATAAACCTCTTTTATTTTAATTTATCCTATTTTGAATAAAATAAACTATTTTATTTTAATCAAAATCTTTAATCAAAATAAACTCATTTATTTTAATTAATTATGGAATCTAATTCCAAGTAAAAAAATAACTCTTTTATTAAAGGAAACACAAATTCTCTTTCCTATTCACAAATAAACTCTTTTATTTTGAATAATATAAAATCTTATTCTATATCTAAATAAACTCCTTTATTTAAAAAATATGGAATCCAATTTCAACTCCAATTAGTTATCATGGAATGCAATTCCAACTCTAATTAGTTAACATGAAATTTAATTTTAAGATTAAAATAAACTCTTTTATTTTAATATTAAAATAAACCTTTATTTTAAGATTAAAATAATTTTTTTTTTTAATTATAAAATAATTAAAAATATAATAATAATAATAATAATAATAATAATAATAATAATAATAATAATAATAATAATAATAACCGTACGATCTTCTAAAACGAAATCATGTTCCTGTACCATTCACGTGACCTTAACTTGAAAATATATATATTATTTACCATAATAATCATATTATCTTTCATCTCATCTCATGATTCACGTGCATCACCATGAATCACTTGAAAAAGGTTAAATTTCCTGTAACTTTTTTTACTTAAGCAGGATTAGGAAATAGGATTATATATATATATAATAAGGCTTGCACGCTTGAATCACATGAATCACCTTAAATATATAAAATGATCACACCAATTAACCGTACTGTGATATGGTGGCTCACGGAATTTCAAAAAAATTATATGCAGTTTTGCGAATCACAGTACCGGTTTTGCGAATTTTTTTTAAAATTTTATATAACAAAATTATGCCCAATTAAATTATTCTAAACACATATTAATATACATATTAAATTAAAATAATTAATAATTAGCATAAAAGGTTTGGTTCGATGTCCTTTATTAGGTTTGTAATATTCATGAACGTAATCAAATTGCACAAAATAAGGAAGCGAACGTAAAAATCGAGTTTAAAATTTTAGAAATCATATACCCGATCATCCTTTATACACACAATTATTAATTAAGCGAAAAGACAAAGAATAAAATCATACCCTTGAAGATTCGAGCTTCCTTAGGTACAAGTTCACCTCCAAATTCTTTCGCGTTCAACTTGAATCCATCGGGTTTGATTCCTTCCTTTGATCAATGTTAGCCACCCAAGTGTTTGGCTTTCTGAGGTGATCCACAAAAGAAGAAGAAGGATTCAAGAAGATGGGTGTTTGGCAAAGCCCTAGTTTTCTATCTCTCATAGAAAATGATGTACTCTCCCAACTTTTGGAATTACGTGATTCTATGAAAACGTCCAACAACCCACACCCATAATAAAACTCCTATTATTTATAGATGTGACAACCCTCCTTAACAATTAATGAATTGAATTGTATTTTAATTAATTAAATTTCTTTAATTAATTATGCTCCCAATCTTCTTAGGAATAATTAATTAAAATCTTTTAATTAATTAGCCTCCTAATCTTATTAGGATATATGAGAGTACTTTTATTAATTAATTTCCAAACTCCTTTAAGAATTAAATAATAATAATAGTAATAATAATAATAAGACTCATCTTATTAATTTAAATTTAATATTTTCATAATATTAAATAATAAATATTAAGCTATTTAATTTATTCTCTCACCATAGATTAAATTAAATATACTTAAATTATTATTACAATTATGCTAAGACCCCAATTTTTTTTTAATAAAGATGATTTTTCTATAAATATCATTTTTGAATATTATGGAATGAATTTGATATAATGTTATAGTTGTGGGTAATATTTATAAATTTTGCTAAGTATGCAAGTTGTTATAAAATATTAGATTGGTGGGGAATATTCTTTTTATCGGGAATATTAAATACAATGGCACAATCATTGGTGGACCCCACAAATGGAATTATTGTCGGATTGAAAAGCGACAAAAATATTTTATAAATAACGGCGGAGGTGTTATTATTAAAAGCTGATGAACTACCGGTAGTAAAAATGCGATGTCTGGCGTGGTTGCATAGTAGCACACGGTATTGATTATTGATCTTTACGTGAAAGTCACTCATTTATACTCAATTATTACTACTGATAATTCTTTGCATCATATCTCTCGTATTATTGATTCGATTATTGTCACGATATCATCTGCATTATATGTTATATTATTAAATCAATAATTGAGGCGACAAAATTATTCATATTATTAAATTGCAATATTTACAATGTCTAGAAGTTACATCGAGGAGAGGTTTGGTCACTAATTGCGCGCGATAGGGAGAAATCCTTATTGGAAAGCCCCTTTTCACAGGAAACAACTTTGGTTGCTAAATATTGTGAGTTATAATATTAATGATGAATAAGTTAAGTGTTGATTAAAGATGAATTTGATAGTTTCATTGTGTTGGGATTATTTGTGTTAGTAGAAATCGACATCTATTAGATGATAATTGATGTGCGGAGGTTATATTGTTCGATCGGGTTATTAGGGAACTTTTAGTGTGTCGAGTACTATTCACGAGTTACTATTCACGAGTTCTTATTCACGAGTTCTATTCATTATTTTATTCACTATTCACTTTTACTATTTCTTATTCATTATTTACTATTCATTCTCTTCTAGTATTGTGCATTCGGTTATTTGGGTACAATATTATTCCATGAGGAGATGTCTTTAATTTTTGAGATAGTTGGTTGAAGTTATATTAGTGAATCAATATGGATGGTTGGTGGAAAGTTATAATAGTGAATCAATATGGATCATTGGTTTAAAGTTTTAATAATAGTAAATCGGTATGGATGATGTTGCTTTAAGTTTTAATAGTAAATCAATCTGAGCAAATCCGTTTAAAAAGTAAATCAATCTGGACCGTTCGAAAATTGAATTCTTATTCAATCCATTCTTCTATAAATAGAAGCTCATTCCTTCATTATTTCTTACGAATTCACTTGAAACTCTAGAGAGAAAATTATAGAGAGAAAGAAGAAGAGTATTACTTTTCTTCTTTTACTTGATATCCGATGTCTTTTTTACGGTGAGGGTGTTATTCTTTCTTATTCATGAAGAAGAACTTACATTATTCCATTCTTTATTATTACATTGGAATAACTTTTGTATCTGTGGCATACCTATACTTGGTGAAATCCTTATGTTATTCCATTCTTTATTATTACATTTGGAATATCACATGCATGCGTTTTTCTGTGGGACTGGTTCCAATCTTTATTATTACATTGGAATAACTTTTGTATCTGGACTCCCTATATCTTGGTGAAATCCTTATGTTATTCCATTCTTTATTATTACATTTGGAATATCACATGCATGCGTTTCTGTGGGACACAGTTCCAAATTTATTATTAATAACATATTACATGAATATCACATGCATGCGTTTTTGTTATTACATTTGACTGGTTCCATATTTATTATTACATTTGGAATAACTTTTGGAATAACATCTTGTATCTATCACATGCACATGTGATTTCTTTTGTTATTCCATTCCTTATTATACTCGGTTGGTTAAAGTTTTGACTTACATACTCCATGAAATTAGTGGAATATCATTGATATTTGCGCTTCATCGATATCTTTTCATGGAAATATTCTTTTGAGCATTCTTGAATTTTACTCTACAAAAAGTATCATGTTGACAATTTGGGCGTTATTAGTTCTGGATAAACTAATTCTTGAACTTGTTTTATTGAATTCTTATATCATTGTCATCATCCTCATGTTTATATTTTTTTTAAAATCATCATGGCACATGTAGTGCATAGATGGACTTGGTATGATTATGACCGAGGATTATTGGTATATATCATGGCCAGTAATATTACAAATGATGTGGTAAAAGTCCTCATTGGCCCGTAGTGCATTGATGGGCGGAGTTGTTGGCATGATCATGACCATTGATGAATACCACGAATATCCTTGGCCCGTAGTGCATGGATAATTTGTGGTCGTGACCTAATGAATATCCTTGGCCGTAGTGCGGGGGGATGATGTGGATTATTTATTAAAATTTGAGTCTCGTGATAAAAGTGATGAAAAACTTTTAAATCATAAAAGATAGTAGATTTTATTCTCTACTTGACTCTTTTAATGGATTGCTTATTCATTGCTATGATTAAACTTGTTGTCTATTGTATTTTATCGGTTTAACATTGTTGAAGGCTAATGATAATTTATCTGCATTATCTTAGTCATAATATTTCTTCTTGGGCTAGTTGAGCTCACCCTTTCTTTCCTTTGTTCTCTTGAGAAATGAGAGCGTGGCGAGGGGACTAGTCGGGGAGCGGAGTGATGGTCGGATGATAGTATTAGTAGTCCTCACTATTACATTAAATAGTGTGATAATAAATGTAATGAGGACTTATTACGAGTGGATATTGTCTAGAAGACAATATTTGTATTAAAACTCACGACTTTTTGTTGTATATTAAAGATTGTATTTGTATTACGCACCATGTATCTGGCGACCCAAGATGGGTGATGTATACCTATTTTGGGGCGTCACGATTGGTATCAAAGCTTAGGGATATGATCCTGGCTAAGATGTGAGATAAGAACTAGGAGGGAGAGCAGGGAATTCCTTCACTAGTATGACCTACCTAAGTTTATTTGTTATTTAATTGGTCGGTCAGAGTATAGAGTTAATATGTGATATGTTAATTAACCCTTGTTTTGTGGCGATGTTGAAAATGGCATCAGAGAATGTTGAGAACATCAATGGAGCACGAGGAGGCCGTTGAGTCTCCACGGATCGATAACCGGGACAATGTGCATCGGGGAGGCGACAATCCTCATGCAAACAACAACCTTGACCAAATGATGAGCGATGGAATGTTAGAGGCTTCATGCAATTCATGCAACATCGGTGAGAGCGGCTCTGTCCAAAATGCGGTGGAAAACACTGGCAACTCTCGGACGATCACCATGAAGCAGATTCAAGGCTGGGACCACCGGAGTTTTTGGTGAGCCAAAACCACTTAAAGCGGAGGCGTGGATAAAATAGATCAACAAGATATTTGATGTCTTGGGTTGCTCAGGAGCAAAAGGTTCCCTTTGCCACCTTCATGTTTTTGCGGGCGGAGGCGATTCTTGGTGGGAATCGTAAAGCGTACTCAACAACTTGCCTGCCTTGAAGATGTCTTGGGAGAAGTTTCAAGAAGCTGTTCAGCGACAAGTACTTTCCGAAAGTATTAAATCACATGAAAGAGGTAGAGTTCATCAAAATTTGGAGCAAAACAACATGGCCAGTGTCACGATCTGAAGCCAAGTTTGCGAGTTGTCGGTTTGCGTCCCATTTGGTTGATAATGAGGAGAGAATGGCGAATGTTTCTAAGAGGTTTGAAACACGAGATCGTCGATACCTTATCTCTCATAAAGCTGTGTTTGTATTAGGATGTTGTTAATAGGGCTCGATTATTGGAGCGCGATAATGAGTCAACCCAACCAAAAAAAGCGGTAAAAAAAATGATAATACCGGTGATAGCGATCATCGAGCGGTGACAATAAAGCGTGGAGGAATCAACATGCGAAAATGGTAACCACTTGGTGGTAATCATGGCCAAAACAATAAGAATGGACATTTCAAGAAGAGAGATTCAACAATGATGGAAAGGCGTCGGCACCACCATCACCGTTGTTAAGGAAGGAAGCGACCACCTATTATATGCTTCAAATGCGGAGGGAGGGACATATCGGTCAAAGCTGCGCGATGCCATCAAAGCATGTTACAATTGTGGAAGAAGAACACACTAGCCCAATTTTGTAGTTCACCAAGAAGACAAGTCCGGTGGGAAGGAGGCACCAAAGGTCGTCCCGGAAAAGTCAAAACCCGATGGTCTGAGGAGGCGTTTGTCGTGACCTCCCGAAAAGCAAGGAACCGAATGAGGTCATCACGGGTAAACTTATCATAAACTCTAGCGAAGTATATACCTTATTTGATCTGGGTTCTACCCATTCTTTTATTTCTCTACTACTTGCGCTCAGCGTTTAAAATTGACTCAGGAGAAATTGGACTTTGACTTAGGCTGTTGAAACTCAGTTGGGAGAAACCTTCATTACATCCACTTTGTTTATAAGTCTTGTTTGGTTCAAATCGGTATCCTCACATTACACATCGATCTTATTTCATTGAAAATACTTGCATTTGGCGTAATTCTAGGGATTGATTGGTTAACTACTCATCATGCAAAAATTGATTATTTTAAATAAGGTTGTTAGCTTTCATATTCTAACCAACCTATTATGCGAATTCAAGCAACCAAACCATTAAAATCAATCACTTTGTCATCTCAAGCCATAAAGCTATTTCGTTTATTGAAAAATGGATGTCAAGCTTTCTTAGCTCATGTCACGGATCTAAACAAAAATACGTCGAGTTTGAATGATATTTCTATTGTTAATGAATTTCTGACGTATTCCACGAAGAACTTCTGGCCTACCCCGGGCGTGAAATTGAATTTTGTATCGACCTTGAACCCGGTACAAAACCTATTTCCAAAGCCCATGTCGAATGGCTCTATTGAACTTGAGTTAAAGACCCAGCTGCGAGGAATTGTTAGACATTGGCTTTATTAAATCCTAGTATTTCTCCTTGGGGTGCTCTGTTACATTAAGTGAAAAAAGAAAGATGGGAGTATCGACTTTGTATTGATTATCGGGAGTTGAACCATGTCACCATCAAAAATAGGTACCCATTGCCCGCGTATTGATGACTGTTTGACCCGATTGCAAAGGCGCCAAATTCTTTTCAAAGATTGATCTTCGTTTTCGGATATCACCAATTGAAGATTAGAGCAGATGACATTCAAAAATGGCTTTTTCGAACTTCGATGCGGGCATTATGAATTCCTAGTCATGTCTTTTGGATTGACTAATGCTCCTACTTTGCCTTGGATATGATGAGCAAAGTATATTCAAGGATTATTTGGATCACTTTGTGTGTCGTCGTCTTCATTGATGACATCCTTATTTATTCCAAAAGCGTGAAGATCATGAAGCAACACTTGAGGTGATACTCCAAAAGCTTAAATGAATATAAGCTTTATGCCAAGTTGAAGAAATCGAGTTACGGCTTGAGGAAGTAGCATTCCTTGGGCACGTAGTATCAAGTCATGGAATATCTGTGACCCGGCAAAAGATTGAAGCTATTCAAAGTTTGGGAGCAACCTAAATCGATGACCAAAATCGTAGCTTTCTCGGCTTATTTGGTTATTATCGGAGATTAAGTAGAAGGGTTTTCTCGAATCGCTACTCCACTAACTTCGGTGACTCGAAAAGATACAAAATTCGGTTGGAGCGAGGAATGTGAGAAGAGTTTTCAAGAACTCGAGAGGAGACTCATTTATTTTGTTACGACAATACCATCGGGCTCGGAGGGTTTGTCATCTCTGATGATGCTTGAGCAAAAGGTTTAGGATGTGTTCTCATGCAACATGGGAAAGTCATAGCCTATGCCTCTCGACAACTCAAAAGAATATGAGAGGAATTATCCTACTCATGATTTAGAGTTAGCGTTAGCGCGATCGTTTTTTAACTAAAGATTTGGAGGCATTACTTGTATGGGGAGAAAGTAGAGATCTTTCGGGATCATAAAAGCCTCAAATATTTCTTTACTCAAAAGGAACTCAACATCGCGACAACGACGTTGGCTTGAAGCTGATGAAAGATTATGATCGTACCATCGATACCATCTGGAAAAAGCGAGCGTGGTAGTGGCGCATTGAGTAGAAGATCATATCTTGGTCTGCAGTGCGATATTGACAACATAAAGGCCCATTTTGTGTGACTTGCAAAGGATGGAGATAGAGTTAAAGACTCGAGGGACCCATGTGATGATAGCGAATATCTGAGTAGAGCCAGAGCTTTAATTGATAAAGTTAAAAGGCTGCTCTCAAGCTACGGACACAGGAGGTGATGCGTATGAGGAAGAAAGTGCAAGAAGGTGCTATCTTTGGGAAGCAAGAATCGATGAAGAAGGAATACTTGAGTCAACTCCGGACTTTGTGTTCTAACAACCACGATTTAAAGTATAGAATCATGATGGAGCGCACAACACACAGTTTTGCAATCCATCACAGGAGTACCAAAATGTATCGTGATCTTAATCATACATTTTGGTGGAGCAATATGAAGAGAGAGATAGCGTTGTTTATCTCAAGGTGTCTAACTTGTCAGCGAGTCAAGTCGGCGGACATCAAGTGCCAAAAGGTCCATTGCAACCACTTGAAATTCGAGAATGGAAGTGGGAGCACATTACCATGGATTTAGTTCTTGGTCTTCCCAAGGTTTTTCAAGGCGTAGATGCGATTTGGGTCATTGTTGATAGATTGACTAAGTCTGCTCATTTCTTCTGATCTGAGAAACTTATACACTTGAGCGTCTTGCTAGTATGTATATAAGCGAGATTGTAAGATTGCATGGTATGCGGTATCCATAGTTTACGATCGAGACCCAAGATTCACTTCAAGATTTTGGGTTAGTTTGCAAAAAGCTATGGAGCGCAGTTTACGATTTAGTTGGCATATCATCCTCGAGACGGACGAACAATCGAGAGGACTATTCAAACTCTTGAAGATTTATTAAGACTACGTGTCCTTGACTTCAAGGAAGTTGGGACAAGTTCTTCTGGTTGGTGGAGTTTTCATACAACAACGATTTATCAAGCAAGTATTGGCATGGCTCCATTGAGCGTTGTATGGAAGAAAGTGTCGTTCTCGGTATCTTTGGGATGAGGTGGGTGAAACAACGTTGTTGGGACCGGAGTTGAGTGCGTATGACTACGGAAAAAGATTCAAAGCGATCCGACAACGTATAAAAACCTCACAAGATCGACAAAAGAGTTATGTTGATCTTCATCGAAAGGGCGTGGAATTCGATATTGGAGATCATGTGTTGTTACGTGTTGCTCCATGGAAAGGAGTTCTGAGATTGAAAAGAGAGAAAAGCTCAATCCTCGATTCATTGGCCCATTTTAATCCTCGAGCAGTAGGAGCTGTGGCTATATAGACTCGCTTTACTGCTTGAGTATGTCTACGTGTCATAAATGTTTTCACACATATCTATATTACGTAAATATGTGAAAGACCGAACCACATTATTGAGTTAGAACCCGGACGAAATAGCGGAAGATTTAACATATGAGGAGGTTCTGTTAAAATCTTGGATAAAAGGAGCATATTCTACGCTCGAGGTTATACCTCAAGTCGAAGTTTTGTGGAGGAACCACGATGTTGAGGAAATGACACAGGAATTAGAATCGAAAATGAAATCAAGGTATCCTTACCTCTTGACATACCGGTCGTACCCTAATTTGAGGCAAAATTTCATAAGAAGGGGAGGTTGTAAGACCCCAATTTTTTTTAATAAAGATGATTTTTCTATAAATATCATTTTGAATATTATGGAATGAATTTGATATAATGTTATAGTTGTGGGTAATATTTATAAATTTTGCTAAGTATGCAAGTTGTTATAAAATATTAGATTGGTGGGGAATATTCTTTTTTTGTCGGAATATTAAATACAATGGCACAATCATTGGTGGACCCCACATGGAATTATTATCGGATTGAAAAAATGACAAAAATATTTTATAAATAACGGCGGAGGTGTTATTATTAAAAGCTGTTGAACTACCCGTAGTAAAAGTATGCGATGTCTGGCGTGGTTGCATAGTAGCTTTGGTATTGATTATTATTGATGCTTACGTGAAAGTCACTCATTTATACTCGATTATTACTTTCGATAATTCTTTGCATCATATCTCTCGTATTATTGATTCGATTATTGTCACGATATCATACGCATTATATGTTATATTATTAAATCAATAATTGAGGCGACAAAGTTATTCATATTATTAAATTGCAATATTTACAATGTCTAGAAGTTACATCGAGGAGAGGTTTGGTCACTAATTGCGGCGCCGATAGGAGAAATCCTTATTGGAAAGCCCCTCTTTCACAGGAACAACTTTGGTTGCTAAATATTGTGAGTTATAATATTAATGATGAATAAGTTAAGTGTTGATTAAAGATGAATTTGATAGTTTCATTGTGTTGGGATTATTTGTGTTAGTAGAAATCGACATCTATTAGATGATAATTGATGTGCGGAGGTTATATTGTTCAATCGGGTTATTAGGAAACTTTTAGTGTCGAGAGTACTATTCACGAGTTACTATTCATGAGTTACTATTCACGAGTTACTATTCACGATTCATATTCTATTCATGAGTTACTATTCACACGATTCTATTCACTCTACTTTCTATCTGTATTGTTGTGCATTGAATTATTTGGGTACAATATTATTCCATGAGGAGATGTGCTAATTTTTGAAATAGTTGGTTGAAGTTATATTAGTGAATCAATATGGACCCATTGGTGGAAAGTTATAATAGTGAATCAATATGGATCATTTGGTTTAAAGTTTTAATAGTAAATCGGTATGGATGAGTTGCTTTAAGTTTTAATAGTAAATCAATCTGAACCAAATCAGTTTAAAAGTAAATCAATCTGGATAGTTAGGAATTAATTCTTATTCAATCCATTCTTCTATAAATAGAAGCTCATTCCTTCATTATTTCTTACGAATTCACTTTGAAACTCTAGAGAGAAAATTATAGAGAGAAAGAAGAAGAGTATTACTGCTACTTCTTTACTTGATATCCGATGTCTTTTACGGTAAGGGGTGTTATTCTTTCTTATTCATGAAGAGAACTTACATTATTCCATTCTTTATTATTACATTGGAATAACTTTTATATCTGTGGCATACCCTATACTTGGTGAAATCCTTATGTTATTCCATTCTTTATTATTACATTTGGAATATCACATATGCATGCGTTTTCTGTGGGACACAATTAAAATCTTTATTATTACATTGGAATAACTTTTGTATCTGTGGACTCCCTATACTTGGTGAAATCCTTATGTTATTCCATTCTTTATTATTACATTGGAATATCACATATGCATGCGTTTCTGGCGGACTGATTAAAATATTTATTATTACATCGGAATATCACATGCATGCGTTTTTTGGACTGGGACTGGTTCCATATTTATTATTACATTGGAATAACTTTTGCTGTCTTATCTATCACATGCACAGTGATTTCTTTTGTTATTCCATTCCTTATTATACTCGGTTGGTTAAAGTTTTGACTTATATACTCCATGAAATTAGTGGAATATCATTGATATTTGCGCTTCATCGATATCTTTTCATGGAAATATTCTTTTGAGCATTCTTGAATTTTACTCTACAAAAAGAAGTATCATGTTGACAATTTGGGCGTTATTAGTTCTGGATAAACTAATTCTTGAACTTGTTTTATTGAATTCTTATATCATTGTCATCATCCTCATGTTTATATATTTTTTAAAGTCATCTGTGGCTTTATGGTGCATAGATGGACTTGGTATGATTATGACCGGGGATTATTAGGTATAATCATGGCCAGTAATGTTACAAATGATGTGGTAAAAGTCCTCATTGGCCCGTAGTGCATTGATGGATGATTGTTGGCATGATCATGACCATTGATGAATACGAATATCCTTGGCCGTGGTGCATGGATAATTTGTGGTCGTGACCTAATGAATATCCTTGGTAGTAGTGCGATGATGATGTGGATTATTTATTAAAATGAGTCTCGCGATAAAAGTGATGAAAAACTTTTAAATCATAAAAGATAGTAGATTTTATTCTCTACTTGACTTTTTAATGGATTGCTTATTCATTGCATGATTAAACTTGTTGTCTATTGTATTTTATCGGTTTAACATTGTTGAAGGCTAATGATAATTTATCTGCATTATTATCTTAGTCATAATATTTCTTCTTTGGGCTAGTTGAGCTCACCCTTTCTTACAAGTACTTTCTCCGAAAGTATTCATCACATAAAAGAGGTAGAGTTCATCAAGTGGAGCAAAACAACATGGCCGTGTGTCAAGACTGGCCAAGTTTGCTTAGTTGTCCGGTTTTGCGTCCCATTTGGTTGATAATGAGGAGAGAATGACGCGAATATTTCTAAGAGGTTTGAAACCTGAGATACGTCAATACCTTATCTCTCATAAACTGTGTTTGTATTCAGATGTTGTTAATAGGGCTCAGTTATTGGAACGCGATAATGAGTCAACCCAACCAAAAGAAAGCAGCCGGCAAAATGATAATACCAGTGATAGCAGTCATCGAAGCTGTGACAATAAGCATGGATGGAATCAACATGCCAGAAATGGTAACCACTTCGGTGGTAATCATGGTCAAAACAATAAGAATGGACATTTCAAGAAGAGGAGATTCAACAATGATGGAAAGACGTCAGCACCATCACTCGTTGTTAAGGAAGGAGAACGACCACCTATTATATGCTTCAAATACGGAGGGGAGGGACATATCAGTCCAAACTGCGCGATGCCATCCAAAGCATGTTACAATTGTGGAAGAGAAGGACACCTAGCCCAATTTTGTCGTTCACCAAAGATAAGTCCAGCTGGGAAGGAGGCACCAAAGGTCATCCCAGAAAAGTCAAAGCCAGTAGTGCAAGGGAGAGCGTTTGTCGTGACCTCCCAAAAAGCAAGGAACCCGAATGAGGTCATCACGGGTAAGCTTATCATAAACTCTAGCGAAGTATATACCTTATTTGATACCGGTTCTACCCATTCTTTTATTTCTCCTACTTGCGCACAACGTTTAAAATTAACTCCGGAGAAATTGGACTTTGACTTAGCTGTTGAAACTCCGTTGGGAGAAACCTTCATTACATCCACTGTTTATAAGTCTTGTTTGGTTCAAATCGGTATCCTCACATTACCTGTCGATCTTATTTCATTAAAAATACTTGCATTTGACGTAATTCTAGGGATTGATTGGTTAACTACTCATCATGCAAAAATTGATTGTTTTCGTAAGGTTGTTAGCTTTCATATTCCTAACCAACCTATTATGCGAATTCAAGCAACCAAACCATTAAAATCAATCACTATCATCTCAAGCCATAAAGCTATTCGTTTATTGAAAAATGGATGTCAAGCTTTTTTAGCTCATGTCACGGATCTAAACAAAAATACGTTAGTTTTGAATGATATTTCTATTGTTAATGAATTTCCAGACGTATTCCCTAAAGAACTTCTTGGCCTACCCCCAGAACGTGAAATTGAATTTTGTCTCGACCTTGAACCCGGTACAAAACCTATTTCCAAAGCCCCATATCGAATGGCTCCTATTAAACTTCAGGAATTAAAGACCCAACTGCAGGAATTGTTAGACATTGGCTTTATTCGTCCAAGTATTTCTCCTTGGGGTGCTCCTATTCTATTCGTGAAAATAAAAGATGGGAGTATGCGACTTTGTATTGATTATCGGGAGTTGAACTATGTCACCATCAAAAATAGGTACCCATTGCCACGTATTGATGACCTGTTTGACCAGTTGCAAGGTGCCAAAGTCTTTTCAAAGTTTGATCTTCGTTTCGGATATCACCAATTGAAGATTAGAACCGATGACATTCCAAAATGGCTTTTAGAACTCGGTACGGGCATTATGAATTCCTAGTCATGTCTTTTGGATTGACTAATGCTCCTGCTACCTTCATGGATATGATGAACCGAGTATTCAAGGATTATTTGGATCACTTTGTGGTCGTCTTCATTGATGACATCCTTATTTATTCCAAAAGCCGTGAAGATCATGAGCAACACTTGAGGCTAATACTCCAAAAGCTTCGTGAATATAAGCTTTATGCCAAGTTAAAGAAATACGAGTTCTGGCTTGAGGAAGTAGTATTCCTTGGGCACGTAGTATCAAGTCATGGAATATCTGTTGACCCAGCAAAGATTGAAGCTATTCAAAGCTGGGAGAAACCTAAATCAGTGACCAAAGTACGTAGCTTTCTCGGCTTAGCTGGTTATTATCGGAGATTCGTAGAAGGGTTTTCTCGAATCGCTACTCCACTAACTCAGCTGACTTGAAAAGATACAAAATTTGATTGGAACGAGGAATATGAGAAGAGTTTTCAAGAACTCAAGAGGAGACTCATTTCAGCACCTGTTCTGATAATACCATTTGACTCGGAGGGGTTTGTCATCTACAGTGATGCTTCGAGCAAAGGTTTAGGATGTGTTTTCATGCAACATGGGAAAGTCATAGCCTATGCCTCTCGACAACTCAAAGAATATGAGAGGAATTATCCTACTCATGATTTAGAGTTGGCAGCAGTCGTTTTTGCACTAAAGATTTGGAGGCATTACTTGTATGGGGAGAAAGTAGAGATCTTTACGGATCATAAAAGCCTCAAATATTTCTTTACTCAAAAGGAACTCAACATGCGACAACGACGTTGGCTTGAACTGTTGAAAGATTATGATCATACCATCCAATACCATCATGGAAAAGTGAACGTGGTAGCTGACACATTGAGTAAAAGATCATATACGGGTACGAGTGCGATATTGATAACGCAAAGGCCCATTTTGTGTGACTTACAAAGGATGGAGATAGAGTTAAAGACATCAGGGACCCATGTGATGATAGCGAATATACGAGTAGAACCGACTTTAATTGATAAAGTTAAAGCTGCTCAAGCTACGCACACAGAGAGATCGTGCGATGAGGAAGAAAGTGCAAGAAGGTGTTATGCCGGAAGCAAGAATCGATGAAGAAGGAATACTTCGAGTCAACTCCAGACTTTATGTTCCTAACAACCCTGATTTAAAGTATAGAATCATGATAGAGGTGCACAACACACCGTTTGCAATCCATCCTGGGAGTACCAAAATGTATCGTGATCTTCGTCATACATTTTGGTGGAGCAATATGAAGAGAGAGATAGCGTTGTTTATCTCAAGGTGTCTAACTTGTCAACGAGTCAAGGCAGAGCATCAAGTGCCAAAAGGTCCATTGCAATCACTTGAAATTCCAGAATGGAAGTGGGAGCACATTACCATGGATTTCAAGTATCGGTCTTCCCAAGGTTTCTCAAGGCATAGATGCGATTTGGGTCATTGTTGATAGATTGACTAAGTCTGCTCATTTCTTCCTGATACGAGGAACTTATACACTTGAACGTCTTGCTAGTATGTATATAAATAAGATTGTAAGATTGCATGGTATGCCAGTATCCATAGTTTCTGATCGAGACCCAAGATTCACTTCAAGATTTTGGGTTAGTTTGCAAAAAGCTATGGGCACGGATTTACAATTTAGTTCTAAGATCATCCTCGCATTTTACGATCAATCAGAGAGGACTATTCAAACTCTTGAAGATTTATTAAGACTCTGTGTCCTTAACTTCAAGGGAAGTTGGGACAAGTTCTTACCGTTGGTGGAGTTTTCATACAACAACAGTTATCAAGCAAGTATTAGCATGGCTCCATTCGAAGCGTTGTATGGAAGAAAATGTCGTTCTCCAGTATGCTGGGATGAGGTGGGTAAAGAAACGTTGTTCGGACCGGAGTTAGTACGTATGACTACGGAAAAGATTCAAACAATCCGATAACGTATAAAAACCTCACAAGATCGACAAAAGAGTTATGTTGATTTTCATCGAAAGGACGTGGAATTCGATATTGGAGATCATGTGTTGTTACGTGTTGCTCCATGAAAAGGAGTTACGAGATTCAGAAAGAGAGGAAAGCTCAATCCTCGATTCATTGGCCCATTTTTAATCCTCGAACGAGTAGGAATTGTGGCCTATAGACTCGCTTTATCGCCAAGTATGTCTCGTGTTCATAATGTTTTTCATATATCTATGTTACGTAAATATGTGAAAGACCCGAACCACATTATTGAGTTAGAACCGGATGAAATAGCGGAAGATTTAACATATGAGGAGGTTCCTGTTAAAATCTTGGATACAAAGGAGCATATTCTACGCTCCAAGGTTATACCTCAAGTCAAAGTTTTGTGGAGGAACCACGATGTTGAGGAAATGTCCTGGGAATTAGAATCTGAAATGAAATCAAGGTATCCTTACCTCTTCGACATACCAGGTACGTACCCTAATTTTGAGGGCAAAATTTCATAAGAAGGGGAGGTTGTAAGACCCCAATTTTTTTTTAATAAAGATGATTTTTCTATAAATATTATTTTTGAATATTATGGAATGAATTTGATATAATGTTATAGTTGTGGGTAATATTTATAAATTTTTCTAAGTATGCAAGTTGTTATAAAATATTCGATTGGTCGGGGAATATTCTTTTTGTCAGGAATATTCGTACAACGGCACAATCATTTGTGGACCCCACAATGGAATTATTGTCGGATTGAGAAAATGACAAAAATATTTTATAAATAACGGCGGAGGTGTTATTGTTAAAACTATTGAACTACCCTGTAGTAAAGGTACGATGAATACTGTGTGGTTGCATAAGTAGCACACAAGATTGATTATTGATGTTTTACGTGAGAAGTCACTCATTTATACTCAATTATTGCTACAAGAATTGTCTTGATCATATCTCTCATATTATTGATTCGATTATTGTCACAGTATCATCTGCATTATATGTTATATTATTAAATCAATAATTGAGACGACAAAGTTATTCATATTATTAAATTGTAATATTTACAATGTCTAGAAATTTTGTCAAGGAGAGGTTTGGTCACCTAATTGCGCGCCAATAGGGAGAAATCCTTATTAGAAAGCCCTCTCTTTCCTGGGAACAACCTGGTTGCTAAATATTGTGAGTTATAATATTAATGATGAATAAGTTCGTGTTGATTAAAGATGAATTTGATAGTTTCATTGTGTTGGGATTATTTGTGTTAGTAGAAATCGACATCTATTCCGATGATAATTGATGTCTGGAGGTTATATTGTTCAATCGGGTATTCGGGGAACTTTTCGTGTCGGAGTACTATTCATGAGTTACTATTCACGAGTTACTATTCACGAGTTACTATTCATGAGTTACTATTCACAAATTACTATTCACCCGGTTACTATTCACTCTAGTATTGTGCATTCGCGTATTTGGGTACAATATTATTCCATGAGGAGATGTGTTAATTTTTCGAATCGTTGGTTGAAGTTATATTAGTGAATTAATATGGACATTTGGTGGAAAGTTATAATAGTGAATCAATATGGATCATTTGGTTTAAAGTTTTAATAAATAAATCAAGATGGACTGTTGCTTTAAGTTTTAATAGTAAATCAATCAACCATCCGCTTAAAAGTAAATCAATCTGGACCGCTCAGAATTAGTTACTATTAAATCCATTCTTCTATAAATAGAAGCTTATTCCTTCATTATTTCTTAATTCACCAAACTCTAGAGAGAAAATTATAGAGAGAAGAAGAAGAGTATTCGCTACTTCACTACTTCTTGATATCCAAAGGTCTTTTACTGTAAGGGTGTTATTCTTTCTTATTCATGAAGAGAACTTCATTATTCCATTCTTTATTATTCCGTTGGAATAACCTATATATCGTGACACCCCTATACTTGGTGAAATCCTTATGTTATTCCATTCTTTATTATTCTGCTGAATATCCTGCTCATGCGTTTTTTACCGCCGACCGGTTCCGCTCTTTATTATTCATTGGAATAACTCAGATACGCGACTCCTCTATACTTGGTGAAATCCTTATGTTATTCCATTCTTTATTATTCGCTGGAATATCCTCGCATGCATGCGCTTTACCTTGAACTCCGTTCCGTATTTATTATTCTATCTAATATCCTCGTCTGCATGCGCTTATTACACGGACCGGTTCCATATTTATTATTCTCATGGAATAACTCGCCGCCATGCTATCTATCACATGCCCGGTGATTTCTTTTGTTATTCCATTCCTTATTATACTCAAATTGGTTAAAGTTTTGACTTCTATACTCCATGAAATTAGTGGAATATCATTGATATTTGCGCTTCATCCAAAGATCTTTTCATGGAAATATTCTTTTGAGCATTCTTGAATTTTACTCTACAAAGAAGTATCATGTTGACAATTTGGACGTTATTAGTTCCTCGGATAAACTAATTGTTGAACTTGTTTTATTGAATTCGATATCATTGTCATCATCCTCATGTTTATATTTTTAAAGTCATCTGCGTGGCTCAGAAGTGCATAGATGGACTTGATATGATTATGACCAGGATTATTCGGTATAATAATCATGACCGTAATGTTACAAATGATGTGGTAAAAGTCCTCATTGGCCCGTAGTACATTGATGGACGAGTTGTTGGCATGATCATGACCATTGATGAATACACGAATATCCTTGGCCCGTAGTGCATGGATAATTTGTGGTCGTGACCCTAATGAATATCCTTCATTAGTAGTGCGTGGATGATGTGGATTATTTATTAAAATTTGAGTCTCGTGATAAAAGTGATGAAAACTTTTTAATCATAAAAGATAGTAGATTTTATTCTCTACTTGACTCTTTTAATGGATTGCTTATTCACGCAGCTTAAACTTGTTGTCTATTGTATTTTATCAGTTTAACATTGTTGAAGGCTAATGATAATTTATCTTGCATTATCTTAGTCATAATATTTCTTACTGGCTAGTTGAGCTCACCCTTTCTTTCACTGTTCTTTTCAGGAAATGAGAACGTAGCAGGGACTAGTCGGGGAACGGAGTGATGGTCCAGATGATAGTATTAGTAGTCCTCACTATTCTGTTAAATAGTGTGACAATAAATGTAATGAGGACTTATTCTGAGAGTGGATATTGTTTAGAAGAAAATATTTGTATTAAAACTCACAGCTTTCTTGTTGTATATTAAAGATTGTATTTGTATTCTGCACCATTTATCTGGCGACCCAAGATGGGTGATGTATACCTATTTTGGGGGCGTCACATTATTGTCTCCACACAAATGATCATGAGATCAATCATCCTCATCCAATGAGCAAGCAACGTATGTACCAATCTATCCGGATTCAATAATCCCCAATTTAGTAATCCAACGATTGGGAACTATTTTAGTTTTAAGCTGTCTAAGAATTTAGATCTCATTAGAATGATCATCATCATTATTCTAAAGGCATTGCTTAAAACTATGGGTTTATCACATATTATAAACCAGAATCATGTAGATATTTAAAAGCCTTTAATACTTTTTATTAATAAATGTATAAGATTGTTATAAAGTATATGCTTTATCGTCAAACATGATTGGCTTGTGTGCATACTACTTTCACTTAGCACAAAAGTTCTTAGCCAAATTTTTCCAAATGACTAAGACTGCTAAAATGAGGACAACAATTTCCCAGTTTGAACAACAGCAGGGTGAATCTTTGTATGAAGAATAGGAAAGGTATAAAGAGATTCTAAGGAAATATCCCCATCATGGAATGCCATATTGGATGGTGATTAATACTTTTTACAATGGACTGGGATGGAAATCAAGGCCAATTGTAGATGCAGCTGTAGGAGGAGCCTTATGGGCTAAAAATTATGAAGAGGCTTATAATCTCATAGAGACTATGGCAGCAAATGACTTTCAAAATCCTACAGCCAGAATGCCACAACCCAAAGTTGCAGGATTGTTAGAGGTGGATGTTATCACTTAGTTTTCAGCTCAGATGGCATCTATGACAAAGAAGATTGATTCGTTAGCGGAGAGTAAAGTGAAGACAATTGCTTTTGTTTTTGAGATATATGCGGGTTCACATTCAACTGATCAATGTGAAATCCGTTCAGAATCTGTATAGTATGTGAGAAACTACCAGAAAAATCAGAATCAATTCCAGAATGCCTACAACAACAACCACCATCAAAATTTTAGTTGGTCAAACAATCAAAATCAACACAAGTCAACAGTTTCAACCACAACATCAGTTTCAGTCACAATCATCTCATCAACAATATGCACCAAAACTACCCTACCCTCTTGGATTTCAACAGCAGCAACAACATCATCCACCACCTGCAGCTCAGCAAGAGAAGAAGTTAGAGATGGAAGAGATGATGATGAAGTACATGGCGAATACCGAGGTGATGATTAAGAGCCAAGCGTTGGGTCGCAAAAAATTTGAGAACACAGATGGGTCGGATGGCTAGTATGCTTCAACAATGAGACCTCAAGGGACATTGCCTAGTACAATAGAAGCTAATCCATGAAGATAGGGTAAAGAGCAGTATCAGGCAATAACTTTAAGATCAGGGAAGCAGACTGCAGAATTGTAGCTGGCGCGCCCGTGCCACCATTACAAGAGGAAGCCGCGCGGGCGCGCGGTGATGAAAATAGTTCTGATAATAGTTTGGTTCAAGAAGGTTCAGAGCAAGGGGAAGTGGAAAAGAAGAGTAAAGAGTCAACTAAGAAACCAATGACTAAGCTTATCATTGTTCATCCCCTGCTCCATATCCAATGAGATTATAGAAGCAAAGGGAAGACAAGCAATTCAATAAGTTTTTGGAGGTGTTTAAAAAGCTACAGATTAATATACCTTTCCCTGAGGAATTGGAACAGATGCCAAGTTATGCAACGTTTATGAAGGGTATCTTGTCAATCCATTAGAAGAGTCAAGTAGAGCATGATATCTACTATCTTCTATGATTTAAAAAGTTTTTTATCAACTTTATCGCTGAGACTCGGCTTAATAAATAATCCACATCATCGAATCATCCCTGCACTACGGGCCAAGGATATTCTTTAGTATCACGACCACAAATTATCCATGCACTACGGGCCAAAGATATTAATGTTTTTATCAATGGTCATGATCATGCCAACAACTGTCCATCAATGTACTACGGGCCAATGAGGGCTTTTATCACATTATTTGTAACTTTACGGTCATGATTATATTGAATAATCCCTGGTCATAATCATACCAAGTCCATCTATGCATTACGGGCCACAGATAACTTTCAACATAATATAAGCATGAGGATGATGACAATGATATAAGAATTCAATAAAACAAGATCAAGGATCAATTTTAAAGATTTATAATTTAATTTATCCAGAATTCTATAATGTTCAAATTGTCAACATGATACTGCTTTGTGGTGTAAAATTCAAGAATGATATTATATCAAAAATAATTTGGACCGAAAAGAAATCAATTTTTGTCATGAATAGTGCTCTGAGTGAATAGTACCCGAGTCAATAGTACCCCGTGAATAGTAATTTAGGAATAGTACCCCGTGAATAGTACTCCGGCATAAAAAGGTTAAAACTTATCAAGAATGCTCAGAAAAATATTTCAATGAAAAGATACTGGATGAAGCGCAAATATCGAGGATATTCTACTAATTTCAATGAGTATAGAAGCCAAAACTTTATCAAAACGAGTATAGAATTCGAAATCTGAAACAAAATAATATTACTTACATACTACAGAGTATGGAAGAAAATATTATTTCATACGAATACTGAACAAAAATAATATCCCTTACAAATATTGGACAAATATAATATTTCTTACGAATATTAAATGAAAATAATATTCCTCACAAATATTAAACGAATATAATATTCCTTACGAATATTGAATGAAAATAATATTCCTTACGAATATAATATTTCTTGCGAATATTGAACGAAATAAAGTTTCTTACGAATACGAAAAATAATATTGTAAGCGAATATGAAATAAATAATATTGAATGAAAATAATATTCATACGAATACGTAAAATAATATCTCTTCAGAATATGAAATAAATAATACCTCTTACCTTGAAAAGAAAAGTATTCCAACTGGTATAGAGGGGATATTCTTGAAGAAAACTTTCACTGTTTTCTACGCTCAAAGCTTTCTAAAATTCGAAAGAAATACGCTCAATATTATAGAAGAAGAATTATCTGATTCTTGTGTGATTTTCAATACTAACTAAGCATCCTATTTATAAGAGAATGGAAGGATACTATTTAGAAAAAATTTCACGGATCAACAGTTAAATAATTCACTGGCTAAATTCAGACGTATGATTTTCAATAATGTCATGTTATATATATATAAACACATGTTATATATAAACATATATATATATATATATATATATATATATATATATTAATTACCCTCCATATACGTTTCCTCCCCCCCCCACCCCATTTTCATTTCATCCATTTCTTCCACACGTGGGCCCCATATGTTACCCCCACCTTATTATACTGAATAACTTTCTACCGATTATTTTAAAAAATTGGTAAATAGGGGTCCATAAAATAAGCAAAATATACAATAAATACTTCATAAAAATTCCCTCAATATTTTTAACAACATTTATCATCATTATTATAATTATGAATATTTAACAACCTGTGTCGTTCCCGGAAAGAGGGACTTTCCAATAAGGATTTCTCCTATTGCACATGATTAGATTACCTAACCTCTCCTTGACAGAACTTCTATACATCGTCTATATTACAAATAATAATATTAATAACTTTTGTCATCTCAATTATTGATTTAATAATATAAAATATTATGCAGATCATACTGTGACAATAATTGAATCAATAATATGAGAGATATGATGCAAAGAATTCATCGTAGCAATAATTGAGTATAATCGAGTGACTTCTCACGTAAGCATCAATAATCAATACTGTGTGCTACTATGCAACCAATGCCAGACATTCTTTGTACTTTTAACACCTTAAGTATTTCAACATTCTACGGTAAAACTTCCGCCGTTATTTTTATAAAAAGATACTTCTGTCGTTTTTTCATTCCGACAATAATTACGTTGTGGGGTCCACCAATGATTGTGTCGTCGTATGAATATTCCATGTTGAAACGAATATTCCCCGGCCAAACGAATATTATATAACAACTTGCTTACTTTGCAAAATTTATAAATATTACCCACAACTATAATATTATCTCAAATTCACACCATAATATTCAAAAAAAAAATATTTCGAGAAAATTAAATCTTTATTCATAAAATTTGGGGTTTTACAGTGGTCCCACTTGCTTTCCTTTTATTTACAAAAATACCACCCGCGGCCCCACTTATTTTTTAAAAGAAACTCCAAAACGACGTAGTTTTAATAAAGAAGTACTATTTAAGGAGTAATGTTAGATAAGGGGAATGCTTCTTGATCTTTCCTCTATATATATATATATATATATATATATATATATATATATATATAGTAAAATTTATCTAATACATAAAAAATATAGCACATGAAGTATAAAAAAAAATTAATAATGACTTTATAAGTCAAAAAAAGGTTAAAATTTAAATTATTGTCAAACACTAAATAATAACAAATGATTTATAACATAGTTTGACCAACTTATAAATTATTACCAAATACTATCTAATTCAAGATATAAATGAAATTAATATTTGATTATAAAAAAATTCACAAATCAAGAAAAAGGAGAATTTAAAAAAGAGGTAAAATGCAAAGTGGACCACTAAATTTAGGGGTTGTCGCTGCGCATATTTGAACTCAAGACCTCTAATTTAAAAACACCACATGACTAGCTATTATTATTTTGCAATTCAATGGGAATAGTGACTACCGTTATAGGTCTTGGGCGGGAAGGTTGTCAATATAAGCAAAGTTATCTGAATTTAAGTATGATTCTATCTACCATTACTTAAATAATTTTGTTTCAAAAGGAAACAATTTCTTTAAGAAGAATATTGATCTTACCTAAATGTATTTTACAATTCTAACAATATAATTTTTAATTTGTATTTGTTAATAAGATTACGGCATAAGAATTTATAATAAAGTTTTTTTAATAATTTAATAAATTATTTTTTAGAATTCTTTTAACAAATTTATATTTATTATTAATCATTTATAAAAATTTACTTTTAGTTATAGTACAGTTTTAAAAGGAATCAAAGTTATGAGAATTATTTTAATTAATATTAATGTTTTAACATTATTATGATACAAATATACATATATGGCAACAATATGAAACAATTATAAAATTTATATATATAACAGTTCAGTACTCTACTTAATAAAATATTTATAAAAAAATTAAATAGGAAACATCAGTTATTTAATAGTTTTTAAACAAGAATACGTGTTTTGCACCGGAATAAATGTTAGTATATTATAACCACGAATCATATGATTAGATTATTAAGTTTAGAAATAAAATTCTGTTACTTTATGTAAAATATATGATGAAAAATTAATTATATAATTATTATACCACAAGACTTCGAAAAGATTTAAATGCTAGTAATATATAAAATAAACAATGTTATTCTTTCCACACAGTACACAAGCAGCAGCACGCTTGCATGATACAACCCTAGTTTCCTAAAATTCTACTCCTTTTTTCTACAAAAAAAAAAAGTTTCATTTAATTTATATTCTAGTTTAATTTGTAAAATCTTAAAAATTAATATTAATATGAATTTATTTAACTTTAATTAATGCAATAGTTAATATTATAAACTGCATAAAAAATATTGCTCCATCCATCTCTCAAAAATTGGCTTAATTTCACTTTTAAGTCAAATTAACTATTTTTGTAATTAAAATTTATACTATTTTCTTTTGAACATAGGTGCAAGAACTATAATCATAAAAAATTATATTGAATTTACAAATACTTCTAATTTTCAAGATTTTGAAAATATAAATGAATATGATTAATTTTTAGCTTTAAAATTAGTAAATTTGACCAGAAAAGTATGATATAAGCTAGTTTTTAAGGGAGGGGGGAGTATAAAGTAACAAATTTCTATTTCAAAAATTTATCTTACAATTTGAATATTAAAATTTTATAATTTAATTACAATGAAAATCAAATGTGATATAAAAGGAAAGAGGAATTAGAAGCCGAATCCCAAAGTTGGAAGCAGTTTTGTTCCTTGAGCAGGGCTATTATAGCTACAATTCAAACTAGAACTTCAGTAACACTACAATCTTAAGCTACACCTTATGGACATCTAAGAAAATGGAATCTGTTTTAATTTGGAGAAAATGATTTGTTTAGCTATAAATATTAATCCTTGTGAAATAATAACAGCTAGGCATATGGTGCTCGGGTGATCATTGGACCGAAATTTCAAATTAGAGGTCTCAAGTTCGAATATGTGTAGTGACATATTTTTTGGGATAGAGTTTGAAAATTGCCACGTCAGCTCATCCACGTGTAAAATAAAATAAAAAATGCCCACGTCAGATCTGGCACGTGTGCCATGTAGGCGCTACGTACGCAGGTCAACACGCATGTGGCGCATGGGGCTCAAAGTCCAAATTTTTTAATAGAAAGGGGCTCAATTTACGTTGACCAAAAAAAAATGGCTCAATACCCAAAAACTCCTAAAGTTCAGTGGTCGACTTTGCATTTTAACCTTTGAAAAAGGGGAGTTAAAAAAGAACTTACACACCATTGGTGCAACTTAATTGGTCTATGCCGGAACCATTGGTGCGACTTAATCGATGCAGTTTAGTCGTTTTTTGGTACAATTTCGGGAGCGATTTCGATTTCTTGCCCATCCCTTGTCAAAAAGTATATATGTAAAATAACGAGTTACAAGAAAAATTCATATAAATTATTTTAGAAATTAAAGCTATTTTTTTTTAAAATTATAAGTATGTGAATATGATCATTATAAACTACGTCCAATTAACTACAAACTTTAATTTTGTAAATTAGAACATATATCTATATGTGTTCAATTTTAATTTCAAAAATTATAACTTTAAAAAAAATAAAACTGGACATTTATTTTGAGACGAATGAAGTGAAATATTTCACTGTATAAAATTGTGTCTAAATAAATAAAAAATTTTGAATGAAAAATGATGTGTTTTGGGGGGAAAAAAGAGGCATGCTTATTGGGTTTGTCTTAATTATGGGCAACAATTTACTAGTCATTGCAAAAAAAATGTATTAAATACGCAACGGAAAAAAATTGTTGCCAATGAATGTGGCCTATATTAGGCAACAAAATATAGCAACAAAATTTTTTTTCGCTGTTGAAATTTATGAGAGAAATCTCATTGGCAATGTAACTAATTTAGAAATTTATAATTTAATTTAAATATTTATTGAATTAAATAAATATTTTAAATAATTTATTTATTGAGGAAAATAAATAATTGATGAATTGTGGTGAATTAATTTGAGTAACTAAATTGGTTAGTGTTAATTAAGTTGAGTAATGATAATTTTATTTTAAGGATTTAATTTAAGGAAATAATTAAATTAAATCAATTGCTTAATATGTAAGAAAATAATTAAACTAAATGAATTTTTTAATATTAAAGGAAGTAAATAAATTAAATAAAGTGATGTGTCTAATTTATTAATTAAATTATATATATAATTATTTATTATCATAAATATAATTATAATAGAGATTATTTTACCATTACAAGTTATTTAAATTAATTAAGCTAAAGTTATTTAATTAACTAGAGTGTGACACAAAGTAACTATATAATATAAATAATATAAAAAAATAATCTAGTTGGGGGAAATTTTGGTTTACCAAACAAGGCCTTGTGGCCTTTGGCTTATTCCAACTGACGTAACTCTTTGGTTTTAACCTGATGCGTTAAATTAAGAGGCTATAACAGTTTATTTGCATATTATATCCTAAGCTAAGAGAAAACACAGAGGGTGAGAGAAGTTCAGTGGTTTTGAAGAGAGAATTCTCTGAGATTTCAAGAAGAAGGAGAGGATTGCTAAACCTTGTTATCATCTTTCGCTAGTATATAATCAAGGATTAAAGGTATACTCTACTCCTATTGTTCATGCTTTGAGTTGTCAAGGATTATTTTCTGTAAATTTCTAAATCAAGTGGATTGATACATATACATGTATCTATGATTTATAATATGTTATCTATCATATGTAAGTGTTATTTGATGATTAAAAACATGAAATTGGGTTTGTAGTAAGAAAAATAAATAATAGTGATATGTTTATATGATGTAGCTTTAGAAAGTATCAAATTTTGTTCCCTATATGTGTTTTAATATGTAAATTGAAGTTAGAATATGTTTGTATATTAAGAAACGAAAGCGGCGTAGCTGGAATCGTGTCATTTGATGGAGAACGAATTCGTGGTGATCGAATTCGCTAATAGTGTCAAAATTGAAGAAATTTGGGAAATTGGGGGTTTTGATTCTTCAAATTTGTGTTTATGTAATGTTTTTGTATATAGAATGTTGGTTAACATGTGTAGCTATGCTATTATAAAGTTTTAGTTGCTAGGTTTTATGATTTCTGTAGGAATTGGTTGAATTGGGTTTTAGTGTATGGCAAAAGTCGTCATTGCAGCTTTTATGTCAGTGTGTGTGTAGGCAGCAATTCTTGTCACCACGATTAGAAATGGTGTAAAATGCTACTAATCGGTTTTCTCGCAAGTGAAGTTGAAGAACGCAAATGGCAAAGGTACAAGGGCAAGGGGCCACAGAACAAGTTGCGTGTCCTCGAGCCCAGTAAAGGACTTCGCTATATGCAGGTCATGTGTAATGGGCTCATATTAGTTTAGCATGCATGTTAATGTTGTTAAGACATAGTATAAACTATAATAACAGATTTCAATGTGTTGTAATACAAAAGTGTAAAATATTTTTAAGTGTTTGTTAATTGAGTTATATAATGAAACTAAAAGTGATGTTTTCAAAGGTTAGAGATGAACGATTAAGTTATATTAGATCGTAATGAGATTTCAGATTCGTTAAATATGTTAACCTACATGGTTAGGGGATAGGTTAGGGTTATGACCTAAATGATGGTTTAAACCCTAAAGCTAATATTCATACAACTAATTGCTATTGCGATTCTAATGTTATATGTAGGGTAATTGAAGAATATTTTACACTTATGTAGCTTACATACAAGGCAAGTTTCTAATCCTTAACTCTTTACATTGAGGAAGCTTTCTAACTTCATTCTTTTGTTAATGAATGCAAGTTCCTAAATTTTATTGAGCAAGACTATTGTTTCTATTCTTATGTATGATTGAACAAGCTCTTGTAACCTAATTCGTTACATCGAGCGAGTTTCACTTTCCTAATTATTATACAAAGCATATATTATTCTATTACGTCGATTCAAATGAGATTGTTCTAACTCTTTTGGATACATTACTTTTCATGTATATCATGTTTATTCAATTATATATTGTTGATATCCGACCTTTGACTTTAATAGCCTTGTTCGGTTATACATTCTTATATTAGACCTTCAATTAGTAAGCAAACTCTTGTTGATTAAGTTAATCTATAATTGAATAGTGTTCTAAAATTCTAGAAACACTGATAAGCTAGTTCCAAACTAAACTTTCTTTAGTGCGGAAGTTTTAAATTCAAGCTGAGACGAACAACCCTAATATAGGGGATTTTGTACGTGTAACGTTTAGATGTTTGTGCACAATACATGGTACAAAGGGCTGATCCCCCTAAGTACGTTAAAAAGGGTCTATATAGTCTAAATGACTGTTAAGGTTAAGGTAATAATACCTAAATACCGGAGACATAGTTCGTGGTCTTAAGACCCTCAGATATTGAAGTTCGAACTTGTTTTCTATTTTTGATTTGTAGACAATTTCATTATTGTTTAGCATTCGTTGTTCATTCTCATGTTGTTATTATTACTACTTTCTATATCAGTGAGCATTTGTTTGCTCACTCTTGCAATTAACACTGCAGCGAAAGTGGAGAAAGTTGATGAGTCGTCTACGAGCAAAGGAAAGGGCCAATTGTCTAAGTGCTGA
The DNA here is from genome assembly GCA_020205605.1 of Panax ginseng. NCBI lineage: Eukaryota > Viridiplantae > Streptophyta > Magnoliopsida > Apiales > Araliaceae > Panax > Panax ginseng. Next base: position 92,821,659 of record CM035137.1, read on the forward strand.
AGACTTATGAGAAATTATTTAAATTTTTTACGTTTCAAGACTTGTTTTATTTTATGATGTATTCCTCAAACTGATGTAATAAATTTAAGGTTAGATTATCTGGGATTATTTTGAGATGGTGATGTAACCCTTTAATGGGAGAGATTATTGTTTAAGTTATTTAAATTATGTCTTTATCCTTTATGATGGGTAGTTAGATGTAATGGTTTTGGATAGTGAACACCAAATTCTGTGGAAATGGAGTACCTGAATTTGGGGGTGTCTCAGGTTGGTATCAAAGCCTTAGGTTATGAACCTTAGGTGGAGAAAACCTTAGGAAGTAACCTTTAAGGAAATAGAAAATATAGAGGTGTCCAACTCTTATCGAGTTTTAAGGAATGGATTAAGGTATCCATTGAAGCTAAACAATAAAAGACATTATATGTTATGTGTGAATAACTTACGTGCTCGCAAGTATCAAAAATGTTAAGTAAAACTTAAAATATTTTGTTGTCAAGATGTCTAACGATGGAGGATCCAGTCCAACTAGGGAGGTGATACCTCAGGATGACGAACCCCGGGATATTCATGTTGTGCGGGAACAGTTGATCCAGGAGGGTGAGCCTGTGACCGATCCCGAGGAGGATAGTTCTGAGGAGATAGAGGAGGAGGATGAGGAAGAGGATCCTGAGGAGTTTCCACCAAACTCCATATCAGCGGAGATGTATGATGCTCTGTACGACCGTAATATAGAATTACAGGACAAGGTTGAGGAGCTGAAGGAGTTGGTTGAGATGCATCATGTTGCGATAGAGGAGAAGGATTCAGAGATTCAGGAACTCGACTCACGCCTTTGAAACACGGAGTGGGACTTGGTTTATACAAAGGGTCAGCATGAAGACCTGTTGGTAGTAAACGAGAAGATGAAGACTGACATGGAGAAATTAAAGGATGACTTCAAATTGGAATCAGCTAAGCGTGCAAGAGCAAAGGACGCTTGGATGAAGGCGACTCAACGTGCAGACCGTGCAGAGGCTAAGGTCCAAGTGAAGAAGGCCAAGATGAATGAGATGGATTACGCTTTTGATTTTGCGATTGATAGGGCCCAGGATCGAGTCTATTATTACCTACCTCAGTTTGAAGACTCGTCGTGGTTCGCGATGGATCGTAGAACGGCGTATCGTATCATGGAGGAACTGCGTCGAGAAGCCTTACGACGTCTTAATATGCCTAGATAGAATAAGAGTGATAATATTATGTGTTTAATTATGTGAATAAATAAGCTGTGAATCCCTTATTTTGAGATAAATAAAGGGATAGTATGAATATGTAATCCTGAAACTTGTCTAGTTCAAGAAATTGAATGTGTATAGCGGTTATGCTATCTTTAACATGTTATAAAACGTTATGAATAAATAAAATATTAGAGTTTATTTGAAATATTATGTGTTATAGCTTTAATCTTGGAATGTTTAAGTTAAACTTTAAATACCCAAGAAGTTGAGTAATGAACTAATAAGCGTATATCTGAACAGAAGATGCCTCCTAGAAGAAGACAACCACGTCAACAAGCACCTCTTGAGGGGTCTACTAATAATAATAATAATGAGGCCAATGCTTTGTGGACTAAAATTCAAGAATAATATTCATGCACCAAAAATAGTTTGGACAGAAAAGAAATATATTTTTTGGGTAAATAGTACCCCGTGAATAGTACCCTATGAATAGTACTTCGGGAATAGTACTTCGTGAATAGTTCCCCAGCATGAAAAGTACCCCAAATACCCGAGTGAATAATATTCGGGTGAATAGTAATTGGGTGAATAGTAACTCGTGAATAGTACTCCGACATGAAAAGTGCCCCGAATACCCGAGTGAATAATATTTGAGTGAATAGTAACCCGTGAATAGTACTTCATCATGAAAAGATCAATAATTATCAAGAAAGCTCAGAATAATATTTTCATGAAAAGATACTGGATGAAGCGCAAATATCAAGGATATTCTACTAATTTCATGGAGTATAGAAGCCAAAACTTCAACAAAATGAGTATAGAATTCAAATCTCGAAATGAAATAATATTACTTACATACTACAGTAGTATGGAAGAAAATATTATTTCAAGCTTAATATTGAACAAAAATAACATCCCTTACAATCTGTTGAATCTAATATAATATTCCAACGAATATTTAACGAAGATAATATTCCTCACGAATATTGAACGAAGATAATATTCTTTATGAATATTGAACGAAAATAATATTCATACGAATATGAAAAATAATATCTCTTTAGAATATGAAATAAATAATACCCCTTACCTCAGAAGAAGACTGGATACTGGAATAGCGAAGTAGCAGACTTCGTTTCTTCTTTTTCTCTAAAGCTTCTCTCTCTATAGCTTCTCTCTCTATAATTGCTCTCGTGAGACTTAGTGAATTGGTGAGAATGAAAGAATAATGAGCTTCTATTTATAGGAAAATATAGTTTTGATAATTGCACATTTTGGGGCTCGAAATATTACAGTACAATACCTTTATCTTTTCCTTCATTTTTAATTTAGTCCTGCAAGTATTATCAAACTTGCACCACCTCTCCTAATAGTAAATCATGTGAATTAATAGTTCATTCATATGACTCAATAGTATAATCATGTGAAAAAACTAATTACAGTATAGTACATTCATCTATACCTCCATTTTTAATTTAGTCATGCAAGTATTATCAATCTTGCACCAACTCCCCTAATAGTACATGCATGTGAATCAATAGTACACACATGTGAATAAATAGTAATAAGTATGTGAATTAATAACAATGAATTTCTCATTTATCCGATTAATTACCTAATTGGTCAATATAACCTCCAGACATTAATTATTATCGAAATAAATGTCGATTTCCACTAACACTAATAATTTCCACATAATGGAACTATCAATTTCATCTTTAATCAACACGAACTTATTCAACATTAATATTATAACTCACAATATTTAACAACTAGGTCGCTCCTGTGAAAGAGGGGATTTTATATAAGGATTTCTCCTATTGGCGTCAATTAATTAGATTATCTAACCTCTCCTTGACATAACTTCTAGACATTGTCAATATTGCAAATAATAATATGAATAACTTTGTCGTCTCAATTATTGATTTAATAATATAACATACTATGCAGATGATATTGTGATAATAATTGAATCAATAATATGAGAGATATGATGCAGCAATTACTGTAGCAATAATTGAGTATAACTGAGTGACTTCTCACGTAAGCATCAATAATCAAAGATATTGTACAATACCGTGTGCTACTATGCAACCACGCGTATTACTATACTTTTATCACTGATTATTTTATGACAACTTGCTTACTTTCCAAAATTTTCACTTATCACCCTTAACTTTAACCTTTTATCAATTTAACCATTTATTAAATAAAATAATTATAAAAAAATTGAATACTTTAATTTCATAAAATTCGGGGTCTCACACATTTTCGAACAATGTCAGCCAAAAATTCATATTTTTGGGGAAACTCCTTCATCTTGTACCCCTTTACAGTCTCATTATTTTTGTGATGCATCCTCTTCAGTCCTTCATGGAAGTTGATGACCTCTATCAATAGGAGTCCCTTTGACTTGAAGCCTAGGGCCAGATTTATATCTTCAGCCTTGAGTTTGATTTGTACTCCCCTGACTCTTGTGGTGATGGTGTCGTTCTCAAGAACTCCGTTGCTGTAAAACTCCTTTATTAGCTTTGGGTAGATCTATGTACTGGTGCCCAGAGCTTCTTCAAGACTAGCTTTCTTTACCAGAGATAAAATTTTGTGGAATTTGAGGTCAGCTGTCTTGAACTCATCAAAATAGAGTCGATAACTAGTGATAATATTTGAAGCCGCCATTGATTTCTTTGCACTAAGGATGGTTGATCGATTCTGAAAGCTAGGGTTTTTACTGGTAGAGAGAGAGAGAGAGAGCAATAAGCTTGTTGAACTTCTAATTTCAAAAAGGTATTTTCAAACTGTACTTGTAACTTCCCTCCTCTCAATTTGCTTAGTGGGGTATGTGTTAAGTTCTGCTTGGTTCCACGATTTTATTCTTAGGTGTAAAATATTAATTTGCCCTTAGCTCCTTCTGATCTAGTGTATTCTTTGGGAGAACTACGATCGTCGAGGTAGCACTATGGTCATTGAGATTGTCATTATGATCGTTAAGTCCACTGTTGTATTTGCTCTACGAACATCATCTGCTCTGGTCCTTGTGATGAGCTTTTGACTTAGCATTTCTCTCGAGTTAAGGTATCTCAGGAAGGGCCAACCTCTTAAAGTGAATTAAGGGTTAGGTTTGTCCCTAAGGCGCTTGACATAGGGATTGCTTTGATTTATTGGAACTTTTTCATCACAGGATGCTTCTTTGTTATGTTGAGGAAGCTCTACGATCGTGGTCTTTCATATCACTGCAACTCTACGATCGTGAACTTTCTTTGGTCATGTCTATGATTTTGAACATAGCCTTTATATCTGCATGGTTAACACAAACTAGAGCATAGATTTTATGGTTGTAAATTTAGCATGCCTAGTTGACTTATTAATTAATTAAATCTGGATTCATCTAGAGGCTTTGTAAAGACATCAACAAGTTGATTTTCAGTAGGGATGTATTGTAAATATATGGTTCCATTTTGAACATGATCCCTAATAAAATGATATCTTATTTCTATATACTTAGTCCTAGAATGCATGATAGGATTGTGTGTTATTGCTATGGCACTCGTGTTATCACAATGAACATGTATAGAATTGAAATCAAACCCATAATCTACTAGTTAATTTTTCATCCACAAGATTTGAGCACAACAGCTGCCAACAGCAATGTATTCAGCTTCTACGGTTGATGTAGATACTGAGTTTTGCTTCTTGCTAAACCAGGACACAAGTCTGTTTCCCAATAGCTGACAGGTGCCACTAGTATCCTGCAAAATAGCTGACAGGTGCCAATAGCTGAGTTTTTTCTATCTATTTTGCATCCTGCAAAATTAGTATCTATATATCCTGTTAGTTCAAAAGAGGACTCCTTGGGATACCAAAGCCCCAAGTGAGGTGTGCCTTTTAGGTACCTAAAAATCCTTTTACAAAGCAGCTTAAGTGTGATTCCTTAGATTAGCTTGAAATCTAAAGACATATGCATGTTGAAAACATTATGTCTGGTCTACTGGCAGTTAGATATAGAAGAGATCCTATCATACCTCTGTATTGAGTTATATCAATACTTTTACCTTTTTCATCTTTGTCAAGCTTGGTTGCTGGAGAAATTGGGGTTTTCATGGGAGAGGATGATTCCATGCCATACTTTTTAAGTAAGTCTTTAATGTACTTGGCTTGGTTTATGAAGATTCCTTCATCAGTCTGCTTTACTTGCAATCCAAGAATGAAGTTCAGCTCACCCATCATGCTCATTTTGAACTTGCTCTACATAAGCTTGGCAAATCTCTTACACAATTTTTCATAAGTAGAGCCAAAGATAATGTCATCAACATATATTTGAACTAATAAGACTTTGTCTTTATGCTTTCTAAGAAATAATGTGGTATCTACTCTACCTCTAGTGAATCCATTTTCAATAAGAAAGTTAGTTAGTGTTTCATACCATGCTCTAGGTGTTTTTTTAAGACCATATAAGACTTTGTCTAATCTATAGACATAATTAGAGAGAGTTGGATTGATGAAACCTGGAGTTTGTTCCACATATACTTCTTCTTGAAGTTCACCATTCAGGAATGCACTTTTGACATCCATTTGAAAGACTTTGAATTTCATGTGAGCAGCAAAGGCAAGAAATATTCTGATGGCTTCTAATTTGGAAACAGGTGCAAAGGTCTCATCGTAGTCAATGCCTTCTTCTTGAGAATAACCTTTTGCCACTAGTCTTTCCTTATTCCTTGTTATTACTCCATCTTCATCCATCTTATTTCTGAAGACCCACTTGGTGCCAATGACTGGATGGTTTCTTGGTCTTGGAACTAATCTCCACACTTTGCTTCTTTCAAATTTATTCAGTTCTTCTTGCATGGCTTCTATCCAACTGGAGTCTTCCATAGCATCTTCTATCTTCTTTGGTTCCATTTGTGATAGAAAGCTCAGATAGAAACACTCGTTCTGAGTGGCCACTCTTGTTTTGACCCTTGCATTTGGATCTCCAATGATTAAGTCTTGAGTGTAATCTTTTTCCCATCTATTTCCTGTTGGAACATCTAACCTGATGCCTTCTTGTCTAAGATCTTCAAGATCAATTTTTGCTTCTTGATGTGGAGGTTCGTTGTCTTGCGTAGTTCTCTCTACGTTCTCCTCTTCTAGCTCGACGATTTCATTTTTTGGGACTACAATCGTGGTGTTGAGCTCAATGACCTCGTCTGAATTGTCGTTCGTAGTGTCTTGAGATACTGTTAAGTCTGTTTCATCGAAGATGATGTGGATCAAGACTTCAACACTCAGCGTCTTTTTATTAAACACTCTATAAGCCTTACTGTCTGTGGCATATTTGAGAAAGATTCCTTCGTCTGACTTGGGTTGGAACTTTTTCAGATACTATTTCCCATTGTTGAGAATGTAGTATGCACAGCCAAATACGTGAAAGTAGCTGACATTTGGCTTTCTCCCTTTCCACAGTTCGTAGGGAGTCTTCTTTATCGTAGAGTGTATAAGCGATGCCTGCGTTACGAGTGTAGCATGCAGGTTGATGACTTTCGCCTGCACGATTCAGCAGTGAAATTGCTTCGCTAGTAGAATTCTTCAAGCCTCTATCAACATTTTATTCTTTCTCTCAGCTACTCCATTTTGTTGAGGAGTTCGTGGAGCTGAGAAGTTATGACTGATGCCATTGTCTGTGTAGAAATGGTGCATCTCAGAGAAGTCGAATTCTCTGCCATGATCACTCCTTATGGCCTTGATTTTTTCCCCTTTCTCGTTCATCACCAGTCTGAACATCTTTATTAGTTGGGAGCTCATTTCATCTTTTGAGTTTAGAAAGAACACCCACGTGAATCTGGTGTAGTCATCCACTATGACCAGTGAGTATCTCTTCCCTCCAAGGCTTGTTGTTGGAATTGGCCCAAATAGATCCATGTGAAGCAGCTGTAGAGGCTTGTCAATTGAGTTGACAGCTTCAACCCCAGGATGTGATGAGTCGACATCGAGGTGCCAAACGACTCCGTCGATAAGAGCTCTTGGGAGTCATCAGCCTGTTATCCCCAGCGTACCTTTGATCCGTTGAGCGAGTCCCCCATAGAGTCAAGTGAAGTTGGTGAGCCGTATGATGGGCAACTATCTCCTGCGGTTCGGAGAGGACTCAGTTGTTAGTTAGTACCCCCTTGGTTTCGGGGTGGACCCTTTCTCTTAAATGAGCTTCAAGTCTGCTTTCCAAGCTAACAGGCATTGCATGGCCTTTCCTTGACAAAGCTGAACTTGGGTAAGCTTGCTACTAGATCTTTGGTGGCCAGTTTAGATATGCTTTTGAAGTTGAGATGAGATAGTCTTTTATGCCATAACCAGCTCATTTCTTCAGTTGCTTTAGCCAAAAAGGATATTGTCTCATCCGAGCTTAGTTGATCAAGATTGACAGTATAGACATTTCCTTCTCTTGTTCCAGTCAGCTTTATAGAGGATGTCTTCAGATCTCTGACTTGACATTGATTGTTTAGAAAAGTGACTTGATGACCCTTATCGCAGAGTTGGCTTATGCTCAGAAGATTGTGTTGTAAACCTTCCATATGCTACTTTGCTGAAGGATACTGCACCATTCCCAGCTGAGCCATATCCTCTTGTCTTGCCAGAGCTATTGTCTCCGAAGATGACTGACGAACCTTTCTTCTTTATGTAATTAGATAGAAGGGCTTTGTTCCCTGTCATGTGCCTTGATCATCCACTGTCCAGATATCAGGTTGTGATTGTGGAGCTTGGTTCTTGTGGTAAGATGAAACTCTCATTTTGGTACCCATACTTGCATGGGTCCTACTTTTTTAATACCCTTGGGAACCCAAATTTGCTTAATTCTGGGTCTCACATGCATAGGATTATGGTATCATATTGCAGCCTTATGACCAGTCCTATTACATACAAAACATCTAATATAATGCATGATTGTATGTGTGTGTGGATTCTTTCTCCATTTGGACTTCTGTGGGTTCTCAACAATTCTTCCTTTATACTTATTCTCCTTTTCCCATGTGTTCTTGTGTTTCATGCTTTGTGAAAAGTGAGGCTTAACTCTACTATTCCTTCTCAGTTGGTTTGTGGAGTTGATTTTACTTAACTCTACGACCCTTTGAGGTTGGAGAGTAGAGACTGAGTTACTTTTCTCTCTTCTGAAACCTAGTCCAGCATGAGATCCTTTATTCCTTGAAATATAAATTGGATCTGAAGAGGAGGGTTGGACTGGTTCTTCCTTTTGTGAGGATTTCACAAATGTAATGCTTCTACTAAAACTTGAAACATTACTAGAGCTAGTTTCCTTTATCTTTTCCACATATGGTTCTGAGGTGGATTCCCCAAAACCTAAACCTGTTCTGTCAGATGCACTTCTCTAACTAGAGATCAGGGAGTCCATGGAAGAAGAAGATTTATTCCATATAGAGATTGTCCTTTCTAGTTCCTCAATTTTAAAGGTCAAACTTGACTCTCTTTGTGCATTAAGTTCATTGGTCTGTTTTAAGAACTTATTCTCAGCTTCAAATTTGGAGAGAGAGTTAATACTTAGAAGAGCTGTTTCCAGTTCTTCCTGAACTTTCTCTTTCTCTTTTTGAAGAAGAGAGTAATCTTTAGACAAAACTCTGAACCATTTCATGTATTGATGTAGATCAAATGTTATGCCATGTAGAGCAGTTCTTAAGTCATCAATGTCTACATCAGGAGAGTTAAAAGTCAAATACCTCATCTATACTTACTTCATGTATGTCAGATTTCTTCTTATCCTTTGTATGTTTGGCCATCAGACAAAGATTTGCCACTTGAGAATCTTCATCATCTCCAGATTCGGGAGTTGAGTCATTGTCTGAGTCACTACACGATCCTCTGGCCACAAGACATTTATATTTCTTCTGGAGCCTCTTGTTGCCTTTGAATTCTTTCTTTGAATTTGATCTTTTCTTGAGTTCTTCTCTAAAAGGCTTGTTACAGTTTGCAATGAAATGGCCAGACTTTTTGCAGTTGTAGCATAAGTCATTTATTTGCTTCTGACTGTTGTAGTTGTTGATTTTCTTAGGTTTGCTGATTCTGCCTTAACGCATGAACCTTCTGAGTCTTTATACCAGCATAGGAAAGTCCTCATCATCATCTTCATCATAGTCAGAGTCATTTTCAGTGTTGACTTTGGAGATGTTATCTGTTGCTTTGAGAGCAACCCCTTTGTCCTTCTTTCTTCCTTTAGATAGAGTTTCTGCTCGTTGAGTCAGCTCCAGTTCATACGTGAGAAGGTTGCCATATAACTGTTGAACAGTCACTTCATGGAGATTCTTTGACTCTTTGATGGCAGTGGTTTTGGAATCCCACTTGCTAGGTAAAGCTCTCATGAACTTTATGATTAGATCTTTATTTGGATAGATCTTTCCATAGGCTCGGAGAGATTTGAGCAGTACATTGAATCTTTCGTAGGTGGAAGTGACATTTTCTCCTTGAACGGGTGCAAACATTTCATATTGCTGAGTCAAGAGAGATTTCTTATTTTCTCTAACTTCTTCTGTTCCTTCATGCATGATGAGCAATGCTTCCCATACTTCCTTTCCTATTTTGTTAGTGACCATATTCTCAAATAGGTCATCTTCTAAAGATTGGAACAAAATGTTCTTGGCCTTTTTGTTGAGTTGGATAGCTTTCTTTTTGTTGTCAGTCCATTCTTCTTTAACCTTGATCTGAATTCTGTTTGGGTCGTCTGCTGTAGGAGCAAGCTTGGTAGGAATGTAGGGCCCATTTTGAACAGTTTCAAATAGATCTTCATCTATTGAATCCATGTAGGCTTGTATACGAACTTTCCAGTTGGCGAATTTATCTTTGTTGCACATAGGTGGCTTGTTGCCTCCTCCAGTCTTTGATTCGCTTATCAGATATGCCATTGGATCTACTTAAGCTTTATAGGATGTTTGATAGAACCTGATCTGATACCAATTATTAGTTCCCAAAGGCACAATAGTTATCTAGAAGGGGGGTTGAATAGATATTTTAAAAATTCTTTTAATCAAAATTCTTATTAGTTTTGATAATGATTTAAACACGGCGGAATTAAGATGTTTGTTTTCCCTTCAAGATATAATGAATTAACAGGAGTAAAGCAGTTATGGCAGTTATAGCAGTTATGACAAAAATATAAGAGACATAGTGATTTTAAGTGGTTTAGAGCATTCAAAGCTCCTAGTCCACTCTTCTACTCCTCGAGTAGGAAATCCACTACGGATATCTTTACAACTCCTGAATCTCATAGATTCCTTCAAGACCAGCAGTTTTGGAACTCCTTAGTTCACTATTAAACTCTTCAAGTCCAACAGATTTGGTACTTCTCAGTTCTCTTAGAACTCTTCAAGTCCTTCTGACTTGGAACTTCTTAATTCACTTGATGGTAGTTGAGTTCTTGAATGGTGCTACTCAGTTTTTGTTAAGCTTGAGTTCGAAAAAACTGAGTAGCTGAGCAAGCTTTCTTTTTCAGATCGTAGAGTTGAGCATTGAGTGTTCTTCAGCGTTTTTTTCAGTACTTGCTTAAATTTTTCATCTGCTGAAGCTTTGTATATATGATGTCTTTGAAATGTATCCGTTGAAGACACCCTTTGAAGCATTAAATGCATTTGACATTTTTGAGCTTTGATGGAGACTTTTTGCACAACTTCTAATTAGCAGACTAGCCCACTGACACAGCAGACTGCTTTTTCACCTAACACTTGAAAAGGTGTTTTCTGCTGACCCAGAGTACTTTCCTTAGCTTCATCAATATGTTTTTTTGTTATATACTAAGGATGACTGCTGTGTCATTAGGACTCTCGATGACTTCAACGTCTATAGCTCATTCCATATTTGTTGTGATTTATCTTTAAACAAATGGACGAGGCTCGATGCTTCTGACAGAGACAGATGAAGCTCTACGATTCTGATCGTGGTGTCTTGCCACCTTGGTGCTTGATCTGATACTGCTAAACAAGAACATTATGATTTCTCATAAGTATTGGTACACTACGATCTTTACTTGCTTGTCTTGCAGACTCTATGCTTCCGAGAGCACACTACGACCTCTGATTTGGCTCGGCAGGCGTTTGGACCATTCTACGATTTCGGAGAGGCCCTTCAAAGTAGATACACTATGATCCTCGATGCTCTATGATTCTGCCTTGTCTTCTGCAATCTCTTAATCATCTCGATAGACTACGATTCATGGAAGCCTATCTATTACATCTCAAGATATAGATCAACCTAACAGCTTTGATCTTTTCTTCTATACATTCATTTACAGAATGATAAACATTAAAGTTCAGATCAACCTAACAAGTTTGATCTATCACTAAGTCCTTGTACATGTGTTCCTTTGAAGGACTTTACATATAATCATGAATATTAACTTTCAACATCAAATTTTAAATATACAATCTCCCAACAGAACATATTCTATGCTCAAAGGTTATATCTCAAGTCAAAGTTTTATGGAGAAACCACGATATTGAGGAAATGACCTGGGAGTTAGAACCTAAAATGAAAACAAGGCATCCTCACCTCTTCGACATACCAGGTACGTACATCAATTTCGAGGAAGAAATTTCATAAGATTTGAATAATAAAGATTTAATTTTCTCCAGGTACGTACTCCAATTTTTTATGAATAAAGATTTAATTTTCTCTAAATGTTATTTTGAATAATAAGTTGTGGATTTGATTTAATGCTATAGTTATGGGAGATATGTGCAAATCTTGCAAGTAAGCAAGTTGTCTTAAAATATTCTTTTTGTCGGAAAATATCCGTACGATGGCACAATCATTGGTGGGCGCTTATATAATAATAAGCCTGCTTGATATAAAGCTTACGAAATAACCTTTTTATAAAAATAACGACAAAACTTTTACCGTTAACTATTGAAATACCCGGTGATAAAAGTACAGTAATACGCGTGATTGCATAGTAGCACACGGTATTGTACAGTATCTCTTATTATTGATGCTTACTTAAGAAGTCACTCAATTTTATTCAATTATTGTCACAGTAGTTGCTGCATAGTATCTCATATTATTGATTCAATTATTGTCACAGTATCGTCTGCATAATATTTTATATTATTAAATCAATAATTGAGATGACATAATTATTCATATTATTATTTGCATTATTGGCAATGTCTATAAAGTTTTGTCGAGGAAAGGGGTTAGGTTATTTAATTACGCGCCAATAAGGAGAAGTCCTTATCGGAAAGCTCCCCTCTTTCCTAGGAATGATCTAGTTGTCAATATTGTGAGTTATAATATTAATTATGAATAATTGTTGAAAGATTAAAAATGTGTTTATTGAAGATAAGTGACTTGTGGTAAATATTTATTCAATTTTTGATATAAATAGAGGGGTTTTCATGAAGTATTTGTTTTAAGTTTGGCTTATTACATGGACCCCCACTTACTCATTTTTTAAAATTGTCGGTAGAAAGTTATCTCAGTTTTGTTTTTTTATTATTATAATTGTAATAAAATAGAAAACTTTTTATATAAAACAGAAAACTTTTTATATAAAACAATTTTTTTATATATAAAAAAGAATACTTTTTATATTATATATAAAGTTATTAGTTTTATTAGATTATAAATAGAATATATTATATTTTATATAAAGTTTTTTGTTTTATTAGAATATTTTATTGCATAATGATGAATAGCAAAATCAAATTTTTGGACGAATTAATAGAAATTAATCGCTACTGTGAGTTTTCTTCTGTTCACGCATGATTATATTCAAATAGTACCATGTCATTCTCCTATAAATAAAATGCTTAGTTAAGAAATAAAAATCACACCAGAATCAAAGAATTCTTCTTCTATAATATTGTGTGTATTTCTTGTGAGCATAGGGATACTTTGTGTAGCATCCCCAAATTTGGGTACTAATCACCACGAACCTAGTATACTAATTCTATAACTATTGTAGAAGATATAAACATAAATTATTTATACATTAAACTTTACACATAATCCCCAAGGTCGATAACCTTAACTTATTACCTGAATTCAATATCCTACTCGACATACAATGTCATTTTCCTTCGCCTGTATCCGAAGTATTCGTCCTAATCTGCAATGTTTATCATGATATAGCAAGGGTGAGCAACAAGTTTGCCCATCAAGTTAAAGTTCAAAGAAAGATATATCATGATTCAAAGAATGAACAATAAGATGGCTATCTTTTAACAATATAACAATTGTGAAATAGCATGAATCAATTTTCATAACTGAACGACCGAGACAATAAAAATGAATGGCCAACAATGAACATGAATAAATCAACTGGACCAAATGGTAATGAAGGTGATCAGCCTTTCATACCAGATGAACATATGCAACATGCACAACGTGCGAATCAATAAATCATAGACGTGATGTAATCAACAAGGATTAACCACTAGCATAATTGAAGAATCATAACTTAGGTTTGAGTTAAATAACTTGCTTAATTAAAAGTAAAGTTCGAGAACTTACCTGCATCATCGACTACTGCTACACAATCTATTTTAGCTTCATCTGAAAGACCTAATATTGATAATATCGATCTCTCAATTAGAATAATATCATCACATTAACTATTACAAATTACAGTTATAAAATAACCTAAACACATTACCACATAATCTTAATAGTCAATAAAACACATAAGACTCAATATCAAGTCAAACTATTTTTGTTAGAGTTCAGTTCGATACTATTTTGACATCCCGATTACCTAATTAGATAATTATCGAGCCTATTATCAATAAAACTCTACTTAAACGCTTCAATATTATTTTAAATATTTTATTTATCAGTCAAAATATTTTTCAAAAGCTCATAATAATTTTCAAATAATTATTATCATTTATAATGATTTTTCAATCATTAATATCATTTTAAATGATTTAAATACCACATAATTCCATTATTATTAATATTTAATTAATTTCAAATATTAATAAAATACTTAACATAATATTATAATTTATTTATAATAACTCAAAGTATTTTTAATACCTTAATATCACCTTTAAATGATTTTAAATATTTAAAACAATTATTAAATAATTGTCATTAATATTAAAATATTAATGTATTTCATGACAAAATATTAAAAGTTATGTTTTACATTTTTAAAACCTTTAAATCATTATGATTTTTAAAATATTAAAACTATTTTTCCATAATTTATTTAATACAATTATTAATTAAATCAATAATCATTAATATTAAATTATTAATAAAATTCATCCCAAATTATTAAAAGTTATTCAAAATAACTTAAAATATTTTCTAACACTTTAATATAATTTAATACAATTTTTCCATAATTTATTTAATACGCTTATTAAATAAATCAATTATCATTAATATTAAATTATTAATGAAGTTCATCCCAAAATATTAAAAGTCATTCAAAATAACTTAAAATATTTTCGAACACTTTAATATAATTTAAAATGATGTTTAAAATATTAAAATCATTTTAAGTAATTTACTTAGTATATATATTAAATAAATTAAATATCATTAATATTTAAAAATATTAAAATATTAATGAAATATATCTCAAATTATCAAAAATTAATTTTATGCTTTAAGATAATTTTTACAAATTAATTATGAATTTTTCATAATTATTAATCATTATTATAATTATTTAATCAAAATAATTAATTTTTATAATAAATTGTCTCTAAAGGGGTCTATAGTGACAAAACTGTCACTATAGGTGTTCTTGAGCCTCAAGAACATTCAAACTCAGTCACCAGGGTACCTACTTTGACCACACTTAGATCTATGATCTTGATGTTTTCTAAGCATGTAAAGGTGTTAAGGATGTAGTATTGATGTAATACTACAAGCACAAACTAAGTTCATGTCCAAACTACATCACAACAAGAAGATACAAGCCATCACAAAGCTTGTCAGACATGTTCTTGAGTTTCTTGGTTGCCCAGAAACTCAGGCAGTGCTAAGGGTCCAGTTTTGGGCTTGAATAACTTGGATTCTATGCTTTGTTTGTGTGATTAAGTGTCACAACTATGTAGTATGTATGTCAAGGTACAAAAGTAATACACTTTTGTAGCTTAACAACATCACATGAACAAGATCTGGCTTGGTCAAAGTACCAGCCAGAAACTGTTCTTAAAAATTCTGGGTTTTCTAGAATTGTTCATCAGGCAGTTGGTCAACCCTACTTTGACCATCATTATCTTTGATTATGTTCATGATCTAGGTGTTCTAATGGCATGGTTGTGTAGTCTATATGTCAGTCCACAAAACCCATACACTAACATGGCTTAACTACTTAACACTTGCAAGATCAGAAGCCTGCAAAAGCTTATCAAACAGCTTTGGGTTTCTGGGTTGCCCAAATTTCCAGAACTTGTGCTCGGCCAACCATGTTTGAACATCAATAACTTGATATCTAGAAATGATATGGACTTGATTCCACTTCCAGTCTACTCTCCTCATGGCATAGAACATGAATATAACACTTATCCAACCTAACATCTAACACACAAAGATCTATGGCCTCTGACATTAGGCTGTCAGGCCATATAATTAGGGTTCATAGTCAATTTTTAAAAACCTATTTTTATGCACCTAGATGTTATGGATCCATGATATAATATCATAGATCACTAAATAACATCTTAAAACACTACTCTAAACAACAAATCACAACATTAACATAAATCATAAAGATCTACATAGAGCTAGGGTTTATACCTTTTAATGCTCCAATCTTGATTTCTAATCTTTGATTATGATCTAGGCTTGTTAAGAGTTGTTCTTGGATTAACATAACAATTAGTTTCTCTCAACATTTCGAAAGTTGTAGGGAGAGAAAAGGTTGGCTAAGATGAGAAGTAAAGCAAAGATATTTCTTACTTTAATCTTTTAATTCATTGATTCAATGTATATGGATGTTGCTAGGTGGCACTTGTTGGCTGATTTGTGTCCATTTTAAGCACATGCCATTATCCAAAGGGTGACTCACCAAGATTTACAAAATCTTTTACTTAAAGTTTAAGTAAAAGGGCATTTGAGTCATTTCACACCTACTAAGGGTATTTTGGTAATTTCCCCTGTAATTTGAAAGGTAATTTGGTCTTTTCATATATATCCCACAACTTTTAACCCTTATGTATTAATACTTAGCATTAGAGTTCCCGAATTAGGGTTTTGATATTCCCGGTTAGGGTTTAGGATTCCCTGAATTGAAATTAGGGTTTCCAAAACTAGAATTAGGGTTTCTAACCAATCGTTAGGGTTTACTATTTGAACATTGATGTTCTTAAGATAACATTAAGGTTTTTTATCATTATAACATATCTGATCAACAATTGACCCTTAACCACATACTGTACAAACATAATCATTATACACAAAATCATATACACTCATACACTTAACCATATAAGTTTTTCACATAATTTTTAAATCTATACAAATTCTTCACATAATTCTAAAATTCATATCTTATTTCCAATCTAGTTTTCATTATTTAACATTTATTCAATCTTTTAAGATTTTATAAATTCTATAAATTCTCGGGTTGTCACATTCACCCCTTCTTCTAAGAATTTCGTCCCTGAAATTACAGCATACTACACCATACTCCTTTCATTCACCAAAACTAGGTTTTCCATACAACCTTTATTCAACCATATCAGAATCTACCCGTACACAACGAGTTCATACTATTTCCTATATATCATCACATAATACCCAAAACATCACTCCCAAAAGTTAAAATTTTCAAATCGTGCTGAGGAGTCATATAGACCATGAACTTTCATTTTCGAAAAGGTTTATACTCATTCGCAAACTGTCATGACTTACGGACACGGTGGGTGATTAGCCCGTTATGTCCTGTACTGATCAAGAACTACCTGTTAGAACGATTTTTCCGTTCATCATAACCGCCTTGGGCGCACAAAAGTTTCCCAATTTTGGGATGTTTACCTCAGTCTTATTATAGGATTTCGCACCAAAACAATTCAATTCGGGAAAATTTTCAAAGAACGCTTTGAATTTCATAAACGTTGGTCTAGCTGAATCAAATAGCTTAGACTCATACCAATAATTCAATTTCAATCGAAACATGTATGGCCAAACCCCATTAGCAAGTAATTATCTTTAAAATTCTAAAAATAGTTTATGACGTCTTGATACCGTACTATATTTACAGCCTGTTTGAGGATTTCGTTATTGTGTGACTTTGTCATAATACATCATACCATAGTGGAATGACGATTTTTAGATCGCATTCAACACTAAGTACTTCTACATTTATAACTCCATCATTTTTATCATCTTTGCACCAAGTTACATGATGCACTAATGATAAATAACATTCATTTTGATATTTTCAAATCATTATTGTCTAGTCGAAACAAGTAGCATAGACTATTTTTTAAACATTTCAAAAATTATTGCAAATCAATTTTATCATCTCAACGGTTAATGATATGTCAATGTCCCGAAGTCCACACATACACAGTTGTCACTATGTGTTGAGAGTAAAAATTCATTTTTTTTAAAAGGCACATATATTTAGCTTGATGTCAAAAATTTTGAAGTCTAGCATAGTTTGAAGATTTGGAATACCTATGCTTCCACTAATGATCCATTTCTTAATAATTCTATCTATTCCTATTATCCTCAATACTTCATTCACACTTAGCTATACCCCAGTTCATCAAACTTACCACACATATGAGTTCAGGAACTTTCCACAATAATATGAGTTTTGGAGCTTATCCTAGAAATATGTAGTTCAAGAACCAATCAGGAACTGTTCATATGCTTAGGGGTTCAAAAATATACCATACGATTATGAGTCACAAACTTACCATAAGTATGAGTTCTAAAAACTCACATGAGAAAAAAATCACCTTCTCAACAGGTATATAGAAAATAGCGCGACACAACATTTCAATGATTATCAATAACAGAAGCTAAGTGGTTATCGAAACAAACATAATCCTCTGCCCATACAAAGAATTGGTCATCTCGATCACTAATCAATATAGGAAGCTAACCGGTTGTTACACCAAGGACAATTTCCTGCCATACAAAGAATTGTTCAACTTAACCACTATATCAATATAGGAAGCTAAGTGGTTCTAAAACCAAGTACAAATTCTCCGCCCATACAAGGAATCACACAACTCAGCTGCTGACATGAATACTCAACTGAAATCCCACATAATCCTAGCTCCATACTTATTCCATACGAATTTTGTTTAATCCGTATTTCATCACCCCCAACCTTTTTTCTGAGTTGGAACAGTACCAATTCATAGTACAACTGAAACATAACAATTTTGCCGTAAAATTTTTAATCATTTGATTGATCCTCCTTCCTGCTATGACCTTATCAGATCATGGTGTGATCTCATCATATTATATTATGATTCATTTCTATGTTATGATCGTTTTGTTTTACGATCTCCTTTCCCTGTATACTTTTAGTCTTTTAGACTCTATCTTTTCATTATTACTGTTCATTTTTTTTTATCAGAGTTGGGTAACTCTGGATCTTTTATAAGTTGTCGAGATTCTTCTTTGAATCTTATTGACGCACTAACTCTATTTGATCGAGTTAGTCCTTATCCTTATCCCACTGCGGTTATTAGCCTAAGGTAACCCTACCTAAGGTTTATAACCTCTGACTTTGATACTAATCAGAGCATCCCCAAATCCGGGTACTAATCACCACGAACCTGGTATACTAATTCTATAACTATTGCGGAAGATATAAACATAAATTGTTTATACATTAAACTTTACACATAATCCCCAAGGTCGATAACCTTAACTTATTACTTGAATTCAATATCCTACTCGACATACAATGTCATTTGCCTTCGCCTGTATCCGATGTATTCGTCCTAATCTACAATGTTTATCATGATATAGCAAGGGTGAGCAACAAGTTTTCCCAGCAAGTTAAAGTTCAAAGAAAGATATATCATGATTCAAAGAATGAATAATAAGCTGGCTGAATTTTAACAATATAACAATTTTGAAATAGCATGAATCAATTTTCATAACTAAACGACCGAGACAATAAAAATGAATGGCCAACAAAGAACATGAATAAATCAACTGGACCAAATGGTAATGAAGGTGATCAACCTTTCATACCTGATTAATATATACAACATACACAACGTGTGAATCAATAAATCATAGACGTGATGTAATCAACAAGGATTAACCACTAGCATAATTGAAGAATCATAACTCAGGTTTGAGTTAAAGAACTTGCTTAATTAAAAGTAAAATTTGAGAACTTGCCTGCATCATCGACTACTGCTACGCAATCTATTTTAGCTTCATCTGAAAGACCTAATATTGATAATATCGATCTCCCAATTAGAATAATATCATCACATTAACTATTGCTAATTACAGTTATAAAATAACCTAAACACATTACCACACAATCCTAATAGTCAATAAAACACATAAGACTCGGTATCAAATTCGTGTTATCATAAGATATGGTTGTACGCATCCACTTGCTGACTATATATATGAGAATTATTTATATAATCTTGGAGTATGGTTGGAATATAATTCTCAGTTTGAGACAATAGAGATAATTACATGACAAGAAGATACACACCATTGGAATTAACATGATAGTAATCTTCTCGTTCTTCTTTGGGGTCTATTGGGTCAACCAAGGTTAATTCTTAAGTCCTATGATATCTATTATAACTTAGATGCATGGCCTCCCATGTATGAAGACTTCCTTAAGCATTTTCCAAAGATTTTAATTCTTAAAATAGTTATCGACTGTACCTTTATGTAAAGTGTCATTGATTTGGTGTGTGAGTAATGTTATTTGTATTGAAACTCACAGCTTATTTGTTGTCGTATTTTGCACGACAATTTAATAATTGTAAATAAGAAGATTGTATTTGAATTTTGTACCATGTATTTGGCGACTCAGAATAGGTTGTGTAGACCTATTTTAAAGACGTCACAATTCCAATTCAAGCTAGGCATGTCCTCATCATCAAGCATAAAAACAGCTTGCTTGGATTTCTCTCCAAGGTCAACTCGTTGGCGCAGAAGAAGCCACCTCTGCTAGAGCTATAGGTGGTGGGTTGAACCCAAAAGAAGTCATGGCTTGGGTTGTGCTAAATTCATTTGTTGATAGTAATTGTTATTGCAGTTAATGAGTATGATTTAGATATCAATTTTGTCATTAATTCATGCAAGCATGGGTTTTGGGTTTCATGGTTCAGCCTTTCCAGATTATTTGATTTATCTCTGGTTAGTAATTAGGGGTTTTTTATTGATGGGATTTGGCATCTATGAGTTAATTTAGTTCCAAATTTTGAATGAAGTTTCTGTATTTGAATATGCATCTGGTATTTTTGATTTGGGAATTTTAAGAGGAAGAAGAAGCACACAACTGATCATTTTTTTTTATTTTGATTTGGTCTTGTTATTTATTTTGTTTTGTTTTTTGTTTTTATGTTTAGTTATTAATAGGTTTTAATATTTTTAATAGTATGTTTCTTTTATGTTTAAGCCTAAATTTAATGATTTCATTGTATTAATATTAATATTAATTTTCAAAATAAAAATTATAATTAAAAGAAAGGAAAAGAGATAAGGAAAAGAAAAAATTATAAAGAAAATACATTAAATATATATTTTAATTTTATTATTATTTTAATTATTATTTTTTTCACATAATTAATAATTTTATTTTATTTTTGTGTTGCCACATAAGAAAATAATGTTTTTTAATTTTTTTTCAATGTCACGTCTAAAAATATTTGACGTCCATTCAAAAAATTGGACGGAATGATCCAATTTAATTTTTTTTTAAAATTTAATGGATAAATTGTATTTATTTTTTAAATACAATGATTCAAACTTATAACTCGACGAATACATTAGAGTAAAGATGTTTTTTGCCCATGATAGGACCATTGGCCTCATCATCTCTCCAAACACAGTCTAAATTAAATAACGTGTATTTCACTCTAGTTCTAGGGCCTCATAATTTATAGCATTCTACTTTCATCTCAAGTATATATTCTTTATAAACATGCTCCACCATTTTTATTCATTTATATATAGAGAGAGAATCCGGATCCAGTCCGGAGTCCCGCATTTTGTTAAAATATGGATTTTTATTTTTTTTTTGCTTTTTTTTAAAACAACTAAAAAAACAAACTGTACAGACTTGTTTTGTTATATGTATCCAAATCACACCAAAAACACTGTATTATGAAAAAATTTCAGTTCCATAAAATATTAAACTTTTTTTTAGTTGTTTTAAATAAAAAAACAAAAAAAAATTAAAAAAATCCCGCATTTTAAGCCTGTCCGGACTCCCGGACAGGATCCTTCCTATATATATATATATATATATATATATATATTTCTAATTAATAAAATACAACTGATTTTAAATTTTCCGCTCATCCTAATAAACGATTAAAATTGTCTAAAATTTGGGATAAATTTCACTGTCTATTATATCCTCTTTAACTTCAAAGGAAAAAAATTGCTCTCTCACTCCTAAATCCTCCTCCGTTCTTCCTCCTCCCGAGCTCACCCTCTGCCTCCTCCATTCTCTGGTGCCGACAATCTCTCATTCCTTTTCTTCGTACGTAGTGCCGGAGGCACGGGTAGTACGACTAGTATATATATATATATAGTTGCAAATAAGTTTGGCTACTAGTAAGCTCATCATACACAAGTACTCCCTCCTGGGTTTAAAAATTAAATATATAATTTAATTTTTAAAATTAAATCGCTTGATATTAAATTTTAAATTATTATATATTTATTAAATTTTAGTTAATATAATTATTATATATGCATAATATATAACAAAATTTATGTCATTTTAAAATTTTATGAGTCATACCAATTATAAAGTTTAATGAGTAATGCTACAAACACAAACTATTATACAAATATTTTATAAACTGCTGATGCGACATACTCCACCTCAACATATTAATCAACAAATTGCTTCAATATAGTCTTTGGCCTCACATAATATGCTGATGTGGAGTATGACACATCAGCAGTTTATAAAATATTTGTAAAATAGTTTGTATCTCTAGTATTATTCAAATTTAATATGTCATTATTTGACCTCAAAAGTTAAATTATATCTCTAATTTTTAGAACGGATAAAGTATATCACGAGTTTGACTTATTTAAAATTTAGAAAATACATATAATATGATAAAAATATATTGATTATCATCCATTATATTTTTCCTACAATTACATCAAATACATATTATTATAATTTTAGATAATATAATTGAAATCAATAACGGTAAATTAATTTATAATATTGGATAGTATAATTATTTTAAAAGTAAAAATAATTTGATATTTTTTACCATTTTATGAATATGTTCATTTTTATTGTTAAAGAATTTTTAACAATAAAAATATTTTTAATAATTAATGATTTTAATTTTTAACTCAAATAATTTTAATATCATTAGCTATTTATAAATATATTTTGATCATTATTAATAAAATTAGAGTCCTTCTGGGGCAACATTGTTCTAGCGACATTTTTTTTATTAACTTCTAAAAAATGTATAGTATTTATTTTAATTGAAATTTTTATAGAAAATAGTGTCTTAGGTGTAATTTTTATATGTATCTAAATTACATATAAAATATTATTTTATGTAAAAATTTCAATTAGAATAAATACTTTATATTTTTTGGTAATTAATAAAAAAAACCAAAAAAAATTGCTAGAATGTGGCCCAGTTTTTTTAGTAGAATATATGGAGGCCGTGGCTCGGAGTTGGGCCGGCCAGATCCAGATTACCGTTTTTTAACAAAACAATGTTTCTTTTGATAATTGAACTCTAAACCTCCCCACTTCTTAAACAAATGTTCAACCAACTAAGCTACAAGAATTTTCATTTTAAAGCCACTATATACCTTAAGTTAAATTGTAACCGGAAATTGGAACTTTTAATATTCAAGGAAAAATAAAAACAATATAATACTCTTTCCGTCCTTCGCTGATACATGTGATATAAAACTGTCATTATTACATATTTGAATGTTATGAATGAAATAATATTATTAATAAATATACAACAAATTGAAGTAAGGCTGAGATTGATTAGAGTTACTGAGCAAGAAATGGAATAGAGATTCTTGGTAACGTGGGAGAGGGACCCAAAACTCCTCTCTAAGGCTGATTGTTATAGATAAATTTTAATTAAATGACTCCCACTTAATATTAGGCTGATGATATATATATATATATATATATATATATATATGGGTCAGGATCAGATAAGGACTCTCTTACTTTGTTAAAATGCGAATTTTTTTTTTTTTGGTTTTTTTTGGTTTTTTTTTTTTAAATAACTAAAAAAAAAAGTTTAATATTTATGGAATCTGAAATTTTTCATAATACAATGTTTTGGATGTGATTTGGATCGTATAACAAAATAAGTCCTGTGCATGCGATGCATGTACCCATTTTTTGGTATAGGTATTCAAATCACATCCAAAACATTATATTATGAAAAATATCGATTCCATAAATATTAAATATTTTTTTAGTTGTTTTAAAAAAAACAAAAAAAAATAATAAAAAAAAGTCCGCATTTTAACAAATTAAGGAAATCCTCACCGATCGGTTTATATATATATATATATATATATATATATATATATATATATTATTAATTAACGCATAATGTCCAATTATATACTCTTTTAATTGCACACTTATTCCTTAATTGTACTAAAATCTATCTAAAACTTACGGATAAGGACACTAAAAATACAATATTCCAGCTAGCTAGCCAGCCACATTTATTTTATACTACTTGGTCAAAACAGTGATGTATTGCAATGGGTTTATCAAGTTTGGGGAAAAATTAAATTTAATGCACTCTTTGATAAATCTCATATAAATTTTAAAAATTAGTCAAATAAGGATTATTTAAAAATGACAAAAATAAATAAATAAATATATTATTATTATTATTATTATTATTATTAAAAATAGAATTAAGGGTTCAATCCCATTCTCATACTCTAAACATGTAAACAAACCTAGCCTTTGTAAGTGACTTTATAATAAAAATTATTGTAGCTTAGTTGGTGTGAGCATTTGTTTAAAGAGTGTGGGAGGTCTAGAAATCAATTCTCAAGGAGAGCATTATTTTATATTTTTTAAAATCCATGGTAATGCTGTGCCCTGACGCCATCCATTATGGCCCAGGCCTAACCAGCTCAGGTCTAAATTTAGACCGGATCAAAATGACTCAAATTTTTATGGACTAAAAGAATTAAGTTCAAAGCTCAATTTTTATGGACCAATTCTGTCCGGTCCGCGAGCTGAGGCCAATTTTATCAGGTCAAAATGTCCCTCTAGACTTGTTGATAAAATTATTAAGATAAAATAAAAGGCTAGGAGATAAATGGTAGAAGTAGTGAAGAGACAAGATTTAACGTTTGACAAGATGAAATTGGACCCATTAAGAATCCGAAAACAACAAATGGTGAGGAGACAAAAGTTATGATGCATGCCATGGTCCTTCTTCTTGTGTACATTGGGAAACAGCTCCCGCGCTGTTCTCGCGCGACCTGACCCCGAGTAGTTATGAGATATGACTGCAGTGCCACTGCCACACTTCCTGGGACCCACTTCATAAATCTGTCCCCCCAATTATCAGTGCCTCCAGTCCCTGAGCGATTCATAAATCTTTCCCCCCAATTATCAGTGCCTCACAGAGTCAGTCCCTGAGCGCATCATAAATCTTTCCCCCAAGGCCCACCCAATCCACGCCGGGGGGGGGGAGCGTCCGGTGCATTTATATCGGACTAACGTGCGGTGCAGTACCGGACCCACTTCTTGTTTACAGTGTTTTTGTAATAAAAAATATACTTCTTTTTACAGTTTTTTATTCAAACTTGTTCTATTATTATTATTATTTTTTTCATAATTGTGGTTAAAAAAAAATAAAAATAAAAAAATAAAACAGGTGCACCGGACGTATCGGTCGTTAAGGCACCGGACGTCCCCCCAATTAAATTATCGGTAATTGGGGGAGGTGTTGTATCGGTCGTTAACCGGTACATTGTTATTATTATTATTTTTTTAACCACAATTATCAGAATAATAAATAAAAAATAATAGAGCAAATTTAAACAAAAAACTGTAAAAATTGTAAAAAATAAATAAATAACACATGTACTGGTCGTTAGTCCAGTACAATGTGTACCGGACCCCCCGGACCCAATTATCAGTGCCTCCCACCAATGTTTTGCACGGATCGATCAAAAAATCGAAAAAGATACCGAAAAAATAAATCATTAATTCAATCCGTGATTAAATTGTTATTGATTCAATATTGTAATTAATATATAAAAATATATATTATTAGTAATAATAAAATTTAAAAAAAAATATTTTTTATAAATTAAAATAAAATAAAATAAAATCCAATATTATTAAAAATAGTTAATTTTAATATTAAAAAAAATTGATAAAAAAATAATATTAAAAGTCGAGTCAACCGAGTTAACTAATTAATTTTACCGATTAAACTGTTTGACCGATGATCAATCGGGTTAACCAGTTTTTGACCCAAACTAATTAAGTGGCCAAAATCGAACCGTAATATAAACAAGTTCTGATTTTTATCGATCTAACTGACAGATCCAGATTTTAAAACCATGCCTTCGGTCCGTGAGCACTTCATAAATGCAATAACCTCACTGAATTCACCACATAAAGAATAATGCGAGGAAAGAGAGAAAAAGATAAATGACAACACCATACCTCATTTTCATATATTTTGCCAAAGAAAGATATAGGATAGGATATTTTAAATATATATTCATTGTTATTAAATTCGGATTGGATCCGCGATTCAACAGGTAAAAATTAAAATAGGTTAGTACTCCGGTCCGATTTAATTAATTTGGTCAAGAATCAGTTGACTACCAATTTCTACAAATTATTTTTTAATATTTTTTGTACCAAAATTTTTTTAATATTAGAATTAATCACATTTGGTAATATTATAACTCAATTTTTTATGTTTTAGTTCAAAAAATGAGATTTTTTAAAATTTTATTAATTACTAATAATATATGTTGTATATATTAATGACATCACTAGGTCAATATATAATAGTTCAACCACTAGTTAAACCAATGATTCATTCACTCGGTACCTTTTTTAATTCGATATCTTATCCGGATATGAAAACCTTGTATATATGATTTTAAATAATATAAATTATGTTTAAAATATATGATTTTAAATATATTTTGAGGTCTAAACACAATAAGCGCTCCGTAAATTAAGGGAAATAATTATATATATGAATAAATTTATGACAAATATGAATTGAGATTTATGTGGAATTTTATGCAATAAAATAAAATAAATGAGTGAAATTTGAAGATGAAAGTATTTTTCATTTTTTGATGGTGAAATAATATCAAGCTCATAATAACTTATTATCTCATGTCTGAATAAGTTGATAGAATCCTGTTTTTTACGTACCCGAAACTCATAAATTAATTACAGAACAATCATAATACCTTTTATTACAACTTTTTGATTTTTATTAAATATGAAGATTAATATAATTATAGTCGCTTAGAATTTCCGGTATAGAAACATTAATTACAACTTTTTGATTTTTTATTATTACAAGTTTGAAAGTCGAGACAGAAACTTTCTTTTTATATATTTTTTATTTATTAAAATAATTTAATTGGAAATTTCTCTTTTAGGTTATTATATATATATATATGATATTAATATTTCTTTTTATGATTTTTCTTTTTTATCGTAAGATTCATGCATGCATGTATGTGTATATATCAAAATAATACTTATCAAAAATCAATGTTTACTAGCTTGGGCTTTGTTATTGGCTTATTGTAACTTATTTTAAAACTGACTTTATTTAAGGAATTGGTGTTGCTCCTTAAAATATAGAAAATTATTAAAAAAACATATAAAAGCACAAAAGAGAGAAGTAAAAAATAAATAAAATGAAAAAAAGAAGAAGTAGAAAAAGAAAAGAAAGAAAAGAAAAATATCAAAACCAAGAAAAAACACATAAATAATAATAAAAGATCTTTTTATTTATTTTTTAGTTAAGAATTTGTTTTTTTTTCTTTTCTCCTTTCCCTCCATTTTTTGGTCATTTTGTCTTCTTTTTTTTCATTTTAATTATCTTTTTCTTCTTTTGTATACTTCCTAAATATTTTTTTTATAATTTATATTTATATTTTTATTTTATAATATTCTTTTGAGTTTTTCTAAAAATTTCTATAGTTTAGGGTGTTAAACCAATTTCTTAGAAAAGTCTGGACTTCAATCATACTTCAATGTTTTTTTTTGTAATTAACTTTCATATTTCTATCTTTCATTTTAACAGTTTAGTCAACTAAGTGATCTGAAAATAGAGCATATGGTGCAAATTATGTTTTCGCTTAATGTTTATGGTGTTTTAATTGAAAATAAATTTGGGGTGCCAATTTATTTTAAGCCTATTAATTTTCAAAAATACTTTCAGAAAAGTAAATAAGTTTCAAATTTGTATAACTAGCTAGCACTTTGATAGGAATGCTAAAGTTTATAAGTTGTCTCATATTGATATCTTGTAAAAGTTACTATTTGTAGTTTATAATGATTATAGCCAACTCTTCCTTTAATTAATTTTGAGTTAAAGTGTTTAATATTTTTATATATAGATTTGATTCAATTTCATAAATCTAAAATGATATCAGATCAAATTATCTTCGAATTAATTAAACACTTTTCTTGACGTTATTATTTTTCACCAACACTCCATTCTTAAGGGTGAAAGTTACTCATTTCATAATTAATAACCACTTATCAATAGGGTTTGCTTACTTGTCTCATATTTATGTAACTCACGTACAACCCTTAATATCGTATACATGTAAGGAAGAGTGTTATAGTATATAAGTTGTCCTATATAAATCAAATATCTTGTGAAGGTATATTTAATTATTATTTGAATTTGGGGTCATTTTGTTTTTATTATTAATTATTTTAATTAGAAAGTTTAATGTTTAATATGTTAAATTTAGACTCATTTCATAAATCTAACAGAAAAAGAGGGATTGAAATAAGTCGGTAGAGATATATTATTACTCGTAATTTATTCTAATTGAAATTTTTATAAAATTTAATATTACAAGAGAATTTTGAATATATATAAAATACAGGATCGTCCAGACGTGCCCTCGTTAATATACTTATTGACATGCCTATACTTGTTGAATTATTAACCTGCCTTGAACGTTATATTTGCTACCTATTGCCGCAAACATTCAACGGTACTACGGGGAAAAGCCAGACCAGATGTGCCCCTCGTTAATTAAAATAAAAATAAAAAAGTAAAAAATTGTCTCCTATTTAATTAATTAAAACTAATTCTACTTGTAAAAATTGGTAAAGTTTGGCGTAGATTCTGTTTGTCATGATATTGGCTATCACTAGGGTCACCGATGATGTTCGACTTTTCCAAGTGTAACAATTAAAGAACGGTAAAACTAATGAAATACTCATTGCAGTTGACAAGTTTTACTGATTACACAATTGAATTTTTAATTTTTTAAATTATCTTATTAAACTAACTATTATTTTGAAATTAGGTTATTCCGTTAAATAAAATAAACGGACGCTAATTTTTTATCTACAAAACTAATGAATTATCCACTATAGTTGACACGTTTTACTGATTACACCATTGAACTTTTAATTTTTCAGATTACCTCATTAAACTAATTAAAAATAATTATTATTTTCAGTAAATAATATTAGAAACTTTAATTTTTCCATAAAATGAGTAAAGTTTCATAAAATATAGATTTAAAAAAAATTAAAGTTTTATGAAACCTTCTGATTTAAAAAAAAACTTTTTTTTCCTTTTGAAAATAAAGTTTATTTTTTTTGAATCTATATTTTATAAAATTTTACTCATTTTTAAAAATATGAAGAATTTTCCAATTTTTTCTTGAAAATAATATTTATTTATAAAATTATTAATTTCTTTTTGGATAAAATTGAATCAATTTATTTATTTGTCTTTTACTGTTTTTTTATTTTAATTTCTATTTTTATTTTTTTTTAAAAAATTCTAATATTAAGAATGGGTCATTCTGTTAAAAAAATTAAGGTATATTAATTTAATTTAAATTCACTTTATTTTTTTTAATCTATATTTTATGAAACTCTACTCATTTTATGAAGAAAAAAAAAGTTTCTAATATTTTTTACTTAAAATAATAATTATTTTTAAAAATATTTAAAATAATTATTTTTAATTAGTTTGATGGTGTAATTTAAAAAATTAAAAGTTCAATGGTGTAATATGTAAAATGTGCCAATTACAGTGGGTAATTCATTAGTTTTGTAGATAAAAAATTAACGTCCGTTTATTTTTTTAACGGAATGACCCAATTTCAAAATAATAATTAGTTTAGTAGTGTAATTTATAAAATTAAAAGTTCAATGGTGTAATCAGTAAAACCTACCAACTACAGTGAATATTTTTTTAGTTTTGTCATTAAAGAATTAAAGGAGATTCTCATCATAAGTGTGTTTAATAATTTTTTAAGAAATTGATAAATTCACAATAGAAAATAATATTTTCACATAAAAATCGTAGCTATAGATCCTATAGCGACGGTTTTCACCGTCGCTATACATTTATAGCGACACTTTTTATGTGAAAATATCAAAAAATGTTACGATTTTTTTTTTTTTTTTTATTCTCATCAGAATTGTGTTTAGTAATTTTGTAAGTTCAAAATTAAATGTGGCAGCAGGTATCCCTCCATTGTTTTGCATGGAGAATTAAATATTTAAAAGCTTAAATTACAGGTTCATGCAGTGTACTACTTAATAATATTACTTCTTGTTCTTGATGATCATTATTTTATAGGTGAATATGTAGTCAAAAGTGCATACTGTTAAGGAATCAAATTACAACAGCAACAAAAGAAATTCACTACCAGATAAATAAAAATGTGTCACGGAATTTTGTCACGGCTTTTAAAAATAAAAACAAAATATAATAATTTATGATAAATTTTTTGAGCAATTATAAAATAATAGTATATAATATAATTATAATGGTCATATCAATTTCTAATTTTTTCACGTAAAATAAAATTTATTTCTGCGACAGACTATACTATCACTTATATATATATATATATATATATATATATATATATATATATATATATATATATATATATATATCTTTTCGTGTTTGCGCTAAACTATCACTAATATTCTAATGAAAACAATAATTAAAACGATATCTTATAAGTATCATTTGATATCGTTAATATAGTACAATAAATATCAATTCTTACCTTTGATCCAGAAAGTTGTGTTGTGATGGCTTTGACAATCACAAGAGACTATGTACTAATATGATTGCTTTAACCATCATAAAAGAGTCGTGTGTTAATGTGATTGTATTATTAGTCATCACAAAAGTAGTCCGCATTTGCGTGATTATCAAAACCATCACAAAAGGTTTTCATGATGGGAGACATACACGATGATCTCCGTGACGATAAAACACTACAAAAAATCAAGTCATAGCCGATGGGCCCAATGTCAACGGGATTCACGCCGTCGCGAATGACCCCATTGTCGACGGCTAAGTCGTCGGTAATGACACATGTCGGCAATGACTCTCCAAAACTAATTCGCGCCAAGTTTCTCATTTTACGTGCGCGACAAAGGTGAGGTTCGACGTGGCGAAGGTCATTGGTGATGGTATATGTTGTAGAGATTGAGGCATTATCGATGGGCATAATATCGACGGCTTTGCCGTCGATAATAAGGTTTTATTTAATCCCCAAAATTCAGTTTTCTTTTTCTTCTTTCTATTCTTCCTCCTGCTCGATCTGTTCTTTCCCTCTCTTTCTTTCGTCGTCGCCTCTGCACCTCATCCTTGCTGTCGTCATTTCCATCGCCGTTGTCGTCCTCCTCACCATCCGGCCGTCTCTCCCACTGTCTGGCCTTCCCCTTTCTTCCTCCCCTTTCCTTGGTCTACTCTATTACAAGCAACATGTGCCTCCACCTCTTTTCATTCTCTCCTCTGCTAGTTCTCCATTTCTCAGGCTTAAATTAGTAAGTTAAATTTTTTATTCTTAGGCTTTAATTTGTTGTAAGTTCTAATTTATTTATATATGTTACATTTTAATTTGGGTCTTTAATTTATTTATGTTCTCAGGCTTCTATTGTCTTTAATGCTAAGTAGTATATATTCTACCCTTTTTTGAGCCTTATCCATCTCTATTATATGTTAGCTTACAGTAGTGTAGAAATTATGTGTTAGCAATTTGTAATGTGTAAAATGGTTCTACTCTATATATTATGTGTTAGCCCTTAGCAATTTGTTGTTACATTTGAGTCTGTTTGAGGTATACTAGAGTCATATTAATAGTGTGAGCTTCTTACTTGGAGTTACAATTGAAAATCTTTTTAATTTTGTGGGTTTTGGATGGTATGCCTTAAAATATAGGGTTTTTTTGGGCAATTTGATCTTGGATAGATAATAGGTTGAGCAAATCAAGAAGTTGACTTCGTATAGGGTTCACACCACTGCTTTCTTATACTAGTATGCAAGAAACAAAGGAGACTATTTATTAGGCTAATGAAAGTATTATGCATACAAGCCAATCATGTATGATGATAAAACATATACTTTGTAAACAATCTTATTTATTTATTAATAAAAATATTAATTTACTAAAGGCATTTGATTATCTACATGGTGTTGTTTTAATAATATGTGATAAACTCATAGTTTTAAGCAATATTTTTAGAATCATGATAAGATCATGCTAATGAGATAAAAATTCTTAGATAGCTTAAAAACTAATATGTTCCCAATCAACGGATTACAAAAAAGAGGATTAGTGAATCCGAATAGATTGATGCATACGTTGCTTGCTAATTGGATGAGGATGATTGATCTCATGATCATTTATGTAGAGACACTAAAGCAAGTGTGTAGGTGCTTGTTAGAGAATAAGTTCACTGAACGTGACTCGCTAAGGAATACCTAATGGATTTTTACTTGCTTGTCAATAGGAATTCTTGAAGTGATAGTAGTACAAGTGATTCTTAGACTTGAGATCATCATAGTATCTTATATATAATGATTTATACTTTGACGTATTCCTTAAGACTCTTAGGGTATATCAAATGGTATGCTTGGGTATAATGAGTTATATATGGAGATAATGAATGATCAATAAAGAATCTACAGTGTTGACTATGATAAAACCTTCTCACCAGTAGAGATGCTCAAGTCCATTCAAATTTTTCTTGCGATTGCAGCTTACCACGACTATGAAATCTAGTAGATGGACGTGAAAACGACATTCCTCAATGGGAAACTTGAGGCGGATATGTATATGACACAACTAGAGGGGTATATTTCAATGGTTGGAACAAATCAAGTCTGTAAGTTACAACGATCCATTTATGGATTGAAGCAAGCTTCTTGTAGGTGGAACATCCATTTTGATAAGACAATCAAAGAGTTTGATTTTATCAAAAATGATGATGAACCATGTGTATACAAGAAGGTTAGTGGGAGCGCTGTTTCTGTAGTGCCCCCCAAATTCGGGTCATAAATCACCACGGATCTGGTGCACTAAATCTATAACTATTGCGGAAGATATAAACATAAATTGTTTATACATTAAACATTATACATTATCCCCAAGGTCGAGTAACCATAACTTATACACAATTCTATATCCTATCTAACATAAAATGTTATTATAATAAATTACTTTTACAAATCTAGCTGCACACATAGTCCCAAGCTGAGCTTGGCTTTATCTTTCCTTGTATCCGACGTATTCGCCTTAATCTGCAATGTTTATCATGATATAGCAAGGGTGAGTATGAAAGTTGCCCAACAAGTTTAAATACAATTTAAGGATATATCATGATTGAAAGAGTCTGAATAATAAGCTAGCTATAATTCACAATGTAGTTGTGAATTAGCATGAACAAACTTTTGACTGAATAAGTATTAAACATGAACAATATATCTGAACCGAATGGTAATGAAGGTGATCAACTTTTTATACCTGACTTATACATACAAGATGTACATAGTACAATTCTACATGGCAATCAGTAATGATTAACCATAAGCATATCTGAATGAAACACTCTTAGTAGAGTTAAGAAAAACTTGCCTGTACCGTAGATTACCGTTACGAAATATAATTTAGCTTTATCCGAAGACCTAATAAAGATAATACCAATCTCCAAATATTAGAATAATATCATCACAGTATAAAATAACCTAAACACATTACCACATAATCCTATCAGTCTATTCAGCACACAAGACTTAGCATCAAGTGAAGCTATTGCAGTCTGAGTTGAGTTCGGTACTATAATTACATCCCGACAACCTAGTCGGACAATTATCGAGTTTAAGTTCAATTAAACTCTGCCTAAACACTTAACAATTATCTTAGGTAATTTTCTAAGCAGTCAAATAATTTTCATAGACTTGAAATAATTTTCAGATAATTAATATCATTTATCAAAATTTTTCAATCACTCATATCGTATTTATATGAATTAAATACCACATAATTCCTTAATCATTAATATGAATTTAATATTAAATATCAATGAAAATCATAACATAATATTATAATATATTTATAATATCACAAAGTATTTTTAATACCTCAAAATCATATTTATATGATTTTTAAACACATAAATCCATTATCCGATAATTGATATTAATATCAAAGTATCAATATTTTCATGATAAAATATCAAAAGTTATATTTTATAACTTAAAATATTTTTATAACACTTAAATTATTTTCATATAATTTTTAAAGCATTAATTCTATTTTTCCATAATTTATCTAATATATTCATTAAATAAATTAACTACCATTAATAATAATTTATTAATGAAATTCATCACAAAATATCAAAAGTCATTAAAATAACTTAAAATATTTTCTAACACCATAATATAATTTTTCATAATTTTTAAAGTATTAAAATCATTTCTAAGCAATTTATTTGATAATATAATTAAATAAATTAAATACCATTTATATTCCAAAATATTAAATATTTATGAAATATACTCAAAATAATTAAAAACTAATTTTCGTGCTTTAAAATAATTTTTCATAATTTATTATATATTTTAATAATTAAAACTATTTTAATCTATTTATTAAATAAAATAATTATTTTAAGTAATTAAATGTCGCTAAAGGGGCCTATAAGCGACCCACAATAAAAATCATTATAGGTGTTCTTGGGCTATTCTTCAACAAACCCATAAATCCTGTCAGAGGCCGAGGAGCTTACTTTGACTAAAGTTTAGTCAGTGTTCATGTTGCTTTCTGGGCAGATAATGGTGTTAAGATTGTAGTACTGATGTAGTACTACAACCACAAACCGGATTCATGGTCATTAATAAACATACAAAAGAGTTATTAGCCCTCAAAGATCTTGTCAGAAGCTGGTCTTCATTTCTGGGTTACCTAGAAATGAAGAACAATTCGGATAGGCTACTTACGATCTTCATATCTTTCATTCTGTAACTTGTTTGAGTGAACTATTGGTTCAGTAGTGTAGCTTACATGCCAGGGTACCACAACAAATCAACAGAGAAACTTAAAAACATCACAACAATAACATTTAAGCCGATCAAAATCTTGTCAAACACGTGTTCTTGGTGAATTCTGGGTTTTCCATAAATTCAACCGGACAGTTGGTCAAAGCATGTTTGACCACTGATTACTTTGGTTCTGAGAATGATCCGGGTGATCTAATGGTTTTAGTATGTATATTACATGTCAGACTACAATATCTAACCAACAACATGACATAAACACTAACAGACTGCAAGATCCGAACCTCCAAAAATGGTTGTTAGACTTTTCTGGGTAATCTGGGTTACCCATATTCATTCAGTCATGGTCGGTCAACGACCTTTGACTGCTTATAATTTACGATCTAGACATGCTATGACCCTGATTCAAGTTGCAGAACAAAAAACACATGGCATACTATAGATTCATAACATAAAACACCATAAACAATTAACAGAGACAGATCTAGGAGATCTGACATTTGCTTGTCAGTCAACATTTTTCCAGATTTCCAGATTTTTAAAAACTTCTATTTCGAGAATCTAGATGTTATGGATCTGGGATTTAACAACCCAGATCACTAATATATACTACATACTACACATTTAAACATAAAATCACAACATCAAACATCAGATCTAAGGATTTCTAGAATTAGCAAGGGTGAGTATGAAAGTTGCCCAACAAGTTTAAATACAATTTAAGGATATATCATGATTGAAAGAGTCTGAATAATAAGCTAGCTATAATTCATAATGTTGTTGTGAATTAGCATGAACAAACTTTTGACTGAACAAGTATTAAACATGAACAATATATCTGAACCGAATGGTAATGAAGGTGATCAGCCTTTCATACCTGACTTATACATACAAGATGTACAGAGTACAATTCTATATGGCAATCAGTAATGATTAACCATAAGCATATCTGAATGAAACACTCTTAGTAGAGTTAAGAAAAACTTTTGTCTGTCTGGTTGATTACTGAATTCTGAAATATAACTAAGCTTTATCCAAGACCTAATATAGATAATAATAGAACTCCAAATATTAGAATAATATCATCACAAAGATAAAATAACCTAAACATATTACCACATAATCCTATCACCATTCAAAGACACAAGACTTAGCATCAAGTCAAACTATTGCAGTCTGAGTTGAGTTCGGTACTATAATTACATCCCGACAACCTAGTCGGACAATTATCGAGTTTAAGTTCAATTAAACTCTGCCTAAACACTTAACAATTATCTTAGGTAATTTTCTAAGCAGTCAAATAATTTTCATAGACTTGAAATAATTTTCGGATAATTAATATCATTTATCAAAATTTTTCAATCACTCATATCGTATTTATATGAATTAAATACCACATAATTCCTTAATCATTAATATGAATTTAATATTAAATATCAATGAAAATCATAACATAATATTATAATATATTTATAATATCACAAAGTATTTTTAATACCTCAAAATCATATTTATATGATTTTAAACACATAAATCCATTATCCGATAATTGATATTAATATCAAAGTATCAATATTTTCATGATAAAATATCAAAAGTTATATTTTATAACTTAAAATATTTTTATAACACTTAAATTATTTTCATATAATTTTTAAAGCATTAATTCTATTTTTCCATAATTTATCTAATATATTCATTAAATAAATTAACTACCATTAATAATAATTTATTAATGAAATTCATCACAAAATATCAAAAGTCATTAAAAATAACTTAAAATATTTTCTAACACCATAATATAATTTTTCATAATTTTTAAAGTATTAAAATCATTTCTAAGCAATTTATTTGATAATATAATTAAATAAATTAAATACCATTTATATTCCAAAAATATTAAATATTTATGAAATATACTCAAAATAATTAAAAACTAATTTTCAGGCTTTAAAATAATTTTTCATAATTTATTATATATTTTTAATAATTAAAAACTATTTTTATCTATTTATTAAATAAAATAATTATTTTCAGTAATTAAATGTCGCTAAAAGGGCCCTATAGCGACAAAACCGTCGCTATAGGTGTTCTTGGGCTGTTCTTCAACAAACCCATAAATCCTGTCAGAGGCCGAGGAGCTTACTTTGACTAAAGTTTAGTCGGTGTTCATGTTGCTTTACAAGCAGATAATGGTGTTAAGATTGTAAAATCGATGTAGTACTACAACCACAAACCGATTTCATGGTCATTAATAAACATACAAAAAGAGTTATTAGCCCTCAAAGATCTTGTCGAAGTCGGTCTTCATTTCCCAAGTTACCCGAAATGAAGAACAATTCGGATAGGCTACTTACGATCTTCATATATTTCATTCTGTAACTTGTTTGAGTGAACTATTGGTTCAGTAGTGTAGCTTACATGCTAGGGTACCACAACAAATCAACAGAGAAACTTAAACATCACAACAGTAACATTTAAGCCGGTAAAAATCTTGTCAGACACGTGTTCTTGGTGAATTCTGGGTTTTCCATAAATTCAACCGGACAGTTGGTCAAAGCATGTTTGACCACTGATTACTTTGGTTCTGAGCATGATCCGGGTGATCTAATGGTTTTAGTATGTATATTACATGTCAGACTACAATATCTAACCAACAACATGACATAAACACTAACAGACTGCAAGATCCGAGCCTCCAAAAATGGTTGTCAGACTTTTCTGGGTAATCTGGGTTACCCAGATTCATTCAGTCATGGCCGGTCAACGACCTTTGACTGCTTATAACTTACGATCTAGACATTTTTATGACCTCGATTCAAGTTGCGAACAAAAAACACATGGCATACTATAGATTCATAACATAAAACACCATAAACAATTAACAGAGACAGATCTAGGAGATCTGACATTTGCTTGTCAGTCAACATTTTTCCAGATTTCCAGTGTTTAAAAACTTCTATTTCGAGCATCTAGATGTTATGGATCTGGGATTTAACAACCCAGATCACTAATATATACTACATACTACACATTTAAACATAAAATCACAACATCAAACATCAGATCTAAGGATTTCTAGAATTAGCAAGGGTGAGTATGAAAGTTGCCCAACAAGTTTAAATACAATTTAAGGATATATCATGATTGAAAGAGTCTGAATAATAAGCTAGCTATAATTCACAATGTAGTTGTGAATTAGCATGAACAAACTATTGACTGAACAAGTATTAAACATGAACAATATATCTGAACCGAATGGTAATGAAGGTGATCAGCCTTTCATACCTGACTTATACATACAAGATTTACAGAGTACAATTCTACATGGCAATCAGTAATGATTAACCATAAGCATATCTGAATGAAACACTCTTAGTAGAGTTAAGAAAAACTTGCCTGTACCGTTGATTACCGTTACGAAATATAACTTAGCTTTATCCGAAGACCTAATATAGATAATACCAATCTCCAAATATTAGAATAATATCATCACAGTATAAAGTAACCTAAACACATTACCACATAAACTTATCAGTCTATTCAGCACACAAGACCTAGCATCAAGTCAAACTATTGCAGTCTGAGTTGAGTTCGGTACTATAATTGCATCCCGACAACCTAGTCGGACAATTATCGAGTTTAAGGTCAATTAAACTCTGCCTAAACACTTAACAATTATCTTAGGTAATTTTCTAAGCAGTCAAATAATTTTCATAGACTTGAAATAATTTTCAGATAATTAATATCATTTATCAAAATTTTACAATCACTCATATCGTATTTAAATGAATTAAATACCACATAATTCCTTAATCATTAATATAAATTTAATATTAAATATCAATGAAAATTATAACATAATATTATAATATATTTATAATATAACAAAATATTTTTAATACCTCAAAATCATATTTATATGATTTTTAAACACATAAATTCATTATCCGATAATTGATATTAATATTAAAGTATCAATATTTTCATGACAAAATATCAAAAGTTATATTTTATAACTTAAAATATTTTTATAACACTTAAATTATTTTCATATAATTTTTAAAAGCATTAATTCTATTTTTCCATAATTTATCTAATATATTCATTAAATAAATTAACTACCATTAATAATAATTTATTAATGAAATTCATCACAAAATATCAAAAGTCATTAAAAATAACTTAAAATATTTTCTAACACCATAATATAATTTTTTATGATTTTTAAAGTATTAAAATCATTTCTAAGCAATTTATTTGATAATATAATTAAATAAATTAAATACCATTTATATTCCAAAAATATTAAATATTTATGAAATATACTCAAAATAATTAAAAACTAATTTTTAGGCTTTAAAATAATTTTTCATAATTTATTATATATTTTTAATAATTAAAAACTATTTTATCTATTTATTAAATAAAATAATTATTTTCGGTAATTAAATGTCGCTAAAGAATTCTATAAATACGACAAAACCATCGCTATAGGTGTTCTTGGGGCATTTCTTCAACAAACCCATAAAATCTTGTCGAGAAGTAAGGAGCTTACTTTGACTAAAGTTTAGTCGATGTTCATGTTGCTTTACAAGGCGGATAATGGTGTTAAGATTGTAATCTTGATGTAGTACTACAACCACAAACCGATTCATGGTCATTAATAAACATACAAAAGAGTTATTAGCCCTCAAAGATCTTGTCGGAAAATCTGGTTCTTCATTTCCTAAGTTTACTAGAAATGAAGAACAATTCGAATAAACTACTTTACGATCTTCATATATTTCATTACAGAACTTGTTTGAGTGAACTATTGGTTCGATGAGTGTAGCTTACATGCTAGGGTACCACAACAAATCAACGAGAAACTTAAACATCACAATGAAACATTTAAGTTGTAAAAAATCTTGTCGAACACGTGTTCTTGGTGAATTACGGGTTTTCCATAAATTAACCGACCACGATTGGTCAAAGCATGTTTGACCACCGATTACTTTGGTTCCGAGCATGATCCGGTGATCTAATGGTTTTAGTATGTATATTACATGTCGACTACAATATCTAACCAACAACATGACATAAACACTAACAGACTGCAAGATCCGAGCCTCCAAAAATGGTTGTCAGACTTTTCTGGGTAATCTGGGTTACCAAGATTCATTCAGTCATGGCCGGTCAACGACCTTTGACTGCTTATAACTTACGATCTAGACATGATATGACCATGATTCAAGTTGCAGAACAAAAAACACATGGCATACTATAGATT
Source organism: Panax ginseng (assembly GCA_020205605.1). Lineage (NCBI taxonomy): Eukaryota > Viridiplantae > Streptophyta > Magnoliopsida > Apiales > Araliaceae > Panax > Panax ginseng. The sequence continues at coordinate 92,861,843 of CM035137.1, forward strand.
CATAACATAAAACATCATAAACAATTAACAGAGACAGATCTAGGAGATCGACATTTTGCTTGTCGACCAACATTTTCCAGTTTTCGATTTTTAAAAACTTCTATTTCGAGCATCTAGATGTTATGGATCTGGGATTTAACAACCCAGATCACTAATATATACTACATACTACACATTTAAACATAAAATCACAACATCAAACATCAGATCTAAGGATTTCTAGAATTAGGGTTTATACCTCATGAATGCTAAATTTTTTAATCTGATCCTTGATGTTTGATCCTGGGAAGCTAAAGGCTGACATTGGTTTTGTCTCTCACTCACTTTCACTCTCAAAATTCGGATGGAAGAGAGAGAATGGACTTGGCTCAAATGAAAAATAAAGTAAGCTTTGTCTTACTTATAAATCTCTTAGATTTTTTTAATCTATGGTCACCATTGATGCTAAGTGGCAATGAAATCTGATATTTGTGAGATATAGGCACATGGCTAGCTTGGGGTTGGTTACCAACCATTTACTAGGGCTAGATCTACACTCCACCTCAATATAATATTAGAAAGGGTAATTTGGTCTTTTGGCTCATAAAGTGCATGGCAACTTGGTAACTTCTCACAATCATTAGGTTTTAACCCTTAGGATTTGACCCTAAGATTACACAAATTCATATTCTAGACTTACTAATTAGGTTCTAAAAAAATAGAAAATTATAATTAGGGCTCCCTAATCATAATAAAGTTTACTAATCACATTCAAGCTTGCTAATTAGGGTTAAGGTTTACTAATTAACATTAAACACTATAAATTAATAATTAGGTTTTCTCTAATTATACATTAGGGTCCCACATTAGAAATTAGGGCTTTCTAATTAATCAATTAGGTTTATCCCTAATTATACTTACAATTAATAACATAAAAACTCTATACTTATCTTCAAGCTTCCCAATTAGGGTTTTAATACTCCTAATTAGGGTTACGGATTCCCGAAACTAAAATTAGGGTTTCCATAGCCGGTAATAGGGTTTCTTATCAGTTGTTAGGATTTTCTAACTGAACGTCGAGGCTCTTAGTATATTATTAGGGTTTGTGACTGATATAGTTTATCCGGTCAACCCTTGACCCTTAACCACATACTGTACACATATATGACAATATACATAGATACTCTTAACAGTGTAGACCTTCACCAAAAGTTTTTTTAAATTCACAATATTCATTCCCAAAAATGTCAAATACATACACTTATTTTCTGTCTAGGTTTATTATTTAACCTCTATTCAATCTTTTAAGATTTTATAAAATTGTCTAAATTCTCGGGTTGTCACATTCACCCCTTCTTTTAAGAATTTCATCCCCGAAATTCAACTTACACCTCATACCTTGCATACACAACATCACATTCTACCCAATACATCACTCACAAGAGTAAAAATTTTCTAATTGTGCTGAGGAGTCATATAGACTATCTGTCTGTCATTTTTGCAAAGGTTTTATGGAAATTCATCCAAAAACCGTCATAACTTACTTACGGACAAAAGGGTGATTAGCCCGATATGCCTGTCATCGCTAATCTTCACTGGTCGGGACAATTTGTCCCTCTTATCCGCCTTAGGCGCACAAAAATTCTTACCTCAGTCTTATTGGATTCCGTACCAAAATAATTTGGTTCGGGAAATTTCTTTCAATTAACACTTAGAGTTTTCATAAACATTAGTCTAGCTGAATCTAATAGCATAGACTCATATCAATAATTCAATTCAATCGAATTATTTACGTGTAGCCAAACCCCGTTGGCAAATTAAAGTTTTTTTTTTGAAAATATTTTTAGAGAATGACGTCATGATGCTGTACTGTATTAAGAGTCCGTTTGAGGATGCCGTCATTGTATGACTTCGTCATAACACATCATACAATAGTGGAACAATGATTTTTAGATCGAATTCACACTATGTATTCCTGTACATATAACTCTATCAACTTTTATCATCTCTGCACTAGGTTACATGGTACATGAGTGATAAATAAAATATATTTTGACATTTTAAATTATTTGTGTCTAGCCGAAATAAGTAGTATAAACTACACTTTAAACCGTTTCAAAAGTGATTACGAGTCTACATTTTTTTTAAAAGCACATAGTGCGTATTTAGCTTGATGTCAAAATTTTGAAGTCTAGCATAGCTAGGAGTTTTGGAAAAACTTATGTCTCCACTAATAATCATTTTCTTAACAATCTATCTATTCCTATATCCTCAATTCTCCATTCACACACAACTATACCTAGTTCATCAAACCACACTTATGAGTTCATAAACTTGCCACAATCATATGAGTTTAAGAACTTACCCTAGTCAAAGCTTTGGCGTCCATTCGCTGAGGGGATCATAACATTTCATATAACTATGAGTCAAGAATGTCACATAAGTATGAGTTTTAAGAACTCGTACTTAACCTTGTATCCTCTACCTATAACCTATCCATTTTTTATACACACGAGAAAGGAATCACCCTCTCAACACGCATATAGCAAATAACGCGACACAAATATTTCAATGATTATCAGTACCAGAAACTAAGTAGTTTTTACACCAAGTACAATTCCCCGCCCACACAAGGAATCATACAACTCAGCTGCCGACATGAGTCCTCAATTGAAATCCCCACCTAATCTTAACTCCCTTCTCAATACGAATTTCATTTAATTCGTATTTATAATCCTTTTCTGTCTAGGTTTATTATTTAACCTCTATTCAATCTTTTAAGATTTTATAAAATTGTCTAAATTCTCGGGTTTTCACAGTTTCATTCCTTGTATTATATGTTGATGATATATTACTGATATTGAATGATATTCCTATGCTTCAATCAATTAAAATCTGGTTATCTAAACACTTCTCCATGAAGGACTTGGGAGAAGCATCCTATATTTTGGGAATAAATATCTATATAGATAGATCTAAAAGGATGCTTGGCTTGTACCAAGGTACATACATTGACTCGATGCTAAAGAGGTTTAGCATGGAAGATTCCAAAAGAGGTCTGATGCCGATGAGCCATGGAATACATCTCTCCAAGAAACAGACCCCAAAGACACCTGAGGAGAGAGACCATATAAATACGATTCCTTATGCTTCATCAATAGGATCTATCATGTATGGGATGGTATGTACTAGATCGGATGTCGCTCATGCACTTAGTGTAGCAAGCAGATATCAGTCGAATCCAGGAGAAGAGCACTGGAAGGCAGTGAAAAATATTCTAAAGTACTTAAGAAGAACTAAAGATGTATTTCTTGTCTACGGTGGGTCTGAATTGAAACTAGAGGACTTCATTGAATCAAGTTTTCAAATGGATCAAGATGACAATAAATTCATTTCGGGGTATGTGTTTACCTTGAATTCATTCAAGAATGAGTTGGAAGAGTTCCAAACAAAGAAACGATTCTTGATTTAGTAATGAGGCATAGTAAATAGTTGCAAGTGAAGCTGCAAAGGAGGCTATTTGGATGAAGATGTTCATAACTGAACTTGGTGTGGTTCTTAGCATTAGAGGAGTAGTACCTTTATACTGTGACAACACTTTGGGTAGTCATGTGCAGCTAAGGAACCAGTGTCTCATCGTAAATCCAAACATGTGTTGAGGCGCTTTCATTTGATCAGAGAGATCATTGAAAGAGGAGATGTCACCCTGGAGCGTGTGGACTCTCAAGACAATATTGCAGATCCATTTACTAAAGCGTTAACACAACAACAGTTTGATCGTCACTTGGAGGAGATGGGTATGAGATACCATGACTATTGGCTTTAGTGCAAGTGGGAGATTGAAAGTATTATGCATACAAGCCAATCATGTATGATGATAAAGCATATACTTTGTAAATAATCTTATTTATTTATTTATTAATAAAAGTAGTAATTTACTAAAGGCATTTGATTATCTACATGGTGTTGTTTTAATAATATGTGATAAACTCATAGTTTTAAGCAATACTTTTAGAATCATGATGAGATCATGCTAATGAGATCTAAATTCTTAGATAGCTTAAAAACTAAAATGTTCCCAAACAACGGATTACTAAAAAGGGGATTAGTGAATCCGGATAGATTGGTACATACGTTGCTTGCTCATTGGATGAGGATGATTGATCTCATGATCATTTGTTTGGAGACACTAAAGCAAGTATGTAGGTGCTTACTGGAGAATAAGTTCACTGAACGTGAGTCGCTAAGGAATACCTAATAGAGTTTTACCTGCTTGTCAATAGAAATTCCCGAAGTGATAGTAGTACAAGTGACCCTTAAGCTTGAGATCATCATAGTATCTTTTATATAATGATTTATACTTTGACTTATTCCTTAAGACCCTTAGGGTATATCAAAGGGCATGCTTGGATATAATGAGTTATATATGGAGATAATGAATGATCAATAAAGAATCTACCACTTCTAGTAAAAGAAGAGATATGTCCTATGCGATTCGATAAATGACAACCTAGGAATCCTTGGCTAAGGTGAAATAAAATTAGAAAGTAGTTTCTAATTTGCATTTATTCGGAGTTGTGCATTTGGGAATCGAAATACATATAATTAAATAAAATAAAACTTGATAGTAAATCCATGTATTATATTTAATTAGGATATTATATGGTAGAAGGATTGAATTGTACGGTAACTATTTATTCAAAGGTTCTTTTATGATTAATGTTAAAATTTATATTATTTGAAAAGTCGTTAATCACTAAGGAGGCTGATCCTTATTGTAGACTAAATATTATTTATCTAAATAGATTATTAGTTTAATTTATTTTTTAAAATAAGATTAAAATTATTCTAATTGATTTATTCACAACCGGTTTAATATGAAGAACCTAAAGGGCCACACCATTAAAGGAAGAAACATTATTTAAGAAGTTAATGGCATAATCGTAATAATATGTTAAGTGTATTTAATTTAATCTATGGTGATAGAATAAATTAAATAGCTTAATATTTATTATTTAATATTTTAGGAATATTAAATATTATTTAATAAGAGGAGTCTTATTAATATTATTACAATTATTATTATTTGAATTTCTAAAGGAGTTTGGGAATTAATTTAATATAAGTACTCTCATTTATTCCTAATAAGATTATGAGGTAAATTAATTAAAAGAGTTTAATTAATTATCCCTAATAAGATTAGAGAGCTTAATTAATTAAAGAATTTTGATTAATTAAATATAACCCTATTTCTAATTAGTTTAGAAGGGTTGACTAATATTAATATAAGAGGCATCTTATGCTAGATATCAGTAGACGTGAAATTCCAATTGTTGGAGAGTACTTTTTTTCTACAGAGATAAAAAAACTAGGGTTTTATCCAAAACACCATTCTTCTTAATTTTTGTTCTTCCTTAGTGGATCACCTCTAGAGGCCAAACACTTGAGTGGCTAATGTTGATCAAAGGAAGGAAGAAATCCCGCGTATTCAAGGATAGCACGAAGGATTAGGAGTTGAACTTGTACTTGAGGAAGGTCGGATCTTCAAGGGTGTGATTTTTATTCTCCTACTCTTTTATAGATTGATAATCAAGCACAAGAATGATCTTGGTTTTTGGTTTGTAAGAAAAATTTTAAAATCTAATTTTATTACGCTTTCGCTTTGTTTATGTGATTTGATTGCATATACATGTTTCTAGCAAACCTAACAACTAAAACCAGAAGAAATAATTTTCCTTCATTCTTGAACATACTTACTATTTATGCTAAAAAAAGCCAATGCAAATGCATAATAATTTACTCATCAGCTGTTAAAAGTGCTTGGAGTGGCTATCTCATGCTCATTTGAATATCTCTAAATGAACTATTAAATTGGAAATTAGAAATAGTGAACCATTGAAACGGGATAGAAAAAGGTAGTGAGTTATGGATTTGGGATATGTACTTTTTAATTTACCATACACTACAAAAATTAGGCCATGTGTATGAATAAGTAGTGAATAGAATTTGATATCTAAACTTTAGATTATTATGAGTTTATAGATTCATCCTTTGGACTGTGAAGAAAAATAAACGGAAGTAAAAATCAAAAAGCATAATATGTAATAAATGTGAAATGCTCAGCGCCAAAGCATAAAGGTAATGAAAATGAAATAATGCTTGAACTAACATGATAGCTGAAGAAAGGTAATAATAATTAACTTAGGGAAAAAACATCAAAATGATCAACTTTGTGGTTTTGGCTAAAAACTGTATCTTTCTGGTTGAAGTTGAAATATGTTTTTGCATCTATATCTGCATGCCCTCTCTTGACATACATACAAATATTAGTTTGTTGTGGAGAGATTTGATTTGAGTTTAATTGATTTATATGTAACATGTAACATATAGACGGTCCATTCAACTGCAAGCATCTTAAAATTCTTAATTTTTTTTTTTCCTATTCGATGGTGGTTCAAGAAATTTATAGACATGTGCATATTTTCATATAGTTTAGGAAGCTTAAAAACCCGTTTGAGATTCACTTAGTATGAGTGAATCTCAAATAGTCCTCGTTTTGGGACTGTTCCTGTATGTTTTGATCTCACTTTGGTCGGTGTTAACGACTTGAGCACGTCTTTATATTTTGAGAATTTTCGGTCAGTATATATCTCTTGATGTTCTTCAGGTGCATATTTATACTACGATGTGTTAGTCTATTTTGTGTACTTGAAGAACATGGGGAGGTGTTGCCAAAATTTCTAAAAAATTTAAAGATGTGTTCAATTTGTTGGCATCAGTGGGGTGACACATCCGGGAATGGGATAGAAGCCTGACCCGTTAGAGTGGGAGATGAAGTTAATAAACTCTTAAGCATGCATATATATTAACTTGGAGATTTGATTGTGTTTTCCTAACTTTCCATATATATAGAAGACTGTTGTCCAAGATGTTTGTTGATCGAAGTTGGATGGAACGTAGGGTAGCCACTGATTATTGCTGAGTTCGGGTAAGATGTCATTCATATGTTAGTTTTCTATTCTATTTGAATATTTTTTTTGCATGTCGGTTAATGTTGTCTACTAAGTTTGTTAATGTGTAATGTGCAAAGATACTATCGCTTTGATGACGGGCAGGAATCCCATGGCATGAATGTTCTACAAAAATATCTAGAAATGAATTGGCACAAATGGGTCCACGACTAGAAGAAGAAGGCCCAGACCAAGATGGCCGATGGACACACACTTAAAGATGTCCAGCCAGATTTTATTGGTGCCGTAGTGTGGGACCAGATGTGCAACATTTGAGAGGGCGGGGCATTCAAGAAAATGTCGGCACAACGTACAACTGCTCGACAGCAAAGTCATCTCCCACACTGCACGTGGTCTCAGTCGTACGACCTCTATAGGGAGAGACTCGAGGTTAATGATGAGTGGGTTTATGCCTATGCTTTGGATATTTTTAGGGCTTAGTTCTTTCTTAACTCTAAGTATTTTTAGTGTTTTGTTACTTTTTTTATGTTTATGTTGTAGAAAACGGCTTTGGAAGGTCAAAACATGAAAATTGGATCTTAGTGGCATTTTCATAATTTCTAAAAAACTACCCCCGCTAGGGCGGGGGTTTCCTAGTGTAAAAAGCCTGTCGGGGCATGCATGTCGGGAAGAAAAAGGAGTTTTCAGAATTTGAGTTCAAGAAGGATTGGTTTGAGCTATTTGTTTCAAGGACTTTAAGGAATCTAAAAGACATATAAAGAGACATATAAAAAGAGAAGAATCACAAGAATTGAAGAGAGGATTCCATTAGTTTAGATTTAGATTAGATTAGGACAAAACCCTAGTTTTTATTAGATTTGGAGATTGAAGCAACTTGGAGACCATTGAAGATCAAGAGCAGGAGCTTGAGGAAGATGGAGATTTGCCAACAACAGATTCTATCTTCTTCTCTACTCTTATTTTTGTCTTTTTAATGTTTATTCAGTTGTGGATTATTGATTTTAATTCAATAATCACGAACTAAATCTTTTGTTTAAGATTACAATGGAGCTTATTGCATAGTTTATTTTTAGTATGGTTCTTAATTAATTATTGTGATTATTCTTGAATTGTCTATTATGGTTTGTGATGAATTGCTTAATTGTCTAGCTAACAATTACTGTGATAATCTATATAAACTCGATAGATGGATTATAGATTTAGATCTGATCATAATAGCATGTGATTGTGTTTTCTGCATGGTGTTGGAATTCATAATTTATGTTTAGGATAGAGATATACCTATACATCGCATGTAATCTGATAGAGAACTTATACTTTAAATACTCTTTAATTGTAATTCACCTAGAGATATAATGAATTAGTTAATTAGGGTGTTCTTCTTAATTCTATTATATGTGGATTTAAGTTGATTTGGGTATGATGCATTGAGAGATGGTCATATTTATTTATGTGTTCTTGATTAACAATTCAGAATAGTGAGCATAGTTGATAAGAAGTGTATTAATTTAAATGAAGCAATAGGTGAAGTTGTGATCTTAAATCTCCATAATCTGATTTTTAACTAGTGATAATTAAAATTAGTGTAATTAAATAATTTAATTCATAACCTTAAATTGATTATTTAAATAAAATTAGTTTGGTTAAGAGTTAGTATATGGTAATTTGTATTAATAATTCCTCGTGGGAACGATACTTAACTCATCACTTTATTACTTGTTGACCACGCATACTTGCGTGCTGTGCGTAATTAGATTACAACCAACAAGTTTTTGGCGCCCTTTCCAGGGAATTAGTTTAATAATTTTTGCCAATATTAGCTTCAATCAAATTAGTCTTAATTTAAACATTTTTTTTCTCTTTCTTTTTTATTTAATTCCCTTCCTATTTTTCTCTCTTTTCAGGTGTCGACGTCGGGATTTTTATTTGTCCATTTCTGTTCTTATCTTTTGGTGTTCTTATGTTAGGTGAGATTTGTTTGAAAAAAAAAGTTTGAAAAGGTCTGACATGTATATGTCGACGATTTGACTGTAAGAGTCGCCAATTGATTATTTTTAAATGGTTGCACCAACTCAACTGAGAAAAGGTTTGCACAAAGACTCGTGTATTTGACACTGTTTAACTGGTCTGCAAAACCAAAATTTGTTAGGGTCTAGGGGCTTGATTAAGCGGAGGGAAGGAGTTAGGCACCCCCCAACTTCTGTGATAACATGGTTACGACCACTTTTCATTTAAACTTTTTATCTACATATATGTGTGTGTGAGTTAGGTCTATGTGCAGTTGTTTGGAAGTAGTGCTATGCCTCGTTCGCACCTATATACAAAGGGTTTGACTTTTGTATAAAAGTTCAATTTTAACGAGATATGGCAGTGATGTTTTGTAAAACAGGTTTTTCAGTCCCTTATGCTCAATAGTAATTGAGGCCTTTGATACTTCTATTTTATTAAGTGTTCGGCTTGATTGCTTTTATTTTCGAGATACGAAGCATCTTCGAGAAAATAAGATACATAGCAGTGCTGAACTCCTTGTGGGCATGAGATCCATCTAAGGAAATTCAAACACCGTGGATAATTTACAAGCTGGCTGTAGCTGAAAATGTCCATCACGGGAACCGAATCTAGATTCAGGAACTGAATCTGTGATCACATGATTCCTAGGCTCACATGACAAAGCAATATATACAAAAAGCTAGAAAAAGAACTAGATTTGAGCAAATCTAAACTATTCCAGCTTCAACGGTTCCAGTTTAGTCACCATGAACCGGTCAAAGTGAGAAATAGCTAGATTTAGGCAAATCTAGCCCGCAGGCTGAATGGAATGAATATCTACATTATGAAAGCAGATAAAATAGTTATATATATATATATATAGAGAGAGAGAGTCTCGATCTTAAGCTCACCCTATCCAACTCACTGAAGCTCACCCCTTTTAGCGACGGACAACGACGCCTTCGGTTATATGGCGTCGTTTATACTTTTAGCGACGGACAACATATAACATCGCTAAAAGTATAGACGACTATGTAGATGACCGAACCGTCAGCCGAGTCCGTCGCTAAATGAGGGGGGGAGCTTCGGATGAAGTTGGATAAGGGTGAGCTTAAGATCCTAACCATCTCTATAAATATATAGAAAAGTCAGAAATGCAGGATATTATATCCGAGGCTCAATCGAACAAAGTTTGATGATAATATATATATATATATATATATATATATATATATAAGTATTTATATATATATAAAATAAATAAAAAGCCACGGATCGACAATCTGGGCATACCCACACAACGCGACTCTCAACGTGAGTGTGTGTGTGTATATATATATATATATATATATATATACAGAAGTGAAAAAAAGCTAAAAAATTTGAAATATCTTATAGTGGGCTGCCAAGAAGACTTCAGATAGCTTTTGACGCCTGAAAACTCGGTTTCCACCGGTTAAATTTTAGTATGTAGTAAAACACGAGCTTACAAGTGTTTAGAAAGAAGAATCACTCAGTTTAGAGCACTCTAGAAGTGTTTATAGGATGAAATGGACAAAGTTTTCTCTCCTTTTTCTTTTTTTCTTTTTTTTAAAATGAGCTGGCAAAGGCTCTTATTTATAGACTAGGAGTCATGGGTTCTACCGCAGATGGCCAGCAGTCTCTACTGCTTTGCTTCTAGGGGTGCCTTGAGCTCTACGTGTCTTGTTATCTCGAAGTACGTGCACTCATGTAACGCGATGTCCGCTCGAAGCTTCATAACTTTTAATCCGGGCATTCGATAGAGGTGTGCTATACCTTTTTAGAATGATGTTGTTGAGAGCTACACAATGACATGGGATTAGAGGTTATACGAAGCAGGGAAGATGGGTCCATGACCAGATCTCTAAGTCTTAAAATTCCATCCGGTGTGTTGTCTTGTGTAGCAGTCACTCGGGATTTGAGTTATGGTTCTTGTGGGACACTTTTGCATGAAATATGGATTAAGATGATGCTGAGACGACGTGAATGTAGTATCGAGATGGAAAAATGATGATTTTTCCCCTCACCAGAGTTATCTCTGGTTCTGTTCAGATGTAGTAGTCGTTGCTCAGGGTTATCTCTGAGATTGGGCTGTTGTGAATGCTGAATGTCCTCAGGGTTATCTTTGAGGTGTGCTTGACCTCCTAGGATTATCTCCGGGGTTGAAACTGAATGTCCCGAGGTTGTCTCCGGGGTTTGGAACTGCTTCCCTCGGGGTTATCTCCGAGGTTGGAACTGAATCTCCTAGGGTTATCTTTGGGATTGAAATTGAGTATCTCGGGGTATCCCTGAGATTGAAAACTGAGGATCCTGGGGTTGTCTCCGGGATTGAGCTTATTTGACTTCCAGGGTTATCTCTAGAAGATGATTTTGCCCTCTTGCAAGGTTAGTAACAGGAATGCAAAATTTTGAGTATCTATAGATTCCCCTCTTTATCATATTCATGAAATGTAATGTCATGGATAGGATAAGGATCGCTTGACACTTGAAATATGACAAGATAATCATGATGCAAATGGAATGCAACATGATGCAAATATTATGCTGAGTATATGGAGGCTGCTCCATGAATGAGACCATAGGGTGTTGTTATTAGGGTTATCACCAACGTCCTTAACCTTCATCACAGCTTTTCCATCGAAGATGTTCTTCTCATGTGCGAGAGACTCCTAGGGAATTAGTTCAACGGTTGATATCATTGGACCACATACGATGCTTCGCTGGAGTTAATTGTTAACAGTTAATGATGTCAAGATTGATTGACCCTCGTTGAACTGTCCTTCAATGGTTAATATCATCGGACCACCTCCGATGCTTTCTTTGATTTACTTGCGGCATTTTTCTTAACGTCGTAGTGCCGACCTTGAAAATGGTTTTCAATGGTCTAAAACATCATCGGACCACCTCCGATGCCTTACTAGATTTACTTGGCAACGACTGATGATATCAAGGCTGTCTGATCTTTGTTGAAATGGTTTACAATGACTGAAGATGTATGAAATCTTCGTTAGGGAATAGATTTTTGATGAGATGCATGGTTTTGATTGTAATTACAATCAGGTTAATGGTTTTGGACCTTTGCGAGGTATTACCACAGGTAGCTTTCAACAGGTATGATCATTGGCTTTGTAAACCCTATGTTTAGGCAAATACCAATGATTGATATGTAGACCCGTAATTTTGTCTCTGAAAATCAGGATTTCAGGCTTTTTCGCTCAATCAAGTAGCATCTTTTTTCCTAATTTGGCTTTTCAGCTTGTGGGACCTCCTTTGCAACTCAAATTGGATCGAGTGGGGGGGGGGGGTGGGGACCACCTAGGATAGGCTGTGGGGTGGGCTCATGGCTCTGGCAGTACATCTGTGGCCATCTATGGGTGGTATTTCAGGTGCCTTTCCCTTTCACAAGTCATTTTTAGTTGAAGCCACACAGAGAATTCGAGAGTTCTTCTTCAGATCTACTGAGTTCAAGCTATTTTCTGCAAAATCCGTCACTGTACAAGTGTTCTGCACTATCCTGGTAACGTATGCATGTCTTCTTTTCCAGTTTTGACCGTAGGAAAGTGAGTTATCATATAAAATGCTTCTAAACACATAGTAGTGAATATGCATGCTCATATGACTTGATAAAAAATATTCAACATAGTAAATGTTAGTATTTAACCATGCTGAACGTAGTGATGTGAAAAAATTAACTTTTGAAATAGTCAATTTGGCACCTTTTTCTGCTACTTCTTATCATATTTGAGGACAAATGAGCAAAGGTTGTAAATCAAAGTAATCCTGGTAATTAGGCTACCCTTATGGATTATGACTTTGATATTTTCATGCATATAGGATGTTTATGATTATGAGTTGGTGTGCTACTGAATGGCCACCTAGTCATGCCTATGCGCATGTGGATAGTTCTTTTTATAAAGGAGACTGGCAAAAAAAATTCACGAGTCTAAGCATTGAATGAACATGTATTTTTAACTCTACTGTAGGCATATATTAAAGTAATGCATGTATGCATATAGACATAAAATGCATTTAATGAGCTCCAGGTTAGAATTTACCACACCTTTTCTAAGGTAATTTGAAGACTTTTGTCTAGATATATGGATCCATACCAGCTGAGTAGCTTCCGTAGGACCTCTTCAGGTGTGAGGAGGAGAGCTTCTAATGTGCCTCGGCCTCGCCTATCCCGACAGCCTCGTTAGTTGATAGAGTTAGTGATTCGTCCTATCCGGGTTGAGGTACCAGATGTTGAGGACGAAGAGGAGGATGTACCCATTACGGATCCTGTTCCTTCTACTTTTGTTCCCCACAGGGATCTTCCAGGCATAAATGTGACAATTCTAGAGCTTCTGGATGATTTGAGTCGCCACCCCTCAATCTATTTGCATGCGAACGAGGTAAAAGCCGTGTTTGATCTTCCTTTTTCCTATTGATGAGGAGCAAGGTTTTGATGTTAATTTTTATTGTGATGCAGGTTCCCAACTTTTTGCAACCTTAAGGGAACTAGTTCAGCATACACTCTTTGTACCAGACTCTTCATCCAGAGTACCGAGAGATTGTGCATGCTTGGGGTTTTGAGGCATTCTTTTCCATCATCCCCTGTCGTTGTCCCTGGGGTTACCTCAGGGCGTTGTCTGAGCGCTGGTTTCACCAGACTCAGAGTCTCCATTTGTTGGATTATGAGGTGATGACAACGCCGATGAATTGGCAGTTTATCACTGGTATGGAGTTTTTTGGGGCGACAGTTCCTTGTATGACTGACATTTTCCCTACTGTCGTCAGATCCTTGCTAGGAGTCCAGGCTTCGGCGCTCAAAGGTAGGACAATTCGTACTGCTCCTTTGAGCGTAGATGCCGTGAGTGGGGCTTTGACTAAGCCATTACTCGATGATAGGAGAGTCAAGGATCGCATTCTTCAATGATTGTTTCTGATCATCCTCCAGAGTTATTTCCTGGCGGATAACTCTTCCACTGTGTCGTTCACTTTAGTTAGTGCCACACAGGAGGTGGACCGTATTGTAGAGTTTAGTTGGGGCTCTTATACCTTTGCCTACTTCCTCAGGGGAATGCGTCTGTGCTCGCAGGGCTTGACGGAGGCTTGGCTAGGATTTTACCCATTCCTGCTGGTGAGTATTTTCTCTTTTGATTTCCCTTGTTCGGGTTGAGAGTGTTGAGTGACCGCAGATATTTGATCTTGTATTGGCAGTTTTGGGCCTATGAGGGGCTCCCATGTCTTCGTCCCATTAGCTTGTTAGGTTTAGACACCTATCCACGGGGATGACGATGGCATCACTCCACTTTGATGGAAGTTCCTGTAGCTGACGATTTCACCCATTCACGCTTATAGTTGGATCTGTTGACAATCAATGTCATTACATGGGTTCCCTAATATGAGGACCATTTGACAGTTGGCTTTGAGGGTGGTTGTACGCCCCCAAAATAGGTATATATAACCCATCTTGAGAGTTTAAACAAGAATATTGCCTTCTAGACTATATCCACTCTCAAATAGAGTCCTCATTACATTTATTGTCACACTATTATAGAATAGTGAGGACTACTAAAACAACCATCTGGACCGTCAATCCGTTCCCCGACTCGTCCCAGCTATATTCTCATTTCCTAAAGAGAACAGTGAAAGAAAGGGTGAGCTCAACTAGCCCGATGAAAAATATTATGACTAAGATAATGCGAGAATAAATTATACTTAGCCTTCAACAATGATAAACAACCGATAGAATATAATAGACAACAAGTTTTAGATCAACAATTGCGGTGAATAAGCAATCCATTAGAAGAGTCAAGTAGAGCATAAAATCTACTATCTTCTATGATTTAAAAAGTTTTCATCAACTTTATCGAGACTCGACAATAAATAAAATCGAACCATCCTGCACCACGACCAAGGATATTCATGTAATCATCAATGGTCATGATTATACTGAATAATTCTGGTCATAATCATACCAACAACTGTCAATCAATGAACTACAGGCCAATGAGGACTTTTACCACATCATTCGTTTACATTCTTTGTCATGATTATACTAAGAATAATCCACGTCATAATCGCACCAAGTCCATCTATGCACGTAAGCCAAATATGACTTTCATCACAATATAAGCATGATGATGATGACAATGACATAATAATTCAATAAAACAAGTTCAAAGATAAATTTTAAAGATTTATAATTTAATTTATCTAGAAATCAATAACGTCCAAATTGTCAACATGATACTACTTTGTGGAATAAAATTCAAGAATGCTCAGAAGAATATTTCCATGAAAAGATACTGGATGAAGCGCAAATATCCAGGATATTCTACTAATTTCATGGAGTATAGAATCCAAAACTTTAACCAATTAAGTATAATAAAATATATGAAACTGCAAATGGATTTTACGCTTGCCATGCAAAGAATCCACGTAGACGAGATCATTTCCACAATTTAATAAGGAATGAATACGAAGGATCATTCACCATGAATGCGGTAATCCATATAGGCAGTTATTCCAATGTAAATAATAAAGAATTGAATAATGAAGAATTCACCATGCATGCATGTAGTCCGCAGACAGAGTTATTCCAATGAATAATAAAGAATGGAATAATAGAAGAATTCACTAGGCATGCGATAGATCAGATGCAGACGGTTATTCCAATGAATAATAAAGAATGGAATAACGGAAGAATTCACCAGGCATGCGATAGACCGCATAGACAGGTTATTCCAACAGAATAATAAAGAATGGAATAACAAAAGAATTCACCAGGCACGCGATAGACCGCACAGACAGGTTATTCCAATAGAATAATAAAGAATGGTATAACAACCCTTACGAATATTGAAAGAAGTAACTCTCTTCATGAATACGAAAGAAATAATACCCCTTACCTTAGAAGAAAACTGGATACTAGAATAGTGAGGTAGCAGACTTCTCTTCTTCTTTCTCTCTATAATAATTGCTCTATAGCTTTAGTGAATTGGTGAGAAATGAAGGAAGAATGAGCTTCTATTTATAGAAAAATATAGTTTTAATAATTGCACATTTTGGGGCTCAAAATATTACTGTATAATACCTCCCTCTTTTTCTTCATTTTTAATTTAGTCCTGTAGGTATTATCAAACTTGCACCACCTCCCCTAATAGTAAATCATGTGAATCAATAGTAAATCATGTGACTCAATAGTTCTAAACATGTGAAAATAATAATTACAGTATAGTACCTTCATCTATACCTCCATTTTTAATTTAGTCATGTAAGTATTATCAATCTTTGCACCACCTCCCCTAATAGTACATGAATGTGAATCAATAGTACACACATGTGAACAAATAGTTATAAGCATGTGAATTAATAGCAATTAATTGCTCATTTATCCGATTAATTACCTAATTGGTCAATATAACTTCCAAATATCAATTATTATCGAAATAAATATCGATTTCCACTAACACTAATAATTCCAACACAATGGAACTATTAATTTCATCTTTAATCAACACGAACTTATTCATCATTAATATTATAACTCACAATATTTAACAACTAGGTTGTTCTTAGGAAAGAAGGGGCTTTCTGATAAGGATTTCTCCTTATTGACGCGCAATTAGGTGACCAAACCTCTCCTTGACAGAACTTCTAGACATTGTCAATATTGCAAATAATAATATGAATAACTTTGTCATCTCAATTATTGATTTAATAATATAACATATCATGCAGATGATACTGTGACAATAATTGAATCAATAACATAAGAGATATGATGCAGCAATTACTGTAGCAATAATTGAGTATAACTGAGTGACTTCTTACGTAAGCATCAATAATCAATACCGTGTGCTACTATACAACCACGCGTATTACTGTACTTTTACTACCGGGTAGTTCAACAGTTTTAATAGTAACACTCGTCGTTATTTTTATAAAAAGATAATTCTGTAGTTTTCTAACTACGACAATACTTCCATTGTGGGGTCCACCAATGATTGTGCCATCGTACGAATATTCCCGACAAAAAGAATATTCCCCGACCAAACGAATATTTTATAACAACTTGCTTACTTTGCAAAATTTTTCAAATATCACCCTTAACTTTAACCTTTTATCAATTTAACCATTTACGAAATAAAATAATAATTATAAGAAAATTGAATACTTTCATTTCATAAAATTCGGGGTCTTACAATCTCCCCTCCTTATGAAATTTCGCCCTCAATATTTACGTACCTGGTAGTTCGAAGAGATGAGAATACTTTGCTTTCTTTTCGTTTTGTACCTTCCCAGTTATTTCCTCCCTATCATGATTTTTGCATTTCTCATATTCTGTATTTCAGATATCATTCTAGAATATAGATTCAAAATAAAGGTTAATTGACATGCCACATATTATCTCTATATTCTGACCGACCAATTGAATAACAAATAAACTTAGGTAGGTCATACTAGAGAAGGAGTTACCCGTCTCTCCCCTCCTAGTTCTAGCCTCACATCTTAGCCAGGGATCATATCCCTAAGCTTTGATACCAACTGTGACGCCCCAAAATAGATATACATCACCCATCTTGGGTCGCCAAATACATGGTACAAAAATCAAATACAAACTTAATTATACAACTGTCGTGCAAAATACGACAAAACATAGCTGAGAGTTTAAACAAGAATATTGCCTTCTAGATAATATCTACTCTCAAATAGAGTCCTCATTACATTTATTGTTACACTATTTTATAGAATAGTGAGGACTACTAAAACAACCATCTGGACCGTCAATCCGTTCCCCAGGCTAAATCCCAACTATATTCTCATTTCACTCAGAGAACGCAGTGAAAGAAAGGGTGAGCTCAACTAGCCCAGTAAGAAATATTATGACTAAGATAATGCAGAATAAATTATCCTTAGCCTTCAACAGTATAACAATTGATAGAATATAATAGACAACAAGTTTTAGTTCAACAACTGCAGCGGAATAAGCAATCCATTAGAAGAGTCAAGTAGAGCATAAAATCTACTATCTTCTATGATTTAAAAAGTTTTTTTATCATCTTTATCGCTGAGACTCAGCTTAATAAATAAAATCGAATCATCCCTGCATCACGGCCAAGGATATTCATGTAATCATCAATAGTCATGATTATACCGAATAATCCCTGGTCATAATCATACCAATAACTGTCCATCAATGAACTACAGGCCAATGAGGACTTTTACCACATCATTCGTTACATTACGGTCATGATTATACCAAATAATCCATGGTCATAATCATACCAAGTCCATCTATGCACGTAAGCCAAGGATGACTTTCATCACAATATAAGCATGAGGATGATGACAGTGACATAATAATTCAATAAAATAAGTTCAAGGATAAATTTTAAAGATTTATAATTTAATTTATCCAAAAATCAATAACGTCCAAATTGTCAACATGATACTGCTTTGTGGAGTAAAATTCAAGAATGCTCAGAAGAATATTTCCATGAAAAGATACTGGATGAAGCGCAAATATCCAGGATATTCTACTAATTTCATGGAGTATAGAATCCAAAACTTTAACCAATTGAGTATAATAAAATATATGAAACTGCAAATGGATTTTCGCCCGCCATCCGGTAATCCATGTAGACAGATCATTTCCATAATCTAATAAGGAATGAATACGAAGGATCATTCACCATGCATGTGGTAATCCACATAGACAGGTTATTCCAATAGAATAATAAAGAATGGAATAACAGAAGAATTCACCATGCATGCGGTAGTCCGCATAGACAAATTATTCCAACATAATAATAAAGAATGGAATAACAAAAGAATTCACCAGGCATGCGATAGACCGCACAGACAGATTATTCCAACAGAATAATAAAGAATGGAATAATAGAAGAATTCACCAGGCATGCGATAGACCGCACAAACAGGTTATTCCAACAGAATAATAAAGAATGGAATAACCGAAGAATTCACTAGGCATGCGATAGACTGCACAGACAGGTTATTCCAACAGAATGATAAAGAAATAACTCTCTTCATGAATACGAAAGAAATAATACCCCTTACCTTAGAAGAAAACTGGATACTAGAATAGTGAGGTAGCAGACTTCTCTTCTTCTTTCTCTCTATAATTTCTATCTATAATAATTGCTCTATAGCTTTAGTGAATTGGTGAGAAATGAAGGAAGAATGAGTTTCTATTTATAGGAAAATATAGTTTCAATAATTGCACATTTTGGGGCTCAAAATATTACCGTATAATACCTCCCTCTTTTTCTTCATTTTTAATTTAGTCGTGCAAGTATTATCAAACTTGCACCACCTCCCCTAATAGTAAATCATGTTAATCAATAGTAAATCATGTGACTCAATAGTTCTAAACATGTGAAAATAATAATTACAGTATAGTACCTTCATCTATACCTACATTTTTAATTTAGTCATGCAAGTATTATCAATCTTACACCACCTCCCCTAATAGTACATGAATGTGAATCAATAGTACACACATGTGAACAAATAGTTATAAGCATGTGAATTAATAGCAATTAATTGCTCATTTATCCGATTAATTACCCGATTAGTCAATATAACTTCCAGATATCAATTATTATCGAAATAAATGTCGATTTTCACTAACACTAATAATCCCAATACAATGGAAATATTAATTTCATCTTTAATCAATACAAACTTATTCATCATTAATATTATAACTCACAATATTTAACAACCAGGTCGTTCCCAGGAAAGAGGGGGCTTTCCGATAAGGATTTCTCTTTATTGGCGCGCAATTAGGTGACCAAACCTCTCCTTGACAGAACTTCTAGACATTGTCAATAATAATATGAATAACTTTGTCGTCTCAATTATTGATTTAATAATATAACATATCATGCAGATGATACTATGACAATAATTGAATCAATAACATAAGATATGATGATCACGTGAATTATTGTAGCAATAATTGAATATAACTGAGTGACTTCTTAGGTAAGCATCAATAATGAATACTGTAATGCTACTATGAAACCACGCGTATTCATCGCATTTTTACTACCGTGTAGTTCAACAGCTTTTAACGGTAAATACTTCATAGTTATTTTTATAAAAAGATAATTTTGTCATTTTCTAACTACGATAATACTTCCATTATGGGTCCACTAATGATTGTGCTGTCAAATGGATATTCCCGACAAAAAGAATATTCCTCGACGAAACGAATATTTTATAACAACTTGCTTACTTTGCAAAATTTTTCAGATATCACCCTTAACTTTAACCTTTTATCAATTTAACCATTTACGAAATAAAATAATAATTATAAGAAAATTGAATACTTTCATTTCATAAAATTCGGGGTCTTACAGTGGTTTCCCGACTGATGTCGAGCATATGATGTCCACCCGTAGGCTTCCTCTCTTCACAGATGGAAGTTGCGAACTCTATTTAGGATAGCGTGCTATTAGGAGCACCACATGAGAGATTTGTATACCGATCTGTCCTTCTGCCAAGCGTTATTTGCCTGTGTCGCAGCCGCTGATCAGTGATATCCCATTGGTGGGAGTTGATGACTTTGCTTTGTCAGAGGGACCGTTTACTCAGGAGGCATTTTACCGCTGGTGGTTCCCTCGCACCATTGGAGCTCAGACCCGCGCCACACAGTTTATGGGTGATATTTGTTCACTCAAAATTTTCTGCACACCTGTTACTAACATTGTAGGAGGGCAGATTCGTCTTTTGGAGATAACCCTGGAAGACAGCTCACATCCATTTCGGATACTATCGGAAGCTCAATCTCAACCCCGGAACACACATCGGGGGTATCAATTCCAACCTCGGATATAACCCCGAGTTTCGTCCTTGGAGATAACCCCAAGGAATGCTGTTGCAGTTTTGGCGATAACTCTAGAAATGTTTGTTTCAAATGCATGCGATCAACTAAAAATCTCAGACCTCCCGTCGAGGTACTCATTCCAAAGACCCAAAGATAACACCGGGAAGACAGGCACACTTAAAGATGACCCTGCAGAATTCAAACACTTGCAGCAGTCCAATCTCAGATGTAACCCTGAGCAACGTCTACTATCATCCCAAATCGGAGATAACCCCGGTGAAGGGTCAAATTGTCATCTTGCCTGGCAGCACACCGGATAGAATTTGAAGCTTGAAGACCATGGGCATGGTCCCCTCTTCTTGACTTTGTACAACCTCTAATCCCATGTCATTGTGTAACTTTCGACAAAAGCAGTCCGAAGAAGGTCTTGTACACCTCATTCGGAGGCTCAAATTGAAGTTTTACAAGTTCGAACGGACATCACATAAGGCACGCAGTGCACGTCTTGAGACAGCGGGACTGCAAGCCTGGGGCACCCCAGAAACCACAGTGCATCTGTGGTGCAGCTGTAGTACACTGCAGCTCCCCCCTCTATAAATAGAGGGCTTGGGGTGGCCATTTAGAAAAGAGAGGAGGTAAGGAAGCCCTGTCCAATTTGCTCTGTACACACCCTATATTGAGTGCTTTCTCATTTTAAACACCTGTTAGCTCACATATAACTATATTTTACCGGCAGGAGCTGAGTGTTTATCCATCTAGAGTCATAGAAGCCTGCTTTGGCAGCCCACTGTAAGCCTTCTCACACTCTATAAATCTTTCTCTTCATCTTTGCACACACTATTCTTCACATTGAGAGTCATGTTGTATGTGTATGCCAGGACTTCGGTCCGTGATTTTCATTTCTGTCTGTATATATATATACTTATATATGTATATATTTATATATGGATTAACATTATCGAGTTATGCCTCGATTGAGCCTAGACTTATGTTTGGAGCATTTACTTGCTTATATATATATATATATATATATATATATATATATATCTACATATACTTATATATATAAATTGTTGTCAGACTCTGTCTGATGAGCCTAGATTTTACATCCGGAGCATTTACTTACTTTTATATATATATAGAGTCCGGATCTTAAGCTCACCCCTTATCCAACTCACCTGAGCTCACCTCCTATTAGCGATGGACCCGGCGAAAGTTCGGTCATACAACTGTCATCTATAGTTTTAACGACGCTATATGTTGTCCATCGCTAAAAGTATAGACGACGGTTGTATGACCAAACCGTCACCAGTCCGCTGCTAAGGGGGTGAGCTCGGGTGAGTTGGATAAGGGGTGAGTTTAAGATCCAGACCGTATATATATATACTTATATATATAAACTGTTGTCAGACTCTATCTGATGAGCCTGGATTTTACATCCGGAGCGTTTACTGCTTTTATATATATACTTATATATATGAACTGTTGTTGAACTCGCTCGACGAGAGCACATATTTTATATCCTAGGTGCGTTCGCTTTTATATATATATATATATATATGTATATATATATATTTACATTCTCTGTCAGCCACAAGTTTACTTGAGGCCTTTTCTTTACTTTATTTACATTTAGTCCCTTTGGAGTTTACTTCGTGGCGGTTGATCATCTTTACAACTTTATTTACTTTTCCGATCCCCATAGAGGTGCTTCGTGGTGGTTGATCATGTCTATATATATATATATATATATATATATATATATATAATTTATCGCTTTTATATATTTACATTTCCGATCCCCCATGGAGGTGCTTCATGGTGGTTGATCATGTCTCAGTATATATATATTTACCGCTTTTATATATATATAATGATTCATCTTTTCATATAAATCATGCAGATCATGTGAGCCTAGAATCATGTGATCACAGATTCAGCTTTCTTGAATCTAGATTCGGCCTCCATGATGGACTTTTTCAAATTGTATGCGACTTGTACATTATTTACAGTGTTTGAATTTCCTTAGATGGCTGTCATGCCCATGAGGAGTTCGGCACTGCTGTATATTGTTTTCTCGAAGATGCCTCGCATCTCAAAAATAAAAGTAAACAAGCCGAACATTTAATAATAAAATGAAAGTATGAAAAGGTCTCAATTACTATTAAGCACAAGGTTTGAAAAACCTCTTTTACAAAACTTCATTGCTATATCCTGTTTAAATATGATTTTTTTTACAAATTCAAACCCTTTGTATATAGGTGCGAACGAGGCCTCGCACTACTTCCAAATAAATTGCACATTGATCCACACACACACACACATATTCATATAACAGTTTCTTGAAAAGTAGCGGTTACCGTGGTAACACGGATGTCGGCGGGTGCCTAACACCTTCCCTTCGCATAATCAAGCCCCCGAACCCAAATGAATCTTGGTTTCACAGATCAGTTTAACAATGTTACATCACTGGGTCAATGTGCGAACTTTTTCTCAGTTGCGTTGGTGCAACCAGTTAAAAACACCAACTGGCGACTCTTACAGTCAAATCGTCGACATTACACATGTCGGACCTTTTTCACTTGTTTTTTCAAACAAATCTCACATAACATGAGAACACCAAAGAACAAGTAATGAAAAGGGACAAATAAAAATCCCAACGTTGACAGGTGGCGACTCTGCTGGGGACTCTAGTAAGAGGGCCTAAGCCGCTACTACAAGCTTTTCTAAACTGTTATATGCTTGTGTGTGAATGTTGCATTTACATTTATGATGAATGTGTACGATTGCATTTTACTTACTACACTGCAATATATCTATCTATGATATTAGTGCTTAGCACATGTCATCATTTTCATAAACGGTGAGACACGTTGTATGTGAATGTATGTTGTGTGGTTCCTCCATCAGGAGGCTATCCTGTCTGTGTTTGATTACTGGACTCGTAGGAAGACTAATTCCAACGAGGCTCAGGAAAGGCACCACCCAAATTCGTGACAGTTGAAAGACCGGATTAACTTCCCGTCAAGTAGATTGCGATGATCTGGGAACCTTCATGCCAAAAAACCACGAGAGTAACCCTAAGATAGGTCAACCTCTGATAAACCAAACGCGGAGGAAAGTCTCTCCATGCTTTCCATTTTTCAATTACTTGTAAAAACATTTACTTGTAATTTTATTCCATGTTCGTCTTTATGTAATGGAAAATATGAAGAATATTTGTGCATACATGACATGTTATCAAATAACACCCGTTTTTGCAGGATGATATTCCTAAAATGGACACATTATGATAGCATTTACATTATCCCTAAGACTAAACTACATAAGTCTTTTGTAAGGAAATAATTGGGCTTGTTAACTGCTCAAAATCCAAAAAGGCCACGAGCCTATAGCCAATCATGTAAACAAATTATATATTTAGCTGTCTTGCTTAAAGAATTGCATCAGTCTACTCAGGGCCCAAAAATGCCCATACATACAGAATCCTCTACACAAGGAGGGACACAAGGTTTGGATAAAACAAATCCAGAACCTCAGTTGGATACGACCAACAAAGACCCTGAAAACACCCATCTTAAAGGAGATCCAGATACCGGTGATATCAGGAAGAAGGTCCTTCAAATGGAGGAAACCATCCGTTCGCTAAAGGGGATTGGAACACACGGAAGTGTTTCATATGCTGACCTTTGCATATTCCCTGGTGTTCATTATCCAGAGAAATTTAAAACCCCTGACTTTGAAAAGTATGATGGATTAGGGGATCCTTACACCCATTTGAAGATGTTCATTGGAGAACTTGGATCTTATGCGGAAAACGAGACGCTCAGAATGCAGCTGTTTCAGAAGAGTCTAACTGGAGAAGCCCGTTCATGGTATACCAGATTAGACAACTCAAAGATCCATAGCTAGGAAGAGTTAGCTCATGCCTTCCTTACTCAATACAGTTTCCAGTCTCAGATGGCTCGTATCAGATTACCAAGGTCAAGAAACAGTCCAACGAGTCTTTCAGAGAGTATGCTCAAAGGTGGAGGCGCCTTGATGCTCAAGTTATTCCTTCCATGATAGAATCAGAAATGGTCATGACTTTCATAGACATACAGGAAGCTCATTTATATGAGAGAGTCTTAGCTGGTATTGGCAAACCATTTTCTGAAATGATCAAACACGGAGAGATGGCTGAGATGGGATTGAAGTCTGGTAAGATTTAAGACCTAGCCGCTCTTAAAGCAATTCTTGAAAGCACATCCAAATTGGATCTTATGGAAACAACCCCCAGAGGGTCCATAAAAAGAAAGAGGAGGATGTTTCCTTGATACTACAAGGTCAAAAAGGTAGTAAGAACATGCCTATACAGAGGAGAAACTACTCCCCTTTCCAAGCACAGTCTTCAAACCCTCCATTTCCTAAAGGTGGAGATGCAAAGCGCCCTCGAACGTTCACACCCTTAGGGGATTCACTCGAGAATATTCTTGCTCTTCTGACTACTCAGAAGAAAATCACACATCTTCTTCCATCAGCCAACCCTAATGGGAGGGGTTTCAATGCTACTCGGAAGTGTGCTTATCATTTCGGGGAGCTTGGACATGATACTTAAGATTGTTGGGCCTTGAAACACAAGATCTAAGATTTAATAGACAACGGTGAGATCATGGTTACCAAACCAGATCAACCTCATGTGCAAGGCAACCCTCTTCCTCAACACAAAGAAGAAGAGGTCAATATGATTAGTTAGAGCGCTGAACAGAGTTCCAATTTTAATGGTGAATCATCCTAGACCATCAAAGATGGTGTTGACAGATGAGATTATGCAAAGTTTCAATTTGCTATGGAACGAAAGATGAAAGCTCTTTGTAAGCAAATTGAACAATTGGCAGAACTGGTGACTCATCAACATCAAGTCACACGCCAGTTAGTCAGCCAGGAGCATGCCTATCTCCTTCCTTTTGTTATGAATGCTCCACCATCACCTTCACAAAGTGAAGCTATGGAGGATAAGGTTGCGAAGAAAGAAAATGCTTAAGCCTATCGGGATTTTTCCAATCAAAGGGAATTGACATACCTGGGCCAACCTATGGAGGAGATATTTCAGATGCTAATCAACGAAGGAAGAATTACCTCCCTTCTACCTCCAATTAATCCCCGTTCAAGACAATTCAACTCTGATGGGGTTTGTCAATATCATTCACATTCTCGCGGTCACAACACAGAAGAATGCTGGGCACTCCGCCACCTTATTCAGAATTTAATTGACAGCGGTGTCCTGCAATTGGCGTATGATGACACCGTTTTACTCGAGAGTGGGAATACCGTCCTACCAAATGGAAGGGATTAGTAGCAGATTATCCGCCGAGGTCGATGAGACCAGGACCATTTCCCATACAAGCAATTCAACTTAAAGGAGTCGACAATCCTTTAAAAGTGGTCGCACTCGTAGCCAATATCTTTACCTTCGCACCACAATATCACGTTGTCGACACACAAAGTCCCATGGAATTATGGTGAAGTCAAGGATCCACGTCTCATACTACTGCTACAGTATCGAAGGAAAATCCACTATATCTTCCTCAGAGGGTGATGAAACCCGCCATAAAAGGAAAGGGGAAGATTCTCATGGAGAAAATTGAAAAATTTCTCCACACTATGAGCCATAATGAAGCCAATGTGGTTCTAAGCTTAAGAAAAGCTCCACATCAGATATCAATACTGGACTTGGTTTTCTCTTCCGAGGATCATAGGAAGATCTTACTAAAGGTTTTGGAAGAAGCCTACTTGCCAAAATTAATGGATGCAGAAAAATTTCAACATCTGGTTGATCACATTTTCAACAACAACGTGATATCCTTCATTGATGATGACATACCTCCTGAAGGGACCGGTCATTGCAAGCCATTGCACATCGCAGTTTTGTCCTCCAGGTATATGTTAGCTGGAGTTTTGATAGATGGAGGTTCGTCTCTGAATATCTGTCCTTATGCCACTTTGGTAAAAATGAACATCAATCTCAAACGGATCCGAAGTAGCCATACGATTATTAAAGCTTTTAATGGATCCTGACGAAATTCTGTCGGAGAGATTGAGCTGCCAATTGAGATTGGTCCAAATACATTCATTGTATCCTTCCACGTCCTCAAGATAGATTCAGGATACAACCTGCTATTAGGGAGACCATGGATCCACATGGCTGGAGCCTTCCCTTCTACACTACATCAACAACTCAAATAAATTGTCAACAATAGCCTAGTCACTGTCAACGCTGAGCCGGAATGTCCTGAATAAGGAAATCTACCAATCATTAGCTTGAATTCAGAAGTTGAGCCGACCAGTTTTCATACTTTGGAAGTGAGTAACACACAATACCATCCTATTAGAGCGCCACTTCCCATGCCAAAGATTTCTACCGAGGTTATGTCGGCCACTCAAGAAATGATGTCATTGGCTCATCAACCTGGACAAGGGTTTAGTAAAGATTAGTAGGGTATTAAACACCTAATTCAAGTGTCCAGTCAAACTGGGACATTCGGACTAGGTTATTCTACCAGTTCCAGTCACAAGAATCCTTATAAGCACAAGTAGGTTCCTCAAGCTTCCGCCATAAGGCGATTTTCTCCACCTGCACCTCATGAGCTGATACAATCTCCGGTAAAGGTGTCAGTCATGTTATGGCTATGCTGTTTCCCAAACTAGTACCATTCAAAGCAAAAGAGGTCCTGATTACCTAATCCCAAAGTGGAAGAAAGGGAGCGAAAACGTAAATATGACATCACCTTGATGATGTCAGGCATACGCGTCATTGACCATGATGAACATACAAACAAATATACCCCAAACGATGATTTCCCAGATGTTATGGTCATCATTCGGGAAAAAGAGGACGATGATGACCCCTTCCATCACTCGCGATCCATCGAGGACTTTACCTTGAGACAATTGGAGCGGAAAGACTCCATGCATTGGTCAATGAGGGTAAAACGAGCAGAAATCCCTCAGACTTGATGGAAATCCAAGAGGACATTGAGACACCTCAAGAGATTAAAGAATGGGTCGCAGACAAACCTAAACCCAACCTTGATCAAACCACTTCTTTTAATCTTGGAACCTTAGAAAACCCTAAGCTAATCCAGATTGGTTTAGACCTCACCCCAAACCAACGGAATGACATGGTTGCCCTATTAACCCAATTCCAGGATGTGTTTGCATGGTCTCATGAAGACATGGTGGGTTTGTCCACTAACATTATCCTTCATCGCTTTCCCATTAAGGAGGGATTTAAGCCAGTCAGGAAGAAGCTCAGGCGATTGAAACCTGAATGGAGTTTAAAGGTGAAAGAAGAAATTGTGAAACAATTTCAAGCTGGCATTATCATGGTGTCTACATATCCGGAGTGGATATCCAACATTGTTCCCGTGCCTAAACCATGAGGAAAGGTGTGAGTTTACGTGGATTACCGGGATTTGAACAAAGCTTGCCTTAAAGATAGCTTTCCCGTGCCCTTTATCCATATTCTCATTGACAATACTGCTCAATACGACATGTACTCTTTTGTGGATTGCTTTGCGGGGTACCATCAGATTATGGTCGCTAAGGAAGATCGTGAGAAAACTGCTTTCATCACGCCTTGGGGAACCTTCTGCTATAGACGGTTGTCATTCGGCCTCATCAATGCCGGGGAAACATATCAGCGAGCCATGATGGCTCTTTTCCACGATTTAATGCATAAAGAGATAGAGATCTACATGGATGACATCATTGTCAAGTCTCGAAGGGAGGAAGACCACTTAGACCATCTCAAAAAGCTCTTCAACAAGTTGCGTAAGTACAACTTGAAGTTGAATCCAGCCAAGTGCGCCTTTGGCATTAAATCAGGCAAGTTGCTAGGTTTTCTAGTCAGCCACAAAGGGATTGAGCTGGATCCCACCAAAATCCAGGCCATCAAGGAAATTCCCATTCCTTAGACAGAGAAGGAAATACGGGGATTTTTGGTTAGAATTAACTTCATTAGAAAATTTATTTCTCAACTCACAGCAACTTGTTGTTAAGGAAGAACTCCTCCATGAAATGGAACAATGAGTGTCAGAAAGCCTTCCTTACCATTAAAGAGGAGCTGATTAATGCTCCTATTTTGGTACCACCCAGGGATGATGTTCCCCTATTTATGTACCTGTCCATTAATGACAATGCCATGGGCTACATGCTGGGGCAAAAAGACGATAGAGGCTAAGAATGAGCTATCTATTACCTCAACAAAAGATTCAGCAGCAGTGAACACAAGTATACTCTGATTGAAAAGACTTGTTGTGCTTTAGCATGGGCTTCCATGAGGTTACAACATTACCTCCATGGTCACACAACCCATCTCATATCCCGCGTGGATCCTCTCAAGTATGTGTTCAGTAAGCCCATACTGAATTATCGGCTTTCCAAACGGCAGTTGATTCTACAGCAATTTGACATCGTCTATGTGACGCAAAAATCTATCAAAGGTCAAGGAATTGCGGATCAACTGGCCACCGTACCTGCAGGGGCTTACAAACCCTTGGAAACATACTTCCCCGATGAAGGGGTAATGGCAGTTCAGCAACACCATCAGTTCGATGCATGCCACACATGGAAAATGTATTTCGATGGAGCTGTTAACATAGAAGGTTCTGGAGCTGGAGCAGTTCTAGTATCCGGTACGGGGGAGCAGTATCCCGTCGCCGTTAAATTGTAGTTTGTCAGCACCAACAACATAACTGAGTATGAAGGCTGTATCATGGGGTAAAACTTGCCCGTTCAATGGGCATCAGGCGGTTAACTGTCTTTGGGGATTCCAAATTAGTAATCAAACAATCCACATGAATCTATCAAACCAAAGAACTACATTTGTTGCCTTACCATTGACAAGTTTTACAGATGGCTTTGGAGTTTGAAGAAATCTCCTTTTTACATATTCCTCGTAATAGGAATGACTTTTCGGATGCACTAGCAATGTTGGACTCCTTGATTCACATACCTGACAAAGAAAACATGCCAAGCATCACATTTTCCCTATAAAAGGCCCCAACTTATGGGAACTATGTTGGAGAAGTATCAGATGAGCTACCTCCCATCCACAACCCTTGGTATCAACATATCAAGGAGTATCTGTGAGAATTATCTACACCCGTTGAGGCGAGCCTGACTAAAAAGAGGCGGATCCATCGACTTGCTATGAAATTCTACCTGAGCGGAGATGCACTCTACAAAAGAGATGCAAGATTAGGTCTCCTCAGATGTCTGGACAAAGACCAAGCTCAGAGGCTCATGGATGAGGTCCATGGTGGAGTATGTGGCCCCCACATGAGCGGACCCCTACTTATTAAAAAGATCCTCAGAATAGAGAATTATTGGCTTACGCTCAAAGCTGTCTGTGATGATCACGTCAAGAGGTGCTATCAATGCCAAATTCATGGGAATGCTATCCATGCCCCTCCAAGGGAACTCCATAATATGAGTTCGCCATGACCCTTCTCAATGTGGGGAATGGACATGATCGAGCCCATCGAGTCCAAAGCCAATAATGGACATCGATTCATATTCACCATGATTGATTACTTCACCAAATGGGTAGAAGCAGCCTCCTTCCCCAGGGTTACCACAGAATTCATCATTGCTTTCATCAAAAACAATATCGTTTGTCGATATGGATAACCAGAGGTCATTGTGTCAGATAATGCTAAAAACCTCAACAACAAAATGATGGAGGAGTTATGCAGTAAATTCCACATCAAGCACCTTAACTCTGTCATCTACCATCTAAAGATGAATGGTGTTGTTGAAGCGGCTAATAAAAACATCAAGAAGATCATGCAAAAAATGTCCACCAATCACAAAGGATGGCCCGACCTCTTGCCTCTGACTTTATTAGCCTATAGAACTTCAATGTGTACTTCCACTGGGGTAACCCCTACTCATTAGCCTATGGGATGGAAGCAGTGCTCCCAATAGAAGTGGAAATGGAATCCCTTAGAGTGTTGATGGATGCTCAGTTGGATGAAGACCAATGGGTACAAGACAGGTATCACCAATTGTCTCTAATAGACGAAAGGAGAACCGCGGCTATCTTCCATGGTCAGTTATATCAGCAAAGGATCGCAAGATCCTACAACAGGAAAGTCCAGCTACGGTAGTTCAAACAATATGACTTGGTTTTGTAGAAGATCATTGACAACCAAGATCAATCTAAGGGAAAATTTTCTCCTAACTGGGAAGGCCCGTTTGTTGTCAAGGAGGTATTGACAGGAGGCACTCTCAGACTACAGGAAATGGATGGTGGTGAATTTCCACAGCTTATCAACTCGGACACTGTGAAACTGTCAAGCAAACATCCTGTTTTTTTTATCATTAAATCACCAGTCATTCCGGTTTTCTAACCCTTTATACATACTATTCTGCCCCTTAGGGAAA
Source organism: Panax ginseng (assembly GCA_020205605.1). NCBI lineage: Eukaryota > Viridiplantae > Streptophyta > Magnoliopsida > Apiales > Araliaceae > Panax > Panax ginseng. The sequence continues at coordinate 92,893,073 of CM035137.1, forward strand.
CATACACTTCAAACCAGAAGCCTGGTTTCACCTCATTTCAAAATGTCCATACAATTTCAGTCATCCTGAAGATGGGATTGAACCTTTCACACCTGTAGTTTATCCTGAAGATGGGATTAAACTTTTCTACGCTTGCAGTTTGTCCTGAAGACGGGATCAAACTTTTTCCACACCTGCAGTTTATCCCAATTATGGGATCAAACATTCTTCTCCCAGCAGTATAGCCTGCACATGGGATTCATTCTTCTCTTTAGCTGTAATTGATCCTGAGGGGCGAACTACGTCGACCTGATCTCCTTGATACCCGGGAGTACGTAGGCAACCATATTCTATATGGCTTGGTCGCAATAAAAAAAACAACAAAAACATTTCTACCCTTTCTTTACAAAAACAAAAACAACAAAAAAACTCCTACACCCTTCTTCATCAATAAAGCTTTAACACCCATCTTCCTTTCACATTCAGCGTTGAACCTCTTACATCGGGTTCGAACTACGCAGACCTGATCTCTTCTTCAATAGAAGTACGTAGGCAGCCATTTATGGTTCGGTCTAACCCCCTACCAAAACAAAAATACTTGTCACACGGTACTGGGATCAAACTTCAATCCACTACATTTCATCGGCTTTAGACCAAAGGGATGGAATTACCCAACCTCTCTCACCAATAGGAGATTTGGTGACCATCTAAGCTGCAGTTGTGCCTCAAAGAGTAGCACCAATCCATAAGAGATGGAATTAACTATACTTCTTACAAATAGAAGTATTGGCGACCATCTGTGGTGCGGTCAATCTCAGAAAGGAAAAGCCACACTCCTCTCCACATTTCCATACATAAACCAGTCCCAAGACACTAAAGATGGTAGGGATACACACAGTTCAATGATCCATTCTGAAAGATCCTGCGACATCTCAATGTCCACACATCAAGGATGAGTTCAAAATGTATCAAGATCACAAAGCCCTAAAGAAACAAATAAATATCAAGCAAGTATCAAGGCACAACTGAAAGGGAAGTAAATCAAAATATATTTCTCTGCGATATATAATACTGTTTGATATATACAAATATGTGTTGTACATGATAAAATGGCTAAGCTAGTCTATATAGGAAAATACAAGTCTATCTATGGATCTGTGTGTATACGGACTATCAAATCTAACATAACATCCCTCTCTGAAGAAGGAGGTAACGCTGCGAGCTCCTGCCCAATGGTATCTACACGAGATAGTAAATATGAGGCTAACTGCATGGTGGCATGATGCTCATCAATATATACACTCATATTGGCAAGGATGCCAGTCGTAAGGGATCTCACTGAAGTACTATCTGTGACAGCCACATGCCAGGCAGATAGGGCAGCATCCCGCTCCACAATCAATGTATCTCTGGCTGATCTAGCCTCGTCTCTCTCTAATAGAGCGGCGTCTCTCCCATCAAGAGCTATCAACATCGAGACCCTAGCCTGATCTCTCTCATAGGTCATCAGATGTAGACTCTACTTTAAATACTATGCTGAATGCTGAATAACAGTATCGCTCGTAGTGGGAGAATCCATCATAAATGCTGACAACCCAGCAGGCAAATCCTCCTTAATGGGAATATTAGTCTCCTCCGTAGGCTCCTCATCGTCGAAATCAGTCCCCTTCACTATGGATACTACCGCAACCGATGCAGTCTCTATCTCCATCCATGCAGAATACTCTGCAGAACAACCTGGATGGCTGATGGAGAACTCAGCTAGCTCTCGCTGATCCTAACAGGCATACAACCAGGATCTGTCCTCTGCTGATAAATGGAGAGAAGCAAAGCACTGGCTCGATGCCCCCTCAAAAGGATGGAAGTCCTGTAACTGGTCAAACTGACACATCACGGCCATCGGGTGGTAAGTAATCATGCCTCTCAAACCAGCTAGAGGAAGATAATCCATGCTCGGAGCATGAGTAATGAAGCTATAGGGTGAGCTAAGCCCTGTACACGGTAATATAGCGAACGGATCTCTGATCCCTGCCAGGTAAGCTGACCAAGATGCAACATCTGTACACTCCGCAAGCTGAAAGAAGTATGATATGGCTATATTATGGGTGAAACAATATCCATGCCGTCTGAAAGTGCCAATCGGTCTCAAGTGTGAGATTAACCACACGTACAACATGACCTAGCTTCCTGTAAACACTCCTGCCGGATAAGTGCAGCAGTATGTAGCTGACCTCAGAGTCTCTGCGATGATCATTGGTATGATCGTGTGACCCTCCCTGAGAGCTCTCACTGCTATAATGACACCAATGTCCAACTCATCCATGTATCGTGGCATGTAGACATACGACAGTACGCACAATAACATTACATCCACTCTGGCCAGATGCCAATGATCCTCCGGTGTGGTGAAATCCCCGGAATATCATGTATAACTATCCTCTGAGCCAAATCTGTCAAATAGAAAATGCTGGGATATAACGTGGCCAGATGTGAGCTCATCCTACACCACCCTACACCTCAAGCCAGTGAGGGTCATGAACTGCCTACTCATGTCTCCAATCGCCATATGCATGCAAGGTCTGTTTAGTGGCCGCATCGTTAAATGTGAATACTCCTTCAAAGTAGGAGTCAACTCCTGGGTCCCAAATCGGAAAACACGCCTCTCGATACCCAAAGGTGCTCGGCGTATGCCTCCACGAATCCTGTGGGAACCTAAAACATCAACAGGGTCATAGTATGCTACAATAAATGATCTACAGTCACCCTATCTGATGATGACATGCTATCATACCACAATCGCATACCAGATGCCACAAAAAATGGTGGGGTATGACCAATACGACTAACTGTCGAAGAAGACATCTGTACGGGCCATGTCATAAGACCATCCAGGGGTCAATGCTGAATATCTCTGGACATATACATATGCATAACATAATGACATGCATGATACAATAGATGGCAATATGATATAGGGAATGGAAAACTGTACATACATTCCTAAGGATATCATTATCTAATACATCTCGGTACAGCTAAAATACAGGGAAATGGGGCAAACTGCCCTACAGCTAACAGAGGCCTATCAAAAGATATAGCGAGAATGGGGCGAAGTTACCCAATGTTTAATAGAGGCCCATCAAAAGAGATAACGAGAATATACATCAGAAGAAGTCAAATAGAGTAACTGGATCTCTATCTACAGGGATGTCAGGCCTATATAAGGGAGGATCTGCACTGGCAAAACCACATGGGTCACCTGAGGGGCGGCCTTGAGTCGGAAGGATCAAAAGTATCTCCTCAAGGATCTCTACCCAAGTGCTTAATAAAGAAATGTGTCGATCCAATCATTGGGTCAAATCAATTAATCTTTGTCAAATGAGTCGGATCTCGGACACATGCTAGCCAATCCGTCATCATCACAGATCCTGGAACCATATCCCCCATGAACTTAGTGGCGTGGGTCTGGGCTCCAATGGTACGAGGGAACCACCAATGCTGAAACATCTCCTGAGTGTAGGGACCCTTTGACAGTGTGAAACCATCAATACCCAACAATGGGATATTAATGATGGGTGACTGTGAAATAGGCCAATAACGCCTGGTAGGAGGCAAGATCGACATGTAAATCTCTCCTATAGTGCTCCTGATAGCACACTCTCCTAAATAGAGCTCCCATCCTCTATCTATGAAGAGAGGAATCCTACGGGTGGAAATCACGTGCTCAACAACAGTCGGGTACCCAAACTTAAATCCAATGCTCAAATGCTCCCCAGAGTAGGGAACCCACGTGATGACATCCGCTGTTAATAACTCCAGCTGTAGGCGGCAATGAGTGAAACCCTCAGCAACAAGGACCTCCGCCAGTATGGAATGATGCCATCTCCGTTCTCGTGGATAGGTGTCTAAACCTAACATGCTCACAAGACGTAAACATGGAAGCCTCTCATAGGCCCAAAACTGCCAACACAAAGGAAAACATCTGCTGTCAATTAACAATCTTAACCTATACATGGGAAAAGATAAGAGGAATACTCACCAGCAGAAACGGGTAGAATCCTAACCAAGCCTTGGTCAAGCCCTGCGATCGCATGCTCATTCCACTGAGGAAGTAGGTGAAGTTGTAGGAACCCCAATCATACTCTCCTATACGATCCACGTGTCGAGTGGCGCTGATCAAAGCGAAGGACACCGTAGACGAGTTATCTGCTATGAAGTAGCCCCTAATGATCATTAGGAATAATCATCGAAGAATGCGATCCCTGACTCTCACATCATCGGGTATGGGCTCACTTAACAGCCCACTCATAGCATCTATGCTCAAAGGACCTGTACGTACAGTCCTGCCCTTGAGTGCTACGTCTAGAACTCCCAACAAGGATTTGACGGCAGTAGGGGTAATATCCGCCATACAAGGCACTGACGCCCCTCCAAAATCTATACCTGTGATAAATCGCCAATCCATCGGTGTCATCGCACACCTCACGATCCAAAGAAATGGATTGGTGAGTCTAGTGAAACCGATTTTCGGACATTGCCACGAGATAACCCGGGGACAATGACGGGAAGAATGGAAAAGAATGTCCCGAATCCCCAGCCATGTACAATCGCTCTGTAGTCATCATGCAAAGCCTGATATATAGAGTGGATGCTGAACCAATTCCCTTGAGGCTGTGTAAAGCTGGGAACCTACATCAAATGTAGATCAACATCAGAATCCTTTACTCCTCATCAATAGGAAACAAGGATGATTAAGATCTAACTTTATACCTCATTTGCATGCAGGTAGACTGAAGGATGTCGACTCAAGTCGCCCAGAAGCTCTAGGTTCGCCACTTGAATACCTGGCAAATCCCTACGGGGAACACGTGCAGCAGGAGCCGGAACCTCAACCGGTACCCTCCTTCTTGTCCTCTACATCCGGCACTTCAACCCGGATATGACGTATCACCGCCTCCACCAAATGACGAGGTTGTCTAATAGAACAGGGTAGAGGCACTTTAGAGGCCCTTCTCCCTACACCAGAAGTGGTCCTGTGGCAACTACTCGGCTGATCCGGATCCATAATATCTGGACAACAAGTCTCCAAATCACCTCAGAAAGGGTGTGGTAAATTCTTACCTGGAGTTTTGTTCAAAATGCATTTTATGACTACATACATGCATGCATTATTTTAACATACGTCTATAGTATAGTTAAAAATGCATGACTACCCAATGCCTACATTTTGGAAAATTTTTGCCATAGCCCCCTTTGTAAATGGGACTATCCACATGCACATAGGCATAACTAGGTGGCCATTCAGTAGCACAACTACCCACAGTCATATACATCCTACATGCATTAATACATCATAGTAAAAAATCCGTAAGTGTAGTCTAATTACCAGGATTATTTTTCTTTTGTACCTTTACTCATTTGTCCTCAAATAGGATAAGAAATGACAGTAAAAGGTGCCAATTTGACTGTTTCAAAAGTCAAATTTTTTCACATCGTTATGTTCAGCATGGTTTAATATTAACATTTACTATGTTGAATATTTTTTTCAGGTCATATCAGCATGCATATTCACTACTATGTGTCTAAATTTAAATTAGATTAAAAAATTTCACAAACCAATTACCCGGATCATCCTTTATGCATATTATTAATTAAAATGAAGAACAAGAATTATGGAATCATACCCTCGTAGATACGAGCTTCCACAAGAACAAGTTCAACTCCTACGCACTTCTCCGCGATCTCCTTGAATCTCCGGGTAGATTCTTTCCTTTGATCAATGTTAGCCACCCAAGTGTATGGCCTCTACAGGTGATCCACCAAGAAAGAAGAATTTTCATGAAGAAGGGTGTATTGGCTCAAACCTTAGTTTTTCCTATCTCTATAGAAAAAGGGGTGTACTCTTCAACTTTTGGAATTACGTATATCTAATATCTGATATAAGACACCTCTTATAAAGATATTAGGTAACCCTATTTAATTAAAATAAGGTATTATGTATTTAATTAAATTCCTTTAATTAATTAGGCTCCCTAATATTATTAGGAATAATTAATTAAACTCCTTTAACTAATTTTGCCTCCTAATCCTATTAGGAATAAATGAGAGTACTTATATTAAATTAATTTCCAAAATCTTTTAGAAATTAAAATTAATAATAATTATAATAATATTAATAAGACTCCTCTTATTAATTTATATTTAATATTTCTAAAATATTAAATAATAAATATTAAGCTATTTAATTTATTCTATCACCATATATTAAATTAAATATACTTAACATATTATTACGATTATGCCATTAACTTCTTAAATAATTATTCTTCCTCTTATAGTGTGACCCTTTAGGTTCTCCATATTAAACCGGTTGTGAATAAATCAGTTAGAACAATTTTAATCTTATTTAAATAAATAAATTAAACTATTAATTTATTTAAATAAATAATATTTATTCTACAATAGGGATAAGCCTCCCTAGCGATCAACGACTTTTCAGATAATATAGATTTCAACATTAATCATAAAAGAACCTTTGAGTAAATAGTTACCGTACAATTTAATCCTTCCACCATACAATGTCCCAATTGAATATAAGACATGAAATTATTGTCAAATCTTATTTTATTTAATTATATGTATTTTGATTCCCAAATGTACAACTCCTAATGAATACAAATTAGAAACTACTTTCTAATTTCATTACACCTTGGCCAAGGATTCTTGGGTTGTCATTTATTGAATCACATAGGACATTTCTCTTCTTTTACTAGAAGTGGTAAATTCTTTATTGATTATTGATTATCTCTATATATAACTTATTACACCCAAGCATACCCTTTGATATACTCTAAGAGTCTTAAGGAATAAGTCAAAGTGTAATTCATTATATATAAAATACTATGATGATCTCAAGTGTAAGGATCATTTGTACTACTATCACTACATGAATTACTATTGATAGGAAAGTAAAACTCCATTAGGTATTCCTCAGCGAGTCACGTTCAGTGAACTTATTCTCCAATAAGCACCTACATACTTGCTTTAATGTCTCCACACAAATGATCATGAGATCAATCATTCTAATCCAATGAGCAAGCAACCTATGTACCAATCTATCCAGATTCACTAATCCCCTTTTTAGTAATCCATTGATTGAGAACATTTTAGTTTTAAGCTATCAAAGAATTTAAATCTCATTAGCATGATCTCATCATGATTCTAAAAGAATTGCTTAAAATTATGTGTTAATTAAATGCCTTTAATAAATAATTCTTTTATTAATATATAAATAAGATTGATTACAAAGTATATGCTTTATCATCATACATGATTGGCTTTTATGCATACTACTTTCAATCTCCCACTTGTACTAAAGCCAATCGCAGTGGTATCTCATACCCATCTTCTCTAAGTGACGATCAAACTGTTGTTGTGTTAATGCTTTAGTAAATGGATCTGCAATATTGTCTTGAGAGTCCATATGCTCTAGGATGACATCTCTCCTCTTTCAATGATCTCTTTGATCAAATGAAACCACCGCAATGATCTCTCCTCTTTCAATGATCTCTTTGACATCTCTCCTCTTTCAATGATTTCTGATGAGACCTAGGTTCCTTAGCCTGTACAACAGCTCTGGTGTTGTCATAGAATAAAGGTACTTTTCCTCTAATGCTAGGAACCACATCAAGTTCGGTTATGAACTTTTTCATCCAAACAACCTCCTTTGCAGCTTCACTTGTAGCTATGTACTCCTTTCACACCTAATCAAAGAATCGCTTGTTTGTTGTTTGGAACTCTTCCAACTCATTGCACCACCGTTCAAGGTAAACACATACCCCGAAATGGATTTACTATCATCTTGGTCCGTTTGAAAACTTGAGTCTATAAAGCCCCCTAGTTTCAATTCAGACCCATCGAAGACAAGAAATACATCCTTAGTTCTTCTTAAGTACTTTAGGATATTTTTTACTACCTTCCAGTGTTCTTCTCCTGGATTCGACTGATATCTGCTTGTCACAATAATTGCATGAGTGACATCCAGTCTAGTACATATCATACCGTACATGATAAATCCTATTGCAAAAGCATTATGAATCTTTTTCATACGGTCTCTCTCCATAGGTGTCTTTGGGGCCTGTTTCTTTGAGAGATGTATTCCATGGCTAATCGGCATGAGACCTCTTTTGGAATCTTTCATGGTAAACTTCATTAGCATCGAGTAAATGTATGTTCCTTGGGATAAGCCAATCATCCTTTTAGATCTATCTCTATAAATCTTTATCCCCAAAATATAGGATGCTTCACCCAAGTCCTTCATAGAGAAGTGTTTAGATAACCAGATTTTAATCGATTGTAGCATAGGAATATCATTCCCTATCAGTAATATATCATCAACATATAATACAAGGAATGAAACAGCGCTCCCACTAATTTTCTTGTACACACATGGTTCATCCTCATTTTTGATAAAATCAAACTCTTTGATTGTCTCATCAAAATGGATGTTCCATCTACGAGAAGCTTGCTTTAATCCATAAATGGATCGTTACAGCTTACATACTTGATTTGTTCCAACCTTTGAAACAAATCCCTCTAGTTATGTCATATACACATCCTCCTCAAGTTTCCCATTGAGGAAGGTCATTTTCACGTCCATCTTCAAGATTTCGTAGTCGTGGTAAGCTGCAATCACAAGCGAAATACGAATGGACTTGAGCATCGCTACTCGTGAGAAGGTTTCGTCATAGTCAACTCCTTATCTTTGTTTTAAACTTTTGCGACTAGTCGGGCCTTATAGGTCTCTACCTTGCTGTCTGCTCCAATCTTTCTTTTAAAGACACATTTACACACAATAGGCTTAATGCCTTCAACTGGTGAAACCAAAGTCCATACTTGGTTTTCATCCATGGAGTCCATCTCAAATTTCATGGCTTCTTGCCACTTATCCGAGTCTTTACTACTCATAGCATGCTTGTAATTCAATATATCATCATCGTCTATGATGCATACCTCATCGTCATCCTCTATAACGTATCCATACTTATTAGGTATCTTTGGTACTCATCCAGATTTAAGAATAGGGTGTGTTATAATATGTTCTTCCACTTGGTTAGGTACCTGACTTTGATCCATAGTATTTTGTGGTTCTTGAACTTCTTCAAGATATATCTTACTCCCACTGACCCCTTCAAGGATAATATTTTTTTTCCAACAAGCTAGTGTATTTCACAACAAACACCTTTTGATCAGTTAGATGATAGAAAGAATACCCTGATGTTTCTTTAGGGTATCCCACAAATCTACACTTGTCGGATCTAGTTTGTAGCTTATCGTTTTCAAACTTTTTGACATAAGCTGGACAACCCCAAGTCTTTTCGTAGAAGAATCATCCACCAGTAAGACATGGTTCTTCTTTCGATGGGAAGTGACCTTCAGCAGTTTTCAACATGTTAAGTAACTCAGGCAAGCTGACGTCCAGCTTATTCATGTGAAAATTCACAATAAATTGTGAGAAGGTGTCAAGGAGTGACTGCAAGACTAAATCTTGACTCAACTCCCCATCCATGATGAACCCAAGTTGTCCAAGACGTTCAATCAGATTGATCATCTTTAAGGCATAAGTCTCAACGGTAGTACCCTTGGTCATCCAAGATTGGAAGAGCTCCTTAGATATTTCATATCTAGCAGTCCTACTTTGCTCACCATACAGCTCTTGTAGGTGCAGTAGCATAATAGGAGCATCCATGGTTTCAAGCTGACGCTGAAGCTCGTTACTCATGGATGCGAGCATGATGAATTGAGCCACAGATGCATCATCTTGCCACTGTTTAAAAGTAGGAATCTCTTCCTCAAAGGTTGTCTCTGCAACTTTTACAGGTATGGGCGAATTCAGGACATAAGATGTGACACCCCCAAATCTAAGTACTTCATTCCCCTAAGACTTGGTGTTCACTTTCCATACATTCATACTATCTACCCAAATAAAATAACATTTAAACCATAAATCCTCCCTATAAAAGGGTTACATCATTAAATCCAAAATATCCCAGGTTGTCTAACCTTAACATCAATCAAGTGCGGAAATAAAATAATTACATCACATCATTAAATATAAAGTCTATTAACATAAAAGTTATTAAATTACAAGTCTTCATCACTTGTACATTTTTCCTTTTCCTTTTCTAGTTGTAGGTTCATCGACCTTCTCAACTTTAGCTGCAATGAGTGTATATATACAAGAGTGAGCAAACAAAGATCACTTGAATAGTAATGAATAAACATCATATCAACTGCCAAATGAATAGTCTCAATAGAAATGAATAAAGTACTTCATCAATAATAATCAGGAACAGAACTTGAAATATATATAACTGAGGGTCAAAAGACCACGAATTATGTCCATAGTTATAAGTATTCTTTCAACTTAAACTTTAACAGTCATAAGACTATAAAGACTCCTCATACTTATGGGGATCAGCCCTTCGTACAATGTATTGTGTACAAATATTTTAATGTTATGCGTAAGTTATCCCCTACAATAGGGTTGTTCATCTCAGTATTTAGAATACGATTTCGCACCAAAGTAAGTCTGGTTTGGATATGTTTCAAGGTAATTTAGAGTTTACGAACATCAACTAAGGATTAGTTGAATAAAACTGTTATAACATTATGCTATGGAATAATTCCTAAGTGAATCAACATTGTGTACTAAGGTCATGCTTTAGGAATAATCTAAGAGCATAAGTATTGAATAATGTAACATACCTTGCTTGAACAATGTTAAGCTAAGTTTAAAACCTTATTTAGAGTTGAATCTTAAGCATGCATAACAAATAGTAAGTTGAATGATAAAACTTGTTCAATATCAAGAGATAAGGTTTAGGAGCTTGCACGATATAATTAGGGTTAAGAAACTTGCACAAAGGAAGCTTGGAGTTAGAAAAACTTGCTCAAAGAGAGTTTAGATACTTGCACAATTCTAAAAGTAGAGTTAGAAAACTTGCACAATTATAAAAGTAGAGATAGAGAACTTGCCTCGTGCGTAGGTTAAATAATCACTACTCACGTTCACCACAAGTCCTACACATACCATATGTATTGACAATACACATTAGTTACACTAATATTAGCTTCATATAGCTCACTAACAACATCACATCTTTTCATGAACATCACTATTTAGCTTTATTACAACTACTTAAGTGATCATGTCATTGCACCACATACATATTAACAACTTGATACAATATCCTACTACATGTCCAACATGTTATCATTAGGTTATACTAATACACAAAGGATTGCACTTGCATCCGCGCATCCCGACGCCCTCCAATTGCCTCTAAATACACAATAGTCCTAAAGATAGACATTTTGACCCTTCATAACAATTTTAAATTGAATATCTTAAAGAATAAAAGTTATAGGCATATTCTTCCTCGTTCCGAATCATCTTGAATCGCATGAATCGGAGTTCGTATGAAATTGTTATGCTCAATTTAGTAAACTATGTCCGGTCAGTTTTTTTTTCAAAATTTTAGCTTAGCAGAATACCCCCATCATACCAATTCACTATAATATGGTTTTATTCACAAATAATTACATAACATGAATTAATTCATCTATAAACTTATGAAAACAACTTTTTAACCACTAATTTATCATATAAAACTATATATAACAAATAATTCAATCTCTACAAAGGTTTACAGAGTATTTTGGAAGAGAATAAAACTATAACTTTTAAAAATAAAAGGGTAAGATGATACCTTAGTTTTAGAAGATGATGGCTTTCCCTTTTGATCAACAAGCTTTCTTTTCCCCCAATTCTTCTCTCAAACCTCTCTAGAATTCTCTCAAGTTCTCTCTCAATTTCTCTTCTTTTTCTTCTTCCGTGTTCTTCTTCTCTATTCTGACTTACGTACTAACATATAACGTATATGATATAATATATAATAATTGTATAATATAAATATATCTATTAATTGACATCAGTTTTTTTTTAAACTCAAAAGCCATAAGGCTTGTTTGGCTAACTAACTAAAATTTTACCCATTAAATCTTACACCTTGTTTGGTAAAACAAATTTAAATCAAAGACTTAACATTCATTAAGCCTTGTTTGGCAAAACTGAATTAACCTCCCTTAACTTATTTTAATAACTCATTTATAATATAGTTTATGGTCACACTTAATTTAATTAATTCTAATAACAATTTATTAAATAAATTTACCACATAGATCAATATAACATAATTATAATTTTCTTTATAATTATAATTATGTTTAATCAACTACATATTAAAATATTATCTAATGATAATCAATTTCCTTAACTCGTTAATTATTTATTCAACAAATAAATAATCAAATCAAATCAAATTAAACAAATATTTATTCTATAATAACCATATTAATTAAATTCCATAAATATTTAAAATTACAATTTAAATTTTCAGATTGTTACATCCTTCCCTCCTTACAAGAATTCTATGCCCAGAATCACAACTCAAACAAACTATTCGTCACATTCTTTCCTCCTTACAAAGATTTTGTCCCCAGAATCGAAGACACAGATTAAACGAATAACTCAGGGTAATTCTTCATCATTTCAGCTTCGAGTTCCCACGTAGCCTCTTCGACATTGTGGTTCCTCCATATTACCTTCACAGAAAGTATCACCTTATTCCTGAGCACTTGTTCTTCCATGTCGACTATCTGGATAGGAACCTCTTCATAAGATAATTCTTTATTGAACTGTAAAGGTTCGTACTCTATCACATGCTTGTAATCGGGTTTATACGGTCGTAATACCAAAACATGAAAAACATTATGAATGTGTTCCAACTCTGGAGGTAGAGCTACCTCATAAGCCACTTCTCCTACTCTTCGCAACACTTCGAAGGGTACAATAAACCTCGGTCTTAGCTTTCCCTTTTTACCAAAACGAATTTTCCCCTTCCAAGGAGAAACTTTTAAGAACACGAAATTTCCTACATTGAATTCATGATCTTGTTTGTGTTGATCAACATACTTCTTCTGTCTATCTTGAGCAGCTACCAATCTTGTCCTGATGAGTTTAACAACCTCGGCAGCTCTGTCGTACCGATTACGGTCCTAACAATTGACGTTTCATCGACTTCATCCCAAAGACAAAGGAGTTCTCGCACTTTTTATCGTGACAATGCTTCGTAAGGCAAAGACGCCGATGCTTCATGTGGTAATCGTTGTTGTAGGCAAATTCCACGAATGGTAAATGTTCATCCCAACTCCCTTTGAAATCCATGATGCATGCTCTCAGCATATCTTCCAACGTCTGGATTGTTCGTTCGCTTTGGCTATCTGTTTGCGGATGATATGCCATACTCATTCTCAACTGTGTTCCCGTGCATTCTTGTAGTTTCTTCTAGAAGTTTGATGTGAACCTCATATCTCTATCTGACACAATTGACACTGGAACTCCATGTCTCGAAACGATTTCTTTAACGTACAACTTTGCTAACTGATCAAGATTGAATCTAATCTTTATTGGCAAAAAGTGTGCTGATTTTGTCAGTCTATCCACTATCACCCAAATCGCATTGTATCCTCTCTAAATAGTTGGAAGACCCACCACAAAATCCATTATGATGTGTTCCCACTTCCATTCTGGTATTTCCAACAGTTGAAGTAATCCGCTTGGTCGTTGATGCTTGGCCTTCACTCTCTGACATGTCAAGCACTTTGCAACACATTCTGCAACGTCTTTTTTCATATTTGGCCACCAAAAATGCCGACACAAATCTTGATACATCTTTGTACTTCCCGGATGAATCGAATGTGTTGAGCTATGAGCTTCTGTCAAGATTTCTTCTTTAATATCTGGTACTGCTAGAACCCAGATTCTTCCCTCGAATCTTAGTAACCCTTCAGTATCGATCTTGTATTTCACTTCACCACTCTCAACCATTTTTTCTTTGATCTTTCCACAATCTTCATCTTGTAGTTGAGCATTCTTCACCTTGTCAACCAAAGTTGAACTAGCTTCCATCTGGAATAATCTTTCATGGGTTTTTTTGGAAATTTGATTTCCAACTCTAGTCTTGCCATTGCCGAAATGAGCTCCTCCTGGTTGGTTAACAACATCAACTTCTCATGATCCTTCCTACTTAAGGCATCTACAACCACGTTTGCTTTGCCTGGATGATAAAAGATCTCACAATCGTAATCTTTTATCAATTCCATCCATCTCTTTTGACGCATGTTCAGGTCCTTTTGAGTGAAAATATACTTTAGACTCTTATGGTCTGTGTATATCTCACATTTTTCTCCATAGAGATAGTGCCTCCATATCTTTAGAACAAATACCACTGCAGCCAACTCTAAATCATGAGTCGGATATCCTTTCTCATAGTCCTTCAATTATCTTGATGCATATGCAATAACTTTATCGTTCTGCATAAGAACACAACCCAATCCTTTATGTGAGGCATCACTGTACACCACAAAGTTTCCTGTATTATCTGGTAATGACAACACAGGTGCCACACTTAACTTCTTTTTCAATTCTTGAAAACTTTCTTCACACTTCTCCGTTCAAATTTTTTTTTACAGCTTTTCTTGTCAAATTTGTTAACGGAGTGGCAATCTTGGAAAAGTCCTGAATAAACTGTCTATAATAACCGGCCAGTCCTAAGAAACTCCTCACCTCCGAAGGTGTTCTTGGTTGTTCCTAGTTGATTACAGCTTCAACTTTTGATGGATACACTAAAATCTCATCTTTGTCAATCACATGCCCAAGGAATTGTACACGTTCTAGCCAAAATTCACACTTAGAGAATTTCGCGTACAGTTTTTCCTTTCTTAGTGTCTCCAGCGTTAAACGTAAATGTTCCACAAGTTCTTCTTGAGATTTGGAGTACACCAAAATATCATCAACGAATACCACTACAAACTTATCTAGGACTGGTTTGAACACCCTATTCATCAAATCCATGAACGCAGCAGGGGCATTTGTCAAACCAAAAGACATCACCAAAAATTCGTAATGTCCACACCGAGTTTGGAACGCTGTCTTTGGTACATCCTCCTTCCTTACTTTCAGTTGATGATAACCACTTCTCAAATCTATTTTCAAGAAATATCTAGCACCCTTCAATTGCTCAAACATGTCATCTATTCTTGGCGATGGATATTTATTCTTAATAATGACATTGTTTAATTCCCTATAATCAATGCAAAGACCCATTGACCCATCCTTCTTCTTAACGAATAACACCGGCACGCCCCACGGTGATACGCTCGGTTGAATATACTTCTTATTTAATAGTTTTTGCAGTTGTACCATCAGTTCCTTCATCTCTACCGGAGCCATCCTATACAGGGCCTTCGATATCGGAGAGGTTCCTGGTGCTAAGTCAATCACGAATTCAATCTCTCAATCAGGCGAAAGTCCTGAAAAATCTTCCAAAAACATATCCACGAATTTCATAACCATTGGTATCTCTTCCAGTTTCACCCCCTTCCTCTGAGTATCAACTATGTAACATTTCCCTTAATGTTCACTCTACAATTCTTGTATACGAACCTAACAAGAATCACTTCCCTATTCGCAATTTCTATGTTTAAAGGGAAATTCAATTCTTCGCTAGGCAATCCTGACCTCTTAGCAAATTCATCAGATATAAATGAGCAAGTAGCACCCAAATCAAATAATACATAAGCATCAATATCATTGATTGGGATAATACGTGACACCACATCTTTTGATTGAACAACATCCTGCACAGTCATATTGAAGGTTCTGGCTGTTTGTCTGTTGGATGACGTTGGTCCCGCAATGGTCAATGTACCTCCACTGCTACCTCCCTTGTTTTTTGTCATCTCTTCAACTTTCTTCTTAGGGCACTAACGAGCAAAATGATCCTTTGACTCGCACGTGTAGCTAACATTCTTCTTGGGTTGACTGTAATTTGGGACAATGTGACCCTCCTGGCCATAGTTAAAGCATACACGCTTCCCCATTAAGCACACACCCACGTGAAACTTCCCGCACATAGCACATGCTTCGAACTTCTTCTTCTGCTGATTACCTTGCTGGTTTCTTGAACCCACATTTCCATTCCATCTCTTCTTCAGGTTATTGCTACCATTTCAACTGTTACCACCACCATTCTTAACTTCGCCCTCATTCTTCTTCTTTCTCTACTCTTGGTTGTGCTTTGTTACCGCCTCGCCTCCACTTTCAGCGAGAATTGCCTTCTCAAGCACCGCTGCGAATGTCTTCAGCGGAAATAGGGAGACACTATTGTACAACCAGGGTTTCAGTCCCTATTTAAATCTCCTAGCCTTGCGCTCATCCGTCTTAACTTGATATGGCACAAACCTCGCCAATTTGTTAAATTTTGCGGCATACTCCGACACCGTCATTGTTCCCTGCTTCAGTTCCAGAAACTGCACCTCCATCTAATTCTTTGAACTTTTTGGGAAATAGGTCTCAAAGAATATCTCCTTAAACCTATCCCGTGTCATCACCCCTTGTCCTCCTCGAGTTTTATTAGCTTGCCACCAATATATAGCCTCTGCTTTCAGCATAAACGTTTCAAAAGCAGTCTTCTAATTCTCACCTACTCTAGCTATATCAAATACTTTCTCTATCTCCATGATCCAGGTCTGAGCCTCAACTGGATTCATGGACCCACGGAATTCTAGTGGTCCAACCGCCTTGAAGTCCTTAAATGTCACAGCTTGATTCTGCGGTTGATTCTGTAATGCACCCGTCAGTAACGTCACTAGCTACTTAACTGGATTAGTCTCAGCATTGTTGTTATTGGTAGATCCCTCAGGGGTTCTTTGTCGAGGTTGACGTCTTGGAGGCATTTTTTGTTAAAAATACACTCATTAGACTATTACTCAATTTCTTTAAGTATTTCTACTTAATTTGCACACCATAAAAGATTATCACGTAACACATAACACTTTGAATAAAATAATAACTTTTATTCATTCATAATCTTTTTGAAAACATAAGAACAATAGCATCACTGCTATTTACATTACTTTCCTGAACTACTAAAGTTCCAGGATAACATCATCATCATATCCCATAGGTTACATAACACTGGGGATTTACATTTTATTTATCATATCATAAATCACATATCAAGTACATTCCCTACGATGTCCTACTAAGATACTGCGTAGCCTTACGATGCTCTTCCTCCATAATTCGGAACATTGTTCGGCGATCTAATATGTACGATGGCAGCGTCTCGAACTGAATCAGATAACCCATGACCCGATCTTGAGCTCGATTAATCACGGTGTTGAATACGTTATTCATCTCTTCCATCTTGATCCTCTTTGCTTGTGCCTCTCTCTCTCTGCTATCCCAGCTCGTTGATAAGCTTCTTCGTACGCGTCTTCGGCTCTTGCCCTCTTAGTATATTCTTCCTTCAGCTTGTTCTTCAGTTCTGCGATTTCCTCTGTCAGTTACTTGTTTTCTCCTTCAGTGTGGATCAGCTTCCCTTCGACATTATTCAAGCGTTCATCTCGATCCTGGATCTCGTTGTCCTTCTGCGCCATTGTGAACTGTTGTTCAGCTACTATCTCTTGCAACTCCTCGACGCTATCCTGAAGTTCCACATTGCGGTCGTACACTTCGTCGTACATACGGGCGGCGATCGAGTTAAGTGGAAGCTCTTCTTCCTCGTCATCCTCATCCTCATTCGACTGTGGCAGCTCCTCAGGGTCTTCCTCGTCCGTCTCTATCTCATCATCCTCATCAGGTAAACCCTCCCGCTAAACCACTGTGACCAACGGAGTTATTTCCCGTGGTAGTAGTTGTTCCCAAACCACCTGAATATCTCGAGGCTCCTCCTCTCTAGGCATCTGGGATCCTTCCTCCCTAGCCTGACTGGATTCTCCTACATTAGCCATCCTGACAACAAAAATTTAAGTTTTAATTACTAATCATTACTACCCGACACTCACGAGCACATAAGTTGTAATCACATAAGCACATAAGTGTTTTATTACTTCTTCGTTAAAACTCGATAAGAGTTTATCACAACTATCTTTTCAAAGGTTACTTCCTAAGGCTTTTCCCCACCTAAGGTTCATAACCTAAGTCTTTGATACCAACTTCTGACACCCCCAAATCTGGGTACTTCATTCCCCTAAGACTTGGTGTTCACTTTCCATACATTCATACTATCTACCCAAATAAAATAACATTTATACCATAAATCCTCCCTATAAAAGGGTTACATCATTAAATCCAAAATATCCCAAGTTGTCTAACCTTAACATCAATCAAGTGCGAAAATAAAATAATTACATCACATCATTAAATATAAAGTCTATTAACATAAAAGTCATTAAATTACAAGTCTTCATCACTTGTACATTTTTCCTTTTCCTTTGCTAGTTGTAGGTTCATCGACCTTCTCAACTTTAGCTGCAATGAGTGTATATATGCAAGAGTGAGCAAACAAAGATCACTTGAATAGTAATGGATAAACATCATATCAACTGCCAAATGAATAGTCTCAATAGAAATGAATAAAGTACTTCATCAATAATAATCAGGAACAGAACTTGAAATATATATAACTGAGGGTCAAAAGACCACGAATTATGTCCATAGTTATAAGTATTCTTTCAACTTAAACTTTAACAGTCATAAGACTATAAAGACTCCTCATACTTATGGGGATCAGCCCTTCGTACAATGTATTGTGCACAAACATTTTAATGTTATGCGTAAGTTATCCCCTATAATAGGGTTGTTCATCTCAGTATTTAGAATACTATTCCGCACCAAAGTAAGTTTGGTTTGGATAAGTTTCAAGGTAATTTAGAGTTTACGAACATCAACTAAGGATTAGTTGAATAAAACTGTTATAACATTATGCTATGGAATAATTCCTAAGTGAATCAACATTGTGTACTAAGGTCATGCTTTAGGAATAATCTAAGAGCATAAGTATTGAATAATGTAACATACCTTGCTTGAACAATGTTAAGCTAAGTTTAAAACATTATTTAGAGTTGAATCTTAAGCATGCATAACAAATAGTAAGTTGAATGATAAAACTTGTTCAATATTAGTGTGTTAGAATGTAGAAATTTGCATGCTAAATAACAAGTTAAAGATTGGCTCAATATCAAGATATAAGATTTAGGAGCTTGCACGATATAATTAGGGTTAAGAAACTTGCACAAAGGAAGCTTGGAGTTAGAAAAACTTGCTCAAAGAGAGTTTAGATACTTGCATAATTATAAAAGTAGAGTTAGAGAACTTGCACAATTATAAAAATAGAGTTGGAGAACTTGCCTTGTGCGTAGGTTAAACAATCACTACTCACGTTCACCACAAGTCCTACACATACCATATGTATTGACAATACACATTAGTTACACTAATATTAGCTTCATATAGCTCACTAACAACATCACATCTTTTTATGAACATCACTATTTAGCTTTATTACAACTACTTAAGTGATCATGTCATTGCACCACATACACATTAACAACTTGATACAACATCCTATTACATGTCCAACATATTATCATTAGGTTATACTAATACGCAAAGGATTGCACTTGCATTCGCACATCCCGACGCCCTCCGATTGCCTCCAAATACATAACAGTCCAAAAGATAGACATTTTGACCCTTCATAACGATTTCAAATTGAATATCTTAAAGAATAAAAGTTATAGGCATATTCTTCCTCGTTTCGAATCATCTTGAATCGCATCAATCAGAGTTCGTATGAAAATGTTATGCTCATTTTAGTAAACTAAGTACAGTTAGTTTTTTATTTTCAAAATTTTGGCTTGGCAGAATACCCCCCGCCGGGGCGAGGGTTTTTGTACTAGGGGGACCTACCGGGGCGGGGGTCCCTTCTGTGTTTTGCAATTTTATGCTCTACAACACTATAGAAAGCCAAATTAGGTCTCCAAACTCCTTTCTAACAACCATACCAACCTACCCAAGGTGTAATAGGTTTACAGAAACATAATCTAATATTTTCTAACGCGTTTCTAGCCATCTAAACAACATAAACATCCAAATTACAACCATTAATTTTCACTATTTTTGCTAAAACTTCACTTTTTGAAAGTTTTAGTGAAAATAATCACTGTGATTTTGTTTTCAACCAAAATAATTAATTCAACATACTATGCTTATGTTTATTCATCCTCTTTCGAATTCAATAGTCAATATATATATTAAACAACTAATCAAACCTCAATTTTATTTTAAACTAAGCCATAATTATATATATTCATACCAATTCACTGTAATATGGTTTTATATTCACAAATAATTACATAACATGAATTAATTCATCTATAAACTTATGAAAACAACTTTTTAACCTCCAATTTATCATATAAAACTATATATAACAAATAATTCAACCTCTACAAAGGTTTTACAGAGTATTTTGGAAGAGAATAAAACTATAACTTTTAAAAATAAAAGGGTAAGATGACACCTTAGTTTTAGAAGATGATGGCTTTCGCTTTTGATTAACAAGTTTTCTTTTCCCCCAATTCTTCTCTCAAACCTCTCTAGAATTCTCTCAAGTTCTCTCTCAATTTCTCTTCTTTTTCTTCTTCTGTGATATTCTTCTCTATTCTAACTTACGTACTAACATATAACGTATATGATATAAATATATAATAATTGTATAATATAAATATATCTATTAACTGACATCAATTTTTTTTAAACTCAAAAGCCATAAGGCTTGTTTGGCTAACTAACTAAAAATTAACCCATTAAATCTTACACCTTGTTTGGTAAAACAGATTTAAATTAAAGACTTAACATTCATTAAGCCTTGTTTGACAAAACTAAATTAACCTCCCTTAACTTATTTTAATAACTCCTTTATAATATAGTTTATGGTCACACTTAGTTTAATTAATTCTAATAACTATTTATTAAATAAATTTACCACATAGATCAATACAACATAATTATAATTTTCTTTATATTTATAATTATGTTTAATCAACTACATATTAAAATATTATCTCATGATGATCAATTTTCTTAACTCCTTAATTATTTATTCAAAAAATAAATAATCAAATCAAATCAAATTAAACAAATATTTATTCTATAATAACCACATTAATTATTTATATGTTCTTGCAGTCCCTGCTTAATGTTATGATTTAGAACACAGTATTACAAGATAGGAATTGAGAACATGATGTCATTTTTTAGTTTTGCTAATGTGCCACTGTTTTCAATAAGTAGTCCAATATTTGTTTCATCTGCTGAAGGAAACTTCAGTTGAATAACTAATGTGGCTGCTGCATTTTGGATACTGTAGAATGTGCCTTTGTATCAATTCATGTCTTATTTCCATTAAACTTCTTATATTAATCATTGTAATTCATTAGCACTAGTCAATTTTATCATTTTCCATATAAATGTGATGTGCCCTTTTATTTATTCATTAGCACTAATCATATGTATTAATGTGTTGTGCCCTTTTATTTATGACTCCAATATTTGAATACATACCCCAGGTATGGTTCTCTGGTGACACATGATTATCCTCTTTAAAAACACAACAGCTGCTGTTATTGGCCTGATTTTGTCTATTTTTGTAAATTGAAGGGGAGAGAGGGAAAAAGCAGAGCATTTTTTCTGGTATGTCAGAAAAAGAGAGAGAAATGAATGTCATGCGGCGCCTGAAGAGCATTGCTTCTGGTATGATTGCATTCTGAGACTGCATTTGTTATTCTCTGAAAACTTTTGACTTGCATATTTTACTATAATAATAGAGGGTGGCTGCTATGTCAAGATTAAATCAGTAAATCTACAAGAAGCTTTTAAATTACTACAAAACCCATGATCCAGTTATGAAAATCAACTTGTGAAAATCAGTAAATCATGACTTGCCCCTATTAATAAAATCAGTAAAGGAGGTAAAGCATTTATTGATGCACTGCTGCCTCGCTTGAACCCTAAGAATATTAATGGAGGGACATCAATGCCATTTGAGATTGAGGTTAGTTTAGTATTACAAATATCTGTGGTTATATATGCCTGTTGTTTGATACCATCTTATTCAATTGTAACAATTTGATCTCTGCTTGAGTTAAGCATATGCCTAAAGCACTGGGGTTGACAGATGTCTGGATTCTAAGTTCTACTGAATGTTGCTTTGTATTTGCTTTTTTTTCCTTTATAGTGTAAAGTTCTCTTAAAAAGGAGAAAATAAAACACTTGTGATGTAATCTCAGTTTATGAAGGTTGATATCGTATCCAAGTTATCTTATTGTCTGTTTTACTAGAGCTTGTGAAAAAGGTGGCTCGAGTATGGAGATGTATCCTTTTTATCATTAAGATATAGTGTATAATTAAGATATCATATGTATGTATGCATCTGCCTGGTTGATTCTACTTCCTCTGCCTTTTGTTTTCTTCTTCAAGTAATATACTAAGAGGTATTCTTCATAATATATTGAGTAAGTTACTTGGGAGAGAAATTAGTTAATTTCCGTTATATAGTAAGTTACTCTTGAAGATATAGTAAAATTTAAGCCATTTGTATCTTGTGTTTGAACAGGGCACAGGTAGTAGGATGGCCTCCAATTCAATCTTTTTGAAAGAATTTCATGGCTATTAGTCCTCCTAAGATTGATGATGATATGGGATCAGGTTGTTTTTATGTTAAAGTCAGTTTGGATGGTGCACCTTACCTGAGGAAAGTTGTTCTCAAGACCTACTCCAGTTATTTTGAAATATCTTTCGGTCTAGAAAAGATGTTCAGTTGTTTTACAATTGGTAAGCTGTTTTTGAATTTCGTTCTCTGTCGAAGATCATTATAATTGCTTATCGTATGGTTGGTAATTATAAAGCTGATTGTATGCATGGTAATTGCATTATTAAGATATAGAGAAATAACTAGATTTCCAATTACTTTTGATGACTAAACATATACTTTTAAGTTATATCTGTTTTCACAATAATCTGTAGCTTTTGAAGTTGTATTATTTATTCTATTACTGCACAAGAGGGTTACCGTAGTGTTGTTCAACCTTGTAATCTTTCCCTTTATCTTGGTTACTTGGAATTTTGCAGTACAGTCAAATGGTTCACTACATATTTGACTGTTATTAAGTTGAAATCTGTTGTGACATCATGGGACTGAGTTTCTGCTTGATTGTCATTTTGAAGTTACAAGTTGCAAAGGGACAATCTGCACCGGTAGTACCTGCTCAGTCGTCTTTTAACAAGACCACACTTCCTGGTTCAGAGTGGAATCATGTATCAGAGCCCTCTAGTCAGCCGGCTTTTGCACCATCAGTTACTGTTGACATGTTCAGAACTGAGGCTGTAGAAGAGGTTTAAGCTATAGAAGATGAAGGTGACTTTTTATAGTTTTTTCTTTTGTCATATAATCTTTTCATTCCTGATCACTGATTCTATGTTATCGCAAAATTTATGTTCAAGAACTATAGTTGTTAGTTCTTGGAAATATTAATTTACTTTCTTTTGTTACTTATCTGAGCTATTATCTATCCATCTTGCTGTGAATAGTTAAAAGGAAAAAGCACATAAGCATAGGGTAGATAACTTTTTATAATATAAGGTGTTTTTGTGTGTCAGCGTGCACGCTTGCTTGTGCGTTTCTTGCACAGATGACAGATATTCATACGTGTATTTGTGTGCTCCTATAATATCCGCCCCAGTTCCTACTTTCTGCACAACTTGATTTTCACAGGTCATGAAAAGCTTTTAATTTCTGCACAACTTGATTTTCACAAGATTAAATCAGTAAATCATGACTTGCCCTGTGCAAGTCATGATCCAGAAGCAGTGTAGTGGTGATTTCCTTGTAAAAACCATATTAATGGTCGTAGGGAAGAAATCTCTACATTTATCTACAGAAAATTATCATACAATTGTCCCTTGATTTTCCTATTTCTTTCTCCTCCTATTACTTTCGTAGGTCATACTTGGAATTTATTATATGTATTGGAGATAGTATATGTGCTTATACACTGATGGGATAATTTCTCTTCACAGCATGAAGAGATTCTGAGCATTTGCAATGACTGATATTGGCTTAGCTGTTATTATATGATTCTGTGTTCTTCACTATAGTCAGCATCAGTTCTAGTAACTTGTAGCTCTAAAATATTTAATTTCCTGTACCTGATTGTTCATAAAAATTATATTACACATCTGTTAGTGAAAGCATGGTTAACAAATGATTTGGGAAGCTATTTTTCTGTATTTCACTGTAACTTCAGTTTATTAACATGTGATATCTTACTTGCTCAGTTTCATAACCAGCTGCCATTTGTAGTTCATTGCTAGTTGAAGTATCTGCATCCATGCACACACCATCACACAAGCCTACCTTGTCCTTCCAGGCCACAAAACTTACTAACATGCAGCTGGTATTTTGCTGCCAGAGAACACATCTGCAGAAGTTTACAAGAGAAGGTAATGAGCTTGTTATCAAAAACAAATTATAGGTTCATTTTGTTCTCCTTTCACTAGGCATTTGAAATAGGCAAGTAGAATGTCAATAGATGTATCTTGAAGTTCCATGAATAATTAAGCAACTCTCATCAAGTCCTTAAAATTAGTTGGTTCTTGTAAAGGAAACTAACAGGAAATCATTGTTGTTGCCCACTCAGGTACAGAAGCATGAAAAGGTGCTGCTTTATATACTTATGGTTCTTGTAAAGGTGCTGCTTTATATACTTATGGTTGATCACTTCTTGATGAATGATGTCTAATGTCTATGTTAGGTTGTGGATGTAATCAAATTCACAATTCAATATAGTAGTAATTTATATTGAAAAGTGAATTTGAGATGCATATATGGATTGTTTGATATATATTTTGTGGATGTAGTAATTTGAAATTGTAAACGAATGGTATTATTGGGATGTATTTTGAATGGTTGATTCATTTTGGCTTTAAATTTAAATGAGAATTTAGACATTTTAGCTATATATCATGGCATTAGCAGATTGTAGGTGCACTGGTAATATAGGTGAACCACAATTTTTTTTTTTTTTCAAGTCAATCTACAATATTTTAAAAACGTTGTGTAAATGTGCATAAACGTTGTCTAATATACTAAAAACAATGTTTTTATCCAAAAAACGTTGTGGAATCATACCTTCTACAACGTTTTTAAGCATATGCTAATTTATGAAAAATAAATCTATAACGTTTTTTCTTAAAAAACGTTGTGTAATGTGCTTAACTACAACGTTTTAAAAACGTTGTGTAAAGGTGTCAAATAGATGACACCCTTAACCACGACGTTTTTCTGACTGAAACCACAACGTTTTTTCCGCGTTATCTATTTACTGTTTTGTAGTAGTATTATTTAGCATGCATGCACACATACACACGCGCACACACACACACACACACACACACACACACACACACACACACACACACACACACACACACACACACAAGCGCGCGCGCGCGCACACACACACACACAAACATATATATATATATAATACTAACATGCATATTATAGAATACTATATTCTACCCGGATTGATTATAAACTTTTATTCTAGTTTGGTTCACTAGAGCCATCAAGTGAACCAAAAGGTCAAACCCTAGGGTGCAAGAATAAATATTTAAATATAACTATTACATTTAAACTCGGGCTTCATTACAAACGGGTCTTCAAGCGCTCCTTACTCCTTGATCTCTGATTTTTTGAAAAAATTCTAACTAATCCTATTACAATTAAACTATTTAATTTAAATAGAAACCTTGATCAGCGGTCAAGGGGAAGTACATAGGAGAGAGATATAATTTACATCAAGAAGAAAATCAAAAAAGACGAGGTACGCAGATCCCATTTAATAAAACTCATTCATTTAAGCATCCAACCAAATAAATTCAATCACATTGGTCAATAGTTCATAATTAATCCCATTTATTATCATACATATCATCATATGTATCAATAAATAAAACATTCATCTTATGAATTAAAATCATTATATATATATATATATATATATATATATATATATATATAGAGTATCATTTAATGGGCATTTTTAAATTGCATGAAATTTAATTTTAAGATTAAAATAAACTCTTTATTTTAATTATAAATTTATTAAGAATAATATATATATATATATATATATATATATATATATATATATATATATATCATACTGTGAAACAGCCTCACGAATAAAGGTTTTTTTAATAAAATTAAATAAATTTTATATAACAAATTATGCCCAATAAATTATTCTAAATACATACCCATACATATATGGAATCAAAACAATTAATAATTCACATAAATTTTGGTTCTGATACCACTGTAAGGTTTTGTGAAAATCATAGACGCAATCAAATTGTAAAAATAGCGGAAGCAAAGTAAAATAAGATTAAAATTTTTCACAAACCAATTACCCAGATCATCCTTTATGCATATTATTAATTAAAACGAAGAACAAGAAGTTATGGAATCATACCCTTGTAGATACAAGCTTCCACAGGTACAAGTTCAACTCCTACGTACTTCTTCGCGATCTCCTTGAATCTCCGGGTAGATTCTTTCCTTTGATCAATGTTAGCCACCCGAGTGTATGGCCTCTACAGGTGATCAACCAAGGAAGAAGAATTTTCAAGAGAATGGTGTATTGGCTCAAACCCTAGTTTTTTCCTATCTCTATAGAAAAAGGGGTGTACGCTCCAACTTTTGGAATTACGTATATCTGATATCTGATATAAGACTCCTCTTATGAAGATATCAGGTAACCCTATTTAATTAAAATAAACCACAAAGACTTGGCGCAATGAAGCTTCGACACAGGTGAGGCAGAGACCCGGGACATCCCGGGATCGAGTCCCGCCTCGCCCCAAGTGTGAGAATTCTTTAATTGTTGTTACCACGGACGGCCAAATAAGTAAAGTCAAAAGTAAAGCCAAAAGGGTCGAGTCCGGCCTGGGGGGATTAGTCCGAGTGCGGTTGGGAAACCCCACATTATCAAAAAATAAAAAAATAATTAAAATAAGGTATTATTTATTTAATTAAACTCTTTTAATTAATTGGGGTCCCTAATCTTATTAGGGATAATTAATTAAACTCATTTAACTAATTTTACCTTCTAATCCTATTAGGAATAAATGAGAGTACTTATATTAAATTAATTCCTAAAATCTTTTAAAAATTAAAATTAATAATAATTGTAATAATGTTAATAAAACTTCTCTTATTAATTTATATTTAATATTTCTAAAATATTAAATAATAAATATTAAGCTATTTAATTGATTCTACCACCATAGATTAAAATAAATATACTTAACATATTATTACGATTATGCCATTAACTTCCTAAATAATTATTCTTCCTTTTATAATGTGACCCTTTAGGTTCTCCATATTAAACCGAATGTGAATAAATCAATTAGAGCATTTCTAATCTTATTTAAATAAATAATATTTATTCTACAATAGGGATAAGCATCCCTAGTGGTCAAAGACTTTCCAGATAATATAGATTTCCAACATTAATCATAAAAGAACCTTTGAGTAAATAGTTACCGTACAATTTAAGCCTTCCACCATACAATGTCCCAATTAAATATAAGACATGAAATTACTGTCAAGTTTTATTTTATTTAATTATATGTATTTCGATTCCCAAATGCACAACTCCTAATGAATGCAAATTATAAACTACTTTCTAATTTTATTCTACCTTGGTCAAGGATTCCTGGGTTGTCATTTATCGAATCACATATGATATTTTTCTTCTTTTACTAGAAGTGGTAGATTCTTTATTGATTATTCATTATCTCCATATATAACTTATTACAGCTAATCATACCCTTTGATATACTCTTAGAGTCTTAAGGAATAAGTCAAAGTATAATTCATTATATATAAGATACTACGATGATCTCAAGTATAAGGATCATTTGTACTACTATCACTACATGAATTCCTCTTGACATGCAAGTAAAACTCAATTAGGTATTCCTTAGCGAGTCACATTCAGTGAACTTATTCTCCAATAAGCACATATATACTTTCTTTAGTGTCTCCACACAAATGATCATGAGATCAATCATTCTCATCCAATGAGCAAGCAACGTATGTACCAATCTATCCGATTTCACTAATCCATTGATTGAGAACATTTTAGTTTTAAGCTATCTATGAATTTAGATCTCATTAGCATAATCACATCATAAATTCTAAAAGCATTGCTTAAAACTATGAGTTTATCACATATTATTAAAATAGGACCATGTAGATAATTAAATGCCTTTAATAAATAATTCTTTTATTAATAAATAAATAAGATTGATTACAAAGTATATGCTTTATCGTCATACATGATTGGCTTGTATGCATACTACTTTCAAGCCCAACGTATTCGAAGGATAACTCTAGTTTGTAATTATTGTGCTGGTAATCATCCGAGTCATCAATGCACCATTAGTCTTTGGCCGGTAAAGTATGGTGGTAATCACTTCAACGAGTATTCGTATGCCAATTATCATCAAGGTTGGGGGTATCACCCGGATTCTTCATGGAGCTACAATTATGAAGACCAATACTACCCTCCAAATCCAACATACACTGGAATTCTCATATTCTCCTCCATTACCACAAGAAAAAAAGTAGGGAATTCATGTCGAAGCTCATGGCAAACTAAGAGGAGAGGATGATGAGTCAAAGAAATATCGAGCCATAATTTCCAGAACTAGATGGAACAACTCATCACTACCTCAACCAAAGGTCCTCAGTACATGAATTCCAAAACTAAAACAGATAATTCAAGATTGGAGGAATTGTTGTCCAAGTTCGTAGCATCAAATAAGGAGTGGAGGATTAATCAAGAGATGTCAATTCAAAATCTTCAGAAGCCTTGAACAACTGTCCTAAAAAAAATGGTGTTATGACACGGATTCTGAGATTGATGAAGTGCCCGAACTAAATCTATATTTGGATGAGCTACAAGATGTTAAAAAAGAGGAGACAAGTGGTGATAATGAAAAAAAGATCGGTGAAGAACTACTTGTGAGTATCAATGATGATGAGTCAATCTTGTTAGTGCCCCAAGTGCCTTCTTCGCCAAAGATCAAGGATCCAGTTAGATTTGCAAAATCGTGCCCGCTTGGTAGTTATGTCATCGGCAAGGCTCTTTTTGACATGAGAGCTTGTACAAATGTGGAGCCATGGTGGGATGAAAAAGAGAAGATAGAAGAAGCGCCTATTGTGTTTGACAAGCTTTCATGCCCCAATGTGATCACAGACACAATGGAGAAAACACCTAGATGTTGGACGTTCTTGAATAGGATCTTATCTAAACAAAGCACGCTAGGTGACTTTAATTCGATAGCTATCATAAATGGGAAATTTCCAAAAGTTACATTGTTTTCGATGGATGGAGGGTTCCTCAACTATCGAAGAGGAATTGGATACAAAGTCAGGCTGAAAGACTGTAAATCAAGCGCTAACTGGGAGGCAACCCATGAATTATTATATTTATTTGCATTACTAGTTTATTTAGTAGATAGGAATCAAGTTGTTATATTTGATGGGTTCGAATAATGGCCAAGCACTTATGAGCTTAATTGCAGAATTTCCATTTGTCAAATCCTCAAATTTTCAATCAATTAGTTCTTTTATTTTGTCAATTTTTAGGAGTTATTTGTTTTATAAGTTCTCTTATGATCCAAAGTGCTATTCTAATCCATGTTGTCTGTAACGATCCGAAATTTCAAATTATAATTTAAATATTTATTGAGTTATATAAATATTATTTGAGGTGTTTATTGTTAAATAAATATTTTATTGATGTGATGGTTGATGAATCTAAATTTATTAGAGAATTTTTCTAAATTAAATTAATTTATAATTTAGAGAGTCAAAAAATAACATGAGATGTTATATCGTTTGTTTTGATTTAATAATTTAGATGGTATATTAAATTATTAAATAAAGTTATAATGAAAATTATAATTTTGGTAATATTTTCTAAAATGGTATATTTAATTAAAATATAGTATGTGATTAATTTAATTGGTTAATATTGGATATGGAGATCCAAATAAATAATATGTGATTATAATTTATAAACTAAAGTGTTTATTAAAATAAATTAAAAAGGGTTTAATTTAGTTTTTTTGCCAAACAAGGCTTAAGTATTTTAATTCTTTAAAATTAAAGGGTTTTTCCAAACAAAGCCTTATGGCTTTTGAATTTCTAAATTTTAAATTTAAATAAAATAAATAAAATAATAAATATAGTATATACGTTATTTTGATAACTGATGATAGTTATTAAGGCCATATCAGTTTTGTATTTTGTTATTACGCATACTGGCTATCAGTTGATTTACGCATACTAGTTGGTCAGTTGGATATTGGCTTAGTCTGAGTTCAGAGATAAGTGATAGAGAGCTTGAGAGGAAACTTGTGAATTTTCACAACAATTCCAGTGATTAGCAGCGATTTACGACTTTGATATTATATATGTATATGTGTTTGACGGCAAAATTCTATATACTATGTGAATTCAAATTCTCTTGGCTTGTTGTAGAAACTGAGTTGTTGCAATTTATATGTAATTTGTGATGCTAGAATATATGATTGTATGATTATAAAGGAGGAAAAGTAGATTACAATATATATATATATATATATATATATATATATATATATATATATATTCCCTCGCATGGCCTATGAAATACCAATTTTTAGTGATCAAGTTGTATGCTAATCTGCAAATTGGGTCTTGTATATGTTAGTTCATTAAGAATCGAACATAACGTAGTTTGAACAAAGCAAATTGGACAAGAATTGAAGTCACAGTGATGATTTTTAGGATGAATATCAAAAATTGAGTTTTATATGAAAAACATGGAATTTGAGAAATTAACCTAGCTTAAATTGTTGTTAAATTGTTTTAATTGGTGGAATATGTTCAAAAATATGTTTGTGATAGTTCTATACCATTTTTACATGTTATTATCACTGTTTGGTGGGTGAAATTCATGTTTGTTGGGCTAAAGTTGGCTACTGTTCATTAGCCTTCTCTGCGTCTATTTGTGCACCAATAGCAAATTGCTACTGTAAGTGCTAAGATAAAAAATGGCGCAATTGCCACGGCCCCAAAGTTTTATGTCATTGTAATCTGCATCGCATACCTTGGTTTGAGATTCGACACTTCTCAATGCTTGCCGCAGACTTGGGAAAGCATCATAACATGGTCTCAAATTATGTTAAGATGTTAAATGTGTAATGTTAAGGTTAACATAACATAGTGAATTGTGGTTAGTAAGTTCAAAGTTGCAAAAATGATTAGTAAATTGAGAACGCGTTATGTGATAACTTAGTATACACAATGAACGTTAGATAAGTGTTGCGAAGTATAACACTTGGAATTTCTGAAATGTAAGTTGTAATGAAAGACTTGTGCTTCAATGATAAGTTTAGATAGAAGTGTACATGTTTTGGTATGTTAGCATATGTAATAGGTATTGTGGTTCTAAAATTATGTGTAGGTGATCATGAGTTTAATTTTATAGCTTACGCTCAAGGCAAGTTTCTAAACCCTATCTTTTTACATTGAGAAAGTTTTCTAACTCTACACTTTTGTTGAGTTAGTTCTATTATTACATTGTGTAACTTTATTCTTTTGATTGAGCATTCTTTTTATCTTAACTATTATTGAATAAGTCAATTGTTCCTAAAATTCATTCGAGCAAACTTTAACTCTAATGTTATTTGAAATTCTTATTTGATTGATTCATTCTAACTTGTTTATAGTTAAGAAAGTTCCTTAAGTTCTATTATTGTATAATGAACGTAGTTTTTGAACTCTCGTCTCTATTATTGAACTGTTTTAATTCTTTGCATGAGTTAATACCATGTCGGGCAAGTTTTTAGTTTCCACTTTGCTTATCGCTTAATGTAATGCTCAAGAATTTCATTTCTAATGTTATAAGACTCTAACCTTAGCTTATTTACTTGTCCAAGCAAAGGTTAACCATTTTATTCATTTTGCTGAATACTTATGCTCTATAGTTATTTCAAGCATGAGTTTAATATGTATAATCAGTTCACTATTATTCTCAATTGTTCTATGTTATGTTGTTATTAAACAACTGTTGTGTTATCAAACACTATTGATTCAACTAGTCCTCTAGTTGATGTTCGTTAAAATTTAAATTACCCTTGAAAGCTTATCTAAACCAAACTTTCTTTGGTGCGGACTTGTACTCTAAATACTGAGATGAACAACCCTATTATTATTAGGGGATAATTTACACTTAGCGTTGAAATATTTGTGCACAATACATTGTACGAAGGGCTGATCCCCCTAAGTACGAGGAGTCCTTATAGTCTTATGACTGTTAAAGTTGGAGTTGAAAGATTACTCGCAACTGTGGACATAGTTCATGGTCTTATGACCCTGAGTTATATATATTCCATATTTTGGATTTCAGTTTTTGATTATCATTGTTCGTTGGCAGTTATTATTGTTATTCTCCTGTTAATTCATTATTATATCCAGTGAGCAATTGTTTTGCTCACTCTTGTATATTTATATACTCATTGCAGCTAAAGTTGAGAAGGTAGATGAGCCTTCAACTAGCAAAGGAAAGGGGAAAATGTACAAGTGATGCTGATTTGTACTTTTGATTACTGTTATGATCATAGACTTTTTAATAATGACGTGATGTAATAATTTTATTTCTGCACTTATGTGATGTTTAAAGGTTAGACAACCTGGGATATTTTTGAATTTAATGATGTAACCCTATTTAAAGGGAGGATTATGGTTTAAATATTATTTTATTTGGGTAGATAGTATGAATGTATGGATAGTGAGCACCAAATCTTGTGGGAATGAAGTACCTAGATTTGGGGGTGTCACATTATCTCTCTTCATTGCAAGTATTGGAGGTTCAATGGGAAGGCAAAAGATTATGGAAATGGAAGCAAAGCACGGGGACTGCACAAAAATCGAGGAAATTTTTTTCGTATCAGAGCATGCCTACTTCAATGAAAAAATTTGACCTAAAACACCCACTTCCTATAGGTTCCTAAGTCAAAATTACCTACCTTATAGTAGGATCTTCTCATCTCACGCCTCGCTTAGCAAATTCCTTCAAGACTAAAATGTCTCATTTTACGTGGCTTAGCAGAATCAGTTTTTATTTTATTACACAATCCCAATCTCAGTCCAACAATTTCACTCCCTCTCCATCCCAACTTTGCTTACCAAAGCCCTACCATTGAATTTAGTCCCAAAACCCCTTTACGCATAGCTTCACCTACTCTCATCCATTCTCTTGGTAGTCATTACTCTCAACCTAATTCATTAAGTTCTACACCCCACATACATCCACACCTTCACACATCTTTTCTCGACTGAACTCAATACACCCAAATTACCATGTTCTCTACAAGCTCTCACTCTTATTCTTTTATCGGATGAAGCCACATACATACAACATGCTCACATTCATGAAGTGGTTGTCCAAGTAATTGAACAGATTCATTAAATTAAGTATATTGGGTAAGAATTTTTCCATCAAATTCACAAATTGCACGAATTTATCATTGACTTGAATTAGTTACCGAATCTTAGTCGTTGTCGGTTTATCCACCACCAGACATCGATGATGAAGAGGTCGAGCGCGACGCTTAACCAGTCAGGGAAGTCCTTAACTCTTAAATTCTTCCTATTTAAACAATGAGGACATTGTTCACTTTGAGTTTAGGGGTGGATCATATTGCATTACATAATTGTTTAGTTCGCATACAGTGCATTGGTTAGTTATTTTTATTTTTGCATATTTTTTCATATTTCATTTAAAACAAAAAAAAAAGTAAAAATTTTAAAAAATCACAAAAATATTTTCTTTTGCATTTAGTGTTTCCATATAGAATGTTTGCATGAATCTAGGCAATGGATTGGTTTGAATTTAGCTCGGCCTATGATAAGATTGGTTTTTCTTGTTAACTTGAACAATGTTGATAATTGATGATGAGTTCTAATTTTAAACATGAAGAAAATCTGAGCCTGTCTGAAACTTATGTAACAGGTTAGCACTTAAAGTTTAACTGTTTTAATCCACTTGGTTAAAGGGTTTCATAATTTGTTTCTGGGAAAAATCTTGGTTAAAATTTAAGGAAATTAGTGAATTATGGTAAAGGAGGGAATGACATAAAAGCTTGAGTTTTTGGGAATATATGGGATATATATATTAAAAAAATGAAAAAAAAATAGAAAATCCAGAAAAAGGAAAAAATATATGAATAAATACATTGACTGGTTTAGTTATGTGGCCTTTGTTACTTGAGTAAGTACGCCCTAGGGGATGTCTTTACACCCAGAGCCCTAAGATCATCTGGTTTGGGAGTCGTTGGTGGAAAGCTCGCTAATGGGTAACACTGAAAAGCCTAAGAAAATAGACATTGCACAGTTAATTGTAAACAAGAGAAAGAGCACAAATACCCTTGTGGTTTAATAAAGGTAGAAATAAATCTTGTATTTACCCTTAGACTTGCTAATTGCTCAGTTTTAACCAGAGTTGTCATGTTCAAAGAAGTAATTGAATTGGAACTAAAAATTTTCTTTTAAGAAGTTTGTTATGAGATTATTTTGAACTTTGGTTGGTTAGAATGGTTAAAGAGCACACACGCACAACATGAAAGTAGTATGCACACAAGTCAATCATGTTTGATGATAAAGCATATACTTTGTAACAATCTTATTCATTTATTAATAAAAAGTATTAATTTATTAAAGGCTTTTAATTATCTACATGAGGCTGCTTTATAATATGTGATAAACCCATAGTTTTAAGCAATGCTTTTAGAATAATGATGATGATCATTCTAATGAGATCTAAATTTTAGAAAGCTTAAAACTAAAATAGTTCCCAATCGTTGGATTACTTAATTGGGGATTAGTGAATTAGGATAGATTGGTACATATGTTGCTTGTTCATTAGATGAGGATGATTGATCTCATTGTCATTTATGTGGAGACACTAAAGCAAGTATGTAGGTGCTTGTTGGAGAATAAGTACACTAAACGTGGCTCGCTAAGGAATTCCTAATGGAGTTTTACTTTCCTGTCAATAGAAATTCCTGTAGTGATAGTAGTACAAGTGATCCTTAGACTTGAGATCATCATAGTATCTTGTGTATGATGAGTTATACTTTGACTTATTCCTTAAGACCCTTAGGGTATATCAAAGAGTATGCTTGGGTATAATAAGTTGTACATAGAGATAATGTATGATCAATAAAGAATCTATCGCTTGTAGTAAAAGAAGATAAATGTCCTATGTGATTCGATAAATGACAACCCAGTAGTCATTGGTCAAGGTAGAATGAAATTAGAAAGGAGTTTCTAATTTGCATTATTTGGAGTTGTGCATTTAAGGATCGAAATACATATAATTAAATAAAATAAGACTTGACAGTAATTCCATGTCTTATATTTAATTGGGACATTGTATGATGGAATGATTGAATTGTACGGTAACTATTTACTTCAAGATTCTTTTATGATTAATGTTGAAATCTATATTATCTGAAAAGTCATTAATCGTTAGGGAAGCTTATCCCTGTTGTAGAATAAATATTATTTATTTAAATAAATTAATAGTTTAATTTATATATTTAAATAAGATTAGAATTGTTCTAATTGATTTATTCGCAACCGGTTTAATATGAAGAACCTAAATGGTCACACAATAAAAGGAAGAATAATTATTTAAGAAGTTAATGGTATAATCGTAATAATATGTTCAGTGTATTCAATTTAATCTATGGTGATATAGTAAATTAAATATCTTAATATTTATTATTTAATATTTTGGAAATATTAATTATAAATTAATAAGAGGAGTCTTATTAATATTATTACAATTATTATTATTTTAATTTCTAAAGGAGTTTAAAATTTAATTTAATATAAGTACTCTCATTTATTCTTAATAAGATTATGAGGCAAATTAATTAAAAGAGTTTAACTAATTATTCCTAATAAGATTAGGGAGCCTAATTAATTAAAAGAGTTTAATTAATTAAATAATACCTTATTTTAATAATATTAAAAGGGTTAACTGATATCTTTATAAGATGAGTCTTATATAAGATATCAAGTGACGTGATTCCAATTGTTGGAGAGTACCTTTTTTTCTACAGAGATAAAAAACTAGGGTTTAGCTAACCACCCATCTTCTTGAATATTTCTTCTTCCTTGGTGGATCATCTCTAGAGGCCAAACACTTGGGTGGCTAACATTGATTAAAGGAAAGAATCAAACCCGATGGATTTAAGTTGAACGCGAAAAAGATTGGAGGTGAACTAGTACCTGAGGAAGCTCGAATCTTCAAGGGTATAATTCTGATTTTTTTCCTTTTCGTTTAATTAATAATTGTGGTTAAAGGATGATCCGGGTATATGGTTTCTAAAATTTTAAAACTCTATTTTACCATGCTTCCGCTACTTTGTGCAGTTTGATTGTGTCTATGAATCTTACAAACCTAACACTAGTATCAGAGCCAAATCTTTATGCAAGTTATTAATTGTTCAGATTCGATATGTATGTTGATATGTGTTTAGAACAAATTTTTTGGGCATAATTATTTGTATAGAATCAAATTTTTTGGAGAAAAACTGCACAATTCGCGAAATGAAATATTATTTTATTTTGAAGAAAAACTTCAGAAACAAAATATATGTTTTTTATTTTGATTTTTATTAAGATAAAAGGTTTATTTTAATTAAAATTAAATTAAATATTTTTTTAGTAATTCTAAATTAAAAATAGAGTTTATTTTGATTTGGAATTAGATTAAAATAAACTTGTTTATTTTAATTAGAATTGGAATCCACATTTGTTTGAATAAAAGAGTTTATTCGCATATGTAATATGATTCCATGTTTCCTAGAATAAAGGAGTTTATTCACACATGAAATAGGATTCCATGTTTCCTAAAACTATAGGTGTTTAATTTTAATAAGGAATAGGATTCAACATATTTTATTTTTCCAGCAATTTTAAGTTAAAATAAAGAAGTTTATTTTGTACTTGAAATTGGATTCCTTGTTAATTAAAATGAAGGAGGTTATTTGGACTGGGAATTTGATTAAAAATAAAAGAGTTTATTTTTATTCAAAATTGGATGAAATAAAATAAAGAAATTTATTATGATTTTCATTAAAAATAAAGAAATTTATTTTGTTTCAAAATTGGATTTATGCTAATTAAAATTTCCCATTAAATCGATATCAATATATATATTGAATGTTTATTTTTCATGAGATGAATTTATTTATTGATGCATATACTGATGTGTATGATAATAAATGAAATTGATTATGGACTATTGACCAATGTGATTGGATTTTATTTTAGTTGGATGCATTAATGTATGAGTTTTATTAAATGGGGTCTGCGTACCTCGTCTTCTCTAATTTTTCCTTAATGTAAATTTTATCTCCTCCTATGTACTCCCCTCGATCAACGATCAAGGTTTCTATTTATTTTAAATAGTTTTGTAATAGGAATAGTTAGTATTAATTTTGTAGAATTGGAGATCAAGGAACAAAGAGCGCTTGAAGACCCGTTTGTAATGGAGCCCGGGGTTTAAATGTAATAGTTATATTTAAATTTAATTCTTGCACCCTAAGTTTAACCTTTTTGGTTCACTTGGTAGCTCTAGTGAACCAAACTAGAATAAAGTTCATAATCCATCCGGGTAGAATATAGTATTTTATATGTGCATGCTTTTACTATATATATTATATATTATGCAAACATACTTCGCATGTTAATTAATATGATGTGTATTATATATATATATATATATGTGTGTGTGTGTGTGTGTGTGTGTGTGTGTGTGTGTGTGTGTGTGTGTGTGTGCATGCGCACTAAACAAGATGAGACAAATTATTAACAAATCCCTCAAAGATTTTATATTAAGTCCTAAGCGTTCAATAATATTTCGAATATCGAACGTCGCCTTCTAGCATGATAAAAAATAATAGAGTATCAATTAATTATTATAAGCTTGTTGTGTCACCACAAGGCTCATCTTAATTCGTTGAGATGTTAATTTTATCACATTTGATACTTATAAAGAAAATTGAACAATGTTGTTTTGTTGTGTCACCACAAGGACAATATTTTTCTTTTTTGAATATATGGAGTGCTAGGTTGGACTTAACTTAGATAATTTTAATTCAAATGTGCCACTACTTGATCAAAATAATCTAAGAGATAAAATAAAATAAGTTACATGATGATGTAATTGACAACAGTTGACTACCTATTTATTTATATATAGTTTGTTGTGTCACCACAAGACTATATACATTTGAAATGACATCCTTATTCTCACTAGCAAATCGTTAATAAGATTTTGCCGAATATAAGGGTAATATAGTTTGATAAAAATTGTGGAAGATACCAATTTAAAATAAGACCTAAATTATTTTGGTAATTAATAAAAGAATGTATGATATAATGTTGTTTAATTACAAATTCATTTACATAATTTTACAATGTCTAAAATTACTATCATTGGGTAGCATATTAGATGCTAAATTAATCGGATCGTATTAAACAGATTGGTTAATGAATTTTAGAATAGTTCTCATGGTTGAAAAGCTATCTTATGTCCTTAATAAGCCTATCCCTGCAATGGTTGCAGAAAATGACTCTGAGGAAGAGATTGCTAATTTTAGAAATTGCATGATGCACAGTTGGCTTAATGCATCATGCTCGCATTCATGAGTAACAAGCTTCAGCGTCAGCATGAAACTATGGATGCTCCTACTATACTCCTGCATTTCAAGTAGTTAAATTATGAGGAAAGTAGGACTGATAGATATCAGATATCTAAGGAGCTCTTCCGATCTAGAATGACTGATGACACTATAGTATAGACAAAAGTCCTTAACATTATCAATTTAATTGAACAATTAGGACAACGAGTTTTTTCATGGATGGAGAGTTTTGCCAAAATTTGATCTTGCACTCACTCCCGGACTCTTTTCACAATTGTTGTGAATTTTTCATATGCACAAGCTAGATATCAGCCTCGCTGATTTGCTTAACATGTTGAAAAATGTTGAGAGTCACTTACCAACTAAGAAAGACCACGTCTTACTAGTAGGGACCAAAAGATCTTTTGAAAAGAAGAACGATTCTAAGAAGGTAAATAAAAAGGCAAAAATAATGGATAATAAGAACAAAACTGATACGGATAAAAAAGAAGTTTGTTTCCAGAGAAATAAACTTGGACACTGGAAAGAAACTGCAAGAAGCATTTTGTAGAGGCTAACCAAAGAAGCTTAGTGAAACTTCAGTTACAAATTTAGTTTTGTTCATGATTGAAATAAAAAAAAAATTAAGTCAAGGGTCTACTTGGGTATTGGATACCGGCTTTGGTTATCATAAATATAGATTTATGAAGGGACCAAGTAGAACTAGAAAGCTAAAAAAGTGATAAGTAATCCAATATGTGGGAAATGAAGCAAATGTTGCTACATTAGCCATAGAAACTTATTGTTTAGTATTGCCTATGGGAAAGTCTATTAAGTCAATAAGTTGTTATTGTATTTCAGTTCTCATTAAAATATTATTTCAATTTTGTTGTTGGATAACAAAATTTTTGGTATTATATTTAAGAGCAATTGTTGTTCTATTTATAATAATAATGTTTTGTTTAGAACTTGAATATTACTTAATGGATTTTGTGTACTTGACTTACATGAAAATTATTTTGCAAATTGAATAAACTAGTATATCAAAAGGAGATGATCATTCAAAGAGTTGAATGTTTGTATTTGATGAAATACAAGTATGAATCATTTGAAAGGTTTAAAGAATTCATAAGTGAAACAAATTTGCAAAGTATTAAGGTTCTTTGATTAGGTCGAGGAAGGAATACTTGTGCAATAAGTTTCTAGATCATCTCAAAGGGTTTTCTCACAATGGTATCTAAAAGGAAAAAGTATACCTTGTTGGACATGGTGCCATCCATAATGACTTTATCGATATTCAAGTATCCCTCTGGGGTCATGCCCTAGAAATGACTGCATATCTACGAAAATAGTAACCTCAAAATTCGACCCCAAAGCTCTGTCAGAGTTATGGACAAGGAGGATTCCTAATCTTAAGTATGTTAAGATAAGGTGTAAAACCCCGAATTTTATAAAATGAAAGTATTCAATTTTCTTATAATTATTATTTTATTTAGTAAATGATTAAATTAATAAAAAGTTTAAGTTAAGGGTGATATTTGAAAATTTCAAAGTAAGCAATTTGTCATAAAATAATTGGTGATAAAAGTACCGTAATACGCGTGGTTGCATAGTAGCACACAATATTGCTTATTGTTGATTACCTGAGAAGTCACTCAGTTTTATTCAATTATTATCACAGTAATTGCTGCATAATATCTCACGTTATTGATTCAATTATTGTCACAATATTTTATATTATTAAATCAATGATTGAGACGACAAAGTTATTCATATTATTATTTACATTATTGACGATGTCTAGAAAGTTCTGTCGAGAAAAGGGGTTTGGTCACCTAATTGCGCGCCAATAGGGAGAAATCCTTACCGGAAAGCCCCCTCTTTACTGAGAATGATCTGGTTGTTAAATATTGTGAATTGTAATATTAATGATGAATAATTTCGTGCTGATTAAATATGTTTGTTCATTTAGTTTTTTTTAATTCTTCCGTGATCCAATTACCCTCAAAGGAGGTATTTCTGTGATTGGCTGGTTTTATTGACCAAACGGGCAATTAATCGGATAAATGAGCAATTAATTACTATTAGTTCACATGCAAATTACTGTTGGTTCACATGTATGGAACTATTGATTCACATGTATGTACTATTAGGGGAGGTGGTGCAAGATTGATAATACTTGAAGGACTAAATTAAAAATGGAGGTATAGATTAAGGTACTATACTATAATAATTCGAGCCCCTAATCGTGCAATTATCGAAACTATGTTTTCCTATAAATAAAAACTCATTCTTCTTTCATTCTCACACTTTCACTAAGTCTCACAAGAGCATCTATTGAGAGAGAAGCTATAAACAGGAAGAAGAAGAGTATTCTGCTACTTCACTATTGCAGTATCCAATCTTCTACTAAGGTAAGAGATGTTATTTATTTCTTATTTGTAAGGGTTATTATTTCTTACTATTCACTCGGGTACTATTCACTCGGAGTATTATTTACGGGGTACTATTCACTCGAGGTATTATTTATGGGGTACTATTTACTCGGGTACTATTCATGGGGTACTATTTACTCGAGTACTATTCACTCGGGGTATTATTTACGGGCAATTATTCACTCGGATACTATTCACTCATGGTACTATTCACTCAGGATATTATTTATGGGGTACTATTCACTCGAAGTATTATTTATGGGGTACTATTTACTCGGGTATTATTCACTTGGGGATACTATTCATGAAATACTATTCATGAAGTACTATTCACGAGATACTATTCATGAAGTACTATTCACAGGGTACTATTCATAACAAAAAAATTGATTCTTTTCTATCCAAATTAATTTTTGATACATGAATATCATTCTTGAATTTTACTCCACAATTGGTGATCATGTTGACTATTTAGATATTCTTAAACTCTGGATAAATTGAATTATAAATATTTAATATTTATCTTTTATCTCACTTGATTGATTCTTTATATCATTGTCATGATCCTCATGCTTATATTGCATTGAAAGTCATCTTTGGCCCGTAGTGTATAGATGGACTGTTGGTTATTGGTTTTACAGTTGTATGTCTTTGGCCCGTAGTGCAAAGAAGAACTGTTGATTAATATCTTTGGTCGTAGTGCAAAGATGAACTGTTGATTGATAGCTTTGGCCCGTAGTGCAAAGATGGACAGGTGTATGACATGATCATGACCACTGGTGATATTAACAAATATCCTTGGTCGTAGTGCATGGATAATTTGATGATGTGATTGGCAGGATCATGACCATTAGTTAACAGTTGAATGTCTTTGGCCGTAGTGCACTGAAAGGCAATTGATTGGTATGATCATGACCATTGGTTTTATAGTTGACTATCTTTGGCCCGTAGTGCAAAGATAGACAACTGATTGGTATGATCATTGTTATTACACTTGAATGTCTTTAGCCTTTGGGGTAAGGATATTGAGTGAACGTTCTATTAAGCCTTTGTGGCAAGGAGAAACTGTTGATTCACATTATTATAAACATGAATTGTGAATTTAACTACGATCTTTGGTGGTTTAGGTGAAGACAGGTGTTGAAAGTTCTCTTTGTCTTGGGTATAATAAAGAACTGTTAATGGGTATTACAGGGATCAAATTGATGATAAACTTTTAAATCATAGAAGATAGTAGATATCATGCTCTACTTGACTCTTCTAATGGATTGTTTGTTCCGCTGCAGTTAAACTTGTTGTCTATTGTATTCTATCAGTTGTTATACTGTTGAAG
The DNA here is from genome assembly GCA_020205605.1 of Panax ginseng. Lineage (NCBI taxonomy): Eukaryota > Viridiplantae > Streptophyta > Magnoliopsida > Apiales > Araliaceae > Panax > Panax ginseng. Next base: position 92,935,614 of record CM035137.1, read on the forward strand.
GCTAAGGATAATTTATTCTGCATTATCTTAGTCATAATATTTCTTACCGGGCTAGTTGAGCTCACCCTTTTCTTTCACTGTTCTCTTTAGGAAATGAGAATATAGCTGGGACTAGTCGAGGAATGGATTGACGGTTTAGATGGTTGTTTTAGTAGTCCTCACTATTCTGTGAAATAGTGTGATAAAAATTCTAATGAGATTGAATTTGAGTTTGGATATTGTCTAGAAGATAATATCCGTGTTAAAACTCTCAGCTATGTTTTGTCGTATTTTACACGACAGTTGTATAATTAAGTTGTAGTTGTATTCTGTACCATGTATTTGGCGACTCAGAATGGGTGATGTATACCTATTTTGGAGGGTCACAGTTGGTATACATCAAAATAGGTATATATCACCCATCTTGAGTCACCAAATACATGGTACATAAATCAAATACAAACTTAATTATACAACTGTCGCAATATACTTAAAAAACATAAATGAGAGTTTAAACAAGAATATTGCCTTCTGCATAATATCCACTCTCAATGGAGTCCTCATTATAATTATTATCACACTATTTTAGAGAATAGTGAGGACTACTAAAACAACCATCCGGACCATTAATCTGCTCTCGACTAATCCCCCAAATATATTCTCATTTCAAGAGAACAAAGAAAGAAAAGGGTGAGCTCAACTAGCCCAAAGAAGAAATATAATGACTAAGATAATGCAGAATAAATTATCCTTAGCCTTCAATAGTATAACAACTGGTAGAATACAATAGACAACAAGTTTTAGATCAACAATTGCAGCGGAATAAGTAATCCATTAGAAGAGCCAAGTAGAGCATGATATCTACTATCTTCTATGATTTAAAAAGTTTTTCATCAACTTTATCGTTGAGACTCAGCTTAATAAATAAACCACATCGTCGAATCATCCCTGTACTACGAGCCAAGGATATTCATGTAATCATCAATGGTCATGATTATACCGAATAATCCCTGGTTATAATAATACCAATAACTGTACATCAATGCACTACGGGCCAATGAGGACTTTTAACACATCATTTATAAAATTACGGGTCATGATTATACCGAATGATCCCTGGTCATAAGCATACCAATCAACAGTCCATCTATGCACGTAATCCAAAGTGACTTTCATCACAATATAAGTACGAGGATGATGACAATGATATAAGCATTAATCAAACGAAATCAAGGATAAATATTAAAGACTTTAAATTTATCCATAGTTTAAAAATATCCAAATTGTCAACATGATACTGCTTTGTGGAGTAAAATTCAAGAATGATATTGTATCAAAAATGATTTGGACCGAAAAGAAATTAATTTTTGTCATGAATAGTACTCCGGGTAAATAGTACCCAGGTGAATAGTACCCCGTGAATAGTACTTCGAGAATAGTACTCGTGAATAGTACTTTGTGAATAGTACCCGTGAATAGTACTCATAAAAGGAAAATACAAAAGAAAACGATATTCCATGATGAGTACAAAAGAAAGGATATCTCATACGAATATAATAGAATATACGAAATTGCAAATGGATTTTCATCCGCAATACGGTAATCCACGTAGACGGATCATTTCCAGAATTTAATAAAGAATGAATATGAATGGTCATTCATCGTACATATGCGAAAGTCCGTCAGAAATGTGTTATTCCAATGAATAATAAAGAATGGAATAATGTAAGAATTTCACCATGCATGCAAGAGTCCTACAGAGCAGTTTATTCCAACGTAATAATAAAGATTGGAATAACGTAAGAATTTCACCACGCATGCGGTAGTCCAGTGAGACAAAGTTATTCCAACAGAATAATAAAGAATGGAGTAACAACCCCTTACGAGTATTGAAAGAAAATAACTCTCTTCATGAATACGAAAGAAATAATACCCCTTACGACTGTTGAACAAAAATAATATTCCTACGAATATTGAACGAAAATAATATTCATACAAATACGAAAAATAATATCTCTTCAAAATATGAAATAAATAATACCCCTTACCTTGGAAGAAGACTAGATACTGGAATAATGAGGTAGTAGACTTCTCTTTTTCTTTCTCTCTATAGCTTCTCTTTATAATTTCTCTTGTGAGTCTTAGTGAATTGGTGAGAATGAAGGAAGAATGAGCTTCTATTTATAGAAAAATATAGTTTCGATAATTGCACATTTTGGGGCTCAAAATATTACAGTATAATACCTTCATCTTTTCTTTTATTTTTAATTTAGTCCTGCAAGTATTATCAAACTTGCACCACCTCCCCTAATAGTACATCATGTGAATCAATAGTACAATCATGTGACTCAATAGTTCTATACATGTAAAAAAAATAATTACAGTATAGTACCTTAATCTATACCTCCATTTTTAATTTAGTCATGCAAGTATTATCAATCTTGCACCACCTCCCCTAATAGTACATTCATGTGAATCAATAGTACACACATGTGAACAAATAGTTATAAGCATATGAATTAATAGCAATTAATTGCTCATTTATCCGATTAATTACCCGATTGGTTAATATAACCTCCAGACATCAATTATTATCGGAATAGATGTCGATTTCCACTAACACTAATAATCCCAACACAATGAAAATATCAATTTCATATTTAATCAACACGAACTTATTCATCATTAATATTATAACTCACAATATTTAACAACCGTATCATTCCCGTGAAAAGGGGGCTTCCGATAAGGATTTCTCCTTATTAAGCCGCAATTAGTTGACCAAACCTCTCCTCGATGTAACTTTCTGTACATCGTCAATATTGCAAATAATAATATGAATAACTTTGTCGTCTCAATTATTAATTTAATAATAATAAATATTATGTAGATGATACTGTGACAATAATTGAATCAATAATATGAGAGATATTATGCAGCAATTACTGTAGCAATAATTGAGTATAACTGAGTGACTTCTCACTCACGTAAGCATCAATAATCAATACCGTGTGCTACTATGCAACCACGTGTATTACTGCACTTTTACCCATTCAACAGTTTAACGATAAAACTTTCGCCGTTATTTTTATAAAAAGATATTTCTGTCATTTTCTAACTACGACAATACTTCCATTGTGGGGTCCACCAATTATTATGCCGTCGTACGAATATTCCCTGTTAAAACAAATATTCCCTGACCAATCGAATATTTCCCGACACAACGAATATTTTATATCAACTTGCTTACTTTACAAAATTTTCAAATGTCACCCTTAACTTTAACCTTTATTAATTTAACCATTTACTAAATTTAATAATAATTATAAGAAAATTGAATACTTTCATTTTATAAAATTCGAGGTCTTACAGATATGATCCATGGTTGAGATGTGAGGGATAGGAGAGACGGGTAAATCCTTCGCTAGTATGACCTACCTAAGCTTATTTTTTATTTAATTGATTAGTCAAAATATAGGGATAATATGTGGCATGTCAATTAACCTTTGTTTTGAAACTATATTTTAGAATGATATCTGAAATACAGTAGATGAGCAATGGGAAAATCATGGTACAGAGGAAATAACCGAGAAGGTACAATCCGAAAATAAAGCAAGGTATTCTCATCTCTTCGACATACCAGGTACGTATCCCAATTTCGAGGATAAAATTTCATAAGGAGGGGAGATTGTAAAATCCCAAATTTTATGAAATGAAAGTATTCAATTTTCTTATAACTATTATTTTATTTAGTAAATGGTTAAATTGATAAAAGGTTAAAGTTAAGGGTGATATTTGAAAAATTTTCAAAGTAAGTAAGTTGTCCTAAAATAATCGGCGATAAAAGTACAGTAATACGCGTGGTTGCATAGTAGTACACGGTATTGATTATTGATGCTTACGTGAGAAGTCACTCAGTTTTATTCAATTATTAACATAGTAATTGCTGCATAGTATCTCACGTTATTGATTCAATTATTATCATAATATTTTATATTATTAAATCAATGATTGAGACGACAAAGTTATTCATATTATTATCTGGTTGTTAAATATTATGAGTTATAATATTAATGATGAATAAGTTCGTGTTGATTAAATATGTTTGTTCATTTAGTTTTCTTTAATTCTTCCGTGACCCAATTATCCTCAAAGAAGGTATTTCTGTGATTGGCTGATTTTATTCACCAAACGGGCAATTAATCGGATAAATGAGAAATTAATTGCTATTGGTTCACATGCAAATTACTGTTGGTTCACATGTATGGAACTATTGATTCACATGTATGTATTATTAGGGGAGGTAGTGCAAGATTAATAATACTTGAAGGAATAAATTAAAAATGGAGGTATAGATGAAGGAATAAATTAAAAATGGAGGTATAGATGAAGGTACTATATTGTAATAATTTGATCCCCTAATCGTGAAATTATCAAAACTATTTTTTCCTATAAATAGAAGCTCATTCTTCGTTCATTCTCATCAATTCACTAAGACTCACAAGAGCATCTATTGAGAGAGAAGTTATAATGAGGAAGAAGAAGAGTATTCTACTACTTCACTATTGTAGTATCCAGTCTTCTACTAAGGTAAGGGATGTTATTTATTTCTTATTCGTAAGGGTTATTATTTCTTACTATTCACTCGGGTACTATTCACTCAGAGTATTATTTGCGGGGTACTATTCACTCGGGGTATTATTTACGAGGTACTATTTACTCGGGTACTATTCATGGGGTACTATTCACTCAGGGTATTATTTATGGGGTACTATTCACTTAGGGTATAATTCACAGTATACTATTCACTCGAAGTATTATTTATAGGGTACTATTCACTCGAGGGTACTATTCAAGAAGTACTATTCACGAAATACTATTCACAAAATACTATTCACAGGATACTATTCATGGGGTACTATTCATGATAAAAAATTGATTCTTTTCTGTCCAAATTAATTTTTGATACATGAATATCATTCTAGAATTTTACTCCACAATTGGTGATCATGTTGACTATTTAGATATTCTTAAACTCTAGATAAATTGAATTATAAATATTTAATATTTATCTTTTATCTCACTTGATTGATTTTTTATATCATTGTCATGATCCTCATGCTTATATTGCGTTGAAAGTCATCCTTAGCCCGTAATGCATAGATGGACTGTTAGTTATTGGTTTTACAGTTGTATGTCTTTGGTACGTAGTGCAAAGAAGAACTATTGATTGATATCTTTTGTCGTAGTGCAAAGATGAACTGTTGATTGATAGCTTTGGCCCGTATTGCAAAGTTGGACAGGTGTATGACATGATCATGACCACTGGTGATATTAATAAATATCCTTGGTCGTAGTGCATGGATAATTAGATGATGTGATTGGCAGAATCATGACCATTACTTAATAGTTGAATGTCTTTGGTCGTAGTGCACTGACAAGCAATTGATTGGTATGATCATGACCATTAGTTTTATAGTTGAAAATATTCGTGTTAAAACTCTCAGCTATGTTTTGTCGTATTTTACACGACAGTTGTATAATTAAGTTGTAGTTGTATTCTGTACAATGTATTTGGCGACTCAGAATGGGTGATGTATACCTAATTTGGGGGCGTCACATAAGGGGTTTTCCAGCTTATGTGAAAAGGTTTCAAAGGATAAGCTTGGGACAAGATTTAACAAGTGCAAATTTATGGGACATCCTAATGTAAGTTTAGGGTATATGTTCTATAATCCTACTTAGAAAAAGGTGTTTGTTGCGACATAAGCTACCTTCTAACATAAAGGTGTTTATCATTGAAGGGGCTAGTGGGAGGATAATAGATCCTGAAGAGTTCAAGAACCACAAAGTACTATAAGTCAAATAAGAAGAACCTGTAGATAGACCTATTATACCGCAACCGAATTATAAATTTGGAATAGTACCGAAGATACCTAGGAAGTATGGATTCATCATGGATGATGATGATGAGGTACACATCATAACGATAATGATCCAGTTACATATGATGAGATCAGAGTTGCAGACATTTAGAGAAATGGATTGAAGCAAGCTTCTCAAAAATGGAACATTCATTTTGATAAGATAATCAAAAGAGTTTGATTTTATCAAAAATAAGAATGAACCTACTATGTACAAAAGGGTCACTGAATGCGTCGTGATATTCCTAGTATTATATGTTGATATACTACGGATAAGGAATAACATACCAATGCTACAATCAGTAAAGATAACGTTGTCTAAATATTCCTCCCTGAATGATTTGGTAAGAGTATCTTAATTGGGGATACAAATATATATAGATAGATTTAAAAAGGATGCTCAGCATAACCCAATAAACGTATATTCATTTGATACTAAAGCCGTTTAGCATGGCAAACTCCAAGAGTTGTCTCATATTGATTAGCCATGGAGTTTATCTCTCTTAATAGTCCCCATAGACTCTTGAAAAGAGAGATCACATGAGTAAGAATCATGTATGCAATGAAATATATGAGACCTGATGATGATCGATCATATTTTGGAGAAAATCACTGTAAGACGGTGAAAAACATCTTAAAGTACTTAACCGGCACTAAGGATGTGATTAAAATATGTGGTGGGTCTGAATTAAAACTAGAGGGCTTGACAGACTCAAGTTTATTTCAGGCTGACCAAGATGACAACAAATCCACTTTAGGGTAAAGCGTTACTTTGAACGGTGGTGCAGTGAATTGGAAAGGTTTCAAACAGCAAAGAGTTGTTGGTTTAGTGATAAAGACAAAGTATATAGCTATAAATGAAGCTGCAAGTTGATTGTTTGGATGAAAAGGTCATTACAGAAATAGGAATAGTTTTTAAGTCTCATCTTGGATATAAACATGTGTTGTAGCACTTTTATTTGATTAAAGAATCATTGAAAGAGGGGAAGTCACTATAGAGATAGTAGACTCTCAAGAACAACATTACATATCCATTAACTAAAGCTTATCCAACAACAGGATAATCGTCACTTAGAGAAGAAGGGTATAAGATACCATGACGATTGACTTTAGTGCAAGTGGGAGATTGAAAGTAGCATGCACACAAGCCAATCATGTTTGATGATAAAGCATATACTTTGTAACAATCTTATTCATTTATTAATAAAAAATATTAATTTATTAAAGGCTTTTAATTATCTACATGTTACTACTTTATAATATGTGATAAACCCAGAGTTTTAAGCAATGCTTTTAGAATAATGATGATGATCATTCTAATGATATCTAAATTCTTAGAAAGCTTAAAACTAAAATAGTTCCTAATCGTTGGATTACTAAATTGGAGATTAGTGAATCTGGATAGATTGGTACATATGTTGCTTGCTCATTTGATGAGGATGATTGATCTCATGATCATTTATGTTGAGACACTAAAGCAAGTATATAGGTGCTTATTGGAGAATAAGTATATTGAACGTGGCTCGCTAAGGAATACCTAATGGAGTTTTACTTGCCTATCAATAGGAATTCCTGTAGTGATAGTAGTACAAGTGATCCTTGGACTTGAGATTATCATAGTATCTTGTGTATGATGAGTTATACTTTAACTTATTCCATAAGACCCTTAAGATATATCAAAGGGTATGTTTGGGTATAATAAGTTATACATGGAGATAATGTATGGTCAATGAAGAATCGACCGCTTCTAGTAAAAGAAGAGAAATGTCCTATGTGATTCGATAAATGACAACCTAGTAGTCCTTAGCCAAGGCAGAATGAAATTAGAAAGGAGTTTCTAATTTGCATTATTTGGAGTTGCGTATTTAAGGATCAAAATACATATAATTAAATAAAATAAGACGTGACAGTAATTCCATGTCTTATATTTAATTGAGACATTGTATGGTGGAAGGATTGAATTGTACGATAACTATTTACTCAAAGGTTCTTTTATGATTAATGTTGAAATCTATATTATCTGAAAAGTCGTTAATCGCTATGGAGGCTTATCCCTATTGTAGAATAACATTATTTATTTAAATAAATTAATAGTTTAATTAATTTATTTAAATAAGATTAGAATTGTTCTAATTGATTTATTCACAATCGGTTTAATATGGAGAACCTAAAGGGCCACACCATAAAAGGAAGAATAATTATTTAAGAAGTTAATGACATAATCGTAATAATATGTTTAGTGTATTTAGTTTAATCTATGGTGATATGATAAATTAAATAGATTAATATTTATTATTTAATATTTAAAAATATTAAATATAAATTAATAAGAGGAGTCTTATTAATATTATTACAATTATTATTTTTTATTTTCTAAAGGAGTTTGGAAATTAATTTAATATAAGTACTCTCATTTATTCCCAATAAGATTAGAAGGAAAATTAATTAAAAGAGTTTAATTAATTATCCCTAATAAGATTAGGGAGCCTAATTAATTAAAGGAGTTTAATTAATTAAATAATACCTTATTTTAATAATATTAAAAGGATTAACTGATATCTTTATAAGATGAGTCTTATATCAGATATCAAGTGACGTAATTCCAATTGTTGGAGAGTACACTCTTTTTCTACAAAGATAGAAAACTAGGATTTAGCCAACCACCCATCTTCTTAAATACTTCTTCTTTGGTGGATCACCTTTAGAGGCCAAACACTTGGGTGGCTAACGTTGATCAAAGGAAGAAATCAAACTCGGTGGATTCAAGTTGAACGCGAAAAAGATTGGAGGTGAACTAGTACCTGAGGAAGCTCGAATCTTCAAGGGTATAATTCTTATTCTTCTTCTTTTCGTTTAATTATTAATTTTGATGACAGGTTTGGATTGACTAACGGGTTAGAGTTTTGGACTTTAACTTGATTGGATATATTGTTTGAGTATCATTAGTATCTTTGAGGCCTATTGCTATACATAATACTGATTTATTACTGGATTCGTAGGTATATTTGGAAGTAGATCATGCATATGCATTCATGTAGTTAGGTTAGTTTGTTTATTTTTAGTGTTTTTTTACGACAAAGTCTTGAGGTTGGGGGTATTTGATGAATGGTTTTATACCTATGATTTGGATATTTTTAGGGCTTAATTCTTTCTTAACTCTAAGTATTTTTAGTGTTTTGTTACATGTTTTTATGTTTGTGTTGTAGGAAACGGCTTCGGAAGGTCAAAACATGAAAACTGGAGCTTAGTGGCATTTTTGTAATTTTTGAAAAACTACCCTTTGCCGGGGCGGGGATTTCCTTGTGTAAAAAGCCCGCCGGTGCGGACATGCCGAGAAGAAAAAAGAGTTTTCAAAATTTGAGTTCAAGAAGGATTGGTTCGAGTTATTTGTTTCAAGGACTTTAAGGACTATAAAAGACATATAAAAAGACATAAAAGGAGGAGAATCACACGGATTGAAGAGAGGATTCCATTAGTTTAGATTTAGATTAGATTAGGACAAAACCCTAGTTTTTAATAGATTTGGAGATTTAAGCAACTTGAAGATCATTGAAGATCAAGAGCAGGAGCTTGAGGAAGATGGAGATTTGCTAACAACAGATTCTATCTTCTTCTCTACTCTTATTTTTGTCTTTTTAATGTTTATTCAGTTGTGGATTCTTGGTTTTAATTCAATAATCATGAACTAAATCCTTTGTTTAAGATTACAATGGTGCTTATTGCATAGTTTATTTTTAGTATGCTTCTTTATTAATTATTGTGATTATTCTTGTATTGTCTATTATGGTTTGTGATGAATTGCTTAATTGCCTAGCTAATAATTACCGTGATAATCTATAATAACTCGAGAGATGGATTATAGATTTAGATCTGATCATTATAACATGTGATTGTGTTTTCTACATGGTGTTGGAATTCATAATTTATGTTTCGGATAGAGATATACCTATACATCGCATATAATCTGATAGAGAACTTGTACTTTAAATCTTCTTTAATTGTAATTCACCTAGAGATATAGTGAATTAGTTAATTAGGGTGTTCTTCTTAATTCTACCATCTATGAATTTAAGTTGATTTAAGTATGATGCATTGAGAGATGGTCATATTTATTTATGTGTTCTTGATTAACAATTCAGAATAGTGAGCATAGTTGATCAGAAGTGTATTAATTTAAATGAAGCAATAAGTGAAGTTGTGATCATAAATCTTATGATTTTTAACTAGTGGTAATTAAAATTAGTATAATTAAATAATTTAATTAATAAGCTTAAATTGATTGTTTAAATAAAATTGTTTTGGTTAAGAGTTAGTATTTGGTAATTTTTATTAATAATTCATCGTGGGAACGATACTCAACTCATCACTTTATTACTTGTTAACCATGTATACTTGAGTGATGTGCGTAATTAGATTACAACCAACAGTTAGTTTAAAGCACCCACCTTCCTGCTTAGAGTTTTGGTGGCACGCCCACCAGAAGAAAGGTGATGGTAATTATATCTCACCTGAGTCAGAGCGCATTGCTGTAAGTATTTTAATCCTTTTATTTAGTATGTATTTTAATGCATGAAATTCGTTTATATTCTTTAAACAACTGTGCTTTTCATATATTTATGTGTTTTTTTCAGCGACGGTTCGAGGACCTCAGAGTGGCTCGGACCAGCAAGAGAGCTGATGGTGACGTAGATGCCTCGATGCGTGAGGATGGGGAGATGGAGGACTAGTTGCAGGATACAGGGGGGCCGAAGAAGGGTAGATTTTTAGGCATTCCATGGGTCCCAGCCTACTATATCGTCCCTACTGCCAGAGCTTGGAATCGCCCACCCACCGGAGCAGGTGGTGCAAGTGGATTGGGTGTCGGCCATTCATTATCTGATGATTTCTTCTGACGGATCATAGAGGGATGCATGGCCAGCAGTGTTGGGCAGTCAGGCACACCTTCACACGAGCAGATCTACCAGCCTACTTAAGAGGTCGTCCACGGCTCCATAGATCCTATAACATTTACTGACGAGCTAATGGGTCTAGTTTGGAAGGAGGTCGTCCGTGTATGTGCGGTTGTCTTGGCCAACCTCTTTCCTCCACATATTCGAAAGGTAAATATAATTATTGATGTATGTTTTGATTTAATTCATATAATTTGTAATTATATTACTTATATAAACTGTCAAACATATAGTTATCCGACTTATTGTCGCACTTGTATAACTTACGAAAACTTAGAAAAATAGTCGAAAAGGAGACCAAAACCCGCCTCGGTCGTCAAAACGACATGCAAACATAGATATAGGACCTCATAGATATTAGGCACACGTTACAAATTACGGAACTCGATTCCAATATACGGAGGCCGAGTTATCAGCTCGTTTGCCTACTTTACAAAAACTCAAAAAATAGTCGAAAAAGAGACCAAAACCCACCTCAGTTATCGAAAAGACACGCAAACATAAACATAGTACCTCACAGATATTAGACACGTGTTACAACTTACGGGACTCAATTCTGATATACGGAGACCGAGTTATCAGTACATTTACCTACTTTGTTCAAACTTAGAAAAATAGTCAAAAAAGAGACCAAAACCCACCTCGGTCATCAAAATGACACACAAATATAGACATAACACCTCATAGATATTAGGCATGCGTTACAACGTACGGGACTATATTCCGATATACGGAGGCCGAGTTATCATCCCGCTTGCCTACTTTACGAAAACTAAGAAAAATAGTCAAAAAAGAGACCAATACCCACTTCATTCGTCGAAATGATACGCAAACATATATATAGTACCTCATAGATATTAGGCATGCATTCCAACTTATGGGACTCAATTCCAATATACGGAGGCCGAGTTATCAGTACATTTGCTTAGTTTGTTAAAACTTAAAAAAATAGTCGAAAAACAGACCAAAACCCGCCTCAATTGTCGAAACAACATGCAAATATAGACATAGCACCTCATAGATATTTGGCATGTGTTACAACTTACGGGACTCGATTCTGATATACGGAGGCCGAGCTATCAGCCCATTTGTCTACTTTATAAAAACATAGAAAATTAGTCGAAAAAGAGACCAAAACAAGCCCCGGTCATCGAAATGACACGCAAACATAGACATATCACCTCATATATATTAGGCACGCGTTAAAATTTACGGGACTCGATTCCAATATACGGAGGCCGAGTTATCAGCCCATTTGCCTACTTTGTTAAAACTTGAAGAACACAAACTAAAATAATTTAAATATGCTCTCTTTTCAACTTCGTTATTAATATTTTAATTTTATAGGGTCTTTTTGTTAAGACTCGTGGGGGTAGAGGCAGCGACACAAGCGATGACCGTGGAGGAGATGGTGATGATCGCCGAGCTGATGTTGACGAGACTATGGAGGATGGGACCGGTGGTGGGACTGACGATGGGACCGGAGGTGGGACCGGCGATCGTATGATAGATGGCGGCGATGATGGTACTGACACTCTTGATCTTGGGTTGTATTTAGTTTATGTTTATGTTTTGACCTTCATATATGTACTTATACAGTTTTTGAGTTGTACATACTAGAGTTTTATATCTAGTTAGGTTGATGGTTTATGTATCTAACTATATTGATGGTTTATGATTACATTTTGTATCTACATCGTACGACTTTTATCTATATGTGATTACGTTGTCTATATATTTGATGGTTGATAGCAAAATATTTAATTGTTATTGATATGCATTCGTGAAAAATTATTTGTTTTTCTTTAGTTTATAACAGGTAAAATTATGTATATGTAAATGAATAGGGGAATTTTGTAATTTTCTAAAAAATTTCTTTTTTTAAATAAGGTCATTGGCGTCGGGGGCATTGACGACGACTTGCCCATCTGGAGGACAGTTCTTTATATAATATATATAAAGCTCATTGGTGAAGGACAAAAAGTCATTGGCGACGGTCTGTCCGTCGCTAATGACCATATTAATAAATTTTTTTAAATAGCTATTAGTAGACGGCTTCTGTCGCTGTCAGCAAATGGTTAATCGACAATGATTTATTTACGACATTTATCGTCAATGACCTAATTCCCGACAGCGAACTATAGGAATCAGGGGCGACGACATGTGGGGCGACGGGTGTTGCCGTCACCAATGACCTCATTGCCGACAGTAGGTGGGTCATTAGCGACGACAATGCCCGTCAGCAATGACCTTTTTTTTATAGTAAAATTCATTTCAAAACTCTCTCGTAATGACTTTTTAAATTTATATGATGAATTTGAGCCATTACAAAAAATCGGTTTTTTGTAGTGATTAAACATACACCTCTAAAGATTTTGCTAATTTATTTATAATCTTTTTAAATTTGAACATAAATTTAATTGACTTAGTTGATTGCAATAGGTATATCGTTATTATCAAAGTTAGTTGTGATTATCTATTCGTGAATTTATTTATGGATACTAGATTGATAACCCGTTTGTCAATAATGTAATCTAAAATTAATGTACATGTCATTTAGTGATATAATTTTTTATTTTTTTGAAGTCACATTTTGAGAAATACAATATACTTTTATAATTAAGTACATCATTATTATTACAATATTAATCATCAATCAAAAGTAATCTCATGCATAGAGGAGAAAGAAACAAACCCACAAACAAGTCTTAAAGAGAAAACAAACTTTCATAATAAAAAAAATAAACTCACCTACTATGAGAATTGAACCAGAAATCAGTACCTTAGTTCTAACATCTAGGCTAAAACTTTATCGATATTTAGTGTTATAATTTGAGTATTAATACTATAGTATGGATAATTATAACAACAATGTTATTATCACATAAAAAAAGGTTATATAATGCTCACATATATACACATACATACTATGGGTCCCCGCCTGACATGTGAGGCCCACAATATGCATGTGTGTATGTAAATATTATGCGAGTCTTTTTATATGATAGTAGCATTATTTTAATTATAATAAATTGAATATAAAATTGAAGAGTTATATTATAATATATATCAAAATCATTGTTTATATTTTTTAATACATGCATGTATATTCTTGGAATAACACAATATAAGATACAAAAAATTTGGTATAATTATGAACCCAAGGGTCAAGGTTTTGTATACTTGGAGCTCTCATATATACCATATTAAGAACAATGCATCTAAAAACGTTAGTTATTAAAAAAATATACCAACAATGTATATCAAATTAACAAAATATAAGCTTCTCTGCTGGATAATGAAAAAATATATTGTAAAATAACTTCTACAACATATAATAAAATTAGGAAAAAGAGGAGTATGTCTCTTTGACACATATAAGTATTTCAAAATAACCATTAATAAAAATGATGAAATGTCAAAATAACTATGAATGAAATATTTTAAAATAACATGAAATATATAAACTTGTGTATCTTGGACACATACTCTTTTTTTCCATAATATTATTAATATTGTTTTACCCATATTTAAGTAAAAAAATAATGTTAGAGACATCAACTATACATAAAAAGTTATGCATGCATTGTATAAAAAAAGAGACAAAATATGGAGCGAGACCTACAATTGAATATTTTACACATTTTTGATAGGTAAGTAATGTATTTGTCTTGTGTACTCGATCTTAATGCATAACCTTTTGTGTACAGTTAGTGCACATAGTCGTACACAAGACACTAATTGTGACACCCCCAAAATAGGTATACATAACTCATTCTGAGTCGTCAAATACATGGTACAGAATTCAAATACAAACTTAATTATACAACTGTCGTGTAATATAAGCTGAGAGTTTTAACACGATTATTGTCTCATAGACAATATTCAAACTCAAATAGAGTCCTCATTAGAATTATTATTACACTATTTTATAAAATAGTGAGGACTACTATAGCCACCTGTTAGAGTTTATACCCTAGAGGCCAATTATTTGATATAATTGCTTAACGTTTTGATATTATATTTGATTGAATAAATATATAATTTTATTATAGTTTTATTTAATGCGTAATATAATTGTTAACATAATAAAATTCCTTAGAATAGTGATACAAATTATATAGTTTCAAGTATGTGACTTGAACATGAGATTATATATATTACCATTAGTATCAGTGTTCTTAAATGTCCCTAGTCGAGTATCATTGTTGATGGGACAACAATGATGCATTGAGACTAATATGTGGATCGATCGATGACCAAATCTCATTGGTCATAAATATATGAGATATTAAGTCAATGCAGTACATTACATGTTAGAGAACGATGTCTTTGGACGGACCCACCATGAGAATTCTATATGGAGCATTATGCGAAGTGTCATTAGCAATTCTCATAGTGACAATGATGTAATGGTCCTCCGACCAAAATCGCTATATTACTACACGAGAATTTATGTACTTTGATATCATCAAATGTCACCTTTAATAGGGTGGACTATAAAGGTGATTATTGGGTTCATCATTAACCGTGGTGAGAAATATGAGTGATCTAGATGGAATTTAACCATCCTATATATTATGGGTGATATCCATAGGCCTCTTGATTGAGTAGGACTATGAAATGCATGGCTATGCTCAAATAGTGATTTGTTTCATATAGTCTACTCATTGATCAAGAAAACTTCGAGATTAAATTATGAAGAGTATGACACATTCCATGACTCGAGTTTAATCTAGGATATTAAGGTTAAAAGGATTAAATTACATTGAAACATTGGTCACGAAAAGGTTGCATCGAATCATCGATCTTATTATTACTTGGGTAGCAAATGATGCATTACTAGATGCCGCTTCGCTTTATATAATTTTATAATATGATTTTAAAATTATTGCCAACGTAATAATAACCTATAGGGTCACACACATTGAACGTTATTTAAAAGGGAATTAATTTAAATTTTAAGGATTTAAATATATTAATATGATTAATAGTATTTAAATCACTTAATTTAAATTAAAAGGATAATTTGTATATATGTATATTAATTAAGTAAGACTTAATTAAGAGATATATATATAAATTGATTTTTTATAAAATTAGGTTTTGATTTGATTAATTCCTTTTAACTACTATATATATGATATATAGCAAACTACTTAGGGTAAGATATCTAATTAAAAAAAAACCTAGCCGCTTCTTAGAGAGAGACTAGAGAGAAAAACAGCTTCGAAAAATTCATTCCTTTTGGTGGCTAGTCACCGAAGTCCTTCTTATTGCGAGAATCGTTCGACGGTTAGATGCGGCGTTAATAATGGATACTGGTAGAGGCGCAATCAGTTTGTATTATGTTAGAGATTCGAAACAGCGTTGGTTTGATTCTCGCTTTTGTTTATATCCGGTATAATCTCTAAACCTCTGAATTAATTGATTTTCGCATGGATCCCTGCTTTTAGGGTTTGGAAATTGCTTTAAAATTTTAATTTCATTTTATGCGTTTAAATGTAGAAGCCCAACACCACCATCTCGGACTGTCACTCCACTCCCCGACTAGTCCCAGCTATGTTCTTATTTCCTGAAGAGAACAATGAAAGCAAAGGGTGAGCTCAACTAGCATAATAAAGAATATTATGACTAAGATAATGCAGAATAAATTATCCTTAGTCTTCAACAGTGTAAAACTGATAGAATATAATAGACAACAAGTTTAACTGCAGCGGAACAAGCAATCCATTAGAAGAGTCAAGTAGAGCATAATATCTACTATCTTCTATGATTTAAAAGTTCATCATTAATATTTTATCGTTGTAACACAGCTCAATAAAATAAACCACATCACCGAATTATCCATACACTACGGGCCAAAGATATTCGTTAGTATCACATCCACGAATTATCCATGCACTATAGGCTAAGGATATTAGTTATTATCACCAATGGTCATGATCATGCCAACAACTATCCATCAATGCACTACGGGCCAATGAGGACTTTTATCACATCATTTGTAACATTACAGGTCATGATTATAACGATACATAATTTCTGGTCATAATCATACCCATCAACAGTCCATCTATACACTACGGGCCAAAGATGACTTTCATCACAATATAAGCATGAGGATGATGACAATGATATAAGAATTCAATTAAGTGAGATCAAGGATAAATTTTAAAGATTTATAATTCAATTTATCCAGAGTTTAAGAATGTCCAAATTTCAACATGATAACTTCTTTATGGAGTAAAATTCAAGAATAATATTCATGTATCAAAAATAATTTGGACAAAAAAAAATCACTTTTTATCGTGAATAGTACTCCGGGTGAATAGTACCTGAGTAAATATTACCTCATGAATAGTACTTCGTGAATAGTTTTCCGACATGAAAAGATACAAATTTAACAAGAATGTTCAGAAAAATATTTTCGTGAAAAGATACTAGATGAAGCGCAAATTTCAAGGATATTCTACTAATTTCAAGGAGTATAGAAGCAATACTTATCAAAATAAGTGTAGAATTAGGAATATGAAACGAAATAATATTACTTACATACTACAAAGTATGGAAGAAAATATTATTTTTTACGAATATTGAACAAAAATAATATCCCTTACCTTAAAAGGAGAGTATTTCTGACTGGTATGACGGGGATACTCTTGAAGAAAAATTATACTGTTTTCTACACTCAAAACTTCCTTAAATTCAAAAGAAATACGCTCAATATTATAGAAGAATAATTCTCTAATTCTGGTGTGATTTTCAATTCTAAACTAAGCATCCTATTTATAGGAGAATGGCAGGAAACTTTTTAAGAAAAATAATCACGGACGCACAATGCAGGAATCATGGGCGCAATTCACCGGCGAAAAATTTGATATTCACCAGATTTTTACTATGCAACACTATACTGCACTATGCATTACTATGCAAACAATATGCAGTACTATGCAATCAAATAAAATATAATAAATTCTATTTTATATAAAAAACAAAACCTATATATATATATATATATATACACACACACATACACACCCGCACACATACACCTTATATATATATATAAGTAATAAAACAAAACTGAGATAACTTTCTACCGACGATTTTAAAAAAATGAGTAAGTGGGGGGTCCATGTAATAAGTCAAATTTATAACATATACTTCATAAAAAAACCCCTCTATTTATCTCAATTTACTTGGCTTCACTAAACACATTTTAATAACATTTATTTATCATTAATATTATAACTCATAATATTAACAACCAGATCATTTCCAGGAAAGAGGGGGCTTTTCGATAAGGACTTCTCTTTATTGGCGCGCAATTAGGTGACCAAACCTGTAAGACCCCGAATTTTATGAAATGAAAGTATTCAATTTTCTTATAATTGTATTCTATTTAGTAAATGGTCATGATAAAGGTTAAAGTTAAGGGTGATATTTGAAAATTTTGCAAAGTAAGCAAGTTGTCATTAAATATTCTTTTGGTCGAAGAATATTCTTTTTGTTGAGAAATATCCGTACGACGACATAATCATTAGTGGACCCCATAATGGAATAACTATCGGATATAGAAAGCGACAGAAATAAACTTTTTATAAAAATAACGATAAAACTTTTACCGTTAAACTGTTAAAATACCGGTGATAAAAGTACAGTAATATGCGTGGTTGCACAGTAGCACACGGTATTGTACAGTATCTCTAATTATTGATGCTTATGTAAGAAGTCACTCAGTTTTATTCAATTATTGTTACAGTAGTTGCTGCATAATATCTCATATTATTGATTCAATTATTGTCATAGTATCATCTGCACAATATTTTATATTATTAAGCTAATAATTGAGACAACACATTTATTCATATTATTTTTATATTATTGACAATGTCTAAAAAGTTCAGTCGAGAAAAGGGGTTAGGTCATCTAATTGCGCACCAATAAGGAGAAATCTTTATCGAAAAACCCCCTTTTTCCTGGGAACGATCTAATTGTCAATATTGTGAGTTATAATATTAATGATGAATAATTGTTAAAAGGTTAAAAATGTGTTTATTAAAGATAAGTGATTTGTGGTAAATATTTATTTAATTTTTGATATAAATATAAGGATTTGTTATGAGGCGTTTGTTATAAGTTTGACTTATTATTCTATAGAAAGGTGTACTAATTTTATGGATCGCCGGTGGTGGTTTTAATAGTAAATTAATCTGGACCGTTGGTGGTGGTTTTAATAGTAAATCAATATGGACCATCAGTGGTGGTTTTAATAGTAAATCAATCTGGACTGTTGGTGGTGGTTTTAATAGTAAATCAATCTGGACCGTCGGTGGTGGTTTTAATAGTAAATCAATCTAGACCGTCGGTGGTGGTTTTAATAGTAAATCAATCTGGATCGTTGGTTGTGGTTTTAGTAGTAAATCAATCTGGACCGTCGGTTGTGGTTTTAATAGTCAATCAATATGGATCGTCCGTTTTAATAGTAAATCAATCTGGACCGTCCGTGAATCAGTTACTATTTAGTCCATTCTCCTATAAATAGAAGCTTATTTCTTCTTTCATTCTCACCAATTCACTAAGACTCACAGGAGAAACTAGAGAGAGAAACTATGAGAGCAAGAAGAAGAGTATTCTGCTATTTCACTATTGCAGTATTCAGTCTTCTATTAAGGTAAGGGGTGTTATTTCTTTTTTATTCATAAGCGATATTATTTCTTTTTATATTCTTAAATCTAAACTTACTATGGTAAGTATTTCTTCTATAATTCCTAAAATTAGTAGAATATCCTTGATTTTTGCGCTTCATCTAGTATCATTTCATTGGAATATTGGTCTAAACTTTCTTATTAAAATATTTTTACTCTGGGTACTATTAACGGGTTACTATTCACTTGGGGATTCGGAGTACTTTGCATAACGGGGTACTATTCATTCGGTACTATTCACGGGTTACTATTTACTCGAGTACTATTCACTCAGGAATTATTCACTCGGGGATTCGGGGTACTTTGCATGACCGGGTACTATTCATTTGGGTACTATTCACGGGGTACTATTCACTACAAAAGTGATTTCTTTTCTTTCCAAATTATTTTTGATACATGAATATTATTCTTGAATTTTACTCTATAAAGCAGTTATCATGTTGACAATTTGGACATCTTGAACTCTGGATAAATTGAATTATAAATCTTTAAAATTTATCCTTAATCTCATTTAATTGAATTCTTATATCATTGTCATCATCCTCATGCTTATATTGTGATGAAAGTCATCTTTGGCCCGTAGTGCATAGATGTATTGTTAATTAGTATGATTATGACCAGGAAAGTTTGTATTAGTATAATCATGACCTGTAATGTTACAGATAAATGATGTGGTGAAAGTCCTCTTTGGCCCGTAATGCATAGATGGACAGTTGTTTGGCATACTCATGACCACTGGTGATACTAACAAATATCCTTGGCCCGTAGTGCATGGATAATTTGTTAATGTGATACTAACGAATATCCTTGGCCCGAAGTGCATGGATAAAATGATGATGTGAAATGTTTGTTGATTGGTATTACAGGGTTAAAATATTAATGATGGATTTTTAAATCATAGAAGATAGTAGACATTATTCTCTACTTGACTCTTCTAATGGATTGCTATTTTTGCTGTAGTTGTTGATCTAAAACTTGTTTTCTATTGTATTCTATTAGATTTTTCCCCGTTGATGACTAAGGATAATTTGTTCTACATTATCTTAGTCATAATATTCTTTACTGGGCTAGTTGAGCTCACCCTTTTCTTTTTGGTTCCATTGTTCTTCTTAGGAGGCGAGAATATAACTAGGACTAGTCGGGAAGTGGAGTAATAGTTCAAGATGGTTTTTATAGCAGTCCTCACTAATTTGTAAAATAGTGTGATAATAATTATAATAAGGACTTTATTTGAGTTTGAATATTGCCTACACGATAATATCTGTATTAAAACTCACAGCGTATGTTTTGTCTTATTTTATACGACAATTAATAGTTGTATTAATGAAGTTGTATTTGATTTCTGTACCATATATTTTATGACTACCCCAAATCCAGGTATTTGAAACTCGAACTCGGTGCTTCACGATACCATTTCTATAAGCTGAATAATGTAGTAATAATATTACATTCAAACTTAATTTACATACATCAAAGTTTACTTCCCAGGTACGAGACCTTCAAATACATTCCATACAATACCTGAATAGATACCAATACTAACTATAACCATTAACTCATAATATAACTCATTCGAACAGCTTCCCTTTTTCCCTTGTTCGTGCCTGAGCCTTCAGGTTGCTCATACATAACTGAAAACATTTAATTTAAGCAAGGGTGAGCATTTGAGTGCCCAACAAGTAATAGCAATTATATATATAAGCTGAAAGAATATAAGTATTCTCCTTACATAACACTTCTACAACGAATTGAAAGTTGTGAAGTAATCTGTACTGATAAAAAATTCACATAACAACTCTCTTTCAAATTCTTTAAATTTGGCTCTGGCTCTACCCTTGAATAGGGTTTAAGAAACATACTATGAACATTCTTTTTATTTTCGAAAAGGTTTAGCAGAAATCCATTCGCAAACCGTCACAACTTACGGGCACGGAGGGTGATCAGCCCCGTTGTACCTTGTATTGATCAATACAACATAACTTGAACGAAATTCATCGCTCACTTTATCCGCCTCGGCGCAAAAATTTTCCCCATATAGGGATGTTCATACATGTTTGGTTCCAAACCTGAAGGTTTTTAATCTTGCTCAACAATAATATGTAATTCAACATATATATACGGGTAATTGACAAAGGTGTATCAACATGTGAATAAATGCCATGATTATCCAAGTGGGGACACTTGTATAACCATTTAGAAATTAACGAACAGAAAATATATCTGAATTAACATGTTGATAATCAAAGCGTACATAATCTGTACAGGAATAGAAAAGAATTTTGAAACTTCTTACTCATGTCCATTGCATAAAGGAAATGCAAAGGTAGGATACTTGCCTGATTCGCTGATTACAAATCTCAACTTAGGTTCTATCTCTTTATATCACAACCTATCATTAATCAAATCATTCGTTCGATTAGAACAATATATCTTAACACATAGTACTGTCTATTACAGTCAGCACATAGTCTAATCATATAATCACAGTGATCATACTTTTAGTTCCTATTCTATACTTGAAATATTTTTATACATTTTTCAAATATCTCATCCATGCTCTTACGGTAGCCTTTTCTTTCTTTTATAAGGTCTAACATTTGTCGGCGTACCGACAGCTTTATCGGGTAAATACTGAGTCTAAGACTCTTATTCTATTCCTCAACATCTGTAAATATCAGACATCTTATTTTTAATCATTTTCAAAATTTCCGTAAATAAAAAATTTAAAATAATTCAAATCATCACTAAAGGGCCTATAGTGATATAATCATTTATAGGTGTTCTTCTTCAAATTCGAAACTTCATAATCGGTTCTCAAGTCACCTAGTTTGGCTTCTACGCTATAACTTTCAAATATCGTAATCATAATTAAATGATTTAAACATTAAACAATTCCATTATCATTAATAGTTTAATTAATACTAAACTATTAATGAAACCATTACTAAAATATAAAAGTTATTTATAATAACTCAAACTATTTTTAAAACATTTATATTACCTTTAAATGATTTTTAAAACAATAAAAATCATTTTAAATAATTACCATTAATATTTAAATATTAATGTACTATTTATCCAAATATTAAAAGTCATTAATTATAACTTAAAATATTTTTAAATCCTTAAGTCTTTAAATGGTTTTAAATAAATAAAACTATTTTTAAACTATTTATTTAATAATAATTATTAAATAAACTAAATATCATTAACATTATCTTAATATCATTAATATTTAATTATTAATGAAATTATCATTTAAATATTAAAAGTTATATTTTATAACTTCAAATATTTTTAAATACCTTATTTTCATTTAAAATAAAATTTATAATATTAAAATCATTTTTAAACTAAATTATTTAATATAATCATTAAATAACTTTAATATCATTAATAATAATTAATTAATGAAATTCATCACAAAATATTAAAAGTCATCACAAATAACTCATTTACATAATCAATTCCAAGCCAAAATAAACATAGTAAACTAACTAGTTTATTAACAACACTAACTAAACTTCAAAAATTCAAACTTAAATAACATTACAAAAATTAAATAACATACCCGAAAATACGAATTCACAAACTGAATACGTACTTCCACGCCAAAATTTAACTAAGGAGATCTTTATAAAAAGTCCTCCCACAAAAAAGCCTTTTTCAAAAATTGGAGGCCTTATTGTTGGTGAATGAAACAATGGCCAAGCCCTTCTATCTATAGGTTTAGAAAATGGTGAAGTTCTCAATTTAGTCGATGTGGGACTTGGTTTAAACTAATCTTTCAATAGCTCACTTTGTGATTTTCTCACACCTTGCTCATCTATCAGAAAATTCCCAACTTTGGATATGTTATACATGGTATACCAGAGTATTTTTTAAAAATATAACCCAGTAATTTCTGACCTCTTAGGAAGCCTAAAACAGACCTCAAAAATGTCCACTCGCAACCGTTTTTATCTATTTCCCAGATTTACCCTCTTTCGCTAAAACAGTCATAACTCTTTCGTTTTAAAACATTTTTAGATTTATTCTTGAGCCTGTGAAGCTATCTTCCGAGACTACAACTCTTCCCTACTGACTTATTTCCAAATTCCGAACACGTCAGCCCAGAAATTCCGTTCAAGTGGACTGCACCGCACTTGTTGGACAGTTTTGACACTACTACTTTGAAATATCATAACTCTCTCCTCCGATATCGGATTTAGTCCATTTCGGAGTCTATGGAAAGCTTATTCAGTGTACTACAACATATCAAAAGTCCAGACCTTTTAAAGTACAAAAAGTGGACGAAAATGCCCCCATTACAAACTGCCCAAAATCAGTTTATCATGATCGGTCAACCATGTTTGACCATCTATAACTTCTAATCTATACATGATATGGACTTGATTCTTTTTGCAGATTAAAGACCACATATCAGGCTACACATAACAACTTTTAAAAAACAAAACTCATGATCGAGCAAAGAGTTATGGCCTCTGACATTTGATGAAAAATAACAGAATTCGGTTTTTCCAACTTGCTTAAATCTTCAAATTCGTGCACTTTGATGTTATGGGTCTTTGGTTTATCAACCCATATCATCAATTAATATCCTATTACACAACTTTAAATAATCAATTGCATCAAATAACATCGAATCAAAGGATTTATAGGTTTAGTGTTCTTATACCCTTTTTGCCAAAAAATTCTTGATTCTTGCTTCTGATTTGTTATGGGTGATGGTTGGGCTTTGTTTAAGAGTGTATGAGCAATCTTGTACAAGGCAATTAAATGTAATATTTAATCACTAGATTTAATTCTTATAATTTACCAATTAACTTCTATCCTTTGGTAAATTAAAATACTTATACAATAACATCGAAATTAAACCCGGTAATTAAAATTAGGGTTTTCTATAGAAAATTTAAGATTCTATAATTAGGGTTTCTCAACGTCATCAATTAGGGTTTCTAATTGACCATTAGTGGTTCTTTAATTATCTGTGTATGTTACTAACACAGTCGTTACAGTTTCTAATTTCAACCGGTTAGGGTTATAATAATTAGGGTTTGTCCTAATTATCGACGTACAACAATAATTAGGGTTTCTTCTAATTACCGATATTCTTATACACAAAGAACTTCATATACACAATACTACTCGTAAATATCTCATAACCGAGTTTAATAATTAGGGTTTCACAACACGGTAATATCTTTGTGACCTAATTGGTCAGTCGTTTTACTCAATATTATCTGTCACTAATACATACACACGATACATAATTATGGTAATCAGAAAATCATTATATAAATAATATAATATTATTATTCTCATCTCTTGATCACAATCCCAATCCGTGGTTTGGATCTCATATCCTCGACTTATTCTTCGTACACAAAGATCAATAATCAAGTTAAAATAATTAACTTAAATATTCCGAACAATTCATATAATAGAATATTTATTATATAAATCTAATTATCACTTCATATATTATTTCCAATCATGTTTTCATGAAAATAATTAATAAAAACATTTCTACTACGTAAATTTATTACCATATAATTTGTGGTAATTAATAATTCCAAAATTATTTCTAATTTTTCAAGTAATAAATATATTCGCATTTATCGTTCACTTTACTTGACACTTAGTCTCGCTCATTAAATAAAAAAAAAAATTTATACGCAAAATTTCTTATTTATTTTATATAGAAACAAGTAATAAAGTGATAAGAAAAGTATCGTTCCCACGAGGAATTATTTAATAAAATTACCAATTACTAACTCTTAACAAATCAATTTTATTTAAACAATCTCAAATTGTGATTTTTTTTCCTCTAATTAAGAAAACTAAATTAACTAATTAAACTAAATTGCTTTATAAATGAATTCAAATAAATAAAGATTAAGACTTGATATCCCCAATTATGAACTATAAATCAATTATCCAATTATCCCAATTATTATACCTCTTGAATTGTTAACGAGAATTCTCAAATGTCAAAAGTCCTTTTCAAGTGATCAATTGACTTCTATTTAATCCAGATTAATCTTGCTATATTCCTATGCAAAACAATTGAATTAAACTCCTTGATTCCAATTCCTTATGTGTTACATGCGGTGAACAGATATTTCCATTCAATTCACGAACCTAATTATTCACCATGCAAATAACTAAGTCACATGTTATCATGCCCAGTTCTAACCCTAGAATTCCTCTTTCAATTCCTTCTAGAGTAACAAGGTAATTCTTGATCAAATAATTAATCAATAAGCTCAAGACAAGATAAACAATTCAATTTGACACAAATAATTGGAATAAATTGAATAACTAATTTATAGACATAAAGGTTCAATTGAAATCTTAATAAAAGAGATTAGTTCATAATTAATGAATTAAAACCAAGAATCCACAACCCAATAGACATTAAAAGATAAAAGTATGATAAGAGAGAGAATAGAATACATTGTCGTTACCGAATCGATGCTCCCCTCTTGCTCTTGCTCTTGATCTTGAGTGTTCTTCAATTTGCTTCAATCTCAATGGCTAATTAAGAACTAGGGTTTATATTCTAATCTAATGGAGTGTTTTATCTAGTCTAATCTATGTAATCTCCCTTTATTTTATGCCTTACATCATGTATTTATAGGTTACAAGTCCAATTTTTAGCTTAGGAACAAACCCAATCAATTTGGAGTCAAAAAAGATGTCAAAATTAAGCCCCAAAACGCGTCCAAGCCTTGACCAACTCTTCCCAGTGCCCAGTGCTTTGGGCTGACCTATGTAACACTTCTCCCCAGCTCCCCATATGAGCATAGGCTTAAAATGGGCGCCCCGTTTGGAACATTTTTTGGAAATTTTTCTACTCAACGTCCTTTGGGAAAATGGCCATAACTTCTTCGTCCGAACTCCGATTTTGATGATTCAAGATGTTCCGGAAAGAGGAGACGTAGATCTACAACTTTCATTCTTTGAGTTTTTCGAAATAAGGTCCGAAAAATACTCAAATTGGCTCTGAAGTGACTATTGTGTAAATGGCAAGCCAAAAACGCGAATCTAGCCACCCCTAAACGTCGATCCAAGTAACTTTTGTCCCAATTCCTACAAAACAACATAAAACATGCATGAATAGACACAAACACTTAAAATCAACCAAAAGATTAAGCTCAAATGCACTCAATTATGAGTATAAAACTCACTCATCAAATACCCCCAAACTTAAACATTTGCTTGTCCTCAAGCAAAAATACAAAAAGAACTAAAATAAACAATAGAACTCAACTACATGAATGCATATGCATGATCTACTTCCTAATATACCTACGAACCCGTAATAAATCGGTATGATATATATATAAACAAGCCCTCAAAGATACCATTGGTACTCAAACAATATATCCAATCAAGTCAAAATCCATAACTCTAACCAATTAGTCAATCCAAACCGGTCATCACCCATGTTGTGTGTGTGTGCTTGTTAACCATTCTAACCAACCACGAGTTCAAGATAATCACATAACAAACTTCTTAGAAGGAAAATTTTAGTTCAATTCAATTACTTTTGTGAACATGACAACTCAGGTTAAAACTAAGCAATTACCAAGTCTTAGGGTAAATCAAGATTTATTTATACTTTTATTCAACCACGAGGGCATTTTTGCTCTTTCTCGTGTTTTATTCATTTTTTTTTTTCTCATGGTTGTGCAATGTCTTATTCCTTAGGCTTTTCGATTGCTACCTTAACGAGCTTTAGACCAACGACTCCCAAGCCATTAAGACCTTAGGGCGCTAGGTGTAAAAACAATCCCCTCGAACTTACTTACTCAAGTAACAAAGGCCACAAAACTAGACAAGCATGCCACGGTGTTTATTCTTTTTTTTTTTTTTTTCTTTTTTTTTTCTTTTTTTTCTTTTCATCATTTCTTTTTTTTTTTTTTTTTTTTTTTATAATATATATATCCCATAGATTCCCCCAAACTCAAGCTTTTACGTCATTCCAACCTTTACTTGCTTGTTCACTAATTTCCTTAAATTTTAACCAAGATTTTCCCTCGAAAACAAATTATGAAACCCTTGAACCAAGTGGATTAAAATAGTTAAACTTTAAGTGCTAACAGGTTACATAAGTTTAAGACAGAATTTCGAGATTATCATCATGATTAAAATTAGAACTCATCATCAATTATCAACATTGTTCAAGTTAACATGCAAAACCAATCTTATCATAGGTAGAGCTAAGACCACACCAACCTATCACATGATTCATGCAAAAAAAAAAAATGCAATTATACTACATGAACACATACTAATGCAACACATATATGAATATGCAAATAACTACCATGTATTATATGCAACCTAAAAAAACACAATGCTAACACAAAAAAAATGAACTACCATGCAGATAACTAACTATATGCAATACGACACTAAAATGCCCCCAAACTTAAACTAGACATTGTCCTCAATGGTGAAATATAAAAAAAAGTAAGCGCGAGGACTTCCACGAAAATATAACAATCTTCCTCCTTGTCCACTAAGTTTGGAGAATAGGCTAAGCACATGGAACAAATTGGGCACCACACTTGAATTTGACTTGAATAACCTGTAAACCATGATAGAAACAATTTTATTAAATTCTAAATAAATGCAAATTCAAAACTACTAATATAAAACCTAATAAAAACTAAAAATAAAAATTAAACTTGGGTTGCCTCCCAATAAGCGCTTGTTTTATAGTCTCAGCCTGACTTCTTCAATTCTCTATCCAATTCCCCTTCAAAAATTGAGGAATCCTCCATCCATCGATGTGAATGTCTCTTTTGGGAGGTTCCCATTAGCAAAAAACCCTTGAATGAAAGTCACCTAGCATGCTTTTTGTATATATGTTCCCCATTAAGAACGTCCAACAACTAGGTGTTTTCTCCATTATGTCTATGATCAGATTGGGGCATTGAAGCTTAATAAACATAATGGGATCTTCCTCTATCTTCTCCTTTTCATCCCACCATGACTCCACAACTGTACTAGCTCTTATGTCACAAAGAGCTTTGCCGACGACATGACTGCCAATTGTGCATGGTTTTGTAAAACTACCCGAATTCTTGAACTTTGGTGGAGGAGGCACATGGGATACTAATGAAATCGGCTCATCTTTGTTAAATCTTACAGTTAAATCTTCGTCGATCTCCTTTTCTTGGTTCCCAGTTGTTTCCGCTTTTTCAACATCTTGTGGCTCATCTTGACGTTTTTCGGTTTCCATAATTTCCTCTTTTTCCTTTGTTGCGTTGTCCCTTTTTTCAATGTCCTTGAGAGTCTCTTGCAAATCCTTTCCACTGCGTAAAATCATAGCCTTACAATGCTCATCTCTGCCCGGATTTATCTCTGTATCACTAGGGAGTGCTCCATGGGGACGGTTGTTTAATGCATGTGCTATCTGCCCCAATTGATTTTCCAGATTCTTTATCGGCGCACCTTGGCTTTTCATTTCATATCTACTTGATTCAATAGCTTGTCTTGTTCCTCGTTCTTTTTGTCGGTAGCCTAATAATGAATTTTTCCAAGGCTTCCTCCCAACTTTGAT
Organism: Panax ginseng; assembly: GCA_020205605.1. Lineage (NCBI taxonomy): Eukaryota > Viridiplantae > Streptophyta > Magnoliopsida > Apiales > Araliaceae > Panax > Panax ginseng. The sequence goes on from CM035137.1 coordinate 92,964,754, forward strand.
TTCTTCTCTGGTTTGTTGTTGAGTCGATTTTGAAATCCGGATGTGTTTTGTTGTCTAGGTGCTTGAGCTTGATTGTTACTCCATGAAAAAATCCGGGTGATACCCCAATCGATGATGATAGTTGTTGGGATAGACATAATTATTGGGGTAATCACCACCATCTTTATCTTAAACTCGGCGATGGTGCATTGATGACTCATATGATTTCGACCCACAATAATCACAAATAACTTACCACACTTTGACGACGTTGTGCTTCAAAAAGCGTCTAACCTCCTCGAAAGTGTCTCGATCAGTCTTGACAATGCTTAAAAGTGTCGCGAGTCTGTCAATCTCTGCTCCCCTTGATTGAGTCATTTTGCCATCCTTCGACTCTGTTGGGCTGCGATAACCTCCAACGTCTTCGAATTTGCCTCAATTTGTATTGGCTCTACAGAAAATGTATTAAGTCCATCAATCCTGTTTCCTTGGTTGAGTCATGTTAGTGTATGGCCATTGATACATGAAAGTCATCCATGGTACCTAAAAAGAGAGAAATATAGGAAGAAATTAAAAATAAAAATAAAAATGTTTAAATTAAGACTAATTTGATTGAAATTAATATTGGTAAATAATTATTAAATTAATTCCCGTGAATGGCGCCAAAAAAACTTGTTGATCGATTTACATGATCAATGAATACGTGTGCAAGTATACACGATTGACAAGTAATAAAGTGATAAGAAAAGTATCGTTCCCACGAGGAATTATTTAATAAAATTACCAATTACTAACTCTTAACCAAATCAATTTTATTTAAACAATCATAAATTGTGATTAAGAAAACAATTAATTCAAAAAATAAATTAACTAATTAAATAAAATTTAAGACTTTATAAATGAATTCAAATAAATAAAGATTAAGACTTGATATCCCCAATTATGAACTATAAATCAATTATCCAATTATCCCAATTATTATGCCTCTTTGAATTGTTAACAGAGAATTCTCAAATGTCAAAAGTCCTTTTCAAGTGATCAATTGACTTCTATTTAATCCAGATTAATCTTGCTATATTCTATGCAAAACAATTGAATTAAACTCCTTGATTCCAATTCCTTATGTGTTACATGCGGTGAACAGATATTTTTCCATTCAATTCACGAACCTAATTATTCACCATGCAAATAACTAAGTCACATGTTATCATGCCCGATTCTAACCTAGAATTCCTCTTTCAATTCCTTCAGAGTAACAAGGTAATTCTTGATCGGATAATTAATCAATAAAGCTCAAGACAAGATAAACAATTCAATTTGACACAAATAATTGGAATAAATTGAATAACTAATTTATAGACATCAAAGGTTCAATTGAAATCTTAATAAAAGAATTAGTTCATAATTAATGAATTAAAACCAAGAATCCACAACTGAATAGACATTAAAAGATAAAAGTATGATAAGAGAAGAATAGAATAGAATCTTTTGTCGACCAAATCGATGCTCCCTCTTGCTCTTGCTCTTGATCTTGATGTTCTTCAATTTGCTTCAATCTCCAATGGCTAATTAAGAACTAGGGTTTATATTCTAATCTAATGGAGTGTTTTATCTAGTCTAATCTATGTAATCTCCCTTTATTTTATGCCTTACATCATGTATTTATAGGTTACAAGTCCAATTTTTAGCTTAGGAACAAACCCAATCCAATTTGGAGTCAAAAAGGTGTCAAAATTCGCCCCAAAACGCGTCCAAGCCTCACCAAACTCTTCCCGATTCCCAAAGATGGGCGCACACTGGCTAAACATCTCCCTCCCAGCGCTTGCCTGAGAAAGCATAGGCTTAAAATGGGCGCCCGTACCGGAACATTTTTGAAATTTTCTACTCTGACGTCCTTTGGGAAAATGGTCATAACGTCTTCGTCCGAACTCCGATTTTGATGATTCAAGATGTTCCGGAAAGAGGAGACGTAGATCTACAACTTTCATTCTTTGAGTTTTTCGAAAAAGGTCCGAAGAAATACTCAAATTGGCTCTGAAGTGACTGTTCTGTAAATGGCAAGCCAAAAACGCGAATCTAGCCACCCCGAACGTCGATCCAAGTAACTTTTGTCCCAATTCCTACAAAACAACATAAAACATGCATGAATAGACACAAACACTTAAAATCAACCAAAAGATTAAGCTCAAACGCACTCAATTATGAGTATAAAACTCACTCATCAATCTACTTTCTAATATACCTACTGAACCCAATAATAAATCATTATGATATATAGCAACAAGCCTCAAAGATACCATTGATACTCAAACAATATATCCAATCAAGTCAAAATCCATAACTCTAACCAATTAGTCAATCCAAACCAAATCATCACCCATGTTGTGTGTGTGTGTGTGCATAACCATTCTAACCAACCACAGTTCAAGATAATCACATAACAAACTTCTTAGAAGGAAAATTTCAGTTCCAATTCAATTACTTTTGTGAACATGACAACTCCGGTTAAAACTAAGCAATTACCAAGTCTTAGGGTAAATACAAGATTTATTTATACTTTTATTCAACCACGAGGGCATTTTTGCTCTTTCTCGTGTTTTATTCATTTTTTATTTTTCTCATGGTTGTGCAATGTCTTATTCCCTTAGGCTTTTCAGTGCTACCTTAACGAGCTTTCGACCAACGACTCCCAAGCCATTAAGACCTTAGGGCGCTAGGTGTAAAGACAATCCCCTCGGGCTTACTTACTCAAGTAACAAAGGCCACAAAACTAGACAAGCATGCCACGGTGTTTATATTCTTTTTTTTTTTTTTTTATTCTTTTTTTCTTTTCATCATTTCTTTTTTCTTTTTTTTTTTTTTGTAATATATATATCCCATAGATTCCCCCAAACTCAAGCTTTTACGTCATTCCAACCTTTACCGCTAGTTCACTAATTTCCTAAAATTTTAACCAAGATTTTCCCTCAGAAACAAATTATGAAACCCTTGAACCAAGTGGATTAAAATAGTTAAACTTTAAGTGCTAACTGGTTACATAAGTTTAAGACAGGCTCAGATTATCATCATGATTAAAATTAGAACTCATCATCAATTATCAACATTGTTCAAGTTAACATGCAAAAACAATCTTATCATAGGCCGAGCTAAGACCACACCAACCTATCACACAGATTCATGCAAAAAAAAATGCAATTATACTACATGAACACATACTAATGCAACACATATATGAATATGCAAATAACTACTATGTATTATAACTTCTTTGGAAAAATGGCCATAACTTCTTTGTCTAAACTCCGATTTTGATGATTCAAGAAGTTCTGGAAAGAGGAGACGTAGATCTACAACTTTAATTCTTTGAGTATTTCGAAATAAGGTCCGAAGAAATACTCAAATTGGCTCTGAAGTGACTGTTGTGTAAATGGCAAGCTGAAAACGCGAATCTAGCAACCCTAAACGTTGATCCAAGTAACTTTTGTCCCAATTCCTACAAAACAACATAAAACATGCATGAATAGACACAAACACTTAAAATCAACCAAAAGATTAAGCTCAAACGCACTCAATTATGAGTATAAAACTCACTCATCATTTATTTAGGTTCAAGTTGGGTATTTAATATGAAACTATATAATCATTCAAGGTTGAACTTCTGTTGAACTGTATTTGGTTTAATATGATATTAATTTGTATGTGTACATTTTCAACCCTATATGTACTTGGGGAAACATCTGTTATGTTTACTATTATGCAATTTATGTAATAATTTCTTCATGGATTATATTCATCATGTTACATGTTTGGTTGCTTGAGCTAGATATAAAAGTAAACATCTGGTATGTTTACTATTATGCCTGATATATACTCTACAAGCTAGAGCTACTGAAAAATCAGATTACATGTTGAATTAATCTTATAGGGTGTATCATATTTTCCCCTTGCAAGTAATTTTTAGGTCCTCTTGGTTACTTTTTTTAGTTTATTATTACTTTTGTGAAAAACGTCTTTCTTTGAATGTTTTTTTAAGTTTATTTTTGTATGTTTTTTCAGTTGTTAGTACAATGAGAGAAGCCGAGGAGGATTCACATTTCACATTTACCAAATTTGATTCTATTGTATGTAATGTATAGTCTGACTCTAATAGCATAATATGTATGTAGTGTCATTTAGAGTAGTTAGGAACCACATATTCCCTTTTTCATCGTTAAGTTGTCTTTACATTACATCATCTGTTATCTTAATACAAAATTTTGTTCAAAATTTGGTTTGTTTATTAGGTTATTGAAGATTTCTCAACTTGGTGAATATAGTGATTATAATCTCATCTAAGAGTCTAAGAAAGTGATCTTCTTTGTGTTTCTTTGATTTCTTCTTCATCCTTGAAAAAATATGTCTTTTTTATCTTTAGTAATCACTATGATCAAATGCGTGTATTCCATGTGAATTGACATGTGCATATTTTCATATAGTTTAGGAAGCTTAGAAACCCGTTTGAGATTCGCTTAGTAGGAGTGGATCTCAAATAGTCCCCGTTTTGGGACTATTCTTGTATGTTTTAATCTAACTTAGGTTAGTGTTAACGGCTTGAGCATGTCTTTATATTTTTTGAATTTTCAATCAGTATATATCTCTTGATGTTCTTCGGGTGCATATTTAGACTACGATGTGTTAGTTTATTTCGTGTACTTGAAGACCATGGGGAGGTGCTGCCGAAATTTCTAAAAAATTTAAAGATGTGTTCAAGTTGTTGGCATCAGTGAGGTGACACATCCAGGAATGGGATAGAAGCTTGACCCGTTAGAGTGGGAGATGAAGTTAGGAAACTCATAAGCTTGCATATACATTAACTTAGAGACTTGATTGGGTTTTTCTGTGACTCCCCCAAATCTAGGTTCTCTAACCTCAGATTCGGTGCTCACGATCTATCATCATCATAAGCATTCTATAAACTATTGCAGAATAATAAAAATACATTGTTCATTATAATAAAGTTTCATAACATAGTCCCAAGGTCTTCTTAACCTTAACTTAAACACACCATTCATATTACAAAAGGTTTACATAAGTAATTCCATCAGATAATAATAATTAACATTCATTCTAAACTATTCTTGGATCTTGCCCTTGCCTTTGTCTTTTGTATTGGATCCTTCAGGCTTAACTGAAATAAATTTCATGATATAGCAAGGGTAAGCAACTAATTTGCTTAGCAAGTTTATATACAAGGGAGATATATCATGACTAGAAAGAAGTTTTGCTTTCAATGTTCAACAATAAAATAAGATTGTGAAGGAACATGAATTAATAATCAACAATTGAATATTCGAATAATTGAATAACAAGAACTGAGTGGTTTTGAAATAACCATGAACATTTGCCAAGGTTCTTAGTCATTTAAACTGGACCTCTTAATAAGTTTTGGTATTCAAGGGGATCAGCCTTTCATACCCCATGATTTATGCATAAACACTTAATAATCCAACATCGATATCATGCCTTAATCAAATTCGTCCTTTTCTCATTCAAGAGTTCTTATTATATCAATTTAATAAGAACAGCTTTTTAAAACACATTTGATTTAACAAATTTAAACATTCTTTATCTAGCTGATACAATTAGCATAGATTTATCTCATAAACAGTTCATGAATGATGAACTTTAATTTAATTCGCAGTTCAATAATAATAGAACAAGAATTCAATTGCACCAAGTGCGAATCTCAATAATCAATATAGAGGTGAATAATCATCAATAATTATTCACTAACATGCTTTGAAAATAATAACTCGAGTTTGAGTTAGGGAACTTGCCTCGTTTGTAGGCTACGACTACGCAATTAAATTATATCCGCTAGGCAGTTTAATTATCTTCCTTTGAGAGACCTATAGTTAATCTTTCAATTAGCCATAACATAACATTAGATTATGCAATCACATAGATATTATATATTACATTTAGTTCTTAGAAATATTATCATGTCTCGATAATGTTACTATTAAATAATAAATACCTTTAATTTACTTAATATTATTAATCTTGATAATATTTAATTCACCTCTTAGTATTATTAGTTCACTAATAACACTTTTATTCGCTTATTAATATTATTAACATCTTAATAATATTTTAATACTTTACTAATATTATTAATCCTCTTAATAATATTTTAATCATGCATTAATATTATTACTTTAATAATATTTTACTTATGCTTTAGTATCATTAATCAATTAATAATACTTTATTCATTTACTAATAATATTAACCTTTTAATAATATTTTATTTATTTACTAATATTATTAATCATTTAATAATATTTTATTCCTTTACTAATGTTATTATATTTTTAATAATATTTTATTTAATCTCAAATATTATTATTTACTTAATAATATTTTAATCATTCAATAATACTTTAATCTAATATTATTAATCTTTTAATAATATTTTAATCTAAGATTAATATTTTAATCTAATATTATTAATCATTTAATAATATGTTAATCATTTATTAATGCTTAAATCAAATATTATTAACCATTTAATAATATTTTAATAAAGTTTTAATCTTAATATTTTTATTTACTTAACAATATCATATTCTAATAATATTAATATCATAATAATATTTTAGTAATTTATTAGATCAATAAACAATTTATTCTAATTGTTCACCCTTTATTAAACCACTTATTTAATATCCATAAAAAGTCATAAATAATATTTCTTATTATAAATTACCAAAATACCCTAAAATAGTCAGAATATTATATATTAGGAGTATTCAAACATTAAAATCATATTTTTCTTATTTATGACATCATTTAACTATTTATTTTCTTTTATTCATAACTTCATCATTTATAGAAAAAAATACCAAACTGATTCCAAAAATTCTTCTTTTCTGGATTTGGACAGTAAATGACCCAACAATGATCCCCAAATTTTTCTGAAATTTTAGAAAGTGATTTACTAATTTTAAAGTGCCTAAAACACTCGAATCTTGCTTCATTTTTCATAAATAGAGTTTTGCTCAGACAATTCTGAAACTTTCAGGGAATACTCTCATAACATATATGAACATACTGTAAAATATTTGGAATTTCCCAGTGTATACACTGTGAGAAATCCAGGTGTTAATACTTAGGAGTCCTTTACAGAAAAAGCCATTACGCACAACCTACACATCGAAACGTGTCCGTTCTTTTTCCTTCACGTAGATAACTTCTTAAGGTACCTCTTTGATTTTTTCCAGATTTTTAAAACACTTGAAACTATCCGAAACAGCCTTAAGAAAAATAGGGACAGTAGCTTTTTTAGGGTTTAAAGCTTTAGTTCTCTATGTGGACTGTTTTGGGGAAAAAAAACCCCATGGCTTCAATACTTGCTTGATTTGTGTTCTACCACTTGAGTTTACTAGATAAATCATGTATCTAGCACCCTCCTTTGACGAATCACAAATCCAAGTTGTAAAACTTGAGTTACACAAGATTTAGTGGAAGAAAAACAAGGGTTTCACCCCTTGGAGAACATATGCTCATTTCCTTCCTCTAAATCTATATTCTAATACACAAGATACTTAGTCCTACACATGAGACATGTAGAACTAGGGTAATTTGAGTATTAGACCATAACCCCATATATTTTGAGGTAATAACCAAAATAGAAGAAGAATAAGAAAAAGAATGGAAGAGAACCTCACCTAGTTTTCTTTGCTATCCTTCTTGTTCTTCCAAAGTAAGTTATGAATTTAGGATGCATGAACAATGAACTCCTCTCCCTCTCTAGAATCTGAACTTTTCCTCTCTCTCTTGCTAAGCTTTGTGTTTTGATGGGTTGGGAGAAAATAGAAGAAGAAGAAGAATGGTGGAGGAGTAAAATGAAATGAGATAGATATTATGTTGGTGAATTGGAGTGGAATGCTAATATCCTCCATGTTTCTTTTGTCCCTTGGAAAAAAGGGTTAGCCTTATCCCTTCCTAATCATGCCTAATCATGCCATTAAGGTTGCTAATTAAGCTTTCCACCAATAGGAGCATGACACACTTATCCTTGAGTGTAAGACTTCTACTTATGGAACTTGATTAGCTTAATATTCTTGCCTTAAAAAGGCTAATGTGGCCAGCTATATATATGCCCACTAATTCCTTCATTTATCTTTTATTTTAATGCATAAATTAGATAAATCAAAGGTCTAAAATACCCTTAATCAAGTTGGCTACGTTTGGGCTTGCATTTAATTTTTTTTGGGCTTCTCCTTTAATTGTTTTAGGCCATGTAATAAACATAGTCTCATAATTTTAAAATATGTTATCCTAATTGTTTATTTAGGGTTTTCATTCCCAATCTTATAAAATTTAATTACTTATACATGTGACTTTAGCTCATAACCTAACTAGGTTTACTAGAAATAGGTTTAAAATTATTAGTCACTTGAAATAACAAAATTATCCACTTAAGTTAGTATACATATTAAATACTAACCTTTCCTTATTACCATAACCCTTAGGTTATTTAATTGTCTCATCTAATGTATAATTAGGTTATGAAGCTTTTATTTTTTAATGAAATCTATATATATCCATAACTATAGTATATATGTTTATTGATTCATGCACCACTTCACATATTAAATCACTATATAGCACAAATTTTTAAAATATCAATAATGTACATACATATATAGTGACTTGAAATTCACGGTTATTACATTGTCTAACTTTTCATATATATAGCAGACAGTTGTCCAAGATGTATGTTGATCGAAGTTGGATGGAACGTAGGGTAGCCACTGATAAGAGTGGGCTTAGCTCTGAGTACCGTAATGGGGTTGAACAGTTTCTCAATTTTGCGTTTAAGCAAGTCAGCGGCGATGAGATCAGATGTCCTTCTAAGAGGTGTGTGAATGAAGTGTGGAAGGAAAGGAGTGATGTCATGTGCGACTTATTTACGTATGGGTTCAAGCAGGGTTATACGACATGGATCTATCATGGGGAAACCTGGTTAGATGAACATGAATCAGAATCGGAATCCAGAGGTGATGATACCTTTGACTGTACTAACATGATAGTTGAAGCTGTTGGTTCATACTTCCAGTGGAATACAGACAGGGATGGCAGTAGAGTCGAGCAAGAGCCGAATGATGGGGCTAAGGGTTTCTATGAGTTATTGCATGAAGCAGCGACACCAATCGTATGATGACACGAAAAAGCACCGCCTTTATCTCGTCGTGACTAAGTTTTTACACTTCAAAAATAAGAATGACTGTAGCGAGAGAGGTTTTAATGAACTGTTAAGCATTGTGAAGGAGTGCATACCTGCAGACAATAAGTTACCGGAGTCGTACTATGATGTGAAGAAAAAGGTCAAAAGGCTCAATCTAGGGTATGAGAAGATTGATGCTTGTGAGAATGACTGTATGTTGTATTACGGTGATGTCAATAAAGAAAAGAGGTCATGTGATATTTGTGGTACAAGTAGATACTGTGAACAACGCAAGAAAAAGGGAAAAGACTTGCCGGGAAATATCTTATGTTACTTTCCCATTGCTCCGAGGCTTTAGCGGTTGTTTATGTCAACACATACTGCCGAGGATATGAGGTGGCACTCTATACGGGACATAGTCGAAGGTCAACTGACGCACCCGGCAGATGGGCTTGAGTGGAAGATTTTTGATAACAAGCACCCCCGTTTGCTGAAGAGGTTCGAAATGTTAAGCTTGGACTTGCTACGGATGGGTTTAATCCGTTTAACGGGCCTTACACAAAGCCCTACTCAACTTGGCCGGTTATTATTGTTGTGTATAACCTCCCGCCTTCAATGTGCATGAAAGATCCCTACATGTTCATGCCTTTACTGATTCCGGGTATAAGATTCCGAGTAAAGACATCAATGTATACATCAGGCCATTAGTTGATGAGTTGAAGATGTTGTGGGAAAAAGGGGTTCAAACTTATGATGTATCTCTTAAGCAGAACTTTGACATGAGGGAAACTTTACTATGGATAATAAATGACTTCCCGGCGTTAGGAATGATCAGTGGATGGTCGACTCACAGGGGCTTGTCATGTCCCATGTGCATGGGGTCAGTTAAAGCTATGCGGCTTAAACATAGGGGGAAAATGAGTTTCTTTGCAACATCCAGACAGTTTTTGCAGATTGAACATCATTATCGACGGATGAGTAGACAATTTAATCGAAAAATAGAGAAACGTCAAGTACATGGCCGTCTTTCTGGGTCAGCAGTGTTGAGTTGGATTAGTCATTTGAAGTTTCCACCTCCAGGGAAGAACCACAAATTAGAGCGAGCTTATGGTTACGGCAAGGTTCACAATTGGACACACAGATCAATGTTCTTTGACCTGCCTTATTGGGCTACACTTTGCATCTGTCATTGTTTAGATCCGATGCATACTGAGAAGAACGTATTTAATAACATTTTTTATACAGACATAGATGCCAGTGGTAGAACAAAGGACAACAAGTCGAGGCTTGATTTGGTAGAAATGAACATTAGGGAAGACCTGTGGTTGCATCAGGAGGGTAGTAAGACGGTAATGCCTAAAGCTGAATATACTTTGACCAGGGGACAGTTGATATTGATATGTAATTGGATCAGTGGACTGAAGCTCCCAGATGGATATTCTTAGAATATAGCAAGGTGTTGTAAAGTTGAAGAGCTGAAGTTTCGGGGTCTCAAAAGTTATGATTGTCACGTATTCATGCAGAAGTTGATCCCTGTGGCATTTATCGACTTGTTACCGAAACGTGTGGTTGAAGCACTGACAGAGCTTTCTAATTTCTTCAAAGATTTATGATTGACGAAACTTCAGCTCAAAGACATAGATAAAATGGAGATGCAGATAGTGGAAATAACGTGCAAGTTAGAAATGATCTTCCCTTCATTGTTTTTTGATTCAATGGAGCATTTGCCTATTCACTTGCCATACGAAGCTAAGTTTGGCGGTCCCACACAATATAGATGGATGTATCCATTCAAGAGGTAATGACATTAATGTTTTTAATACGATAAAATGTTCATTCTTTTTTGTTAATCTATATATCACATAGGTATATGCGACGTCTAAAGCAAAAGGTGAAGAATAGAGCCCGTGTAGAGGGGTCAATGGCTGAAAGTTATGTTATGGAGGAACTTGTTAATTTCTGCTCGTTGTACTTTGAGCCGAATTTTCAGACGAAGCATAATCGCTTACGTCGGAATCAGGCTATTGCGCATGAGAAAAATAAAGAATTAATGGCCTTTAGTCATCTTGTACGCCCATTCGACGGTAAAAAAAGGCGATTCTTGACCGATAGTGAGTATGCAGCTACCACATTGTATGTACTTGTCAACATGAATGAAGTAGCGCCATACATTAAGTAAGTAATCATAACTATATACGTCTGGTGTAACTGTGTCAAGTTCCTTTACAAACACATTAAGTATATAAGCGTCTTTGCCGAAATCAATACGATCTTTGACGACGACGTGAAGCGAATCCGAGTATATCGGACAGGGATTTGCAAAATTTGAGAAATGGACAATTTGTGCAATGGTTTAAAGATCATGTAAGTCTAACCTTTACAAGTTCAATGAATCTACCATCATAGATTTATTCTTATGGCGTAATTAACTTTAGAATATGTTGTATTAATGTATATTATGTCCTCACAGATGAGTTAGCTGACAATCGGCTAAAGCTTATAGCCGACGGCCCTGAAAGATCTGTAGATACTTATACATGCTTCATTGTCAATGGTTATAGATTTAAGTGTTACGATATTGGGGAAGTCGCTTCTGCTGATTCTGGTGTTGTGGTGAAAGGTAGCTGCTACAATAACATTTGGGATAACTGGTATGGACGATTGCTAGAAGTTGTCAGTCTCAAATATTGGGGTCATAAAGATTTAGTTTGCTTCAATTGTCATTGGTTTAATGTTGAGAATGGATTTAAAGTAGATAAAAAATCAGGACGGGTGACTGTTAACGTTAATTCAAAACTAAGACTGATGAGTGGTACGGATGAGCCTTTTATTTTAGCAAGTCAAGCAACACAGGTGTACTACGCACGGAGTGTTAAGACTCCTGCAAGCCTATGGCATGCTGTTATAACCACCAAAGCCCGTGGTTTTCAAGGCATAACTCCTCATCCAGACGATGAACCTTTACAAGTCGAGTCTACTAGTGTCACACTTGCTGATGTGACAATTATTAGTGAGTCTAGTGAAGAAGGGGATGATGTTGTCGTTGTCGAAAGTGAAGATGATGTTGTTGAGGAGGTAGATATAATTGAATAAATTGTTGAGGACGACGAAGATGGTGATGACAACGATAGTGAAGATCTACTGCTCGAAGATGACGATTCTGATATTGATGGCTTTGATGATATAAATGATTAAGAGTATGTACTCTTTGTGTCCTTTTAGTTGTATTCAAATTTAATAGTTTGTAGTAGTGCAATCATTATCTTCAACTTATATTAATCTACTAAATAAGGTGTTAGTTGTTTTAGGTTACTATTTATGCTGTATCTTTTTAGGTTGCTATTTATGTTGCATTCTTTTAGTTGTATCTTTATGTTATCCTCTTTGTTACTGTTCACAAATATAGTATGTACGAATGTTTAATAATATTTTTTTTATAATTTGACAGTATACATACATATGGCGCGCACACCTCACGACGATTGTGTTGGGCGTGCAGGTCGTGGGGGCCATGGAAATTCTATGCGTGATGATCAGGCCGGATCGTCATGTATAATTACATATTTTATTGGGATACATCTTATTATTTTTTATTTTATATTGTATTGACATTATATTCGTTTATATAAATATTGATGTATTTCACTACATAGGTGATCGACGTAGGCCTCATGAGGGACTAAAGACGCGTTAACTAGTGAGAAATCCCAGTAGCGCTTATATGTCGTGTTGGGACTCATAGGTAATTTCATAATCCTATATAGTATTACTATAACATAAGTATTTAGTTCTTATATATTCTTTGTAATTTGCAATGTATTAATTTCAATTGTAGTATCCTTGACGCCACACTAAGGAACACGTTGCTTGGGATCATCCGCAATCGATTCTCAAGACCGTAGATGAGGTGGGCGGATGTGGATGACCGCACACGTCAGCTGATTATTGTTAAGTTTATAGTAGGATGTCAATCATTCATATGCTAGTTTTATATTCCATTTGAATATACTGTTACCTCTTTGATTTATGTTATCTACTAAGCTTCTTAATGTGTAATGTGCAGAGATATTATCATTTTGAGTACGGGCAGGAAGCCCATGGCATAACTGTTTTGCGCAAATACCTAGAGATGAATTTGCACAAGTGGGTCTACGACTGGAAGAAGAAGGCCCGAGCGAAGATTAACTAATGGATGCGGACACTTAAGGATGTCCTACTGCCAGATTCATATCTGGCTGCGGTGTGGGACGGATGTGCGATTTGGGGACTGGCGAGGCCTTCAAGAGGATGTCGGCACAATATTCAACTGCCCGACAACAGAGTCGTCTCCCACACTGCACTGGGTCTCAGTCGTACGACCTGTACCGGGAGAGACTCGAGGTGAGTTTAAAGCATGCACCCTCCTGCTTGGAGTTTTGGTGGCATGCCCACCAAAAGAAAGGTGACGGTGGTTATATCTCACCTGAGGCAGAACGCATTGTTGTAAGTTTTGATTCATTTTATATTCTTTTGTATTATTTCATTTTATTCTTTTGCATTATTTCATTTTATACTTTGTGTATCATCTACTAATGTGTTTTTTTTCAACGACGGTTCGAGGATCTTGCAGTGGCCCGGAGCAGCCAGAGAGGTGACACTCCAGTAGACTAGTCTACGCGTGCGGACGAGGAGATAGAGGACTGGCTACAGGCTATAGGGGGACTGAAGAAGGGTAGAGTTTTGGGCATTCCCCATGTCCCAGCTTACACCCTAGTCCCTGCAGCGAGATCTCAGCGACGCCCACCCACTGGAGGTGGTGGTGCGAGTGGATCGGGCGTCGGCCCTTCATTATCCAACGACTTCTTCTGGCGGATCATAGAGGGGTGCATGGTGAGCAGTGTTGTGCAGTCAGGTGCACCATCATGCGAGCGAATCTACCAGCTGGCTCAGGAGGTTGTCCACGGCTCTATCGATCCTACAGATGCCGTTGACGACCTCATGGGTGTAGTACGGGAAGAGGCCATCTGCGTATGTGCTGTTGTCTTGGCCAACATCTTCCCACCACATATTCGACAGGTAAAAACAATTAAATTATGTATTTCTTTATTTAATTTATATAATTTGTAATTGTATTGCTTAGATAAACATAAGATAAAACCCTAACTTCCATTATGAAACCCCTAAACTCCATTATTAACATAAACTTACTAAACTTACGGACACATAGCACTTAGGCAAAAGGCTGAAAAAGAGCCCAAAACACACCCATACAGAGACCGTGTAGGTATTAGACACACGTTATAACTTATGGGACTCGATTCCAACATACGGAGACCGAGTTATCGCCCAGTTTGCAAAACTCGCCAACACTTAGGCAAAAGGCTGAAAAAGAGCCCAAAACCCACATTGACCATCCGAACGCCACACAAACACACACATAGCACCGTGTAGGTATTAGACACATGTTATAACTTACGGGACTCGATTCTGACATACGAAGACCGAGTTATCGCCCAGTTTGCAAAACTCAACAACACTTAGGCAAAAGGCCAAAAAATAGCCCAAAACCCACATCGATCATCCGAACGCCACCCAAATACACACATAGAACCGTGTAAGTATTAGACACGCGTTACAACTTACGGGACTCGATTATGACATACGGAGACCAAGTTATTGCCCGGTTTGCAAAACTCAACAACATTTAAGCAAAAGGCCGAAAAATAGTCCAAAACCCGCATCGGCCGTCTGAACACCACGCAAACACACACATAGCACCGCATAGGTATTAGACACGCGTTACAACTTACGAAACTCAATTCCGACATACGGAGACTGAGTTATCGCCCAGTTTGCAAAACTCAACAACACTTAGGCAAAAGGCCAAACAATATCCCATAACCCGCATCGGCCATCCGAATGCCACACAAACACACACATAGCACCACATAGGTATTAGACACGCGTTACAACTTACGGGACTCGATTCTGACATACGGAGACTAAGTTATTGCCCAGTTTACAAAACTCAACAATACTTGAAGAACACAAACAAAACTAATTTAAATATGCTCTATTTTCGAATTCGTTATTAATATTTTAATTTTATAGGGTCTTGTTGATGAGACTTCGGTGGGTGGAGGCTGCGGCACAGGTGATGCCCATGGTGGAGATGGTGATGACTGTCGGGCTGATGCTGATGAGACTATTGAGGGTGGGACCGGCAGTCAGACCGGAGTTGGGACCGACGGTGGGACCGTAGGTGGGACCGGCGATGATGATGATACCAACATTCCTGATCTTGGGTTGTAGTACCCATTATGTTTATATTTTGTCTTTTATATATGTATATTTATCTGACTTTTGAGTTATCTGCACTAGAGTTTAGTATCTAGTTAGGTTGATGGTATATGTATCTAACTATATTGATTGTTTATGATTACATTTTGCATTTACATCGTACGACTTTTATCTATAAGTTATTACGTTGTTTACATATTTGATGGTTGATATAGCAAAAGCTATTATTGTTATTGATATGTGTTCGTGAAGAATTATTTATTTTTCTTTAGTTTATAACAGGTATAATTATGTATATGTAAATGAATAGGTGTATTTTGCAAAAAAATTTTAAAAAAAAATTATTTCTAAAAAACTCATTGGCGACGGGGGTGGAGGGTCATTATGCATTTTTACTATGCCATCAAGAATGATTTGCTTTTTAATTTTTGAAATAACCATTCTTGATTTTATTCATTAGTCACCAATGTCGTCGCCAATACCTCATTGTCGACGGCTAGCCGTCGCCAATGACCTCGTCGAGAATGACACTCTTGTCGACAGCGAGCGACGGGAACCAGGGGCGACGACCCATACGGCGAAGAGAAGGGCGACGGACTATGCCGTCGCCAATGACCTCATTGCCGACAGCAAGAGGGTCATTGGCGACGGCAGAGCCCGTCGGCAATGACCTATTTTTTGTAGTGTAATATATTCCCGACGGAATATTCTGTCATTCATAAATCCCTCGAGAATAGAACATATTCGAAGGAATTCAGTCGATCTTATACCATGCTTGTGGTGCGAAAGTTTCCCTCTAGCGCCAATAACAACCTCGACCGAATTGATATTAAAGTCGAAGGATTGTGCTTCGAGGATACCTTATTGTCGACGGAACTAACCTCGACGGAATTCCATCGAAAATAAGCCTTAAAACCTATTCGCTATCAGCAGTGCGCCTCATTTCTATTGCTGCTAATTTAGTTTTTTCCTCTCTCTCTAACTGTCATTGCGTCTTTCTTCCTCTCCTCCTCATCTCATCTCCCTCTCCTCATGCACGGTAGCGCTTTGGCTCACTCACCTCCCAAGAGCCTTTGCTTTCTCTCTCCTCTCGTCCCAATCTGCGCCTCATTTTCTCTCAATTTAAGGTTAGTTTTATCAATTAATTATAAATTTAGAACCCTAAATTTTCAGATATGTATATGGTTATGCATAAATTTGGGTATAAGTACTTAGAACCCTAAATTTTCTGTTTAAATGTTGTTGAAAGTGCTGAAATATTCTGTTGAAATGTTGTTGAACCCTAAATTTCTTTTGCAGTGTTGTTCAAATTGGGATTTTCTGTGATAGTTTGCTAAATTTAGAGCTTCATTATTTTAATTGTTTGTTCGTAAATGTTAATTACTGCCTATTTTGTAGATTTGAGTATATATACAATTGTTTAATTGTATTGTAAACTTGTTGGTTGTTCATCTCATTATAGTTGATTAATTAATTGGGGTTGATTGTGTTGGTATTGGAATTGATTCTTGTTGTGATATATGTGGATTAATTGTTTTATGTCTTAATATTGTCATATTTGTTAAATCTGACAGAATTCCCGACGGAATTCTGTCAGAGTTCAGCAATTGCAACACCTTATTTATTATATTAATGTATAGTTATTAGTTTCTCAATACTAAAATACAATTTAAATAAATTGAATTATATAATATAATAAAATTTTTATTAAATTAAATAAAAATTTGACTTAATTTAATTTAATTTTAGATAATTAAATTTAAATAAATTAATTAATATTAAATAATATAATATAATATAATATAATATAATCAAAACTTAAATTAAATTTAAAATAAAGTAAAATAAAATTAAAAATTTGATTTAATTTAATATAATTAAATTGAACTTAATTAAATTTAATTAATTTAACATAATACAATTTAAATAATTAAAATTTTATAATATAATATAATATAAATTAAATTAAATTAATTTAAATTAAATTAAAAATATGATTTAATTTAATTTAAGATAATATAATATAATATAATTTAAATTAAATTAATTTAAATAAAACAAAATGAAAAATTGGCTTAATTTAATTTAAGATAATATAATACAAAATAAATATAATTAAACCGAGTAGCACTTTACTTAGTTAAATAAAATCAAAATAAATAAATAAATAAATAAACTAATTAAACTGAGTAACACTTACTTCGTTAATTTTTATAATTGGAAAAATAAATTAAATAGCATAAATGAGTAGCACTTACTTAGTTTATATCATTGGAAAAATAAACTAAGTAGCATTTGCTTAGTTTTCCACAATTACAATAAATCGCATATATATATATATATATATATATATATATATATATATATATATATATATACACACTTCATGTGCATAGTATTAATATATAGGAGCTTAGAAACCCATTTGACATTCACTCATTAGGAGTGAATGTCGAATAATCCCCAGCTTTAGGATCATTCTTCGGATGTTATGTCTCTCACTTGGGTTTGTTGCCAATGCATGCAGGGAGTGCGTTTTATAAATTTTGAGGAACTTTCAAATTTGGTGTCTCTACATGTTCTCCGAGTGCATACTTAGGCTAAGTTTTCTTGGTCTATTTTTTGTACTTGGAGACCATGGGGAGGTGTTGCTGAACATTTCTGAAAATAGTAGAAACGTGCTTAAGATTGGCACTAGTGAGGAGACGCATCCAAGAACGGGATAGAAGCCTAACCCCTGTAGAGTGGAGATATAAACTAGGTAAACTAAATTCATGCTTGGACCACATTCATGATTATTCTTGATCTAATTGGATATTTTCTTCAATTAAAGATGGATGCAGACCGGAGTTAGATGTACCGTATGATAAAGATTGATGGGAGGGGATTAGTTGATGCGTACCGTGATGGGTGTCCAATTTTATGAACAAAGCAATAGAAGATGCTGATGATCTGAACGGAAAGATGAGATGCCCGTGTCTCAAGTGTAAGAACATGATATGGAAGACTGCTGATGAAGTAAAATTTGACTTATATTCACGTGGGTTTTGTTAGAGTTTATGCCCTAGAGGCCAATTATTTGATATAATTGCTTAACGTTTTGATATTATATTTGATTGAATAAATATATGATTTTATTATGGTTTTATTTACTGCGTAATATAATTGTTAACATAATAAAATTCCTTAGAATAGTGATACAAATTATATAGTTTCAAGTATGTGACTTGAACATGAGATTATATATATTACCATTAGTATCGGTGTTCTTAAAAGTCCTAATCGAGTATCATTGTTGATGGGACAACAATGATGCATCGAGACTAGTATGTGGATCGATTGATGACCAAATCTCATTGGTCATAAATATATGAGATATTAAGTCAATGCATAGTATACATGTTGAAAACGATGTCTTTGGATGGACCCACCATGAGAATTTTATATGGAGCATTATGTGAAGTGTCATTAGCAATTCTCACAGTGACAATGATGTAATGGTTCTCCGACCTGAAATAGCTATATTATTACACGAGAATTTATGTACTTTGATATCATCAAATGTCACCTTTAATAGGGTGGACTATAAAGGTGATTATTGGGTTCATCATTAATCATGTGAGAAATATGAGTGATCTAGATGGAATTTAACCATCCTATATATTATGGGTGATATCCATAGGCCTCTTGATTGAGTAGGACTATGAAATGCATGGCCATGCTCAAATAGTGATTTGTTTCATATAGTCTACTCATTGATCAAGAAAACTTCGGATTAAATTATGAAGAGTATGACACATTCCATGACTCGAGTTTAATCTAGGATATTAAGGTTAAAAGGATTAAATTACATTGAAACATTGGTCACGAAAAAGGTTGCATCGAATCATCGATCTTATTATTACTTGGGTAGCGAAGATGCATTACTAGATGCTCGCTCAATTGCTTATAATTTTATAATATGATTTTAAAATTATTGCCAACGTAATAATAACCTATAAAGTCACACACATAGAACGTTATTTAAAAGGGAATTAATTTAAATTTTAAGGATTTAAATATATTAATATGATTAATAGTATTTAAATCACAATTTAAATTAAAAGGATAATTGTATATATGTATATTAATTAAGTAAGACTTAATTAAGAGATATATATATATATAAATTCGATTTTATAAAATTAGGTTTTGATTTGATTAATTCCTTTTAACTACTATATATATGATATATAGCAGCCTACTTAGGGTAAGATATCAAATTGAAAACCCTAGCCGCTTCTTAGAGAGAGACTAGAGAAAAGCAGCTTTGGAAAAATCCATTCCTTTTGGTGGCTAGTACTGCAAGTCCTTCTTATTGCGAGAATCGTTCGACGGTTCTCATGCATGCGTTAAATAATGGATACTGGTAGAGGCGTTGATCGGTTTGTATTGCGTTGGAGATTCGAGGCGCAATCGGTTTGATTCTCGTTTTTGTTTATATCCGGTATAATCTCTAAACCTCTGAATTAATTGATTTTCGCATGGATCTGTTTTTAGGTTTGAAATTGCTTTAAAATTTTAATTTCATTTGTCGCTTTCTATCTGAAAAGCCCAACAGTGTTTTGTGGATGGGTATTCGTTATGTATTCATCACGGGGAATCAGTTGAGTTTAGAGAATTAGCAGACAGTACTGTAGACCAGTCAGATAACTATGATGTCGTGGAGATGTTGGTAGATGCGTATGGCCCTACGAATATTAACTGGGCTAAAAATGAGCCCGTGTCAAGCAGTGCTGATAAAAAAAGCCAAATAATTTAGCAGTTGTCTTCTACAAGATGATATCTGAATCAGGGACCCCATTATATCCTGAACACGATAAGTACACCAGGCTTTTTGCAGTGACGAAGCTTTTACACTACAAGAATGAGCATGACTGTAGTGAGAGATGATTCAATGATTTGCTTGCTATTTTTAGGGAGTTCTTACCTAAGGATAATACCCTGCCCACGAGTTACTATGAAGTGAAGAAAATGGTTAAGGGGTTAAATCTCGGGTATGAGAAGATCGATGCTTGTGAGCAGGACTATATGTTATACTATGGGGAGGACAAAGATAAGGTGCAATGTGAGATATGCAATTTGCCTCGGTACAAAATCAAAAAACGTGAGGGGAAGGAGAAACATGTTCCGAAGAAGATATTACGGTACTTTCCTCTTGCGCCGAGGTTGCAGTGGCTATTCATGTCTTCGCATACTGCGCCGTGGTTGTGCTCAATTATCCATGGGCTAAAAAGGTTGTTACATTTAAGTGTCGCTGGTTTGATACTGCAAAGGGTGTTAAAGTTGATCGTAATAGAATCGTCACAGTAGATATAAAATTGAATTTACAGTCTGATGACGTATTTGTGTTAGCCAGCCAAGCAACTCAAGTGTACTACGCCCCTAATGTCGTAAATTATAGGACCCCCTGGTATACAGTTGTGACAATGAAGAATCGGTCATTTGATGGTACTAATCTATCTGGAACGAATCACCCGTTGCAAGAACAAGTTAGCAATCCTAGCCACATTGTGCTATATGATGACGATGTGTTGGTTGATGATGTCGTTGATGTACTCGATGTTGATGAAGCGGAGGAAGATGTGGTTATCAGTCCATATGTGATGGTAGAAGATGATACTGAGGAAGAAATTGATACAGAAGAGGAAGAGACAAAATCAGAGGATGAAAATGATTTTGATTCTGACGGGTTTGATGACGTACTACTTCTTCACTAATTGGTGTTTTGTAAATATTATACAACTAAAATCAATCATTATATATAATAATTGCAATGAAATTTAACTAATGTTATCGTATCTATGTCTGTTATTTCAGTAGTACAACTATATATATGCCTCGACATAGCGGTAGAGGTGGCCGTGGTGGTGGCCGCTCCAGATCGGGTGACGGCTCCCAGGGCGGGTTGTCTTCAAATGCTAGTGAGTTGATTTCTTTTTTGGCTCATTAACATTTTTTTCATAACTGTATTATACATTCATTTACTATTTTTTGACAATGTCATAACTATATTAAACATACAGATGCTAGACGTTGGCGTCAGCGAGGGCCTAACCTCGGTCGATTAGGTCGTCTAATGGCCGTGATGCTACACAGTTCAGATTGATGTCGGCTCGTCTGTGTAGGTTTCAACTATAATATATCACTTATGTTCAATTAGAATGATATTATTATGTGATTAATAAATTAAAATGTTATTAATAAATTTTGTATTCTAGTATTATGGATCACTGCCATAAGGAGATCAGTACACCATCTCACTCGACGCATCTCCCTACTGGTCGCATGTGATTTAGCCAAGATTTTATTTACGATGCTTCGCTTCATGGTGATGATGTGTTGTGTGAGTTTCACGTAAGTCGAATTACATATATTAAATCAAGGTCCATGTTATTTATATATTGTTCAAATAATTAATTATACGTATGTTATGTCTGTTTAATAGAGATACTACAGATACGAGGCCGGTATCACTGAGGTGGATGGTGACGCCGTTATCATTGCCTACATCTCGAAGAATTATGTCCACGGGGCTATGCGAGATCTGACGACAGAGGCGCCCCAAGGTGGTGAAGAATCGCCGGACTACTTTGTGAGAGAGCATCGACCATAAGCGATATCGAGATCTGACATGAAGAACGCGATGTGTGCGTGTCTTCGGGATGATCTTTGCGTTCAAGACCAAATCGGAGCAGATGAAGAAGAATCGCGACAAGCTGTGAGTTGTACATACTTCTGGCTTGTAGTCGTTTCAGGAGGTTAAGTCGGTATGTATTTCCCTTTAGTTTAGTTTAATATTAAACTGTAACTATAGTAAATAAAGGTGATATTATTTAATGTATATGATTTAGGCCATGCAGAGTAGCTTGGGCCAACCTCCTACTATGATGGAGTTCTAGGATAAAGTCCATACGCCGAAGGGCTCTACTTCGAGTTCGGCAATATCTCCAATAACACTAGCTATACTGGTAATACATTTACTATAATAAATATTATTTAGGATAATATTACGTAATTTATATGATGATACCAAGATAACTCACATGTACATATATCAAATTACAGAAGCGGTTTGAGAAGCTCTGCAACCAAACAGATATAAGCGAGTTACTTGACGAGTTAGAGGCGATCTTTGAGACGTTAGATTCCACCGTCCCTCCACCCGAGATTAGTTTATCTCAGGATCAAGATACTCCCACTAGTACTACCTCGATTGTCGAGTCTTTGGGGTTACTGAGGATACCAAATTTATACCTTGCCGGGAGGTATAATATTTTAGTTTATTTCTTGTTTATGAATAAAGTAAACTTATAATATTATTCATGTTATATTTATTTTTGTAGGCTCTAGCCAGCATTTGCGTCCGAGATCCCCCGTGGAAGCATCACATACGGGCGCTGGCTTAGACGATGCTTTGTTCCAAAGATGTTATGGTACGCAATGTCGAGAGAGGTTTGAGACCGATCCCTGTTCCATCGTCGGGACACCCTGACCATTCTCGCCTCCATCACTTCATGAAGACGTTGCAGCTGGTGCCACCGCCGAGAGTACGGGTATCCCTCCAGAGTAGTGGGCTACTATACGCGACGAGATTGTTCGGATGATGGTTACCTTAGTCGAGGATGTGTTTGGACCGATGTTGAGTCAGCACTCGACTGCTCAGGTATACTATTCGTTTTAAATTCAAATATATATTCTGCATGTAATTTAATTTGTGGGTAGTTATCTTTAACTGAATCATATATATGGACTATTGAGTTACAATATATTGTATCAACAGGTGTGTGAGCTGGATGGATTTGAAATGGGATGACGATGATGGCGATTTTCATACTCGAGGCGTGTCGACGCCTCAATTCGATGATCATCCTCACAATTTGAGGTTCTAGTAGCTTGACTTAGTTTACATTCTTTTATAGTTTACATTATTTTTGACTTAATTTACATTCTTCTGAGTTACATTATTTTGCAGTTTACATTATTTTTGACGTATTGTAGTTTAAACCTTGTCATTACTTTAGTTTGAAATATCGCTTTACTTTAGTTTTGTTGCGGTTTGACATTTAGTTTAATTTAGCTTAATGGGATGTTTGATATAGTTTAGTTTAGATTAATGGGATGATTTTGACATTTTTACTTCTCATTTAGTTGGTTTTTGACATATTGTTGGCCTTGGTAATTGTAATTCATGTTATTGGGCCTTATTAAGTTAATTGTAATTCATCTCATTTAGTTACTTCTCATTTTTACTTTAGTTTTGTTTATGTTTAGTTTAAATTAATGGGATTCATGTTGGCCATATTGTTAGCTTGTGTATGTGTTGTTGAGAAAACATGAACAGGTACAACAGATGTGGGTTACATCCCTGGATATTACAAAAACAAATAAAACATTTTAAAAAAACACACTATTCTCGACGGAATAGTACTATTCTCGACGGAGTTCCGTCGGACATAAGTTCTTACCATTTTGGTCATGTGCCACACGTGTCACATCTATTCTCGACGGAATAGTGGTAATATCAACGGACTTTCGTCGAGTTTAAGGTCGTTACCATTTTTGACAGGCTGCCATGTGGCATGCTTATCATCGACCGAATATCCTCGACAAACTATTTTAAGTCGGAAATATATTATCACCGACTAAATATTCGGTCGACGATAATTCCGTCGAGATTAAGTATACCCGACCGAAAGACCGACGAACTTAATTTTGACCTGCTTATATACGACCGAATTTCCGATCGAATATTCTGTCGGAATAAGGTTAATCTCGACGGAATATCCTTAATATCGATGGAACATTTCGTCGGAAATAAGTCTTTTTGTTGTAGTGATAATTTGAGATACTATGCAACAATTACTGTGGCAATAATTGAATAAACTGAGTGACTTCTCACGTAAGCATCAATAATCAAAGATATCTTTAATAATCTGGTATGTGCTACTTTGCAATCACGCCAGCGTCGCATTTCTTTATCACCGAGTATTTCAACAGTTAACGGTAAAAGTTTTGCCGTTATTTTTATAAAAAGTTATTTCTGTCATTTTCTAACTCCGACAGTAATCCGTTGTGGGGTCCACCAATGATTATGTCGTCGTACGAATATTCCCTGATAAAACGATTATTCCCCGACCAAACGAATATTTTATGACAACTTGCTTAATTTACAAAATTTGTAAATATTACCCACAACTATAACATTATATCAAATCCACAACTTATTAATCAAAAAGATATTTAGAGAAAATTAAATCTTTATTCATAAAAGTTGGGGTCTTACACTAACATACATGTTTGGAACCCAATTTAATCCAAAAGTTTAAGTCATTAGGTCTTTGGTTTATTCATGTATATTAATTATTCAACCTTCACTATTTATCCGATGTGGGACTCCAACTCACTTGTTATATCTTAACAAATTCTTCTATCAAATGTCAAGGTGCTTAAAATTTGGATCTAGTTACCATAAAGTTAACTTCACGATAAATTGGTCAATTGATTAATACAGTGTTGATACGCAGATAGAGATCACTTTTCATTTGCGTGTCGATAATATATTAGTCAATTAATCAAAGTAAACTTTATACTAACTACTTTCAAAAAAATTTAGTAACAATATCTAAATTTTGAGTGTGCAGTACGTTAAGTTCTTGTAAATATACTAGGTGCAAATGAGTGGATTAATTTCCCTCTTCTAGTGGTTCAATCAGATATGTTTCCTATTATGTAAAAGTGCACCTTCTTGACTTATCTCAAATTCCTAATTAGACCCTCTTTCCTTCTCATTATTAGTGGGAAAAAATTAAAGGAGAAAGCTTAACCTAAAAAGAAAAGCAATTGACAGTTGTATATGTGTTTATCATATCTTTACAATGCTAAGCAGCTGGGAGTGAAGATTTTGGTGTCGGTTTGATGGAGAGGTATGGTGAGAGGTTGCTTCCATGAAAAAATATTAAAATAACAAAAGAGAAAAGAAAATTGTGGTGCCCGATCAACTAATGAAAAAAGTCTTATATATATAAAGTACATAGCAGAGTTTTAACTAATTTATCACACATAAATTTAAACTTTCAACTAATTTGACTATTCAAATTATGCTATGTTAACTAATTGGGTTGCGTGTACACAATCCACTAATATACATCTTTGAAACCCAATTTAACGCAAAAGCTGAAGTAATTAGGTCTTGGCCCATTTATGTATATTAATGTTTCACTCTTTCACTATTTATGATGTGGGACTCTAATTTACTTGTGATATTTAACAATTTCTTAAATAATTGGGAGATAGAATTTAAAAAATATAAAATTATCCTTAAATTGTTAAAAGAAATAAAATCTCATATCATATATTTACCTCGAAATTTCCATTAATACATTCGAAAGTACTTTTATAATAATGTAATTAACATTATTTTAATTTTCTTAGAAAATCGTTTTTGTCAAAAATTATACATCTAAAAGTGTTCCATCTCACGGCACAGCACCATATAGTTCTGCCAAACAGACACTTACAAAGTGAAGTGCAAGTAGAGAATTATGGAGTCTAAAATATAAACAGTAATTTTGTGAACAAAAAATAGATCATATTAAAATCAATAAAATAATATGTTTAATAGTAGCTGTTTATAATTAGAAGGCTAACCTAGCTGCTATATGATGTATCATAAATTAGTTATACTTCCGAATATTATTTTCTATATAAATTTTATAAATATTTTTTGTACGTGTGATAATACTCCTAAAATATGTATTATTTTTTGAAAGTATAAAAAGTAAATACCAAAAATAATATGTCATCTTTGTCTATCAAATGTGATAATCTAAAGATAAAAATTTCGTACATTTGTTATACAAAACTTCACATTTGAGTCTACAGTTCAACAGCAAATCATCGGTAAGCGCTTCAGAAGTAAGACACTAGGATGCAGTAGGACTGGAAACTCATCAATTAATATTGAAAAAATAATATATATTTCGAAACTTTATGTTAATTTTTTTTATTAATTAGGTAAATAAATATTAATCATATCTCTTTTAAAGATATGTATAATAATCGATACCCTTATAATTTTATTTATTTATATACATTGATATGTTTTATAATTTTAATTTAATATAAATTTATCATAATATATAATAAAATTCTTAATATTGTTTTGGAAAAGCTTTAGTACGTACTAGTACGAGTCTGGTAGAAGTAGCCAAGTAAGACGACACGTACTCTTCTTTTGACGGTAGAGAACGCGGGTCTTCCGGGGGAATAAGGCCTAATGGTAATACGTCTCATCCTCAAATCTAATATCTTAATTTTAAATGTGTTGTTTATTTTTAAATTTGAATTTGAAATTATTAGTCATAGAATTTTAAAATAGTTTAAGATGTGTGATTATTTAATACCATATTCTACTTAGTATTATAATTCCTACTATTTATCTATTTGAAATTAAAAATAATTAGACGAAAATAACCTTAACTTTTTTATAAAATGACCATAATATCAATTTTAGTGTTTTAATTCTACTTCAATTTATTTTGTTTGGAAGTGCGTGGTGGGCTATAGCATGCAACTACTGAAAAGACTTATTGTTTTTTTCTTCTTATTTTTCTAAGTTAATGCGATCTTTAATTTGTTAAAAACTATTACCGTAGAGGTTAAATAATAGTGGGGTACGTACCATATTATTACTACATACTTATTATTACTAAATAAGTCACTATTAATATACTGTCTATTAATAATACTTATTTTAAATAATAAAGTGATAATTTAATAAATACTATAGTTATGAGTAATATGTGTAAATTTTACAAAGTAAGTTATTATAAAATATTTGTTTGATCGGAAAATATTTTTTTTGTCGGAGAATATTCGTACGACGGGGCAATCATTGATGAACCCCACACCAGAATAACATTTTTTATAAAAATAAAGACAAAATTTTTACCGTTAAACTGTTAAAATAACCTAGTGATAAAAAATACAAGAATGTCTGGCGTTGTTGCAATGAGAGTACATTTATATTGCACATTATCTCTAATTATTGATTCTTACGTAAGAAGTCGTCACTCAATATTTCATTCAATAATTGTCACGGTAGTTTTTGCATAGTATCTCATATTATTGATTCAATAATTGTTACAGTAACATCTGCATAATATTTTATATTATTAAATCAATAATTGACACGATATAGTTACTCATATTATTATTAACATTATTGACAATGTCTACAAACACTACAAAAAAAGCGGCTAATTTCGATTAACTAAAGTCAATCTAATATATTCATTTAATCGTTATTTGTGATGATGGATTATTCAAAGTCGATTATAATTACATCGAAATTGAAGTTAATATCGATTGAATTCCGTCGAGAAAAAGGGGCATTATTTGGTGCTAAGTTTCCCGTCAACGCCAGTACTAAGGTCGACGAAACATCCGTCGGGAATAAGTTATTTTTCGATGGACCTAAGTTCGACGCACATTCCGTCGAGGATATGTTTTAAAACCTACACATCTCATTTCTTCAGCCGCCTCGCTCATCAGTTCTTTGTCATCAGTTTTCTCTCTCTCTCATCTCCTGCACCTCTCTCTCTCCACCATCCACCACCACTATCGCCTCTTGTAATCGTTGCCTTTCCTCTGCGGCCGCCTTCCTCCTGCTCGACGCCTTCCTTGGTCCACCACCACCACCACCTCCTTAGCTTTTATCACTTCATTTGTTCCTAGTTTGCAAGGTATGTTCAATTTAATTTGAAATTGAGTTGAATTTAATTTTGATATTTTCATTTATTCCTAGTTTGCAAGGTTTGAAATTGGGTTTATTTTTAATAAATTGATGTTAAAATTGAAATAAAATTGTTGTTGAAAGTGAGATTTTATGTTGCTAAAATTCGGAAAAATGTGGTTGTTGTAATATATATTTTGATAATTTACTGAAATTGGGTTTGCCTTATAATCTGATTTGGTTTAGTATATCAATTTGGTTCAGCATATCATTTTATTGCCTTTTTTTGCCATATGGATTTGGTTCAATTTGGTTATAGTAATGTTATTATCATCAAATTGAATACTTATAATTCGCAATGTTGTGTGAATATTGCATTGTGGTAGGTATATATATGCATGTTTTTTTGTTGTTGTGATTTCTGCCTTTTCTAGCATTGTGACCTACTTCTCTTATTGGTGTTGAATATTATTTTCGACGGAATTTCTGTGGAACTTATAGGTGGTAATAAATTAATACAAAATAAAATATTAGGAAAAATTAAATAACTTTAATAAATTATATAACATAATATAATAAAATAAAATATACTATAAAATAAAATTATTTACATTATTATTTAATATAATATAATAAAATAAAATAAATTTAATTTAATAAAATAATATTAATTTAATAAATAAAATAATTTTTATAAATTATATAATATAATATAATAAAAAATAAAATAAAATAATAAAATAAATTAGATTTACATTATTATTTAATATAATATAATAAAAAATAAAATAAAATAAAATAAAATAAAATAAAATAAAATAAAATAAAATAAAATAATTATCTTAAACTAAGTAGCATTTGCTTGGTTTTCCATTACATAAAAGATATCCCAAATTAAATAAAATCAAAGCTAATAAATTAAATAAACATAAATTAAAATAACATAATATATTTGAAATAAATTAACATAAAATAAAATAATAAACTAAGTAGAATTTGCTTAGGTTTCTACAATTAAAAGTAACTGAATAAGTTGTCTACATATTCAGTAAATAAAATAAAATATAATAAACTTAGTATCATTTACTTAGTTTTCCATTGGTAAAATAAACTAAGTAGCATTTGATTAGTTTACCATAATTTTCAATAATGTCATGTGTTAAATCTTCAATACACTCAATGTGACTCCCCCAAAATAAGTATACATCACCCATTCTAAGTCGCCAAATACATGGTACAGAATACAACTACAACTTAATTATACAACTGTCGTGCAGAATACAACAAAACATAAGCTGAGAGTTTTAACACGAATATTGTCTTTTAGACAATATTCACACTCAATGGAGTCCTCATTACAATTATTATAATACTATTTCATATAATAGTGAGGACTACTATAGCCACTTATCCTGGACCATCACTCCATTCCCCGACTCGTCACAATTATATTCTCATTTTCTGAAGAGAACAATGAAAGAAAAGGTTGAGCTCAACTAGCCCAGTAAAAAATATTATGACTAAGATAATGCAGAATAAATTATCCTTAGCCTTCAACAGTATAACAACTGATCATAGAATACAATAGACAAAAAGTTTTAGATCAACAACTGCAGCGGAATAAGCAATCCATTAGAAGAGTCAAGTAGAGCATGATATTTACTATCTTCTATGATTTAAAAGTTTATCAACAATTTTATCGCTGAGACTCAGCTTAATAAATAATCCACATCACTGAATTATCCATGCATTACGAGCCAAGAATATTCATTAGTATCACAACCACGAATTATCCATGCACTACGGGCCAAGGATATTCGTGTTTTTATAAATGGTCATGATCATGCCAAACAATAATTCATCTTTGCACCCTTGGCCGAAGAGAACGCATGGTCATGATCACACCAACATATGTCCATCAATGCACTACGGGCCAATGAGGACTTTTACCACATCATTTGTAATATTACAGGTCGTGATTATACCGAATAATCCCTGATCATAATCATACCAATCAAAAGTATATGCACTACGGTCAAAGATGACTTTCATCACAATATAAGCATAAAGATGATGACAATGATATAAGAATTCAATTAAATGAAAGCAAGGATAAATTTTAAAGATTTATAATTTAATTTATCCAGAATTCAATAATATCCAAATTATCAACATGATACTGCTTGTGGAGTAAAATTCAAGAATAATATTGTATCAAAAATGATTTGGACCGAAAAGAAATCATTTTTTGTCATGAATAGTACTCCGGGTGAATAGAATCAGAGTAAATAGTACCCCGTGAATAGTACTTCAAGAATAATACTTTTTGAATAGTACCCTGAGAATAGTACTTCATGAATAGTACCCCGTGAATAGTACTTCATGAATAGTATCCCGTGAATAGTACTTTGTGAATAGTATTTCATGAATAATACTTTATGAATAGTACCGTATTTATGAATAGTACCGTATTTATGAATAGTGCCCATAAATGGTACTCTGTGAATAGTACCGTACGTATGAATAATGTCGTATAAATGAATAGTACCCATAAATAGTACTCTGACATGAAAAGCTTAAAATTTAACAAGAATATTTAGAAAAATATTCTTGTGAAACGATACTAGATGAAGCGCAAATTTCAAGGATATTCTACTAATTTCACAGAGTATAAAAGCAATACTTTAACAAAATGAGTGTAGGATTAGGGATACAAAATGGAATAATATTACTTACATACTACAGAGTATGGAAGAAAATATTATTTCATACGGATATTGAACAAAAATAATACCCCTTACATTTACGAAAGAAATAATACCCCTTACCTTAGTAGAAGGCTGAATACTGCAATAGTGAAGTAGTAGACTACTCTTCTTCTCTCTCTCTATAGCTTCTCTCTCTATAATTGCTCTTGTGAGTCTTAGTGAATTGGTGAGAATGAAAGAAGAATGAGCTTCTATTTATAGGAAACCATAGTTTTGATAATTGCACGTTTTGGGTCTCGAATTATTACAGTATAAT
Organism: Panax ginseng; assembly: GCA_020205605.1. Classification (NCBI taxonomy): domain Eukaryota; kingdom Viridiplantae; phylum Streptophyta; class Magnoliopsida; order Apiales; family Araliaceae; genus Panax; species Panax ginseng. Next base: position 92,996,022 of record CM035137.1, read on the forward strand.
ACCTTCATCTTTTCTTCCATTTTTAATTTATCCCTACAAGTATTATCAAACTTGCACCACCTCCCCTAATAGTACATCATGTGAATCAATAGTACATTCATGTGAATCAATAGTTCTATACATGTGAAAAAAATAGTTACAGTATAATACCTTCATCTATACCTCTATTTTTAATTTAGTCATGCATGTATTATCAATCTTGCACCACCTCCCCTAATAGTACATGCATGTGAATCAATAGTACTTACTTGTGAACAAATAGTTACAAGCATATAAATTAATAGCAATTAATTGCTCATTTATCTGATTAATTAGACGATTGGTCAATATAACCTCCAGAAATCAATTATTATCGAAATAAATGTCGATTTCCATTAACACTAATAATCCCAACACAATAAAAATATCAATTTCATCATTAATTAACACGAACTTATTCATCATTAATATTATAACTCACAATATTTAACAACCAGATCATTCTCAGGAAAGAGGGGACTTTTCGATAAGGATTTCTCCCTATTGGCGCGCAATTAGGTGACCAAACCTCTCCTCGACAGAACTTTCTAGACATTGTCAATATTGCAAATAATAATATGAATAACTTTGTCATCTCAATTATTGATTTAATAATAATAAAAATTATGCAGATGACACTGTGACAATAATTGAATCAATAATATTAGAGATATTATGCAACAATTACTGTAGCAATAATTGAGTATAACTGAGTGACTTCTCATGTAAGCATCAATAATCAAAGATATCTTTATAACATCTGGTGTCTACTATGCAACCACGCCAGACATCGTATTTTTTACTATCGGGTAGTTCAACAGTTTAACTGTAAAACTTCGCCGTTATTTTTATAAAAGATATTTCTGTCATTTTCTAACTCCGATAATACTTCCGTTGTGGGGTTCACCAATGATTGTGTCGTCGTACTAATATTCCTTGATAAAATGAATATTCCCTGACTAATCGAATATTTTATGGCAACTTGCATACTTTGCAAAATTTATAAATACTACCCCATAACTATAATATTATATCAAATCCACACCTTAATATTTTAAAAAATATTTCAAAAAATTAAATCTTTATTCATAAAAGTTGGGGTCTTACACTCAATTGATCGTTTATTTTGGCATTATCCTAAAAAAATTAATAGTTATAATCAATTACGATTATACAATTTATAGTACATATATCATTCCATTAACCTGTAAATATTTACTATAGGTAGAAGCTTAGAAAGTCATTTGACATTCACTCATTAGGAGTGAATGTCGAATAGCCCCTAGTTTGGGACTGTTACTGGATGTTATGTCTCTCACTTAGGTCGGTGCCAATTTACAAGGTGTGTTTTTATAAACTTTTAAGGATTTTTCAGCTGGTGTCTCTACATGTTCTCCGAGTGCATACTTAAGACTAAGTTGTCTTGGTCTATTTCGTGTACTTGGAGACCATAGGGAGGTGCTGCTGAAATTTTCTTAAAATAAAAGAAATGTGCTCAAGATTGGCACTAGTGAGGAGATGTATCCAGGAACGGGATAGAGGCCTAACCCTTGTAGAGTGGAGATATATATACTAGGTAAACTAAATATATGCATGGACCACATTCATGATTATTCTTGATCTAATTGGGTATTTTCTTCAATTGAAGATGTCAGCCGACCGAAGTTGGATGTACCGTAGGATACAGATTGATGGGAGGGGATTAGTTGACGTGTCCCGTGATGGGGTGTCCAAATTTATGAACAAAGCAATAGAACATGTTGATGATCCGAACGGAAAGATGAGATGCCCGTGTTTCAAGTGTAAGAACATGATATGGAAGACTTATATTCACGTGGGTTTATGGATGGGTATTCAGTATGGATTCATCACGGGGAATCAATTGAGTTTAGAGAACAGACAGATAGTACTGTAGACCAATCGGTTCATTTGGATTCACAATCAGATAACTATGATGTCGTGCAGATGTTGGTTGATGCGTATGGCCAAACCAAAATTGACTGGGCTAAAAATGAGCATGCGTCAAGCAATGCTCAACAAAAGTCAAATGATTCAGTAGTTGCTTTCTAAAAGTTTCTATCTGAATCGGGTGTCCCATTGTATCCTGGAAATGACAAGCATAACAAGCTTTCTGCAGTTACAAAGCTTTTACATTTCAGGAATGAGCGTGACTGAAGTGAGAGAGGATTCAATGATTTGCTTGATATTCTCAGTGAGTTCTTACCTAGGAATAATACTCTGCCCGTGAATTATTATAAAGTGAAGAAAATGGTTAAGGGGTTAAATCTCGGGTATGAGAAGATCAATGCTTGTGAGCAGGATTGCATGTTATACTATGGGGAGGACAAAGATAAGGTGCAATGTGATATCTGTAACTCGCCTCGGTACAAGATCACAAAATGTAGGGGGAAGGAGAAACATGTTTAAAGAAGATTTTACGGTACTTTCCTCTTGCATCGAGGTTGTAGTGGCTATTCATGTCTGCGCACACTGCTCAGCATATGAGTTGGCATAAAATAAGGGATGTCGTGCTTGGTCAGCTGACTCACCCAGCAGATGGAGATGAATGGAAGAATTTTGATGTCAATTTTCCATAATTTGTCGACGAAGTTAGGAATGTCAGGCTTGGCATGGCTACAGATGGATTTAGTCCGTTTAATAATTTTAGTCAGCCATACTCTGTTTGGCCAGTGATTATGGTAGCTTTCAATCCTCCACTGTCAATGTGTATGAGGGATTCGTATCTTTTCTTGACCTTACTTATATCGGGGGATAAGAGTCCTACAAAAGACATTAACGTGTACCTTAGGCCGTTAGTCGATGAACTTAAGATGCTGTGGGAAACAGGTGTCCAGACTTTTGATAAATCTGTCGGGCTGAATTTTGTGATGAAGGCAGCCTTGTTGTGGATATCATTGACTTTCTGGCACTAGGGATGATTAGTGATTGGTCGACTCATAGCAAGTTGTCATATCCAGTCTGTATGGGGGATGTGCAAGGCACTCAACGACTTCATGGCCGGAAAACTAGTTTCTTTGGAACTGCTTGTAGATTCTTGCCTGCTGAGCACAATTATAGAAAGATGTCTACACAGTTCAATAGAAAGACAGAGAAGAAGGGGGTTGTTGGTCACTTGTCGGGCAGCGACCTATTGGGCTGGCTAAATGATATAACATTTCCATCGTCTAGGAAGGAGCATGGTAAGTTGAGAGCAATAGGATATGGGAAAAGTCATAACTGGACACACTCGCTAATTTGGTTTGAGTTGCCATACTAGGTCACACTAGTACTTCGTCATTGTATAGATGTTATACATATAAAAAAGAATGTATTCGAGAACTTGTTTTACACTGTACTAGATACGAGTGGTAAAATAAAAGACAATGATAAATCACGTAAAGACTTGGAGGAAATGAATATCAGGCAGGAATTGTGGCTCCGACCTAACAACTTAAAACCAAAAGCTCCATTTTGTCTTACCAAGCAACAGGTTGAAAAAAATTTGTAAGTGGCTTACCGCATTGTCGACGTCGGGATTTTTATTTGTCCCTTTTTCTGTTCTTGTTCTTTGGTGTTCTCATGTTATGTGAGATTTGTTTGAAAAAATAAGTGAAAAAGGTCCGACATTTATATGTCGACGATTTGACTGTAAGAGTCGCCAGTTGGTGTTTTTAACTGGTTGCACCAACGCAATCGAGAAAAGGTTTGCACATTGACCCAAATGATATATGACAACGCTAAACGGGTCTCAATGAACCGAGATTCATTTAGGTTCGGGGCTTGATTATGCGAGGGAAGGTGTTAGGCATCCCCACATCTCGTGTTACTACCATGGTGCGCCACTTTTTAAGAAACTGTTATATGAATGTGTGTGTGTGTGTGTGTGTTTGGGTCAATGTGCTGTTATTTGGAAGTAGTGTGAGGCTTCATTCGTACCTATATACAAAGGGTTTGAATTTATATGAAAAATTCAGTTTTAAACATGGTGAAAGAGGTTTTTTCAAACCCTGTGCTTAATAGTAATTTAGGCCTTTGATACTTCCATTTTATTATTAAATGTTCGGATTGACTGCTTTTATTTTCGAGATGCGAAGCATCTTCGAGAAAATAATATATAGCAGTACTGAACTCCTCATAGGCATGAAAGCCATCTAAGGAAATTCGAACACCATGAATAATTTACAAGCTGCTTACAACTAAAATGTCCATCACGGGAACTGAATCTAGATTCAAAGGATTTGAATCTGTGATCACATGATTCCTAGGCTCACATGATGCCATGCTTTATATGAAAAGCGATAGCGAGATATATATATATATATATATATATATATATATATATATATATATATATATATATATATATATATATATATATATATAAGTCATAAATATATATATACATACATGATCAACCACCACGAAGCACCTCCATGGGGATCGAAAATCTAAATATATAAAAGCGGTAAATATATATATATATATATATATATATATATATATATATATATATATATATATATATATATATATATGATCAATCACCACCACGAAGTAAACTCTAAAGTGACTAATGTAAATAAAAGCGTTAAAAGGCCACAAGTAAACTCCGTGCCTAATGTAAAACATATATATATAAATATAAAAGCAAAGAAAGCTGGATCTGGATATAAAATCCAGGCTCATCAATCAAAGTCCCACAACAATTCATATATATTAGTATATATATATATATATATATATATATATATATATATATATATATATATATATATATATATATATAAAGTAAACGTCATGATACATGAGTCCAGGCTCAATCGAGGCATAACTTGATAATGTTAGTCTATATATATAAATATATATATATATACGCATGAAATGAAAACCACTTGATCAAGTTCTAAGACACACATAACACGACTCTCAATGTGAAGAAGAGTGTATGCAAAGATGAAGAGAAAGGCTTTATAGTGTGTAAGAAGGCTTACAGTGGGTTACCAAAGAAGACTTCTATGACTTTAAGTGGATGAACACTCGGCTACCGCCGGTCAAAATATAGCTATATGTGTGACACCCCCAAAATAGGTATAAATCACCCATTCTGAGTTGCCAAATACATGGTACAGAAATAACTACAACTTTATTAATATAATTGTCGTGTAAAATACGACAACACATAAACTGTGAGTTTAAATACAAATATTATCTTTTAGATAATATCCACGCCTAGATAAAATTCTCATTACAATTATTGATACACTATTTTACAAAATAATAAGGACTGCTAAACAACTGTCTAGGACCATCACTCTATACCCCGACTGGTTCCTGCTATATTCTCACCTCCTGAGAAGAAAAATAGAACAAAAAGGAAAAGGTTGAGCTCAACTAGCTCAGTAAAGAATATTATGACTAAGATAATGTACAACAAATTATCCTTAGACCTCAACAGGGAAAAATCTAATAGAATATAATAGACAACAAGTTTTAGATCAACAACTGCATTGGAAACAACAATTCATTACAAGAGTTAAGTAGAGAATGAAATCTACTATCATCTATGAATTTAAAAGTCCATCATCAATATTTTATCCCTGTAACATCAATCAATATACATCTTGCATCAAATATTCATCTTTGCACTACGGGCCAAAGATATTCATTTGTATCACCAATTGGTCATGTTCATCTCAACACCTATTCATCTTTGCACTACGGGCCAAAGATATTCATCAGGTAATCATTATCTTTGCACTACGGGCCAAAGATATTCATCAAGTATCATCATTAAAGACCGAGGATGATGAAAAACATTTTAGAGAACGAATCAAGTGAGATAAAAGGACAAAGATTAAATATTCGTACTTTAGATAATCCAAGTTTAAAAATACTCCATAATAAACCATAATGGAGTAAAATTCAAGAATGAAGATCAAAACATGGATACAATCAAAGATAGTAACCATAATAGACATCTGGGACAAAGAAGAGAAAATTTCATTTTTCGATGAATAGTGTCGTATTCGTGAATAGTGCTGTATACGTGAATAGTGCCATATACGTGAATAGTAACCCCAACACAAAAAGGTAGAAATTCCACAATAAAATTCATACCAATATTTCAACATAATGATATTGAAAGAAATAATATCATTTACGAAGAAAATAACATCCCTTACCTCAAAATAACAGTACTTCTGACTAGAATAGCCGAAGGAAAGCTGAAGGAAACTTGCACTGAATAGCAACTCTCAAAGTATCTAAATACTCACAAAATACGTTCGATAATATATAGAGAGAGAAAACTTGTTTCTGGTGTGATTTTCAATTCTAACTAAGCACCCTATTTATAGGAAAATGCTAGAACGCCAAAGGAGACTAAATTAATAAAATAATATTATTATTTTTTCCAACGCACATTTATTTGACCAAATCAAGCACTCCACCTTTGAACCAAAAATTCAGCATATTTTTCCACCAAAAACAAAAGTAGGGCCCACCTATGTTTTTAATAAAAACATTTAATTTTTAAAACTTCAATAATTCATAATAAATAGTCCTTTTATTAGAAAAATATAAATTCTATGTCCATTCCATAGGAAATCGAATTCTCTACAACTTTTTAGCTTTAAGTTTTTCCAAATTCCAAACGAAAAATGCCCGAAATCCACATACGAACGATTTTTAATACCTCTATTCCGACAAAATATTGATAAAACACCTCAGCATTAATTCCTTCATTTATATCCACACAAAATAAATATTTTCCTATCCATCCACATAAAATAAATATTTCCTTATCATATAAATCAATAATTAATTATTCACAAATAATATTACAGAATCACAATTATGACAACCAGGTCATTCCTAAGAAAAAGGAGGCTTTCCGATAAGGATTTCTCCTTACTGGCGCGCAATTAGGTGACCAAACCCCTTTTCTAGACAGAACTTCCTTAGACATTGCCAATAATGTTATCTAATAACATTATTCAAATAATATGAATTATTGATCTGATAATGGGAAATACTGCACAATGACAATTATCAAACAACAATAATATAAAATATCAACGCAACAATTATTGAATCAATAAAATAAAATATTGAATAAGAATTATCGTAATAATTATTGAGTAAATACTTCTTCGTAAAGAATCAATAATTCAAAATACCGTAATACCGTGTGCTTCTTGCAACCACCACCAGACATCGTATTTTTAACCACCAGGTATTCCAATAGTGTTAACGGTAACAATTACGCCGTTATTTATAAAAAATTAAACTTGTCATTTTCTTCATCCGACAGTTTTCCATTATGGGGCCCACAAATGGCTGCACCGTCGTATGAATATTCCTCGACAGCAAGAATATTCCACGACCAAACGAATATTCCCCGACAAAATGAATATTTTATAACAACTTGCTTATTTTGCAAAATTTGCACATTTCACCCATAACTAAAGCATTATATCAAATTAACTCTTTATTATTTCAAGATAATGAATAGAGGAAATTCAATTTTATTTATAATAAGTTGGGGTCTTACATCCTCCCCTCCTTATGAAATTTTATCCTCGTAATTGACGTATACCTGGTATTTCGAAAAGGTGAGGGTACCTCACTTTCATTTCTGATTTCAACTCCCAGGTCATTTCCTCCATAGCATGGTTCCTCAACAAAACCTTGACTTGTGGTATAACCTTTGTTCGTAGGACATGCTCTTTCTTATCCAAGATCTTGACATGTGCATTAACGGTTGAAAAATGCATGACACCCCCGCCGGGGATCATGTCAAGGCTACTTGACCTTCATTGACGTGTGTATCAATGGTTGAAAATGCATGACACCCCCACCGGGGATCATGTCAAGGCTGCTTGACCTTCATTGACGTGTGTATCAATGGTTAAAAATACGTGACACCCCCGCCGGGGACCATGTCTAGGCTGCTTGACCTTCATTGACGTGTGTATTAATGGTTAAAAATGCGTGACACCCCCGCCGTTGTCCCTGGGGTTACCTCAGGGCATTGTCTGAGCGCTAGTTTCACCAAACTCAATCACTTCATTTGTTGGACTGTGAGGTGATGATTACGCCGATGGATTGGCAGTTTATCACAGGTATGGAGTTTGGAGGGGCACCAATGCCTTGTACGATGGATATTTCCTCAACTGCCATCAGATCCTTGCTAGGAGTTCCGGCGGAGGCACTCAAGGCCAGGACTATTTGTACAGGTCCTTTGAGCGTAGATGCTATGAGCAGGCTGTTGAGTGAGCCCATACTCGATGATGTGAGAGTCAGGGATCACATTCTTCGTCGATTATTCCTGATAATCATTAGGGGCTGCTTCATAGCTGATAACTCTTCTACAGTGTCCTTCGCTTTGATCAGCGCCACTCGACATGTGGACCGTATTGGAGAGTATGATTGGGGTTCCTACACCTTTGCCTATTTCCTCAGAGGAATGCGCATGCATTCGCAGGGCTTGTTGCCTCTTTTTCAGTTATGACAAAGGAGCTCTAACTCATGCAAGCATACATGTGTCAACAAGTAATACATAGTAAGTAAAGTATCAATCCCACAGAGAAAGTTGTTCAATTTAAACTACTATTCACCGATCAATTCACTATTTCTATATGCTTAAACTAAAGATCATAAATGTGAATTATTCTAACTGCACATAATAACTAAAATGAGAATAAGAATGGAATAAATCAAATCTGGAAATAATGGGATCCTAACTTCATATAATACTTCATCTAATTACCACTATCATGCAAGAATTGTTCATATATCATAGGAAAATAGCCAAGAACACTAATAGAGTCATAGCCATTTTTCAATGCACCATGACTTACTTACACAGCATCCATAAATGATAGACTCTATGTAATCATCAATATAACCAAAATCACTATATGTCTATGTGAAATTGCAATCATACTAATTTTAAGCACAAGCCCTTATTTTAACTCATACGGTGAATAAGTATATGTCTATCTCATTCACGAAATACGCAAGCCATATAAAACAACCCCATATACGTATGCTATTATGACTACAATCCATACTCGCATGTTCATTGTCAATTCCATGCAAATACTGAAACGAATGGTGATCAAGAATTCATACATGTAAAACAACCATAATAGAATTCCCATATGATATGTAAAACATCCCTAGAAATCAAGCATGCAACCAAACTACATATTAAAATCCATTAGAATCCCATAATGGAGTTTAGTTCATGACTGAACCAAAAGCCATTATGGGATCAAAACTAAACATGATTAACAAGCAAACAATTGAAAGATGAAGGATAGAAATGATCAAACCCAATTGCAGATTATAAACCAAAGGTAACGTTTAAATCCTTATATAAATCCAGTAAAACAATAATAATAATCCACAATGACAGAAAATCCCAAGAAGAATTAGAAAAGATGGAGTTTAGGATTCGTTCTTCATTGGAATCTCTCCCTATGTGTAAACCCTAGTTTCTACTAAGAAAATACGTCAAAGTTGTTCGAGTGTATCTCTGACACCAGTCAGATATCGTTTAAAACCAATTACAACCCTTTTAATTAAAAATTAAAATAAAACAAATAAATGACTTCAAGATGTTCCTTGCGCGCCAGCGAGACTTGGCAAATGTCATGCTCTATCCAAATGAGTGCTTTCGCATGCAAGCGCCAAGGCTCTCAAGGTTATTCTCGCGTCACATGCTGCCATGCGGCCACCGATCTGCAAATTCGGTTCTGCTTCGATTACGTCATGTCATTGCCATCGCTACTTGTTCATTCTTTTCCTTCCTTCCTTCGTTATCAGTCCCTCCGCTTCACTACATCCTCATGTCGTGCATCTATTAGCCTCAAGCCATGCGTCCAATCGCCTCTTGCCACCCAACACCACCAAATTAGGCCATTTCCTGCACTTTTTTACCAAAAGGAGTTTTAAGTACATGCAATGCGAAATAACATGAAATACAACTAAAACAGACTAAAATGTACTTGAGATGGGCATAATTCGCGTGAATTGATATCCAATAAGTAGGTATAAAACCCACTTATCAGGGCTTGATAGAGGCTTGACTAGGATTTTACCCATTTCTGTCGGTGAGTATTTATCTTATAATTTCCCATGTACAGGATAAGATTGCTGACTGATAGCAGATGTTTGCCTTTGTGTTGGCATTTTTGGGCCTACGAGAGGCTCCCATGCTTATGTCCGGTGAGTGTTAAAATTAGATACCTACCCACAAGGATGGCGATGGCATCATTCCATACTGGTGGAGGTCCCTGTAGCTGAGGGTTTCACTCATTGCCGCCTACAGCTGGAGTTGTTGACATCTGATGTCATCACATGAATTCCCTATTCAAGGGAGAACTTGAGCATTGGATTTAAGGATGGGTACCCGACTGGTGTCGAGCACGTGATTTCCACCCGTAGGATTCCTCTCTTCACAGATGGAGGATGAGAGCTCTATTTAGGAGAGCGTGCTATTAGGAGCACCACAGGAGAGATTCGTATACCGATCTTGCATCCTTTTAGGCGTTATTAGCTTGTTTTGCAGTCACCCATCGTTGATATCCCATTGTTGGGTGTTAACGGTTTTACATTTTCAGAGGGTCCCTACACTTAGGAGATATTTCAGCATTGGTGGTTCCCTCGTACCATTGGAACCTAGACCCGCGCCACTCAGTTCATAGGGGATATGGTTCCTAGATTCGTGATGATGACGGATTGGCTAGCCTATGTCCAAGATCTGACTCATTTGACACAGATTGACAGTTTGACCCGGCAGTTGGACCGGGCACATTTCTTTATCCGGCACTTGGGCAGAGATCCTTCAGAGGCAGATACTTTTGATCCTTCTAGCTCTGGCACTGGCCCCTCAGGTGACCCATGTGGCTTTGCCGGTACAGATCCTCACTTGTATAGGCCTGACATCCCTGTGGATAGAGATCTAGTGACTCAGGAGGAGCTACATCAGGTGGACAAAATTGATGATGTAGACATTGACACCATTGTCTTCTTCTGATGTATATTCTCGTTATCTATTTTGATAGGCCTCTGTTAGATGTAGGGCGTACATGCCCTTCATTTCCACCTGTATTCCTAGTCAGATAGAGATGTATTAGATGATGATATACTTAGGAATGTATGTACAGTTTTCCATTCCCTATATCATATTTCCATCTATTGTTCATCATGCATGAATTATGTTATGCATATGTATGTATGTCCAGAGATATTCAGCATTGATGTAAGACCCCAACTTATTATAAATGAAATTAAATTTCCTCTATTTATCATTTTGAAATAGTAAGGGTTGATTTGATTAATGTGGTTAGTTATGGGTAAAATGCGCAAATATTTTAAATAAGCAAGTGGTTATAAAATATTCATTGTTGTCGGAGAATATTCGTTTGGTCGTGGAATATTCTTACTGTCGGGGAATATTCGCATTTACAAATAGCAACCTTAATGGGCCCCATAACGAAAAGTGATTGGATGAAGAAAACGACAAGTATAAGTTGTTTATAAATAATTGAGCGTAGTTATTCACAGAATTATCTTGTTGAAATACTTGGTGGTTAAAACACAGTAGCACACGATATTGCACCAATTATTGATTCTTACGTAAGAAGGCAATACTCAATAATTGTTACAGTAATTACTGTTCAATATTTTATTTTATTGATTCAATAATTGCTACGTTAATATTTTATATTATTGTTCTTTAAATAATTGTCACTACATAGTATTTTCCATTATCAGATCAATAATTCATATTATTTGAATAATATTATTAGATAGCATTATTGGCAATGTCTAGAAAGTTCTGTCTAAGAAGAGGTTTGGTCACCTAATTGCGCGCCAATAATGAGAAATCCTTATTGAAAGCCCCCTCTTTCCCAGGAACGGCTTGGTTGTCGATATTGTGATTCTGTAATATTATTTGTGAATAATTAATTATTGATTTATATGATAAGGAAAATATTCATTTTATGTGGATATAGATGGAGAAAATTTTTAATGTGACAATTGTTGAAAATTGTTATTTTATCTTTTTCTGATAAAATAATTCATTTAAATATATTATTATATTATAATAATATAATAATGGTGATATTTTTACAATGAATGTTGGATATATGAATAAATGAGGAGGAAGAGTATTTTTGTTACTAAAAATGTTTAAAACATGATTTTCATGTTTGTGGACCCCATTTCTTGACCGAAATTTGATTATAAATTGTAAAATCGTCCTATGTGTGGATTTCTTACCAATTTCTCGCTTGGAATTTGGAAAACTTAAACTTACAAAGTTGTAGAGAATGGAATTTCCTATGGAATGGACATAAGGTTTGAATTTTTCTGATAAAAGGGCTATTTATTATGAATTATCGAAGTTCCGAAGTTCTAGAATAATTGATTTTTGAAGTTTTAATTATTTTTTTTAAGAAAAACATTTTTGGTGAGTTGAGTGGGTCCCACATGTGATATAAATGTGTTGAATTCAGATTCAAGAGGTGGGCGTGACAAAAATTTATATATAATAATATTTTATTAAATTTTCTACTTTGGTGTTCTAAGCATTTTCTTATAAATAGGGTGCTTAAGTTAGAATTGAAAATCATACCAGAAACTAAAGATTTCTCTCTTTATATTATCAAGCGTATTCTTGTGAGCATTTTGATACTTTGAGTGTTGCTATACGGTGCAAGTTCCTTCAACACTATATCTAATATTCCAGTCAGAAGTACTGTCTTTTGGATGTAAGGGATGCTATATTTTTTATAAATGATATTATTTCTTTCAATATCATTATGCCGAAATATTGGTAAGATTTTTCTTGTGAAATTCTTGTCTTTTAGTGTCGGGGTTACTATTCACGTATACGGCACTATTCACGAATACGGCATTATTCACAGAAAAATTAAATTTTCATTTTTTGTTTAAAATATCTATTATGGATACTAGCTTTTGATTGTATCCATGTTTTGATCATTCTTGAATTTTACTTCACTATGGTTATTTATGAAGTATTTTTGAACTTGGACTGTTTAAAGTACGAATCCTTATTATTTATTCTTTTGTTTCACTAGATTCGTTTTCTTTAAAATATTTTTCATCATCCTCAGTCCTAAATGATGACATTACTGAATATCTTTGGCCTGTAGTGCAAAGATGGTTGATTTTCTTATGAATATCTTTGGCCTGTAGTGCAAAGATGAATATTTGATTCAAGATGTATATTGATTGATGTTACAGGGGTAAAATATTGATGATAAACTTTTAAATTCAGAGAAGAAAGTAGATTTCATTCTCTACGTAACTCTTCTAATGAATTATTATTTTCGCTGCAAATATTGATTTAAAACTTGTTGTCTATTGTATTCTATGAGAGTTTTCCCTGTTGAGGACTAACGATAATTTGTTCTACGTTATCTTAGTCATAATATTCTTTACTGGGCTAGTTGAGCTCACCCTTTTCCTTTTTGTTCCATTTTTCTTCTCAGGAGGCGAGAATGTAGCGAGTACTAGTCGGGGTATGGAATGATGGTTCTAGAAGTTGTCTTAGTAGTCCTCACTATTTTGTAAAATAGTGTATCAATAATTGTAATGAGGACTTATTTGAGTGTGGATATTGTCTAGATGACAATATTTGTTTTTAAACTCACAGTTTATGTGTTGTCGTATTTTGCACGACAATTGTATTAATAAAGTTGTAGTTGTTTCTGTACCATGTATTTGGCAACTCAAAATGGGTGTTGTATACCTATTTTGGGGGCATCATAATTGACCCCTGGATGGTCTTATGACACGGCCCGTACAGATGTCTTATTCGACAGTTAGCCGTATTGATCATACCCCACTAGTGTTGGTGACATCTCGTCTGAGATCGTGGTATGATAGTATGTCACCTTCAGACAAGGTGACTATAGATTAGTTGTTACATCATACTATGACTCTCCTGATGTTTCAGGTTCCCGCAGGCTTTATAGAGGGTATACTGGAGAATTGGATACCAGAGAGACAGGTCTTCCAGTTTGGCATCCATGAGTTAACTCCTACTCTAGAGGAGTATGCACGGTTGACGGTGTTACCATTGGACAGACCTTACGCGCATTGGCCATCGGGGACATGAGCTGACAGTTTATAACTCTCACCGGGCTGAGGCGGAGAGTTGTGCAGGATGAGATCACATCCGATCATGTTGTATCCCAGCGTTTTCTGACGGACAAATTTGGCTCTGAGGATAGCTACACACAGCACTCCGGGGATTTCACCAAGCTGAAGGATTATTGGCACTCAGCCAGAGTAGATGTACTGCTACTATGCATACTGTCATATGTATACATGCCATGATACATGGATGAGCTAGATATTGGCATTATCATGGTAGTGAGAGCTCTCAGGGAGGGTCACACCATTGTACCGATGATCATCATAGAGACGATGAGGTCAGCCACATATTGCAGCACTTACCCTGCAGGGGTATTCATAGGTAGCTCGGTCATGTTGTACGTGTGGTTTATGTCACACTTGAGACTGATTGGCACTTTCAGACGATATGGATATTGTTTCACCCATGATATAGCCATATCGCATTCTTTCACTGTGGAGTATATGACATCGCATCTTGGTCCGCTTTTCTGGCGGACTTCGAGATCCGTTTGATATATTGCTGCAGGTGTGGGGGCTTAGTTCACCCTACAACTTCATCACTCATGCTCCGGGCATGGATTATCTCCCTTTAGCTGGTTTGAGGGTCATGATGACTTACCACCCACTGGCCATGATGTGTCAATTTAACCAGTTCCAGACTTCCATCCTTTTGAGGGGGCGTTGAGTCAGCGTGTAGCTTCTCGCCACTTATCAGCAGAGGATAGATCCAGGTTGTATGCCTGTTGGAATCAGCGTGAGCTAGCTGAGTTTTTCGTTAGCCATCCCGGTTATTCTGCAGAGTAGTCCGCATGGATGGAGACAGAGAAGGCATTGACTATGGAAGTATCCACAGTGCATGAGATTGATTCCGATGATGGGGAGCCTATGAAAGAGACTTATATTCCCATCGAGGAGGATTTGTCTACTGGGTTGCCAACAGTTGTGATGGATTTTCCCACTCCGAGTGCTACTGTGATTCAACATTCAGCACAATATCTGGAGCAGAGTCTACATCTGATGACCTTTGAGAGAGATCATGGTAGGGCCTTGATGTTGACAGCTCTTGATGGGAAAGGCGCAGCTCTATTAGAGAGAGACGAGGCTAGATCAGCCAGAGATGTATTAATTATAGAGTGGGATGTTGCCCTATCTGCCCGGGATGTGGCCATCACAGACAGTACTTCAGTGAGATCCCTTACAACTGGCATCCTTGCTGATATGAGTGCATACATTGATGAGCATCATACCACCATGCTGTTAGCCTCGGATCTACTAGCTCGTGTAGATACCATTGGGCAGGAGCTTGCAGTGTTACCTCCTTCTTCGGAGAGGGATGCTATGTTAGATCTGATAGTCCGCATACATACAGATCCATAGATAGACTTGTATTTTCCTGCCATGCATCTAGCTTAGCCATTTTGTCATATACTGACACATATTGTATATATCAAACAACATTATATATGGCAGGGAAATATATTTTGATTCACTTCCCTTTCAGTTGTGCCTTAATACTTGCTTGATATTTGCCTGTTTCTTTAGGGCCTGTGATCTTGATGCATTATGAACTCATCCTTGATGTGTGGACATTGAGACGTCGTAGGATCTTTCAGAATGGATTATTGATCTGTGTGTATCCCTATAATCTTTGACGTCTTGGGACTGGTCTCTGTATGGAAATGTGGAGATGAGTGTAGCTTTTTCTCTTTGAGATTGACCGCACCACAGATGGTCGCCAGTACTTCTATTTAAGAGGAGCCCAATTAATTCCAACTCTTATGGATTGGTGTTTCTCTTTGAGGCACAACCGCAACTTAGATGGTCGCTGGATCTCCTATTTGTGAGGAGGGGTCAGGTAGTTCTATCCCTTTGGTCTAAAGCCGATGAAATGTGGTGGATTAAAATTTGATCCCAGTACCGTGTGACAAGTATTTGTGTTTTGGTAGGGGGTTAGATCGAACCATAAATGGCTGCCTACGTACTCCTATTGAAGAGGAGATCAGGTCTGCGTAGTTCGAACTTGGTGTAAGAGGTTCTATGACGCCCCCAAATTCAGGTCCCTTCGAACCTCGGATTTGGTCCACCACGATACTACTATCATCAAACTATATATCTTTTATTCATAACTTAATGAATATAACCTTGCTTATTACAATTTAAAATATAGATTATTTCTATTTCCAGGATCTGTATAATGACCCCAAACTTTTATAAGTTTTAAATCTTGGTCATTTACCATTCCTGTCTTACATCATATTCAATGTCATAAAAATATGCGGAATAATTTAAACTTTTTCAATCTCCTTTGAAAAATCTTTTATTGATTTCTTAACTTGAATCAATTACAAATCCCTGAATCAAATTATGCTATGATTCATTCTATTCAATTATTGTATAAAATTTTACATCTCAATTCGAATTCCTCTATGTACCACCTAGTATAACTTTACAACTTAACATGTATTACACATCGTAAACTACTATCATGCACATCTACTAGAACCTAAACATGGTTCAAGAGCATCTATTTAAATAGTAAATCAACCTCCTTCGATATTATTGAACTTTATCGATCAAGTAGCATGCAATCTTTACCGTGAGTCCTTAACCTGCAAAAGTGGTTATTTGCAAGGGTGATCTCGATAGCCCAACAATTCTAATAGTTTTCATACAGTACATAGCATATAATAGCATATTCAGTTCATGCATTCATAATCAATTAATATTTACTACGCATGTTACTTCTCACATAACATGCATAGAGATTTACTTCACAAGTATTTCATCAAAGATCAACTTTCACATTTCATACATATCTCATATGCATTTCATATATATATATAAACATTCTCATGGCATAATATAGCTCAACTAATGAGCTTATCAATTCATATAACCAATAGAACTCGAAAGACTTGCTTCGATTCAGTAGTTTATCAACTACGACTTAACTGCTTAAAGCTTATTTTCACTGCGTGTATTCCTACACAGTTATATAATCATGGATTCATACCCATTAGTCATACATTTCATACAATCTTAATATAAGAACAAATATTATTTCCTAACTTGGTTTCATTTTTACTTGAACTTAGGATAACCATGAGACTAGCTCATTCTACTATCATATTTATCTAAACAATCTTGTTTTCATGTCTTGTAGTCCTTAAGGACAACATATAACCATAACTTAAGACCATGCAGTTAACAAACTGCTCTTGGTCACTCTATCTTAGCTGGCACACAAGATTTAAGCTTGGGAGTGGCGCAGCCAACGCTTCTCCCAAATTTAACCGCACTTAGGCTTCTCATTGCTCAGTTTAGTCCTAACCTATTATGCATTCTGATACATACTATAAATATGCATCAAGTAGGTTCTGATATTTCTTCAAGTTCACATTTCAAATCATTTAGTTTTGATTTACATAACTCTTTGTTGAATTATTTACATAAACAAGGCTTAACAACTTCTTTTAACAAAGGTTCAATGTTTATCAGCTTTTAAACCTTATGTTGGTACTAACAAGCCTCTAGTAGCATGCTCATATGTATATATCTTATCTATATATGACTAACATAGTTTATCACTTGAAAACTTTACTTTCAAAATATGCTTTAATGACTTCTATTGTTAAACTAGATAACTGTACTTATAGGTCATGTTTAAAGACATAAATAGTACTAGCATGCCATAATACAAGTTCAGAGGTTAGACAACACAATGCTCATGAATATTGGTTTCAAAACGTCTAAGCTTTCTTTTCTTCAAATCCATGTCATGCCAACCTAATCATGCAAGGCATCTTCGAATCATATGTTATATTCATATGTGCATATTTCTACACATACTTATAATGTCGAAATGTAGGTGACACCATGCTCATGATTATTAGTTTTCAAAACTTGAATTTCTCTTTGAAAACACATATTATCCAAGCTATACAAGTTATCTTATACAAGGTAACTTAAGATCACATTTTATGCTCACATGACTCCACCATATGCTCACTACAAAGTCAGAACTCAAATGACTTAAAGTTCATCAAGGTTTGTTTTTGAAATCTTCAAGTTTCTTTTTAAAACACATACTAAGTCATGCTAAAGCATTCCATTATGAGTAAAGTAATCTACGCTATATGACATGTCTATTATCATGCATATTCATGTTTTATTACTTAGAATAACATATTCCATCGTCCGAAGCACTATAGTTGCGTATGTGCTCATTTGGCGCCCACCGATCGCCTCCTATTACGTAATAGTCACAAAGATGACTATTTTAACCCCTTCTAACGACCTCAAATTGAAAAACTTAAAGAACAAAAGTTGTAGTTCTATTCGTTCTCGTTCCGGATCATCTTGAATCACCTCAATCAAAGTCCGTATGAAAAAGGTATGGCCATTTTACCAAAAAAGGTCAAAATAGTCACAAGATTATCAGACATGGGCGCAACGGCCTCTTTTCCTCACTCACTATTATCAAGGCTACCACGCCATTGCCAAGCCCAGTTGAACGTCTGCAGATTTACTTACATTGATAATGATTTTAATCATAACTTTCTCATTTTAAGTCCGAATTAGTTGGTTTTTGAGTCGTTGGACTCGTTAAACTCTTAGCTACCCATCTAAAGATTAATTATTACACTTCAAAATCATTAACTAACCCAAATATTAATCAAAAACTCATATTCATACTAAATTTTCATGTTTTGATAAATTTAGTGAATTCATTCACTACGAATTCGTTTATAAACCAATTTGGTTCGTTTAACTTTCGTTGTTTTCGCATTGAACTATATTAACAACATCTAACAACAATTCATGGATTACATCAACACTTAGCCATCAAATTTGCGACTCAAAAGTGACTTTTTCTTGACATTTCTAAGAATTTGCAAGACTTAGGATTTAGAATACTTATAATAGTAGTGTTACCTTCTTTGAAGCTAGAATGATCATTTGCTTCCAATCTCAGATTGTTCACTTAATTCCAAGACCTCAACCTCTATATGGCATTTATCAGACAAGTTCAACCAACATGAAAATGAATACATAGCTCCTATTTATATAGACAAAACTTGGACTAGTTATTGGCATTACACTAAGGTTGGATTTATGAGGTAATGGAAAAATACATTGTTAATTGAGAGTTGGCCAACCACCCAATTCATAGCCATCAACACAACACCTTTCTAGCTTCATCATCTTCCTCTTAGCCTTTTCATTTTGTTGAGTTTTACGCAATGAGCTTATAGACTAGGCCAATGGCCTATACATATGAGTAAGGAAATGAGACTCACAAAATGGGACAACCCATTTGGTTTCTCAGCATTAGCAAAATGGGTATTTAAGATATCTATATTTACTTTCTTTTGGACTTACAAGCTTACATTTAATAACTTAATGTTATTACTATATGATAAATTAGGGGTACATATACCCATAATCATACAATCCATGTATACTAGTCCACATAATATTTTAATTGGGCTAAGTATAATTCAATTGGGTATTCCCAACCCATTATTTCTATCTCACTTAAACATCACAATGATTAATATTAGTCATTTATTTTCTTCCCATTAATTCTCTTTTAATAATTTAAGTTAAACCTTTAGTCTAGTTTAACTTTAGTACTCAGGTCACACAAGGCTCATTTATCTCATTTACTGGAGTTATATAACTCAAGCTCATTATCTCTATAATAAAATATTAGGGTTCTAGGCCAAGTTTGGCTTTTCCCCAATTCCACATTATTTTTTTATTTATTTAATATAAAGTTTGTATCACACTTTATCAGAATGCTAAATTATTTAGCTTAATTAAATAATTACATACTTAAAATATGTACAACCTTTACACTTAGAATAATTAATATTTACTCTATTAATTATTTAAATTATACACTATACGTATAATTATTCGATTGTCCCAAGACAACATCCTCAATCTTTACATTCACAGCTTTCAAATATTAACCCTCTCATATATTACCATATTATGTAATATATAAAAATACTAACATTACTTAACATAATAATTTCATTTTGTTCATGTAAAGCACATATATTAATTCACCATTTTACTTAAACGAATTACTCCCTTTCATTCAATTTATTATCACGCCACTGCCTCACAGGGCTTTAATACTTAAATTATATTATCCCATAATATAATTTTTAACTTAATTTAAGTTAACTAATATTTATTCTTGTTTAGTTAATTTCCATAACTAAATCTCATTCAATTCATGCTTTGCTATCTCAATCCATTTATAGACACTATAAATATCAAATATGGCTCATATGATAACATATTAGTCACTAATATACAATTCATAGAGTTTAGATTACACAACTCATCAGATTTTTACAAACTTATCTTGAATTGTCTACAGACCGACGCGGCTACTCTGGTCTTAGGCTTGAGAGTGGCGCGGCCGTGCCACCTCAAGTTAGGACGCAAACAAGTTATGCTTTAATAGAAACATAACTTAACTCGCAAATCCTTTAACATGCTCCCTACATGCTATCTTATTACCTTAACCAAATTAAATCTCCAATGACTACATTCTTCAATAATTTAGAGATTAAACTTCAAGTTTAACTCTTCTCTCTTTAATCTATACATTTAGCCATATCCCAATATTAGTCAATAAATCTCTAAAAATATTTATCTAAAGATATATCAATTTTCTTCTCTCGTCAACAACGTACATATATACAAGTCCAAACCTAGAACACATCGAGTCTTTAATAGTATTCAATATAGTACACTGAGTGGTTTCCCACAAACAACCAACAAATTAGTTTCCGTCTCATCTACACTATTTTCACAGTGAGTTAGATCGGTTACTAATTCGTATATACCTCCGCTCTCTGAAAGAATCGTTTAGCCCAGCTCCTATACATCAACCATTAAAGGGTACGATTGCACTGCCTTAGACTTGATACGTACTCGTACATATACTCAAGAAATTGGTGGTTATCAAGGATATTTAATGTCACCAACTTACTATGATAAAATAATTCTATAAATTATTTAATCATCAATAAATAATTTATTTTCCATCTTCTTACTAATTCATCTCTACAATATATAATAAATATATAATAATGGTATATATTTATTAAACACAACATCACTTATCACATAGCTCATATTAACCTATGTAACACAATACCACATACCTCGTAACACATTTATATATTATTGTTTTGACCCTTCACATGACTTAAGAATTTTATCTACTAAATTCTTATTTTAATATTTTTTGAAAATTCGGGTTCTTACATTCTATCCTCCTTATAAGAATTTCGTCCTCAGAATCACCGAAACCTCCTCTACTCTGCTATTATGAATATTACATATTCTTTTGGATAATTTTATCCATTCTCTTTTCCGAAGTTTTATTATAACTTGTTCACTTGCATTCTACCACATTTTCCTTTCTAAGGAACACTCTACTCACTACATTCATCACACAGAAGAATAAGAGTCTTCCACGATTTTTCAATAATCGAGAAGTAGTATTAATAACTCAGATTCCAATTTATGCTAAGGGGTCACACAAGACCGTGAACTCTTCTCAAGGTTTATAAATGCTTCAACACAATCCTTCACACTGCAAACCAGAATGTTTTTCAATCACAAAGACTGAAAACACCCTCCACACGTACACTAGGTGGCCAGCCTATTGTACCAATACGTTGGGCTGCAATGTAGTGTTTTGTAACGACTACATGCGTTACGCTCAGAACCATTGTCCCCGAAAACATGTCCCCTTATAGGGTTGTTCACCTCAGCTTTTCCACATATGAATCCACACCAGAGCAATCTGGTTTGGCATAAATACTCAAGAACGCTTGAATTCCACAAATATTTTTCAACAGTCGTCTAGCCAAATCAAATAGCTTAGAATTTTATCAATAATTCGAACATCAATCGAAATAATTTGGCCAACTTAATTGACCTTCTTCATAACTTAAAAGAAAACCAAAATTCTTTTATGACGTCATGATACAGTACCAGATTAGTAGTACGTTGAGGATTCTGCCATTAGGTGACTTTGTCATACTACACCGTACCAAAATTAGCGGAAGATCTTTTGATCACAACCAACACTAGGTTCAACTGCATTGATGACTCCATCGTTTACCATTTCTACACCATACCAAATGATGTAAATGGTCAGAAATACATTTTGAAAATTTTCAAATCATTTTTGTCTTAGCCGAAACAATTAGCATAGATGTATTAATAACGATATTATTTTTAAACATCATTGGTTCAATCATATGATCCAAAGTTTTTTGAGAAAATAGAGGTGCAACTTCAGCACGAATTCAATAATTTTGAAAATCTAGAAGAGTTAGAAGATTTAGAAAATCCATGTTTCTCCATCAACTTCAATCTTTACTCCATTGCCTCATTTTAACACCATCAATGCTCATTATTCAAAAATTTCTAACTTCATAACACATATATATACCCGATATAGTTCATCAAACTTACCACACTTATGAAATCCAGGAACTTGCCATAATCATATGAGTTTAGGAACTTACCCTAGTCAGACCATAGGCGTCCATTCGCTGAGGGGTTCAAAAATATTTCATATAATTATGAGTCACGAACGTACCATAAGTATGAGTTTTAAGAACTCGCAACTTATCCTTATATTCTCTAACTATAACCTATCTATCTGTTATACACATGAAAGAAGAATCACCTTCTCAACAGGTATATAGAAAATAGTGCGACATAAACATTTCAATGATTATCTGTGCCAAAAACTAAGTGGTTTTTACACCAAGTACAATTCCCCACCCATAACAACGAATTATACAACTCAGCTGCTGACATGGGTCCTCAATTGAAATCCCACCTAACTCTATCTCACACATAACTTGCTATTTGCTCGATACGAATTCTTCATATCTCATCATATACAACTCCTCATGAGTTTATATCGTACCATTTCATAGTACATTCTCCTATAGCATCAAGCTATATACACTTAGTCGTTATAGACTATTTATCACTTCATAGCTCAATCTGATCACGTCGTGATCATCAATTTACCTTAGGGTTCTTTCCCTATTATAAACTAAACTCCACTCGAGTTCATTCTGATTATATTCATCATATAGACACCATCTTAACATTTTTATTACCCGGGTTAGGAAACTCTTGAATTCTCATTCTCTTAGATACTTCAAGATTCTTCTTTGAATCTTTGCTTATATATATTTTAATCCTTATCTTTCTCTCTCTCTCTTAGGTTATAGCCTAAGGTACTCTTACCTAAAGTTTATAACCTACAGCTTTGATACCAACCTATGACGCCACCAAATCCAGGTCCCTTCGAACCTCAGATTTGGTCCGCCACGATACTACTATCGTCAAACTATATATCTTTTATTCATAACTTAATGAATATAAACTTGCTTATTACAATTTAGAATATAGATTATTTCCATTTCCAGGATCTGTATAATGACCCCAAACTTTTATAAGTTTCAAATCTTGGTCATTTACCATTCCTGTCTTACATCATATTCGATGTCATAAAAATATGCAGAATAATTTAAACTTTTTCAATCACCTTTGAAAAATCTTTTATTGATTTCTTAACTTGAATCAATTACAAATCCCTGAATCAAATTATGCTATGATTCATTCTATTCAATTATTGTATAAATTTTTACATCTCGATTCAAATACCTCTATGTACCGCCTAGTACAACTTTACAACTTAACATGTATTACACATCGTAAACTACTATCATGCACATCTACTAGAACCTAAACATGGTTTAAGAGCATTTATTTAAATAATAAATCAATCTTCTTCGATACTATTGAACTTTATCGATCAAGTAGCATGTAATCTTTACCGTGAGTCCTTAACCTGCAAAAGTGGTTATTTGCAAGGGTGAGCTCGACAGCCCAACAATTCTAACAGTTTTCATGCAGCACATAGCATATAATAGCATATTCAGTTCATGCATTCATAATCAATTAATATTTACTACGCATGTTACTTCTCACATAACAGGCATAGAGATTTACTTCACAAGTATATCATCAAAGATCAACTTTCACATTTCATACATATCTCATATGCATTTCATATATATACATAAACATTCTCATGTCATAATATAACTCAACTAACAGTTATCGAATTCATATAACAAATAGGAACTGAAAGACTTGCCTGATTCGTAGTTTATCAACTCCGACTTAACTGCTTAAAGCTTATCTGCACTGCGTGTATTCCTACACAATTATATAATCATGGATTCATACCCATCAGTCATACATTTCATACACTCTTAATATAAGAACAAATATTATTTCCTAACTTGGTTTCATTTTTACTTGAACTTAGGATAACCATGAGACTAGCTCATTCTACTATCATATTTATCTAAACAATCTTATTTTCATGTCTTGTAGTCCTTAAGGACAACATATAACCATAACTTAAGACCATGCAGTTAACAAACTGCTCTTGGTCACTTTGCAGAACAGCGTGGCCGCTCTGAATTTAAGCTTGGGAGTGGCGCAGTCGCGCTACTCCCAGCCAGAACCTGACTTAGGATTTTCATTGCTCAGTTTAGTCCTAACCTATTATGCATTCTGATACATACTATAAATATGCATCAACTAGGTTCTGATATTTCTTCAAGTTCACATTTCAAATCATTTAGTTTTGATTTACATAACTCTTTGTTGAATTATTTACATCAACAAGGCTTAACAACTTCTTTTAACAAAGGTTCAGTGTTTATCAACTTTTAAACCTTATGTTGGTACTAACAAGCCTCTAGTAGCATGCTCATATGTATATATCTTATCTACATATGACTACCATAGTTTATCACTTGAAAACTTTACTTTCAAAACATGCTTAAATGACTTCTATTGTCAAACTAGATAACTGTACTTATAGGTCATGTTTAAAGACATAAATAGTACTAGCATGCCATACTACAAGTTTAGAGGTTAGACAACACAATGCTAATGAATATTGGTTTCAAAACGTCTAAGTTTTCTTTTCTTCAAATCCATGTCATGCCAACCTAATCATGCAAGGCAACTTCAAATCATATGTCATATTCATATGTGCATATTTCTATAAATACTTACAAGGTCAAAATGTAGGCGACACCATGCTCATGATTATTAGTTTTCAAAACTTGAATTTCTCTTTGAAAACACATATTATCCAAGCTATACAAGTTATCTTATACGAGGTAACTTAAGATCACATTTTATGCTCACATGACTCCACCATTTGCTCACTACAAAGTCAGAACTCAAATGACTTAAAGTTCATCAAGGTTTGTTTTCAAAATCTTCAAGTTTCTTTTTAAAACACATACTAAGTCATGCTAAAGCATTCCATTATGAGTAAAGTAATATTAGCCATATGACATGTCTATTATCATGCATATTCATGTTTTATTACTTAGAATAACATATTCCATCGTCCGGAGCACTATACTTGCATATGTGCTTGTTTGGCTCCCTCCGATTGCCTCCTATTATGTAATAGTCACAAAGATGACTATTTCTACTCCTTCTAAATACCTCAAATTGAAAACCTGAAAAAACAAAAGTTGTAGGTCTATTCGTTCTCGTTCCAGATCATCTTGAATCACCTCAATCGGAGTTCGTATGAAAATGTTATGGCTATTTTACCAGAATAGGTCAAAACAAATACACATTATCGAGACATGGGGGCGACGCGCACCCCTTTTTCCTCACCATTACTGCAGACTTCACGCCATTGCCCAAATTCAATCTTGCGCTCATGGAACAGGCGAAAGCGGCAAAGGCCACTACCAGCTTCGCATGAGATAACGCTTTGGTCATAACTTTCTCATTTTAAGTCCGAATTAGTTGGTTTTTGATTCGTTGGACTCGTTAAACTCTTAGCTACCCATCTACAGAGTAATTATAACACTTCAAAATCATTAACTAACCCGAAGATTAATCCAAAACTCATATTCATACTAAATTTTCATTTTTTGATAAATTTAGAGAATCCATTCATTATGAATTCATTTCTAAACTAATTTGGTTCGTTTAACTTTCGTTGTTTTGGCATTGAACTATATTAACAACATCTAACAACAATTCATGGATTACATCAACACTTAGCCATCAAATTTGTGACTCAAAAGTGACTTTTTCTTGACATTTCTAAGAATTTGCAGGACTTAGGATTTAGAATACATATAACAGTAGTGTTACCTTCTTTAAAGCTAGAATGATCATTTGCTTCCAATCTCAGATTGTTCACTCAATTCAAAGACCTCAGCCTCTATATGGCATTTATCAGACAAGTTCAACCAACGTGAAAATGAATACATAGCTCCTATTTATATAGGGAAAACTTGGACTAGATATTGGCATTACACTAAGGTTGGATTCATGAGGTAATGGAACAATACATTGGTTAATTGAGAGTTGGCCAACCACCCAATTCATAGCCATCATCACAACACCTTTCTACCTTCATCATCTTCCTCCTAGCCTTTTCATTTTGCTGAGTTTTACGCAATGAGCTTATAGACTAGGCCAATGGCCTATACACGTGAGTAAGGAAATGGGTCTCACAAAAATGGGACAACCCATTTGGTTTCTCAACATTAGCAAAATGGGTATTTAAGATATCTATATTTACTTTCTTTTGGACTTACAAGCTTACATTTAATAACTTAAATGTTATTACTATATGATAAATTAGGGGTACATATACCCATAATCATACAATCCATGTATACTAGTCCACATAATATTTTAATTGGGCTAAGTATAATTCAATTGGGTATTCCCAACCCATTATTTCCTATCTCACTTAAATATCACAATGATTAATATCAGTCATTTATTTTCTTCCTATTAATTCTCTTTTAATAATTTCAGTTAAACCTTCAGTCTAGTTTAACTTTAGTACTCAGGTCACACAAGGCTCATTTATCTCATTTACTGGAGTTATATAACTCAAGCTCATTATCTCTATAATAAAATATTAAGGGTCTAGGCCAAGTTTGGCTTTTCCCCAATTCCACATTATTTAATTATTTATTTAATATAAAGTTTGTATCACACTTTATCAGAATGCTAAATTATTTAGCTTACTTAAATAATTACATACACAAAATATGTACAACCTTTACACTTAGAATAATTAATATTTACTCTATTAATTATTTAAATTATACACTATACATATAATTATTCGATTGTCCCAAGACAACATCCTCAATCTTTACATTAACAACTTTCAAATATTAACCCTCTCACATATTACCATATTATGTAATATATAAAAATACTAACATTACTTAACATAATAATTTCATTTTCTTCATGTAAAGCACATATATTAATTCACCATTTTACTTAAGCGAATTACTCCCTTTCATTCAATTTATTATCACGTCACTGCCTCACAAGGCTTTAATACTTAAATTATATTATCCCATAATATAATTTTTAACTTAATTTAATTTAACTAATATTTATTCTTGTTTATTTAATTTCCATAACTAACTCTCATTCAATTCATGCTTTGCTATCTTAATCCATTTATAGACACTATAAATATCAAATATGACTCATATGATAACATATTAGTCACTAATATACAATTCCTATAGTTCAGATTATACAACTCATCAGATTTTTACAAACTTATCTTGAATTGTCTCACGATCGGTAGCGACCACTCTAGTCTTAGAGCTTGAGTATGATGACGCCTACCACCTCAAGTTAGGACGTAGACAAGTTATGCTTTAATAGAAACAGAACTTAACTCGCAAATCCTTTAACATGCTCCCTACATGCTATCTTATTACATTAACCAAATTAAATCTCCAATGACTACATTCTTCAATAATTTAGAGATTAAACTTCAAGTTTAACTCTTCTCTCTTTAATCTATACATTTAACCATATCCCAATATTAGTCAATAAATCTTTAAAAATATTTATTTGAAGATATATCGATTTTCTTCTCTCTTCAACAACGTACATATGTACAAGTCCAAACCTAGCACACATCGAGTCTTTAATAGTATTCAATATAGTACACTTAGTGGTTTCCCACAAACAACCAACAAATTAGTTTCCGTCTCGTCTACACTGTTTTCACAGTGAGTTAAATCAGTTACTAATTCGTATATACCTCAGCTCTCTGAAGGAATCGTTTAGACCAACTCCTATACATCAACCATTAAAGGGTACGGTTGCACTGCCTTAGACTTGATACTTACTCGTACATATACTCAAGAAATTGGTGGTTATCAAGGATATTTAATGTCACCAACTTACTATGATAAAATAATTCTATAAATTATTTAATCATCAATAGATAAATTTTTTTTCATCTTTTTACTAATTCATCTCTACAATATATAATAACGGTATATATTTATTAAACACAGCATCACTTATCATAGCTCATATTAACCTATGTAACACAATACCACATACCTCGTAACATATTTATATATTTTTGTTTGAACCCTTCACATGCCTTAAGAATTTTATCTACTAAATTCTTATTTTAATATTTTCTGAAAATTCGGGTTCTTATTGGTTCAACGCTGAATGTAAAAGGGTGTAGGAATGTTTTTGTTGTTTTTGTTTATGTAGAGAAAGGGTATAAGTGTTTTTATTGTTTTTGTTTTTGTAGAGAAAGGGCATAAATGTTTTTGTTTTTTTTATTGCGATCGAGCCATATCGAATATGGTTTCCTACGTACTCCCAGGTATCAGGGAGATCGGGTCGACGTTGTAAGACCCCAACTTTTATGAATAAAGAATAATTGTCTCGAAATATATTTTTGTGAATTTGATATAATGTTATAGTTGTGGGTAATATTTACAAATTTTGCAAAGTAAGCAAGTGCTTATATAATATTCGATTGGTCGGGGAATATTCGTTTTAACAGGGAATATTCGTACGACGGCACAATCATTCGTTATATATAATGATATATAGTGAGTAATAATTCCTTCACTAAATAGATTTTTTCCTCACAAATTTTCATCATAAATTGGCTCCAAAAATCTTTTTATCGCCCCAATTTTGTGAGGAAAAAAATATAAATTGTGAAGGATGTTTCTTTCGCTAATAACTATATTGTCACTATACTTTTTTCCTTCGCTAAACAATGATTGTGCCGTCGTACGAATATTCCCTGTTAAAACGAATATTTCTTGACCAATCGAATATTATATAACCACTTGCTTACTTTGTAAAATTTATAAATATTACCCACAACTATAACATTATATCAAATCCAAACCATAATATTCAAAAATATATTTTGAGAAAATTATTCAAAAATGTCGGGGGGTGCCTAACACCTTCCCTCCGCATAATCAAGCCCCCGGACCCAAAATGAATCTCTTGGTTTCACCAGACTGCCTAGCGATGTCAAATCATTGGGTCAATGTGCAAACCTTTTTCGGTTGCGTTGGTGCAACCAATTAAATACACCAACTGGCGACTCTTAAAGTCAAATCGTCGACATTATACATGTCGGACCTATTTTACTTGTTTTTTCAAACAAATCTCACATTAACATGAGAACACCAAAGAACAAGTAATGAAAAGGACACTCAAAAATCCCGACGTCGATAAGTGGCGACTTTCCTGGGGACTCCAAAGAAGAGGGCTTAGCGGCTATTACAAGCTTTTCAAAATTATTATATGCTTGTGTGTGAATGTTACATTTACATTTATGATGAATGTGTACGAATGCATCTTAATTCATGTCTCGCTAAATATCTATCTCAGGATATTAGTGCTTCAAGACATGTCATCATTTTGCATAAACGGTGAGACACGTTGTATGTGAATGTATGTTGTGTGGTCTCTCCACCAGGAGGCTATCCTGTCGGTGTTTAATTACTGGACTCGTGGGAAGAATAATTCCCCGGGTCTCACGAAAGGCACCACTCAGATTCGCTCCAGTTGAACGACCGAATTAACTTTCCATCAAGTAGATTGCGATGATCTGGGAACCTTCATGCCAAAAAGCCGCGAGAGTAAACCTAAGATAGGTCAGCCTCTGATAAACCAAACGCCAAGGGAAGTCTCTTCATACTTTCCCATTTAAATTACTTATAATTTCAATTACTTGTCAATCTCAATGTAATGGAAAATATGAAGAAATATGTGTACAAGCATATTAAAACCTGACATGCTATAAACCGCTTGCATCCATTTTACAGGATAAAATTCCTAAAATGGATACATCACATAGTATGTAACATTTATACATTCCCTAAGACTAAACTACGTAAGTCTTTTTGTAGGGAAACAATTGATCCCATTTCCCGTTCAAAGTCCAAAAGGGCATTAAGCCCACAGTCAGACATGAATAAAAGTGCCCAACCTGATCCAACTTCTGTCTCTCGCAAAGAGTTCAAAAAATTGAGCTATCAAATGACAGAGTTAGCTGTTATGCTCAAAGAACTACACCAATCTATTCAGGGTCCACAAATGCCCATCCACATAGAATCCTCTGCACATGGAGGAATCCAGCGCCAAACAATGCCTACTCAACCAGAGTCATCCACACCAAGGGGCAGTCAGGGTATTGGCAAAAAGATGGAAACCCAGATACCTAAACCTCATTCCAATAAAGAAATCACAAATCTAAGGGATGATCGAGAAACTGGGGATCTAAGAAAGAAAGTCCAACAAATGGAGGAGACCATCCGGTCAATCAAAGGGACTGGAAATTATGGGAGTGTCACTTATTCAGATCTCTGCATATTCCCAGGGGCTCGATATCCTACCAATTCAAAGTCCTAGAGTTTGAAAAGTAAAATGGGGAAGGTGATCCCTATACGTACCTGAAAGTGTACATTGGCGAACTGGGATCATATGCTGAAGATGAAAGCCTCAGAATGTAACTTTTTCAAAAGAGTCTCTCTTGAGAGGCTAAGGCATGGTATGCCCGACTTGACAATGCCAAAATCCACAACTGGGAAGAATTGGCCCATGCCTTTCTAAGTCAGTACAATTTTCAGTCACAGATGGCACCTGATCGATACCAAGTGACTAAAGTCAAAAAGCAAAGTACTGAATCTTTCCGAGAATATGCCCAAAGGTGGAGACATCTCGCAGCGCAAGTCATTCCATCAATGACAAAAACTGAAATGGTAATGACGTTTATTGACATTCAAGAGGCGCCTTACTATGAGAGGATCCTAGCAGGCATAGGAAAGCCATTTTTAAAAATGATCAAACATGACAAAATGACAGAGATGGGCCTGAAGGCAGGCAAGATTAAAGACTTCACTGCCTTGGAAGCAGTCGCTAAGCATATAAAGACTTGTAAGTATGCGAGCGAACCCAAGGGTATACCTGATAAAGGCAATAAAGATGTATCCCTTGTGTATAGGGGCAAGTTAGGAGACCAACCTACAGTCCCCCCATTCAGAAAATACAAGACAATCTGCCATCTCAACAACAGGCTGCATTCAACCAATACCTAGATAAGAAAAGAAAATTTGA
The DNA here is from genome assembly GCA_020205605.1 of Panax ginseng. Lineage (NCBI taxonomy): Eukaryota > Viridiplantae > Streptophyta > Magnoliopsida > Apiales > Araliaceae > Panax > Panax ginseng. The sequence goes on from CM035137.1 coordinate 93,027,771, forward strand.
AAGAACGGAAAATCGGGTGTTCACTCCACTAGGCGATTCCTTTGAACATGTATTGGCGATATTAATGGATCACAAGAAAATTACCGAACTGGCTCCACCTCTAGAATCAGGGAGCAAAAGATATAATCCAAGCCAAAGATGTGCTTACCACTCAGGGTCTCCAAGACACGATACAGAAGATTGTTGGTCCTTAAAGCATAAAATTCAAAATCTGATTGAAAGTGGCAGTATTGTGGTCCAACAACCTGATCAACAAAATGTCAACACCAACCTTCCGTTGCAGCATGATACGAAAGAAGTAAACATGATCGGGTCAGGAAGCGCTGAAATATATCCAATTCATAAGTGCATACAAAGGATGGAGGACTACCCCCAAAGGCACATAACAAATGTCCTAAAGTGGGAAAACTCGGAGGAAGGTATCATGGTAATGCAAAAATTAGAGACGATCCAGAATCAAGTAAATCTGCTAGCTTAAGCTGGTAGTGCGCCAACATCAGGATACGAGACATTTCTTCGCTCAACTATCAGAAGGCCAAGAAAGGGGGGATGATAAAATTGCTAGCAGACCTAGCCAACAGAAAAATCGCTTGGGGGAATGCGAATTCTCAAAGAAGAAAGATCAAACAACCTCCACAAGAGCCCGAAAATTCACCCCTCTAAGCAAATCCAATGAAGAAATGCTACACTTTTTGATAAGCGAAGGAAGGATTACTGAGTTGTTGCCTCCTATAAATCCCAAGATAAAGAGCTATAATTCCACCAAGATATGTCTCTACCATTCTAACTCACTTGGACATACGATTGAGGAATGCTGGTCTTTGCGACATAAAATCCAGGATCTCATTGAAAATGGAGAGCTGGAGATAGAATTCCTCATGACCAAAAAAGGCGAAAAAGAAATAAAAAGCTTAAGATGTCCACTCGAGATAGGCAGTTCAGATGAGGTGAAGGCTATGGGCGATAATCCTGGCAGAACACAAGATGGAATGATCCTAATGCAGGAAGTGACAGAGGAGATACGGGAATCCCCAAAGGATATTCCTCAGCCAACATCAAACATCTTCTGGTCTAAAGATATCAACCACGTTCCTGATTTTATCACCTTGGATGATGAGGAGGAAATACTAATCATGTCCAAGGAAGGAAAAGCCAAAAGGGAAAATTCCTTGCAAGAAATGCGACGACCGTTTAAGGGAGATTTTATGGTCGAATCCTCTCAAGCCCAGGAAAAGCGTGAAGGAACAGATGAAGGAAAAGGTGGTGAGGTTGTTGGGGAAACTAACCCATCAAAGACTTTTTGCGATGGGTCCAGCTCAAGCATCCCTGAGGAATGTACTAAAACAAGAAGTGATCAAGTTATGGCCATAAGTGAAGACATTCAAAACCAAGAAGTAACCTCTTTCGCGAGCCTTGAAGGCAACACAACCTCTGACAACTGGACTATTAGGCCTCAACTAGCCAAAAAGATGTAGATCCAGGGGATAAAGTTGCAAGTTCCAGAAGATGTTGAGACGGTATCACTTCCTTTGCAGTATGCTTTTTATTTTCCATGCATGTATAAAAAAAACTAAACAAAAAGAAAAGAAAAAGAATTAAAAAAAATCAAAAAAATCAAAAATCAAGTCATTTAGGTTTCAACTCATCAAGCCTGAACTTCGAAAGACCTGATCTCCCCTCATCAATGGGAGTACATAGGCAGCCATTTATGGTGCGGTCAAACCAAGCACTTCTCAAACCAAACACTTCCCAAACAAACACTTCTCAAAATAAACACTTCTCAAACAAATAATTCCCAAATAAACACTTGTCAACCCGTTTATCTTATCAAGGCGAACTACGTCGACCTGATTTCCGTGATACCCAAGAGTACGTAGGCAACCATCAATGGTGCGGTCTGATTCTCAAAAGAAACATACAAACCCAAAACATCAATCTCAAGTCTACGCCCAAAGACAGCCCTTCAAGTTAGCGACCTATGTGGAGAAGACCCAACAACACTGCAATGTCATTCCATCAAATCTGGCACAAATCCCAGAAAGGAAGAAACAACGATATGCTAAGACAACTAGCAACGAGGACCTTCAAAGATTCGACACCCTTAATCACGAGTCTTCATCAAATCAGAAGAAAATCAAGATCGATTGCAATAACAAGTCAGGAATAATGATTGAAGGCATCAAAACCCAAGTTCTATACTTGTTCACCATCTAGTACAAAGGAAAAAGTCTCTTGCAATCTCAGCATCTTATCAGCCCATCTATCAAAGCGACTATCCCAGACAACAAGCAAGGCTGGGGCAATTTCAAAATCGACGAAAACCCGATATTGCGACCACTACAACAAGACTTGGGTAATCTCGAAAATAGCTACAACTCAACACTACGGCATTTATTAAACATCCTAAAGAGGAAAATGCCTCAGTCAACACCATCAGCATGGTCCATCATCATCAAAGCTTCCCTCACATCAGCTCATTAGTGATTTGGATATTATTCACTTGCGACTTCATCAATAAAGAGAGTTTCTCGTATGAATCCCCGACATCAGTATGCGAAAGGACTGGGGCATTTTCTGATTCCAGGAAAGCGAAGGATTTTAAGGCGGGATCAGGCCTCTTATCAAAAGAAGGAAAACTCCAGAAAAGAATCATGGTGACATTAGCTTGCCCCTACAAACGAAGAGGAAAATTCTCAAACAAAGTTCTTAACTTAAGAGCAGAAGCCCAATGACAAAGGGTCTGGCGAATGAAATCTACACCATCAATTTGCGCCAAATCCTCATAAGCTGAGGCCTCTACACTAAAGTTCAAAGTTTGGCAGTAAAAGTACAGAAGGCACCCTCCAGGGATATCAGCGGCATTCGGGTCATCAGTTCAACCGGGTTGCAAATCATCTGTTCAAGGAAATGGGGCACAAGCACCCAACATTGAAAGGAAACTCCAAATCACCTCAAAAAGGGTGAGAAAAAAAATTTCTACTCCATACAAATTACAATCTGCATCAATCTAGGACAATAGGCTCCTAAGAAAATCTAGATCATCACATCATGCGTAATCTGTACGTGTGCAAATGCGCTACATCAACGTACATCTCTATAAAGCGTCACATTAGGCAGAGTCTGGTGAAGAAAACCTTTGAATCTAACTTCAGCGAAGGTTTCGGAAGATCCGATATTCTAAACCATTGACATCAATTCAGTGCAACATCAAGACAGTTTAGTGATGAAAGCTTTGTATACTACTGTTCGAGTGGGAACCAAAATAGTTGGGCGATGTCAACTACCAGCAGGGTAGGATCTGTTAGCAAACTACCATCAGGGTATGCACCATTGTAAACTACCAGCATATGCATCGGCGATATCTCAAATTCTCTTAATCAAACAGGCATTAGCAACACCGACAAAAAGCCAAAACGTTGAAGTCAACACCAAAGATAGGCATCAAGAATCCCCTAAGAAAGGTAAAATGATTTGCGAAAACATTTTAAACATGCATCATAACATTCATTACATTGTGATTTGCGATTTACGATATATGAAATGCGATGTGCAAGTTGCGAGTTGTGAAGTGATCGATTGTGGCGAAATCTGAAGTCGCGAAATGCGATGTCACGATTTATGAATCATGATTTGCAAAAACATTTTTAACATTCATCACATTCACTACATTGCGATCCGCATCATTAAAAATACATTGTCATGTTTCAAGTAATCTATTAATCTTTATCATGTCCATTCCATTGTATTGCATGAACATGATAAAGAGGGGCATCTGTGACACTCAAAATTTTCTTTTCTCATTACTTAATCATGCAAGACTAAGAAAAGCTTCTTTTTCACACTCCAGAGGTAACCCTGGAGGACTACAACATCATTTCCTGACCCTAGAGTTAACCCCGAGAGGTCAAGCCAACCTCCGAGATAACCCTGAGTACATTCAGAGTTAACAACATGACCATCTCAGAGATAACCCTAGGAAAAACCCGATATAACCATCGTATGAAACCGTAGATAACCGGGAGGGGCAAAATGGTCATTTTGCCAACTCAACTTCACTTCAAATCAAATACACTCATGCCAACTCAAATTGATTCAAAATTGGTCCCACAAGACTCATATCTTAACTTCGGAGCGAAAACTACGCTAAATGTACTCACCGGATTGCTCGACGGGTACCGTGAATGCTATTTCGGTCATGGACCCATCTTCCTGGAATCAAAAAAGGGCAAATCCCATGTCATTGCATAACTCTCAACAAAAGCAGTCCAAAAATGGTCTTGTACACCTCGTTCGAATGCTCGGATTGAAGTTATGGAAGTTCGAGCTGACATTACATTACACGAGTGCACGTATTTGAGATAGCAGGACCCATGAGGCACCTGATGCACCATGACCAAATCGCAGATGATGTATTAGAGGTCGACGCAGTACACTCATGGCCATCATTTCTATATATACGGGCTTGGGCGGCCATATTTGCAAGAGAAATAGCGAGGAACCCTGTCCAATTGGCTTTCAGACACCCCTATATTGAGTGTTTGCTCTTTTTAAACACATGTTAGCCCACATACAGTTATATATTTACCCGCGGGAACTGAGTGTTTGTCCACATAAAGTCATAGAAGTCTACTTTGGCAGCCCACTGTAAACCTTCTTACATTTTATAAAGCTTTCTTCTCATATTATCACACCGCTGTACACGCTGAGAGTCGTGTGAGTGTGTTTTCTGGACTTCTATTCGTGGTTTTCATTTCTCATCAGATATATATACTTATATATATATATATGTATAAATTTTATATGGACTAACATTATCGAGTTATGCCTCGATTGAGACTGAACTTGATGCCCCGAGCGCTTATTGGCTTATATATATATATATATATATATATATATATATATATATATATAATCTGCTGTCGACTCATTCGATGAGCCTAGACTTTAGTCCTGAGCGCGTTTAATTGCTTTTATATATATATATATATATGTGTATATATATATATATATATACACATATATACTTATATATATATAATTGTTGTCGACATATCTCATGAGCCCGGATTTTACATCCTATGCATTTACTCGCTTATATATATATATATATATATATATATATATATATATATATATATATATATAATCGCTTATTTCGGACATATCCGATGAGCCCGGATTTACATCCTGCTTTTCGCTTTTATATATATATATATATATATATATATATATATATATTTACATTTCACGTGCCCGGAGTTCACTTCATGGCCTTTACCGCTTTTATTTACATTTCGTCACTTTGAGTTTACTTCGTGGCGGTTGATCGCTTCTTTGCTTTATTTACATTTCGCTCACTTTGGAGTTTACTTCATTGGCGATTGATTACATTTATTTCTTTATTTACTTTTCGTCCCACAGAGTTTACTTCGTGGCGATTGATCATGTCCATATATATATATATATATATATATATATATATATATATATATATTTACCTCTTTTATATATTTATATTTCGATCCCCAAGGAGTTGCTTTCGTGGTGGTTGATCATGTCTCAGTATATATATATTTATAGCTTTTAAACATATAACTGCCATCGCTTTCCATACAAATTGCGTTATCATGTGAGCCTAGAATCATGTGATCACAGATTCTATCCATCAATCTAGATTCTTTTCCCATAATGGACATTTTTCGGTTGTAAAGGCTTGTACATTATTTTACAAAGGTTCTCAATTTCCTTGGATGGTCATGTTATGCCCATGAGGAGTTCGACATCACAGAGATATTATTTTCTCGAAATGCTTCACATCTCGAAAATAAAAAGCAAACAAGTTTAACATTTAAAAATAAAATGGAAGTATAAAAAGGTCTCAATTCCTATTAAGCACAGGGTTTGAAAAACCTTTTTTACAAAACTTCATTGCTATATCCTGGCTAAAACTGAATTTTTCTATAAAATTCAAACCTTGTGTATATAGGTGCGAACGAGGCCTCGCACTACTTTCAAAATAATTGTACATTAATCCACACACACACACACACACACACATTTATATAACAATTTCTTTGAAAAGTGGCAGTCACCGTGGTAACACGGATGTCGGGGGGTGCCTAACACCTTCCCTCCGCATAATCAAGCCCCCGGACCCAAAATGAATCTCGATTTTACAATCTGTCTAGCGAAGGTCAAATCATTGGGTTAATGTGCAAACCTTTTTCTAAAAAGGTGGAACCAAATTAAATACACCAATCAAGCGACTCTTAAAGTCAAATCATCGACATTATACATGTCGGACCTTTTTCACTTATTTTTTTCAAACAAATCTCACATTAACATGAGAACACCAAAGAACAAGTAACGAAAAGGGACACTCAAAAATCCCGACGTCAACAAGGCTACTAAGGACTTTTACCACATCATTTATAACATTACAGGTAGATTATACCGAATGATCCCTGGTCATAATCATACCAAGTCCATCTATGCACGTAAGTCAAATATGACTTTCATCACAATATACGCATGAGAATGATGACAATGACATAATAATTCAATAAAACAAGTTCAAGAATAAATTTTAAAGATTTATAAGTTAATTTATCCTGAAATCAATTACGTCCAAATTTTCAACATGATCATCGCTTTGTGGAGTAAAATTCAAGAATGCTCGTAAGAATATTTCCATGAAAAATCTATCGATGAAGCGCAAAATATCCGGAGATATTCTAGAAGCCAAAACTTTAACCAACCGAGTATAATAGAATATATGAAATCAGAATGGATTTTCGCCCACCATGCGATAATCCATGTGTATGCATCATTTCCACAATTTAATAAGGAATGAATACGAAGGATCATTCACCATGCATACTGAGAATCCACATGTATGAGTTATTCTAATGTAATAATAAAGAATGGAATAATGTAAGAATTCCCCATGCATGCGATAGACCGCATGCAGACAAGTTATTCCCAATGTAATAATAAAGAATGGAACCAGTCATCGCGTAATCCACACGCATGTGATATGCCAACAAAATAATAAAGAATGGAACCAGTCATGCGTGTCTGCATAGATGTGGATGTTCCAATAGAATAATAAAGAATGGAACCAGGTCATGTAATCCGCATGCATAAGATGTTCCAAATGTAATAATAAAGAATGGAATAACAACAGAATTCACCAGTACATGCGATAGACCACCAATACGAGTATAAGTTATTCCAATGTAATAATAAAGAATGGAATAATGTAAGATTTTCACCATGTATGCGGTACTTCACATAGAGGCGAGTTATTCCAACATAATAATAAGGAATGGAATAACAACTCTTTTAGTATTGAAAGAAAATAACTCTCTTCATGAATACGAAAAGAATAATACCACTTACCTCAAAAGAAGCTGGATACTGGAATAGTGAGGTAGCAGACTTCTCTTCTTCTTTCTCTTTATAATTTCTCTTTATAATAATTACTCTATAGCTTTAGTAAATTGGTGAGAAATGAAGGAAGAATGAGCTTCTATTTATAGAAAATATAGTTTCGATAATTGCACATTTTGGGGCTCAAAATATTACAATTATAATACCTTCCTCTTTTCTTCATTTTTAATTTAGTCCCGCAAGTATTATCAAACTTGCACCACCTCCCCTAATAGTAAATAATGTGAATCAATAGTTCAATCATGTGAATCAATAGTTATAATCATGTGAAAATACGAATTACAATATAGTACCTCCATCTATACCTCCATTTTTAACTTAGTCATTCAAGTATTATCAATCTTGCACCAACTCCCCTAATAGTACAAGAATATGAATCAATAGTACACACATGTGAACAAATAGTTATAATCATGTGAATTAATAGCAATTAATTGCTCATTTATCCGCTTAATTACCCGACTGGTCAGTATAACTTCCAGACATCAATTAATATCGAAATAAATGTCGATTTCCACTAACACTAATAATTCCAACACAATGGAACTATCAATTTCATCTTTAATCAATACGAAATTATTCATCATTAATATTATAACTCACAATATTTAACAACCAGGTCGTTCCCAGGAAAGAGGGGGCTTTCCGATAAGGATTTCTCTTTATTGGCGCGCAATTAGATGACCAAACCTCTCCTTGAAAGAACTTCTAGAAATTGTAAATATTGTAATTTAATAATATGAATAACTTTGTCGTCTCAATTATTGATTTAATAATATAACATATTATGTAGATGATACTGTGACAATAATTGAATCAATAATATGAGAGATATGATGCATCAATTACTGTAGTAATAATTGAGTATAACTGAGTGACTTCTCACGTAAGCATCAATAACCAATACCGTGTGCTACTATGCAACCACGTGTATTATTATACTTTTACTACCGGGTAGTTCAACAGTTTTAACGGTAACACTTCCGCCGTTATTTTTATAAAAAGATAATTCTGTCATTTTTTACTATGACAATACTTCCGTTGTGGGGTCCACCAATGATTGTGCCGTTGTACGAATATTCCCTGTTAAAACGAATATTTCTCGATCAATCGAATATTATATAACCACTTGCTTACTTTGTAAAATTTATAAATATTACCTACAACTATAACATTATATCAAATCCACACCATAATATTCAAAAATATATTTCGAGAAAATTATTCTTTATTCATAAAAGTTGGGGTCTTACAATATCTCTTATCTTAATAAGAAGAGTATTCCAACTGGTTGAGCAGGGATATTCTTGAAGAAAACTTTCACTATTTTCTACGCTCAAAGCTTTCTAAAACTCGAAAGAAATACGTTCAATATTATAGAAGAAGAATTCTCTGATTCTGGTGTGATTTTCAATTCTAACTAAGCATCCTATTTATAGGAGAATGGAAAGGATACTATTTGAATTTCTCATGGACCAACAGTAAATATTCGGAAAAAGTTCACGGGTGAAGGTTTTTTGAGAAATCACGGATGCTTAATATTCACATAAAACAAAATTCTCTCTCTCTCTCTATATATATATATATATATATATATATATATATATATATATATATATATATATCAACATCACCCAACACCACTCTTCATCCACCTATCACTTTCATCACAAACACTTTTCCACCACCACCATTTTTTCAATTTACACACACGGTACACACACACACATGTTTTCAAATTCTACCCCACACAAGTCCCTTTCACACACACACACACACACACACACACACACACACACACACACACACACATATATATATATATATATATATATATATATATATATATATATATACTCTACCGATTATTTTGAAAAATGGGTAAATAGGGATCCAAATAATAAGTAAAAATTTACAACAAATACTTCATAAAAAATTTTCTCAATATTTTTAATAACATTTATCATCATTATTATAATTCACAATATTTAACAACCAGATCGTTCCCAGGAAAGATGGGGCTTTCCGATAAGGATTTCTCCTTATTGGCGCGCAATTAGGTGACCAAACCTCTCCTCGACATAACTTTCTAGACATCGTCAATATTGCCAATAATAATATGAATAACTTTGTCGTCTCAATTATTGATTTAATAATATAAAATATTATGCAGATGATACTGTGACAATAATTGAATCAAATAACGTGAGATACTATGCAATAATTACTGTAGCAATAATTGAGTATAACTGAGTGACTTCTCACGTAAGCATAAAAAATCAATACCATGTGCAACCACGCGTATTACTGCACTTTTAACACCGGGTATTTCAACAGTTAACGGTAAAACTTTCGCCGTTATTTTTATAAAAAGATATTTTTGTCGTTTTCTCATTTCGACAATAATTCCGTTTTGGGGTCCACCAATGATTGTGTCGTCGTACGAATAATCCCTGTTAAAATGAATATTCTCCGACCAATCGAATATAATATAACAACTTGCGTACTTTGCAAAATTTATAAATATTACCCACAACTATAACATTATATCAAATTCACTCCTTAATATTTAAAAATGATATTTATAGAAAATTTATCTTTGTTCATAAAAGTTGGGGTCTTACAACCTCCCCTTGTTATGAAATTTCGCCCTTAAAATTAGGGTACATACCTGATATGTCGAAGAGGTGAGCATACCTTGATTTCATTTCAGATTCTAACTCCCAGGTCATTTCCTCAACATCGTGGTTTCTCCACAAGACTTTGACTTGAGGTATAACCTTGGAGTGTAGAATATGTTCCTTCTTATCCAAGATTTTAACAGGAACCTCTTCATACGTTAAATCTTCCGCTATTTCATCCGGTTATAACTCAATAATGTGGTTCGGGTCTTCCACATATTTACTTAACATGGATATGTGAAAAACGTTATGCACACAAGACATACTTGGCGGTAAAGAGAATCTATAGGCCACAGTTCCTAGTGGGTTAAGGATTTTAAATGGGCCAATGAATCGAGGATTGAGCTTTCCTCTTTTTCCAAATCTCGTAACTCCCTTTCATGGAGCAACACGTAACAACACATGTTCTCCAACATTGAATTCCACATCCTTCCGATGAAGATCAGCATAACTCTTTTGTCGATCTTGTGAGGTTTTTATACATTGCCGGGTCATTTGAATCTTTTTCGTAGTCATGTGTACCAATTTCGGTCCCAACAACGTTGCTTCACCCACCTCATCCCAGCATACTAGAGAATGACATTTTCTTCCATACAACGCCTCAAATGGAGCCATGCCGATACTTGCTTGATAACTGTTGTTGTAGGAAAATTCCACCAATAGTAAGAAATTGTCCCAACTTCCTTTGAAGTCAAGGACACAGAGTCTTAATAGATCCTCAAGAGTTTGAATAGTCCTCTCTGACTGCCCGTCCGTCTGAGGGTGATATGCTAAACTAAATCGTAAATCCGTGCCCATTGCTTTTTGCAAATTAACCTAAAATTGTGAAGTGAAACTTGGGTCTCGATCAGAAACTATGGATATTGGCATATCATTCAGTCTTATAATCTCATTTATGTACATACGAGCAAGACATTCAAGTGAATAAGCTTCTTGTATAGGTAAGAAATTAGCCGACTTGGTCAATCTATCAACAATGACCCAAATTTCATCTAAGCCTTGAGAAACCTTGGGAAGACCAGTAACGAAATCTATGGTAATGTGCTCCTATTTCCATTTTGGAAATTTGAAGTGGTTGCAATGGACCTTTTGGCACTTGATGTTCCGCCTTGACACGTTGATAAGTTAAACTCCTTGAGATAAACTCTGTGATCTCTCTCTTCATATTGCTCCACCAAAATGTATGTCGAAGATCACGATACATTTTGGTACTCCCAGGATGGATTGCAAACGGTGTGTTATGCGCCTCCATCATGATTTTATACTTTAAATCAGGGTTGTTAGGAAAAAAAAGTGTAGAGTTGACTCGTAGTATTCCTTCTTCATCAATTCTTGCTTCCGGGATAGCACCTTCTTGCACTTTCTTCCTCATACGCATCAGCTCCAGGTCTGTAGCTTGAGCAAACTTTAACTTTATCGATTAAATTTGGTTCAACTCGTATGTTTGCCATCATCACGTGGGTCCCTAGAGTCTTTAACTCTATCTCCATCCTTTGCAAGTCATACAGAATGGGCCTTTGCGTTGACAATATCACACTTGTACCCGCATATGATCTTCTACTCAATGCGTCAGCTACCACGTTCGCTTTTCCAGGATGGTATTGAATAGTATGATCATAATATTTCAACAGTTCGAGCCAACGTCATTGCCGCATATTGAGTTCCTTTTGAGTGAAGAAATATTTGAGGCTTTTATGATCCATATAGATCTCCACTTTCTCCCCATACGGGTAATGCCTCCAAATTTTAAGTGCGAAGACAAAAGCTGCCAACTCTAGATCATGAGTAGGATAATTCCTCTCATATTATTTGAGTTGTTGAGAGGCATAGGCTATGACTTTCCCATGTTGCATGAGAACACATCCGAACCCTTTGCCCGAAGCATCACTATAGATGACAAATCCCTCCGAGCCAGATGGTATTGTCAAAACAGGTACTGAAATGAGTCTCCGCTTGAGTTCTTGAAAACTCTTCTCACATTCCTCACTCCAACCAAATTTTATATCTTTCTAAGTCAGCTGAGTTAATGGAGTAGCGATTCAAGAAAATCCTTCCATGAATCTCCGATAATAACCAAAAGCCCGTAAAGCTACGATTTTGATCAGCGACTTAGGTTGCTCCTAGATTTGTATTGCTTCAATCTTTGCTGGGTCAATAGATATTCCATGATTTGATATCACGTGCCCATGGAATGCAACTTCCTCAAGCCAGAACTCGCATTTCTTCAACTTGGCATATAGCTTGTTTTCACGAAGTTTTTGCAGTATCAACCTCAAATGTTGCTCATGATCTTCATGGCTTTTGGAATATATGAGAATGCAATCAATAAAGATAACCACAAAATGATCCAAATATTCCTCGAATACTCGGTTCATCATGTCCATGAAGGCAGTAGGAGCATTAGTCAATCCAAAAGACATGACTAGAAATTCATAATGCCCGTACCGAGTTCTGAAAGCCGTCTTTGGAATGTCCACGGTTTTAATCTTCAATTGGTGATATCCGGAATGAAGATCAAACTTTGAAAAGAATTTGGCGCCTTGCAACCGGTCAAACAGGTCATCAATGCGAGGCAACAGGTATCTATTTTTGACAGTGACATGGTTCAACTCCTGATAATCAATACAAAGTCGCATACTCCCATCTTTCTTCTTCACGGATAGAACAAGAGCACCCCAAGGAGACATACTAGGATGAATGAAACCGATGTCTAACAATTCCAGTAGTTGGGTCTTTAACTCCTGAAGTTCAATAGGAGCCATTTGATATGGGGCTTTGGAAATGGGTTTTGTACCGGGTTCAAGGTCGATACAAAATTCAATTTCACGCTCTGGGAGTAGGCCAGGAAGTTCTTTAGGGAATACGTCAGGAAATTTATTAACAATAGAAATATCATTCAAATCTGACGTATTTTTGTTTAAATCTGTGACATGGGCTTAGAAAGCTTGACATCTATTTTTTAATAAATGAATAGCTTTATGTCTTGATATGACAGTGATTGATTTTATGGTTTGGTTGCTAGAATTCGCATAATAGGTTGGTTAGGAATATGAAAGCTAACAACCTTACAATAATAATCAATTTTTGCATGATGAGTAGTTAACCAATCAATCCCTAGAATTACGTCAAATGCAAGTATTTTCAATGAAATCAAATCGACAGGTAATGTGAGGGTACCGATTTGAACCGAACAAGACTTATAAACAATGGGTGTAATGAAGGTTTCTCCCAATGGAGTTTCAATTGATAAGTCAAAGTCTAATTTCTCCAGAGTCAAATTTAAACGTTGAGCGCAAGTAGGAGAAATAAACTAATGGGTAGAACCGGTATCAAATAAGGTATATACTTTGCTAGAGTTTATGATAAGCTTACCCGTGATGACCTCGTTCGGGTTCCTTGCTTTCTGGGAGGTTACGACAAACGCTCTCCCTTGAACTACTAGTTTTGACTTTTTTGGAACGGCCTTTGGTGCCTCCATCCCAACTGGACTTGGCTTCCATGCATGATAAAATCTAGCTAGGTGACCTTCTCTTTCACAATTGTAACACGTTTTGGACTACTGCGCACAGTTTGGATTGATGTGTCCCTCCCCTCCGCATTTGAAGCATATGATAGGTGGTCGTTCTATTTCCTTAACAATGGGTGCTGGTGCTGACGTCTTTCCATCATTATTGAATCTCCTTTTCTTGAAATGTCCACTTTTATTGTCTTGGCCATGATTACCAGCGAAGTGGTTACCATTTCTGGCATGTTGATTCCCTCCATATTTGTTGTCACCGCTTCGATGACTGCTACCACTGGTATTATCATTTTTCTGGCTGCTCTCCCTTGGTTGGGTTGTCTCATTATCGCGCTCTAATAACTGAGCCCTATTTACAACATCTGAATACAAACACAGTTTATGAGAGATAAGGTATTGACGTATCTCAGGTTTTAAACCTCTTAGAAACATCCGCGTCATTCTCTCCTCATTATCAACTAAGTGGGATGCAAACTGGGACAACTCGGAAAACTTGGCTTCGTACTGCGACACGGTCATATTATTTTGCTCCAACTTGATGAACTCTACCTCTTTCATGTGACAAATACTTTCGGGAAAGTACTTGTCGTTGAACAGTTCTTGAAACTTCTCCCAAGACATTTTGAGTGCAGCAGACTGGGTACGCTTTACAGATTCCCACCAGTAATCTGCCTCTCCTCGCAACATGAAGGTGGCAAAGGGAACCTTTTGCTCCTCGGAGCATCCCAAGACATCAAATATCTTGGTGATCTACTTTATCCACGTCTCTGCCTTAAGGGATTTTTGCTCTCCCAAAAACTCCGGTGGTCCCAGCTCCTTGAACTGCTTAGCGGTGACCGTCCGAGAGTTGCCAGTGTTTCCACCTACATTATGAAAAGGAGCCGCTCTCACCTGATGTTGCATGAATTGCATAAAGCCTCTGAACATCCCATCGTTTATCATTTGATCGGTGTTGTTGTTTACATGAGGATTATTGTCTTCCTATTGCACATTATCCTGGGTATTGATCTGTGGTGACTCAATGGTTTCCTGTGCTCCATTGCTATTCTCAACATTCTCGGATGTCATTTTCAAATACTGCCACAAAACAAGGGTTAATTGATACACCACATATTATCCCTATATTCTGACTGACCAATTAAATAACAAATAAACTTAGGTAGGTCATACTAGCAAAGGAATTACCCGTCTCTCCCCCCTAGTTCTAGTCTCACATCTTAGCCAGGGATCATATCCCTAAGCTTTGATATTAATCATGACGCCCCAAAAATAGGTATACATCACCCATCTTGGTCGTCAAATACATTGTATAGAATACAAATACAAACTTAAATATACAACATGAGCTGTGAGTTTTAATATAAATATTGTCTTCTAGACAGTATTCAAACTCAAAATAAGTCCTCAATACATTTATTATCACACTATTTCACAGAATAGTGAGGACTACTAATGCAAACATCTGGACCGTCACTCCGTTCCCCGACTAGTCCCAGCTATATTCTCATTTCCTGAAGAGAACAATGAAAGCAAAGGGTGAGCTCAACTAGCCCAATAAGAAATATTATGACTAAGATAATGCAGAATAAATTATTGTTAGCCTTAAACAGTGTTAAACTGATAAAATATAATAAACATCAAGTTTAACTGCAGTGGAATAAGCAATCCATTAGAAGAGTCAAGTTGAGCATGAAATCTACTATCTTCTATGATTTAAAAAGTTATCATCAATTTTATCGCTGAGACTCAGCTTAATAAATAATTCACATCATCGAATCACCCCTGCACTACGGCCAATGATATTCATTAGTATCACAACCACGAATTATCCATGCACTACGGGCCAAGGATATTCGTGTTTTCATCCATGGTCATGATCATGCCAACAACTGTCCATCAATGCACTACGGGCCAATGAGGACTTTTACCACACCATTTGTAATATTACGGTCATGATTATACTGAATAATCCCTGGTCATAATCATACCAAGTCCATCTATGCACTACGGCCAAAGATGACTTTCATAACAATTAATATAAGCACGAGGATGATGAAAATGATATAAGAATTCAATTAAAAGAAAGTAAAGGATAAATTTTTAATGATTTATAATTTAATTTAACCAGAATTCAATAATGTCCAAATTGTCAACATGATACTGCTTTGTGGAGTAAAATTCAAGAATAATATTGTATCAAAAATGATTTGGACAGAAAAGAAATTAATTTTTATCATGAATAGTACCTCGGGTAAATAGTAACCGAGTGAATAGTACCCCATGAATAGTACTTTGGGAATAGTACCCCGTGAATAGTACTCCGGCATTAAAAATTTAAAACTTATCAAGAATGCTCAGAATAATATTTTCATGAAAAGATACTAGATGAAGCACAAATATAAAGGATATTCTACTAATTTCATGGAGTATATAAAGGATATTCTACTATTATTTATAGGAGAATGGAAAGGATACTATTTGAATTTCTCATGGACCAACAGTAAATATTCGGACGAAGTTCACGGGCGAAGGTTTTCTGAGAAATCATGGATGCTTAATATTCACATAAAATAAAATTATATATATATATATATATATATATATATATATATATATATATATATATCAACATCACCCAACACCACTCTTCATCCACCTATCACTTTCATCACAAACACTTTTCCACCACCACCATTTTTTCAATTTACACACACTACATACACACATGACACATGTTTTCAAATTCTACCCACACAAGTCCCTTTCACACACACACACACACACACACACACACACACACACACACATATATATATATATATATATATATATATATATATATATATGGAAATGATCCATAGAATACGTTAGCTAGAGGGATTTGCTTTATTAACGCTCATCCAAATCATCCAAAATTAGAGTGAATGATCGAGATGAGGGCCCAAATTGGCTACTCACTTTAGCGACCAAATTTTTTTTGTTGGCCATTCTCCCTCTAATGACCAAATCAAAACGACTGCAGTTTTGATCGATGGCCATTGGAGGAGCTAGCGTCTAACAAAAAAATTTGGCTTAATTACTGATTATCCTGATTATCCTCATACATAATACTTATTAATCAGTAAAATAAAATAATAAAAAATTATAAACATAATCAGTAATTATCCTTATACTTATTAATAAAATAAATATGTATAAGGATAATTATTAATTATCGTCTTATGATTTTAATTATAAATAAGAAATAGTGATTGAATTTATATTATATTCATACTCAAATATATGTACTCAATCACTATTTCCTATTTATAATTAAAAATCATAAGACGATAATCGATAATTATTCTTATACATACTTATATTCATATAATAAGTATAAGGATAAGTATAAAGATAATTACTAATTATCCTTATAATTATCTTTATAATTTTTTATTATTTTATTTTATTGATTAATAAGTAATATGTATAAGGATAATCTATTAATAAGTATAAGGATAAGTATAAAGATAATTACTGATTATCCTTATAATTTTTTATTATTTTATTTTACTGAGGATAATCAGGATAATCAATAATTAAACTAATTTTTTTTGTTGGCCGCTACTCCCTCCAGCGGCTATAAAGATAGAATGTGGTTAAAGGTTAAGGGTTGACCAGATAAATTATATCTGTAACAAACCCTAAGAATATATTAAGAACAACAATGTTCGATTAGAAAATCCTAGCGATTAGCAAGAAACCCTAGAAATCGGTTCTGGAAACCCTAATTTCAGTTCCGGGAATCCGAAACCCTAATTCGGTGCATGAAATCCTAAATCGGGAACTTAATGGCATAAGTGTAAATAACTATAAGATTAATTAGGGTTAATCTTAACAAATTGATTACAAAACCCTAATTCCAAATTTGAAACCCTAATACTTGATCTCGAAACCCTAGTTTGATTTTGATAAATCAAGCCCTAATCTGGGAAATTAATGGAAATTATAATGCTCTCATCGCTATTATTATAATATTAATTAGGGTAACGCTTAATTAATTAGCAAACCCTAATCTCAAATTATCGAACTTAAATTTTTCCTTGCCAGAACCCCTAATTTCAATTTGAAACCCTAATTTGTAAATGGGGAAAATGAAAGTGTTAATTGAATATTTAATGTTAATTAGGATATATTAATCCTAATTTTAAGGTTAAGTAATTAGAAAACCCTAATCTAATTACTTAATATTTAAATTCTATATTAGAAAATTAATTTTCTATTAGAAACCCTAATTTTGGGTTATAAACCCTAATCCGTGATTTTTATCCTAATTGCTTAATTAGCGATGGTAATTAGGAAATGCTAATCCTAATTAGTAAGATTTAAAGTGTGCTTAAGAATTTTTAATATAATTAGAAAATACTAATTATAATTTTGAAATATTTAATTTTCTATTTTTGGAAAACCTAAATTGGAAATTTTAGAAATTTTATTTGCTAAAGTTAAGGGTTAAAACCTAAACCCTAAATTTGTCCAAACCCTAAACCCTAACCAAATCCTAAACCCTAAGGGTTTGGGACAATGTCCATAATGCCATAAAAATTAAATGGAAATGACATAAATGCCTCTTTAGTGCATTATTGGATGTTTCTTGCAAATCTAGCTAAATAAGAGTTGGCCAACTACTCCAACAAACCCATGTGCTCAAATCTTAGCCATATCACCCAAATTTTGCAAAGTCTAAGCAACATTTCAACATTTATAAAGATTTAGAGAGAAAAGTGCACAAAACTTGGCCAATTTCTATGTTGCTTCTCACCAACTCCCATTCTCTCTCAAACCCACGAAATGTAGTGCTAGGTCAAGTCACAATATCAAGCCCCACGTTTACTAATAACGGATCGAGGATCAAAAATCAAAAAAATCAAAGCATAAAAGGTATAAAACCCTAACCTTGCAAATCTATGATTTTGATGTTTAATGTTGTTGTTTGTTGGTTAAACATGTGTAATAGGGTGTCAAATGATGATCTCGGTTTGTCAAAACACAA
The DNA here is from genome assembly GCA_020205605.1 of Panax ginseng. Classification (NCBI taxonomy): domain Eukaryota; kingdom Viridiplantae; phylum Streptophyta; class Magnoliopsida; order Apiales; family Araliaceae; genus Panax; species Panax ginseng. The sequence goes on from CM035137.1 coordinate 93,046,456, forward strand.
ACCCATAACATCAAAGTGCTCGGATTTGGCATTTTAAGAAGTCCGAAAAGTGGAAAATTGAGACCGATAAATTTCGATGTCGTGGCCTCTAGATCTTTATTCATTAATGATTAGGTGTGTTTAATGTTGTAAAAGTCCGTTTTTTTTGCCATGTAGGCTTCAATCTGGAAGTGGAAATAGGGTTATATCATGTATAGATCATGAGTTACAAGCGGTCAAACCGCGTTGACGATCCTCAAAAATTGGGTTTCGGCAAACCCGAAAACCCAAATCTTGTCTCGATATCATTTTGCGGGCCATGAATCGCTTACATTGTTTGCTAGTTTGGCCAAATTGTTGTTGTAATGTTGTAGACTAGTATAAGGACTACATAATCATGTTATTATATCACTCGGATCTTTCATAGAATCAATATAATGAACAAATAAACCATCGTTGGACCGAATCGCTTGAAGAACAATCTGAAAACCCAGTTTGTTCAAGAACGATTCTTGGACCATAGTTTGTCCCATTAGAGAATCATCTTGTGTAATGTTGTTGTTATGATTTAGTGTTATGAAGTTGTACACTACCATCAATACTACATTAATGAATCAATTAAGCACCACTGCACAAGCTTGGGAGGTGGATATTAAAATGATCAAAGAAGATTATCGTCGTTTCTTCATTTTCCTGGAGAACCCGTAAAATGAAGAACAAATATCAATCGACATTTGGCTAGCTTAGATCTCTCAGATCTGTTGTTGTTTAGTTATGAAATTGGTATATACTTGTAGTACTACATTAGTACTACAACATCAAAGTTTTTACAAGTCCGGAAAAACATTTAGATCATAGATCAAAACCCTACCAAACCTACCCACCGATTAACGACAAGGATTTCGGGCAAATACAAAGAACACCAAGAACACCTATAGCGATGGTTCTGTCGCTACAAGGCCCCTTTAGTGACAGTTTATTTTCTATTTTCCGGAAAATGAATTAAAAATAGAAAAAAATGGTTTTAATTATTAAAAAATACATACTAAATTATGAAAAATTATTTTAAATGTTTGAAAAATAGTTTTAACTATTTTGAGTATATTTCAAAAATAATTAATATTTTTGGAATATAAATGGTATTTATTTATTTAATTATAATATTAAATAAATTATTTAAAAAGTTTTAATTCATGAAAAATCATGAAAATAATATTATGGTAAAAGAAAATATTTTAAGTTATTTTTGATGACTTTTAATATTTTGTGATAAATTTTATTAATAATTTATTATTAATGGTAATTAATTTATTTAATTAATATATTAAATAAATTAAGGAAAAATATAATTAATGTTTTAAAAATCATATAAAATGATTTAAGTGATATAAAAATATTTTAAGTTATAAAATATAACTTTTGATATTTTAATGAAAATATTAATATTTTAATATTAATATTAATTATCTGATAATGTATTTAAGTGTTTAAAATCAAATAATTATGATTTTAAGGTATTAAAATATTTTGATATATTATAATTATATTATAATATTATGTTATGAATTTCATTAATATTTTATATTAAATGGATATTATTGATTAATGAATATTGTGGTATTTACTTCATTTAAATACTGGTATTAATGATTGAAAAATCGGGATACATGGTAATAATTATCCAAAATTATTATGAGCTCAGAAAAATGTTTTGACTGATAAGAAATTATCTGTGATAATTGTTATGGGTTAAAGTGAGTTTAACCGAACTTAAACTCGAGTATTGTCCACTAGATCGCTTGGATGATAGAATTAATATCGCTTTTAAGTCGACCGAAATAGTTTGACTTTGATGCTTAAGTCTTATGTGATGTATAGACTTATAGGGTTATGTGTTATGTGTTTAGGTTATTCGTGTATATAAATATAACAAAGATTATATTGTGATGATATTATTCTAATATTGAGATCTATATTATTAATATTAGGTCTTCGGATAAAGCGTTATAAATTGCGTTACGGTAATCAAATTGCCTGTGCAAGTTTGTATTTACTTAACTCTACTAAGAGTGTTTTATTCAAGCTTATAGTTAAATCATTGTTGATTGCCATGAAAATTGTACTCTGTACATCTTGCATGTATAAGTCAGGTAGGAAAGGCTGATCACCTTCATTACCGCTTGGTTCGAAATGTTTGTTCATGTTTAAAACTTGTTCACTCAAAAGTTTGTTCCTCGCTAGTTCTCAATTATATTGATGAATTATAGCCACTTTTATTATTCATACTCTTCAATCATGATATATCCTTATATTGTTGTATTTAAACTTGTTGGGCAACTTTCATGCTCACCCTTGCTATATCATGATAAAACATTGCAGATAGGGCAAATGCGTTCGGATACAGGAAAAGATAATGCCAAGTTCAACTTGGGATAAATGGTGCAGATATTTTGTAATAGTATAGTTGAATAATATCTTATCTGATAGATAGCTTATGATTTGTGTTTAAGTTAAGGTTACTCGACCTTGGGGAATAATGTGTAATGTAATGTATAAACAATTTATGTATATATCTTCCGCAATTAGTAATAGAAATAGAATGAATAGTGTACCGGATCCGAGGTGATTTGGGGCCCGGATTCGGGGACGCTACAGTTGGTATCAAAGCTGTTGGTTATGAAGCTTAGGTAGGAATACCTGAGACCAATGACCGCAGTGATTAAGATAAGATCTAACTCACGTAGAGTTAGTTGGTTGGTAAGATTCAAAGACGAATCTTGGTAAGTTGTTAAGATACGAGTTCCCTAACTTTGGTAATAAGGTTGAGCATGTAGTGGTGAATAGATAAAAGTCTAAAAGACTAAAAGTGCGAGGATAGGAGATCGTGAAACAAAATGATCATAGTCATAGAATTGAATCGTAATATATAATGATGAGATCACCCCGTGATCTGTTAAGGTTATGTGACCGAGAAAGAATCAATTTGATGATTGAAAAGTTTAAAGCATGATTGCTTTGTGAATGGTACAGATTCGTAAAAGGATTATGAATACTGATTAAATGAAATTACGTATTGAGAAGGGGTTAAGTATTAGGTGGGGATTTCAATGAGGACTTAATTTACAGAATCGAGTTGTATGATTTCTTGTATGGGCGGAAATCGTGCTTGTGTAAAAACTACTTAGTTGGTGGCATTGGTAATAATTGAAATGTTATGTCACGCTAGTTGTTATATACAGATAAATAGGTCATAGTAGAGAATATAGGATTAAATACGAGTTCTTAGAACTCATACTTATGTGACATTCTTGACTCATAGTTATATGAAATGTTTATGAGCCCTCAAATGAATCTGGACGCCAAAAGGTCGACTAGGGTAAGTTCATAAACTCATATAATTGTGGCGATTATGAACTCATAAGTGTGGTTTTATGAACTGGGTATAGTTGTGTGAATGGAGTGTTAAGGATTGTAGGAATGATAGATTGTTAAGCATATGATCATTAGTGGAGATTTAGGTTTTCCCTAAACCCCTAGCTTTGCTAAACTTCAATTTTTGACATCAAGATAAATACGCATTATGTGCCTTTTAAAAAAAAAAATTTGTTTTTATTTATCAATTATGTACCATGTGATCTGGTGCAGAGATGATAAAAAATGATGGAGTTATCAATGCGTAATTACTTGGTGTTGGATGTGATCTAAGGATCGTCGATTACCACAAAGATGATGTAGTATAATAAAAGTCACAAAATGACGAAATCCTCAACGGACTATTAAATACAAAGGCGGCATCATGGCGTCATTCTTCTCGTAAATGTTTTCAAAAAAAAAAAAACTCCAAGTGTTTATTGAAAGAAATTTTCCGAACCAAATTGTTTTGTCATGAATCAAATAAGATCGAGGTGAACTATGTTGTTTGGATTAAATAATCCAATCGAGAAGCGTAAATATTCGCAACACATAATTAATACGTTATGCATGACGTAAAAGTACGATAGTCGATCACCTAAAAGTACTATTAATGGTAGTTTACCTTCTTTGTGATTGTAAACATACCAAGTAATGTATTGTTTTACAGATGATCATTACCGCTAAAACTAAGTGTTCATGGTCTATATGACCCCTCAGCAAAATTTTAAACCTTTTACCCTTGTGAGTGGTGTATTGGGTAGCATGTGTAATATGTGTGAATGGTGTAAGGTGCACGGTGTAAGGTTTAAGGTGAATTTTGGGGACGAAATTCTTAGAAGGAGGGGTGAATGTGACAACCCGAGAAATTAGACAATTTATAAAAATCTTAAATGATTGATTTAAGGTCAAATTTAAACGTTGAGCGCAAGTAGGAGAAATAAACTAATGGGTAGAACCGGTATCAAATAAGGTATATACTTTGCTAGAGTTTATGATAAGCTTACCCGTGATGACCTCGTTCGGGTTCCTTGCTTTCTGGGAGGTTACGACAAACGCTCTCCCTTGAACTACTAGTTTTGACTTTTTTGGAACGGCCTTTGGTGCCTCCATCCCAACTGGACTTGGCTTCCATGCATGATAAAATCTAGCTAGGTGACCTTCTCTTTCACAATTGTAACACGTTTTGGACTACTGCGCACAGTTTGGATTGATGTGTCCCTCCCCTCCGCATTTGAAGCATATGATAGGTGGTCGTTTCTATTTCCTTAACAATGGGTGCTGGTCCTGACGTCTTTCCATCATTATTGAATCTCCTTTTCTTGAAATGTCCACTTTTATTGTCTTGGCCATGATTACCAGCGAAGTGGTTACCATTTCTGGCATGTTGATTCCCTCCATATTTGTTGTCACCGCTTCGATGGATCTGCTACCAATCGGTATTATCATTTTTCATTGCTCTTCCTTGGTTGGGTTGTTCATTATCGCGCTAATAATCGAGCCCTATTTACAACATCCAATACAAACACGCTTTATGAGAGATAAGGTATTGACGTATCTCAGGTTTTAAACCTCTTAGAAACATCCGCGTCATTCTCTCCTCATTATCAACTAAGTGGGATGCAAACTGGGACAACTCGGAAAACTTGGCTTTTGTCTTTGCGACACTGTCATATTATTTTGCTCCAACTTGATGAACTCTACCTCTTTCATGTGACAAATACTTTCGGAAAGTACTTGTCGTTGAACAGGTTCTTGAAACTTCTCCCAAGACATTTTGAGTGCAGCAGATTGGTACGCTTTACAGATTCCCACCAATAATCTGCCTCTCCTCGCAACATGAAGGTGGCAAAGGGAACCTTTTGCTCCTCGGAGCATCCCAAGACATCAAATATCTTGGTGATCTACTTTATCCACGTCTCTGCCTTAAGGGATTTTTGCTCTCCCAAAAACTCCGGTGGTCCCAGCTCCTTGAACTGCTTAGCGGTGACCGTCCGAGAGTTGCCAGTGTTTCCACCTACATTATGAAAAGGAGCCGCTCTCACCTGATGTTGCATGAATTGCATAAAGCCTCTGAACATCCCATCGTTTATCATTTGATCGGTGTTGTTGTTTACATGAGGATTATTGTCTTCCTATTGCACATTATCCTGGGTATTGATCTGTGGTGACTCAATGGTTTCCTGTGCTCCATTGCTATTCTCAACATTCTCGGATGTCATTTTCAAATACTGCCACAAAACAAGGGTTAATTGATACACCACATATTATCCCTATATTCTGACTGACCAATTAAATAACAAATAAACTTAGGTAGGTCATACTAGCAAAGGAATTACCCGTCTCTCCCCCCTAGTTCTAGTCTCACATCTTAGCCAGGGATCATATCCCTAAGCTTTGATACCAACTGTGACGCCCCCAAAATAGGTATACATCACCCATCTTGGGTCGTCAAATACATTGTATAGAATACAAATACAAACTTAAATATACAACATGAGCTGTGAGTTTTAATATAAATATTGTCTTCTAGACAGTATTCAAACTCAAAATAAGTCCTCAATACATTTATTATCACACTATTTCACAGAATAGTGAGGACTACTAATGCAAACATCTCGGACCGTCACTCCGCTCCCGACTAGTCCCAACTATATTCTCATTTCTGAAGAGAACAATGAAAGCAAAGGGTGAGCTCAACTAGCCCAATAAGAAATATTATGACTAAGATAATGCAGAATAAATTATTGTTAGCCTTAAACAGTGTTAAACTGATAAAATATAATAAACATCAAGTTTAACTGCAGTGGAATAAGCAATCCATTAGAAGAGTCAAGTTGAGCATGAAATCTACTATCTTCTATGATTTAAAAAGTTATCATCAATTTTATCATTTGAGACTCGAATTTTAATAAATAATTCACATCATCGAATCACCCTCGCACTTTTCTACCAATGATATTCATTAGTATCACAACCACGAATTATCCATGCACTACGGGCCAAGGATATTCGTGTTTTCATCCATGGTCATGATCATGCCAACAACTGTCCATCAATGCACTACGGGCCAATGAGGACTTTTACCACACCATTTGTAATATTACTACTAATGATTATACTGAATAATCCCTGGTCATAATCATACCAAGTCCATCTATGCACTACGGCCAAAGATGACTTTCATAACAATTAATATAAGCATGAGGATGATGAAAATGATATAAGAATTCAATTAAAAGAAAGTAAAGGATAAATTTTTAATGATTTATAATTTAATTTAACCAGAATTCAATAATGTCCAAATTGTCAACATGATACTGCTTTGTGGAGTAAAATTCAAGAATAATATTGTATCAAAAATGATTTGGACAGAAAAGAAATTAATTTTTATCATGAATAGTACCTCGGGTAAATAGTAACCGAGTGAATAGTACCCCATGAATAGTACTTTGGGAATAGTACCCCGTGAATAGTACTCCGGCATTAAAAATTTAAAACTTATCAAGAATGCTCAGAATAATATTTTCATGAAAAGATACTAGATGAAGCACAAATATAAAGGATATTCTACTAATTTCATGGAGTATATAAGCCAAAACTTTAACAAAATGAGTGTAGAATTCGAAATCTGAAACGAAATAATATTACTTACATACTACAGAGTATGGAAGAAAATATTATTCCATATGAATACTAAACAAAAATAATATCACTTACCTTAAAAAAAAAAGAGTATTCCAATTGGTAGGGCGGGGATATTCTTGAAGAAAACTTTCACTGTTTTCTACGCTCAAAGCTTTCTAAAATTCGAAAGAAATACGCTCAATATTATAGAAGAAGAATTCTCTGATTCTGGTGTGATTTTCAATTCTAACTAAGCATCTTATTTATAGGAGAATGGAAAGGATACTATTTGAATTTCTCATGGACCAACAGTAAATATTCGGACGAAGTTCACGGGCGAAGGTTTTCTGAGAAATCATGGATGCTTAATATTCACATAAAATAAAATTATATATATATATATATATATATATATATATATATATATATATATATATATATATATCAACATCACCCAACACCACTCTTCATCCACCTATCACTTTCATCACAAACACTTTTCCACCACCACCATTTTTTCAATTTACACACACGGTACACACAGACACATGTTTTCAAATTCTACCCACACAAGTCCCTTTCACACACACACACACACACACACACACACACACACACACATATATATATATATATATATATATATGGGAAATGATCCATAGAATACGTTAGCTAGAGGGACTGTTTCAACTAACGCTCATCCAGTCATCCAAAATTAGAGTGAATGACTGAGATGAGGGCCCACCACTACTCACTTTAGCGACCATTGTACCAATTTTTTTTGTTGGTCACATTTTCTAGCTGACCAAAAAGCAATCATGTTTTTGATGACCGCTTGAAGGAGTAATCCTAACAAAAAAATTTAACTTAATTATCGATTATCCTCGATTATCCTCATACATAATACTTATTAATCAAGAAAATAAAATAATAAAAATTATAAACATAATCAAGATTATCCTTATACTTATTAATAAAATAAATATGTATAAGGATAATTATTAATTATCGTCTTATGATTTTTAATTATAAATAAGAAATAGTGATTGAATTTATATTATATTCATACTCAAATATATAGACTCAATCACTATTTCCTATTTATAATTAAAATCATAAGACGATAATCGATAATTATTCTTATACATACTTATTCATTAATAAGTATAAGGATAAGTATAAAGATAATTACTAATTATCCTTATAATTATCTTTATAATTTTTATTATTTTATTTTATTGATTAATAAGTAATATGTATAAGGATAATCTATTAATAAGTATAAGGATAAGTATAAAGATAATTACCGATTATCCTTATAATTTTTATTATTTTATTTTACTGAGGATAATCAGGATAATCAATAATTAAACTAATTTTTTTTGTTGGCCGCTACTCCCTCCAGCGGCTATAAAGATAGAATGTGGTTAAAGGTTAAGGGTTGACCAGATAAATTATATCTGTAACAAACCCTAAGAATATATTAAGAACAACAATGTTCGATTAGAAAATCCTAGCGTTTAGCAAGAAACCCTAGAAATCGGTTACTCGAAACCCCAATTTCAGCCTCCGAATCAAAACCCTAATTCTATTGCATGAAATCCTAAATCGGGAACTTAATGGCATAAGTGTAAATAACTATAAGATTAATTAGGGTTAATCTTAACAAATTGATTACAAAACCCTAATTCCAAATTTGAAACCCTAATACTTGATCTGAAAACCCTAGTTTCAGATTTTGATAAATTGAAGCCCTAATCTGGGAAATTAATGGAGAATTATAATGCTCTACTGCTATTATTATAATATTAATTAGGGTAACGCTTAATTAATTAGCAAACCCTAATCTCAAATTATCGAACTTAAATTTTTCCGCCAAGAACCCTAATTTCGAATTTGAAACCCTAATTTGTAAATGGGGAAAATGAAAGTGTTAATTGAATATTTAATGTTAATTAGGATATATTAATCCTAATTTTAAGGTTAAGTAATTAGAAAACCCTAATCTAATTACTTAATATTTAAATTTATATTAGAAAATTAATTTTCTATTAGAAACCCTAATTTTGGGTTATAAACCCTAATCCGTGATTTTTATCCTAATTGCTTAATTAGCGATGGTAATTAGGAAATGCTAATCCTAATTAGTAAGATTTAAAGTGTGCTTAAGAATTTTTAATATAATTAGAAAATACTAATTATAATTTTGAAATATTTAATTTTCTATTTTTGGAAAACCTAAATTGGAAATTTTAGAGATTTTATTTGCTAAAGTTAAGGGTTAAAACCTAAACCCTAAATTTGTCCAAACCCTAAACCCTAACCAAATCCTAAACCCTAAGGGTTTGGGACAATGTCCATAATGCCATAAAAATTAAATGGAAAATGACATAAATGCCCTTTAGTGCATTATTGGATGTTTCTTGCAAATCTAGCTAAATAAGAGTTGGCCAACTACTCCAACAAACCCATGTGCTCAAATCTTAGCCATATCAGCCAAAATTTTGCAAAGTCTAAGCAACATTTCAACATTTATAAAGATTTAGAGAGAGAAAGTGCACAAAACTTGGCCAATTTCTATGTTGCTCTCACCAACTCCCATTCTCTCTCAAACCCACGAAATGTAGTGCTAGGTCAGTCACAATATCAAGCCCCACGTTTACTAATAACAGATCAAGGATCAAAAATCAAAAAAAATCAAAGCATAAAAAGGTATAAAACCCTAACCTTGCAAATCTATGATTTTGATGTTTAATGTTGTTGTTTGTTGGTTAAACATGTGTAATAGGGTGTCAAATGATGATCTGGTTTGTCAAAACACAAACCCATAACATCAAAGTGCTCTTGATTTGGCATTTTAAGAAGTCCGGAAAAGTGGAAAATTGAGACCCATGTTTCCAATGTCGTATTCCTCTAGATCTTTATCATTAATGATTAGGTGTGTTTAATGTTGTAAGTCCGTTCTTTGCCATGTAGGCTTCAACTGGAAGTGGAAATAGGGTTATATCATGTATAGATCATGAGTTACAAGCATCAAACCGCGTTGACGATCACGAGAAATTGGTTTTTTCGGGCAACCCGTGAAACCCCAAATCTTATTCGATATCATTTTTGCGAGCCATGAATCGCTCATTGTTTGCTAGTTTGGCCAAATTGTTGTTGTAATGTTGTAGACTAGTATAAGGACTACATAATCATGTTATTATATCACTCGGATCTTTCATAGAATCAATATAATGAACAAATAAACCATCGCCGACCGAATCGCTTCAAGAACAACTGAAAACCCAGATTTGTTCAAGAACAGTTCTTGGACCATAGTTTGTCCGGCTAGAATCAGTCTTGTGTAATGTTGTTGTTATGATTTAGTGTTATGAAGTTGTACACTACCATCAATACTACATTAATGAATCAATTAAGCACCTCGCATGAAGCTTGGAGTGGATATTAAAATGATCAAAGAAGATTTGACGTCTCGTTTCTTCATTTTCCGGAGAACCTGGAAAATGAAGAACAAATATCGTACATTTGGCTAGCTTAGATCTCTCGGATCCGTTGTTGTTTAGTTATGAAATTGGTATATACTTGTAGTACTACATTAGTACTACAACATCAAAGTTTTTATAAGTCCGTAAAACATTTAGATCATAGATCAAAACCCTACCAAACCTACCCACCTCGGCCAACGACAAGGATTTACGGCAAATACAAAGAACACCAAGAACACCTATAGCGACGGTTACATCTACGCTACAAGGCCCTTTAGTGATGATGCTTTATTTTCTATTTTCCTAAAATGAATTAAAAATAGAAAAAATGGTTTTAATTATTAAAAATACATACTAAATTATGAAAAATTATTTTAAATGTTTGAAAAATAGTTTTTAACTATTTTGAGTATATTTCAAAAATAATTAATATTTTTGGAATATAAATGGTATTTATTTATTTAATTATAATATTAAATAAATTATTTAAAAATAGTTTTAATTCATGAAAATCATGAAAAAATAATATTATGGTAAAAGAAAATATTTTAAGTTATTTTTGATGACTTTTAATATTTTGTGATAAATTTTATTAATAATTTATTATTAATGGTAATTAATTTATTTAATTAATATATTAAATAAATTAAGGAAAAATATAATTAATGTTTTAAAAATCATATAAAAATGATTTAAGTGATATAAAAATATTTTAAGTTATAAAATATAACTTTTGATATTTTGGCATGAAAATATTAATATTTTAATATTAATATTAATTATCGGATAATGTATTTAAGTGTTTAAAAATCAAATAATTATGATTTTAAGGTATTAAAAATATTTTGATATATTATAATTATATTATAATATTATGTTATGAATTTCATTAATATTTTATATTAAATGGATATTATTGATTAATGAATATTGTGGTATTTACTTCATTTAAATACGGTATTAATGATTGAAAAATCAGGATACATGGTAATAATTATCTGAAAATTATTATGAGCCTAGGAAAAATGTTTTGACTGATAAGAAATTATCTGTGATAATTGTTATGGGTTAGGCAGAGTTTAACTGAACTTAAACTCGAGTATTGTCCGACTAGATCGTCGGGATGATAGAATTGTGTCAGTTTTAAGTCAGACTGAAATAGTTTGACCTGATGCTAAGTCTTATGTGATGTATAGACTTATAGGGTTATGTGTTATGTGTTTAGGTTATTCTGTGTATATAAATATATACTTGATATTATATTGTGATGATATTATTCTAATATTGGAGATCTATATTATTAATATTAGGTCTTCGGATAAAGCGTTATAAATTGCGTTGCGATAATCAACTGCTCGAGCAAGTTTGTATTTACTTAACTCTACCGAGAGTGTTTTATTCAAGCTTATGGTTAAATCATTGTTGATTGCCATGAAAATTGTACTCTTGTACATCTTGCATGTATAAGTCGGTAGGAAAGGTCGATCACCTTCATTACCAAATGGTTCGAAAATGTTTGTTCATGTTTAAAACTTGTTCACCAAAAGTTTGTTCCTCGCTAGTTCTCAATTATATTGATGAATTATAGCCACCTTATTATTCAAAAATAACCACGAATATCAAAATCTAAAATTTCAAACAATTAATGGAGAATTAGACTTATGATTTCACCTAAGCTTCACTTTGATTTTAACACCTTTATCCCAATTCAACGCACTATCCGAGTTTATTAATCAAGAACACGAATGTAGCATTAACCACCTCTCGATGCACTAATACCATATTAACATCAATCCACAATTAAGATAGAAATTCGTTAAACACGTTAATCAACTAACCCACTATATCTCTATGTGAATTACAATTGAAGAAGGTTGAAGAATGAGTTCTCTATCCGATTATATGTGATGTCAAGCATATCTCTACCTTAGCACTCATCAAGTTTAAGCTACTAACAAAATCCTGAACACATACTATATTAACTAGGTCTAGATTTGAATATCCTCTCTCGATTCCAACCAACTCCACAAAGAATTGTTGATCAGGCAATTCATAGATTCAAGCAGAAATCAATATAGATAAACTGGAGATAGCTTATTAAATTGGAAATCAAAGTTTACAAAACCATCGATTCACTTAAGGATCCATCACAAGCCTAAAAAGTGAATTAGTTCATAATAAATGAAATAAACACTTAATAAATCATAGAAATCATTCTTCCAATTACAAATAATAATCTAACACGAAGAATATTGAAAAACACCCTTCACGTAGACTAGAATTGCAGTTATCTTGAAAAACTCCTCGAAATACTCCTCCACACTTGTTATCAAAAACTGAGCGTAGATCTTAAGTAATATGTCTCTCTTCCTTTCTTTTTTGAAGTTGTTATTCCTTTAGTATATCATGTCCAACACATAAGTCCCAATAAATTCTCTATCAAATAGAGTTATATTGCCATGCAAATAGCTAAAATTAGGTGCCCAAGAGAATTGCAAACATAACGGGACACTCAGATTTTTCACCCCCCTTGCCCGTGAGGTTTATATATATGTAAGCCAGCCCGTGACTATTATCTGACTTGCTCGTATGAAGACCCCCACTACGGTGAAGGTGTGTAATCTAATAATGCCCATACTTGAGTGGACTATATTCTGATAACTGGAGATTGTAAGACCCCAGCCCGTGAAGTGTGTATATAAAAATCATTCATGCATACCCGTGAACTTATCTTCTGAAATGACTTTCTTTGCTCTGCTAACTTGCTTTCAATTATGCTCTATTTGATTCCAAATCACACCAAATATCTCCAAATGTCGTTGAATGCCACAACCACCATTCTACACATGAAATAACATAAAACAAGTAAAAGTGAACATGATCACAAGAATTTAGCAACAAATAAGCATGAATTGGATATTAAATCGGCGTATATAAAATACACTTATCAAAATCCCCAAACTTAAACCGTGTCTTTGGTCCTCGAGCACCAAAACAACTACATGCAATGCAATGAGAAGAAATGAATACTACCTAACTTATATGCTTTCAAATCCAACAATATCGCGAGTCAAGATTATTAACGACCTCGGTGAAAATAAGCAACTATACAATATCAACCATCAAAAACAATCTATAATTACGCTTTAATCCTCGAATCTCAAGCCATCATCATTTGATACGATGTACAATGTGTGTGTGTGCAACATCCATGATAGCAAATCTGAGACTCAAATTCAATACATAATCAATTTCTTAGAAGGAATCTGCGGTAAAACTTAAAAATATCAAAAATAGATAGTTAAAACAAAAATTAAGTAATCACTAATCTCGGGGGTTCAAGCAAGGTACTTATACTTCATTTTCTTTTTTTTTTTTTTTTTTTTAGAGATCCACGGGGCTTTTTTGCTCTTTATTTCCGTTTATCCTCTTTATACACATAGGCATGCAATGTCTTATTCCCTTAAGCTTTTCAATGCTACCTTAACGAGCTTTCGACCAACGACTCCCAGACCATTAAGACCTTAGGGCGCTAGGTGTAAAGACAATCCCCTCGGGCTTACTTACTCAAGTAACAAAGGCTACAAAACTAGACAAGCAAGCCACGGTGTTTATTCATACTTTTTTTCTTTTTAGATAAAGTGAAGCTTATATACCCCACCTTTCATCCCCCAAACTTAAGTTATTGCCCAACTTTCGCCTTTATTGTCCATCCTTGTCGTTTTGTCATTTACTCTAGCATTATCCTTTAGAGACCATTTATGTATCAATTTGAATTGCCCACTCAACATAGATGTTTGTTTATCGTGCTATCCTTTTATACCAATTTCAAACAAGCTCAAGATTCGATTCATAAACGATCATTGTGTCACAGTTCTAATACTCAATCTTGTATTTGTTAACTTATTGTCAATCACATCATTGGCCCCACAAATAATATAAACTACTGACATTGATGGACTTACTCAAACACATATATTACTACTAACTAATTTTTTTTTATATAGATTGCAAAATGCATTACAATATTATCTACTATGCATTGACAAACATTAACCTAAGCTACTATGAATGCACCTAAGCTATCATGCAATACTAAAATTAAGATGCAATCTGAAAATTTAAATGACAATGACAAAAAATTAAAAATTAAAAATGCAACCTAAATGAGCTAAATGCATGCAAACATGTATTTAAATCCCCCAAACTTAAGTTAGACAATGTCCTCATTGGATGAATAGACAAAATAAGGACATGAGGACTTCCCTTTATCGCTTAAGTCTGAGGAGGTGGTTGTTGTTCTTCTTCATCGGAATCACTCGGTGGGAACCTTGGCATTGGCCCGGGCTGTTGGTATGGAAATTGAGCCGCCGGGTTGAAACTTTGAAGAGTTGTGTTCAACGAGGCGAAAGATGTGTGCATAGCATCGAACATATGCTCTTGCCTCATTGCCAATCGGCATATTTCTCGATGAGTTGCCTTGGTGTGTGCATTAATTTGATTTTGTAATGCAATGAACTAAGAACTAGATATGGCCTGGTCTGCAGTACCTGCTCATCCCCTTGATCGCCCATTTCTTCATCATCATCCCCAAAGTCTCTGTAGCATCAATGTCGTCTTCGACTCGATGGCGGAAAAATGAAACCCACACCACGTGGATGTGACTCTCCTCCTTGTCTGATACAGCGCTATCATCCTCGAGAATCAAGCAATGCAAGCGGCAATTGTGTGGGCTCGTCGTCGGACCATCTAACCCCGGCATTGCGGCACAACCCACAAATGAGTGATGGGTGTGGTAAGCCTCGAAAAAATTCCCGTAAAATGCAAGCGGATTGATGAACAAATTATTGCCAACGTCGATGATAAAATCTTGCACAATGGCGTACAATATATACGCCTTCTCTTTTGTGACGTCCGAAGTATGTTGGGATGGAAGTAATTTTGCACATAAGAATGCATACCAGATTTTTGCCATCTGGCTAAGGGTCCTTCTTTGTGGAACACGGTGCCTCCTTCCGACCTTTCATCCATGATGTTCCGGCTTTGTCATCTCGTGATGATAATGGCATCAAAATCCGGTCGAGAAATGCGGAGATGCTCATCTTGGCGATTAATGGCGAGGCACCCTTAGTTGGTAGTAAGTATTTATGGCGTCGGCACTGAATGGAACCAACCGTCCTCGCACAAATGCTTGGAATGGTTCTTTGTCTTCAGCATTTACGTAGAATTCTTTGACGATGTTGACAACTGCTGGTTCCGGCTCCTCGGTGAATTTGGTCCATCCCTTTTGGTAAATTTGAGGCATAAGCTCCCCGTCGTTAGGATCCGGTGCCAACCCCCTCTCGGTGTAAGGGCTTTGGTGAGCATGTAGTCATACTGGTCGGCGGCGGCGGCACTTGCAAATTTTCGACGATCGAAGGTGCGGGTTGGTTGGGATGGATGTGAACTCTCCCCCCTTTGGCGTTTGGACGATGATTGTGAAGCCATATCTCTCCCTAGTGCTGGCCTTACCCTAACTCTCTAGGCTCACAACTATACTCTCTTTTTGCTTTATATCAATTGTGGTGGAAGAGTTTGTATGAGATGGGGTGGTATTTATAGATGGAGAGGGAAGGCTATCATTGGTGGAGTGAAGAGGTGGAGAGGTGGAAAAGAGTTATGGAGTGTTGGGAATGTGGGGAAAAAGTAATGTTAGTGGGTGGTGGTTATGGAGTAATGAAGTAGTGGGGAAGTGTGAAAGTGGAGTGTTATTGGGAAGGGGAGAAGACCAAATAACTTGCCGTCTGTCATGAATTCAGGACCCATACCCAGTGAAGTGTGTATTGAACTAGAAAGGCCAGCCCGGTGAGCTATATTTTTTTTTCTAAAAGTCGAGGACCCCCCATCTTTGAAGTTTATAATATCTTGAAAGGCCCACCCAGTGGCTATGTATTGTTGTCGATCCCTCTTTTGTTTCAACATAGTGTTGTTGTGCTTGATTTTGCTCACTTAAAGCTCCATTTTCAAACCTACATGACATAAAGCAGAAATATTAGTGAATTATTTATAGCATGATGTATTGTGGAGAGATTAACAAGATTTTTCTTTTATTAAATCTACCTAATCTGAAATGAAAACTATGATTAAGCAATTATGAGTATAAAATATGATAAAGAACTAAAAATTGGGTTGCCTCCCAATTAGCGCTTGATTTTAAGTCGTTCAGCCTGACTACTTCCTGCTTAAGTTGTGTCGGCCAATGTGATGGCGATCACGTCGGTGTTGGCTTCGCCACCCCAGTAATGCTTTAGACGGTGTCCGTTGACTTTGAATGTTTCGAGTGGATTACGACTATATATTTATTTGCATGCAGTGAGGAACACACCTTGCACCATGAATGGTCCCAGACCATCTCGATTTAAGCTTTTAGGGAACAATCGCGACCTTGAGTTGAATAATAATACTGATTGATTGGCTTTGGCTCGAATGTTCGACATAAAATTTTACGAGTCGTGCCATCTTTTGACTTTTTCTTTGTATAGTTTGGCATTCTCATAGGCGTGAAGGCGAAACTCTCGAGTTCATTCAATTGAAGTAATCTCTTCTCTCCTACGACTTTTTGATCAAAATTGAGTTTTGCACCATGATATGCCTTATGTTGTAGCTCGTAGGTAAGTGACATGCCTTCCGTCTGATAGTTGATATGGTGACATCCGATTGGCGTCTTGTATGCAGTCCGGTAGGCCCATAAAGCATCGTCCAATCTCAGCGACCAATCTTTCCGACTCGGATTCACCACTTTCTCCAATATCTTTTTGACTTCTCTGTTTGATACCTCGACTTCCCTTTGGTTTGAGGGTGATCTGTTGTAGCTATCTTGTGGTTGACCCCATACTTAGCCAAAAGAAGCGATGGCGACTTATTGCGAAGTGACTACCTTCGTCACTGATAATTGCTCTTGGTGTGCCAAATCTCGTGAAGATGTTCTTTTGGAGGAATTTGATGACCACCTTGGCATCGTTTGTTGGTAGAGCTGCGACTTGACCCACTTTGACACGTAATCCTTGCGAGTAGAATGTATTGATTGTTCAATGGCGAGAAAATGGTCCCATGAAATCGATACCCCATCGTCAAAAATTTCCACTTCGAGAATCGTTTGTAAGGGCATCTCATTACGTTTGAAATGTTGCCCACCCTTTGACACCTATCGCATTGTTTGACAAAGCTGGTGGGCATCTTTGAATAATGTGGGCCAATAAAACCACATTCTGACACCTTCTTTTCTTTGTCCTCTCACTTCCATAATGCCCGCCATCTGTGATGAGTGACACTCATGCGAATATTCTTCATTTCACTATATGGGATGCCTGCAGTCGAATCATCTTGTCGGTTGCCCTTTGCTTGAACAAATATGGATCATCCCACATGTACCATTTCACGTCGTGCAGAAATTTCCTTTTCTGTTGCCTTGTGAGGTCAGGTGGTAGAATGTTGCTCACAACGAAATTTGCATAATCGCCATACCACGGAATCTCTGCTGAAATCCCAAACAGTTGCTCATCTGGGAATGATTCGTTGATTTCACATTTGTCGTCTTTTGCTTTCCCGTGGTTTTCCAACCTCGACAAGTGATCGGCTACTTGGTTCTCTGTCCCCTTTCTATCCTTTATTTCTAAGTCGAACTCTTGAAGTAGGAGAATCCACCGGATAAGGCGTGGCTTAGCATCCTTTTTATTTATCAATCTTAGAATTGTTGCATAGTGCGTATAGACTATCACCTTAGTCCGATCAAGTAAGCCCAAAATTTGTCAAACGCATATACCACTTTACAAAGCAATTCCTTTTACGTGGTGGTGTAGTTCATTTGAGTTTACGTAAGTGTTTTTTGCTTGCGTAGTATATGGCGTGAAACACCTTGTCTCGACGTTATTTAAAAATAGCCCCAATAGCATGAAGTCGCTTGCATCACACATAAGCTCGAATGGCATGTTCCAATCCGGTGCAACTATAACGAAATACGTAGTCAATTTCCTCTTTAATAAGTCAAACTCTTAGTCTTGCATTCTTCATCAAAAGTGAACTTTGCATCCTTCTCTAAAAAGCGCATAGAGGTTTCGCAATTTTAGAAGTCCTTTATAAATCTCTGTAGAACCCGGCATGTCCCAAGAAACTCCTAATACCCTTAGCAGAAGGCTTGGTGGAGCAACTTTTCAATAGTTTCCGGCTTTGCTTTTGTCAACTTCAATCCTTGAGCCGATACCTTATGGCCCAAAATTATGCCTCTTCACCATGAAGTGGCATTTTTCCCATTTAGTACAAGATTAGTGTCCTTACATCTTTGCAAAACCATGACCCGATTCTTGAAGCAATTATCGAAGTGTCCCCATAGATCAAAAAGTCATCCATGAAGACCTCAACATTTTTCTCCACCATATCTAAAAAAATCATGCATCATACACCAGTTGGAAAGTTGCGGTGCATTACATAGCCCAAACGACATCCTTCTAAATGCAAATGTGCCGTAAGGGCAAGTAAATGTGGTCTTCTCTTGATCCTCTGGGCGATGACTATTTGGTTGTGGCAGAGTAGCCATCAACAAATAGTAAAATTGGTGTCCCTTGATCTATCTAACATTTAATCGATAAAAAGTGAAAAATGATCTTTTTGGGTTTGCCTTGTTCAATTTTCTATAATCCATGCAAACCCTCCAACTTTATGGCTATTACAGTTGGGATTAACTTCGTTGTCGTCATTACTGCCAGCACCACCGTCATTCCTCCTTTTTTTTTGCGCGCTTTTAATTTGGACTAACCCATTTCTTTGTCGAAAAATCGGGTAGATGATGTTGGACGTCTAACCATTTCAAAATTTCCTTCTTCACAACTTCTTTCATAATTGGATTGAGCCATTGTTGTTGCTCCACCGTTGGTTTTGCCTCATCTTCCATCAAAATTTTGTGCATGCAAAATGAAGGGTTGATTCCCTTTATGTCGGCGATTGTCCACCCAATAGGCGATTTGTGTTCAAAAGCACCCTCGACAACTTTTCTTCTGCAATTAGTTAAGTGCAATTTGAAATAATAACGGTAAAAAATTTAAATTGCCTAAATCGCATACACGAGGTGCTTAGGAAGTGGCTTAAGTTCCGACTTTGGTGGCTCTTCCAATGATGGTTTCGTTTTTACTGCGGTTACCTCCTCGTATGCGATGGTTCAAGCGGGTGTTCTAAATCTTGGTACTCGTGGCAATGAGTCTAGCAATTGAAGGTAATCCACCAATTTTGGATCGTCGATCTCTTCATCTCCCAATAACGTTGTTTAACGGATCGTTCACCAAACTTTTGCTCATGTCATCACTAATGATTTGCTCAATTAAATCCATTCGAAAACATTCTTCCTCATCAAGTAGAAATTTCATGGCCTTAAACACATTGAATTTCACTTCTTGATCTTGGACCCTCATAGTGAGTTCTCCCTTTTGTACATCTATGAGTGTCCTCCCTGTAGCCAAAAATAGTCTCCCTAGGATAATTGGGATGTTCTTGTCCTCCTCAAAATCCAGAATGATAAAGTCCGCGGGGAATATAAACTTATCCACTTTCACTAAGATGTCCTCTACTAAGCCTCTCAGATATGTGACTGACCTATCCGCCAACTGTAATGTGATATTTGTAGGACTTGGTGCAGGGAAACCCAATTCTAAGTATATTGACAATGACATAAGGTTTACACTTGCCCCCAAATCACATAAACACTTGCTGAAATGCATCTCCCCGATCGTGCATGGAATAGTAAAGCTCCCCGGGTCCTTGAGTTTTGGTGGTAATTTCTCTTTGTAATCTGCTTTTCTACTCCTCTGTTAGTGCCACAGTCTCAAAATCTTCCCATTTCTTTTCCTTGATAGAATCCCTTTCATAAATTTTGCGTAGCTTCGGCATTTGTTCTAGGGCCTCTGCAAATGGTATGTTGATTTGAAGTTTCTTGAAAACTTCCAAAATTTTGAAAATTGCTTGTCTAATTTTTGTTTTTGAACTCTTTCTTTGGAATGGTGGGGAGGATAAGCAATTTGGTTAGTTAAGCTGGTTTGTTCTTTTCCATTTGTTTTTCGTTCCTTGCTTTACCTCACCACCTTTGTATTTTCTTTCTCTGGTTCAACCTCCTTTGTAACAAAAAATTTACGGCTCTTGACCAACAAAGTTGTTTTCCACTTCTCAACATAATAGCTTGACCTTTGCTTTCGTGATTACCCTTAGGATTTCTCTCGGTGTCACTTGGTAATGTCCTTTGTGGTCTATTATTCAATGCCAACATAATTTGACCTATCTGATTCTCTAGATTCTTGATCGCCATCTCTTGTGATTTCATAGCCATGGCTTGATTTTTATAGCCAAATCGGTCTTAGTCATGTAATTTTGCCAACACTTCCTCCTCGGATCGGGTTTCCTTTCTTGATATTGAGCGGTTGTTCTTGATTACGAAAACTGGAGGATATGATTGTCGTGAAGCTTGATTTTTTTGGTTGTTGCTCCATGAAAATTCGGATGATTCCTATTTCCTTGATTGTATGTGTTACGATATGTGTTTTGAGGAATTACATTGTAATTGTTGGATGAATTGCATGGTTTCTTTGGATTAATTGCACATTGCTCCGTTGGGTGCTCTCCGCGCTGACTTCGCGTATATTGCCACTTGTTTTGTGTTGTTGTGTTTGTTGTGCTTGTCTTTCTTTGTCATCGACTCAACTTCTTTGAAAGTCACGAGATATCGTACTACTGCATCATTTGTCATACTATCTACTTCTAATACCCAGGTTTTGCCTTCACTTTGTCATTCTCGCTTGTGGGCCCTTTGATAGTTATTAGGCGACATGGTTTCAATCAACTCGTAGGCTTCCTCGTAACTCTTAGCCATGAATGCTCCACTTAATCTTTGCATCAATACTTGTCTGAGATTCCCATGTAGTCCATTGTAAAAGGTGTTCATTTGTAGCCCTTGGGGCAATCCATGATGTGGGCATTTTACGAGCGATTCTTTGTATCTTTCCCCAGGCCTCATATAATGACTCCCCATGTTGTTTGTTCAAACATCATAATCTCGTTCCTCATCTTAGCGATTTTAAATGGGTGGAAAAAATTTTGCGAGGAATTTACGAGCTAAATCCTCCCATGTAGTTATCGAGCAGGATGGTAGAGAATGCAACCAACTCTTCGCCTTGTCCGTAAAGAGAATGGGAACAATCGAAGTCTCACCTCATCAAAAAACCCATTGAACCTAAAAGTGTCGCACATTTCCGGAAAAGCTGACTAGATGCTCGTTCGGATCGTCATTTGCAAATCCCCAAAAGCGAACTAAATTACGAATCATTTGTATCATCCGGCTTAATTTCAAATGTATTTGCTCTTTATTCTTGGCTTGGTGATGCTTGATTGCTGATTCGATCACCTTGGGTGTTGTTGAAGTCCCTTAATGCTTTCGATCTTGGTTTGCATTCTTTTTACCTCTTCCTTTTCGGATGTTTGAAATTCTTGCCTCGTTTCCTTGATCCACTTACTCAACCTCTGAAACCTTTTCTCAATATAAAGTCCTCAAAAGGCGACAAATGCGGATTTTGGGATGAGAGTTTACATAAACTACTTCCAACACACACGAATAAAAGCACAAAAACAAAAATAAAAATGTCTAAAAAAAAATGGATTAATTAAAGCGATATTGTAAAAATATTAAGAATTATACTATAGTCCCGACAGCAGCGCCAAAAACTTGTTGGGTAAAATCTAATTCGCACAACACATTGAGTATCGTGGTCGACAAGTAATAGAGTGATGAGTAGAGTATCGTTCCCACGAGACTAATTAAGCAATAACCTTAACTTACAATTACCAATCTTCTATTAACCCTAATTTTATTAAACAAATCAACTCGATAATTTAAATTAACTTAACTAACTAAAATTAAGAATAATTAAACTAACACAAAATAACCACGAATATCAAAATCTAAAATTTCAAACAATTAATGGAGAATTAGACTTATGATTTCACCTAAGCTTCACTTTGATTTTAACACCTTTATCCCAATTCAACGCCTTTATCGGTTTATTAATCAAGAACACGAGCGTAGTATTAACCACCTCTCGATGCACTAATCTGGTATTAACATCAATCCACAATTAAGATAGAAATCATTAAACACCTTAATCAACTAACCCACTATATCTCTATGTGAATTACAATTGAAGAAGGTTGAAGAATAAGTTCTCTGTCAGATTACATGCGATGTCAAGCATATCTCTACCTTAACACTCATCAAGTTTAAGCTACTTAACAAAATCCACGAACACATGCTTATATCAACTAGGTCTAGATTTGAATATCCTCTCTCGATTCCATCCAACTCCACAAAGAATTGTTGATCGGGCAATTCATAGATTCAAGCACAAATCAATATAGATAAAGCGGAGATAGCTTATTAAATTGGAAATCAAAGTTTACAAAACCATCGATTCACTTAAGGATCCATCACAAGCCTAAAAAGTGAATTAGTTCATAATAAACGAAATAAACACTTGAATAAATCATAGAAATCATTCTTCCATTACAAATAATAATCTAACACGAAGAATATTGAAAAACACCCTTCACGTAGACTAGAATTGCGATTATCTTGAAAAACTCCTCGAAATACTCCTCCACACTTGCTATCAAAAAGCTGAGCGTAGATCTTAAAAATGTAATATGTCTCTCTCTTCTCTTCTTGAAGTTGTTATTCCTTTAGTATATCATGTCCAACACATAAGTCCCAAATTTAATTCTCTATCAAATAGAGTTATATTGCCATGCAAATAGCTAAAATTAAGTGCCCAAGAGGAATTGCAAACATAACGGGACACTTTCGATTTTTTCCCCCCCCCGGCGGTGGTTTATATATACTATGTAAGCATGCCCGTGACTATTCTCTGACTTGCTTGCTCGTATGAAGACCCCGCCCGTGGTGTGTGTAATTCAATAATGCCTCGCCCGACGGGCTATGTTTTTCTGATAATTGAGTGTAAGACCCACCCGGTGCCGTATGTATATTCTATTAATGCCTGGCCGTGACTTATCTTCTATTAGCGACTTTTTCTTTCTGCTAACTTGCTTTCAATTATGCTCCATTTGATTCCAAATCACACCAAATATCTCCAAATGTACGTTGAATGCCACAACCACCATTCTACATAAGAAATAACATAAAACAAGTAAAAGTGAACATGATCGCAAGAATTTAGCAACAAATAAGCATGAATTGGATATTAAATCGCGTATATAAAATACACTTATCACTGAGTCAGCCCTCGACTACTCAGGTATACTATTCATTTTAAATTCAAGTATATATTATGCATGTTATGTAATTTTGATTTAATTAGTTATCTTTAACTGTATTATATATACGGACTAATGAGTTACATTATATTGTATCAACAGGGTCATGAGCGGGCTGATGATGCTGAGTGGTTGGACGAAGACGACCCGTGACTTAGTTTTGTAGATGATTTGTACATATTTACTTAGTTTTTAGCTTAATGTGATGTAAGTTTATATAGTTTAGTTGATTTTTAACGTATTATAGCTTTTAATTATCATTACTTTAGTTTGACATATTTATGTTAGTTTAAATGCATATTTGATATACTTTAGTTGATTAGAACTTTAGTTTAATGTCATTTTCATGTTGGCCTTAGTAATTCATATTTATGTTGGCCTTGGAAATATTATTATTGTTGGCCTTGGATTATAGTTATGTTTTATGTGCTGTTGGGAAAAAAACAAGTTTGCAAGTACAAAAAATGTGGGTTATTACCATGGATATTGCCAAAACAGAATTAATATTAAAAAAAGGAATCACCTCGACGAAATAACCCTATCCTCGACAGAAGTTCGTCGAAATTAAGCCCCTTATATTTATTTATGCGATGTCACGTGGCAGGTATAGACTCGACAAAATATTATCGACGGATATAATTCAGTCGAGAATATCTTAATATCGACCAAAATATTCTATCGAGGTTAGTTCGATCGAGGATAGATATCTCCGACTAAAAGATCGACATACTTAATTTTGACGTGCTTATATCTGACTGAATTGCCGACCGAATATTCCATCAGAATTAATAATAATCTCGATGGATTATACTTAATTCTGACGAAATATTCGGTCGAAAATAACCCTTTTTGTTGTGAAAGTTCTGTCGATGAAAGGGGTTAGGTTATTTAGTTGCACGCCAGTAAGGAGAAATCCTTATTGAAAATCCCCCTCTTTCCTGGGAACGGTTTGGTTGTCAATATTGTGAGTTATAATATTAATGATGAATAATTGTTGAAAGATTAAAAATATGTTGTGGTAATTATTTATTTAATTTTTGATATAAATAGAGGGGATTATCATGAGGCGTTTGTAGTAAGTTTGGCTTATTATTCCATTAGGGGGTGGCGTGCTAATTTTTCAGACTGTCGATTGAAGTTTTAATAGTAAATCAATATGAACCGTCAGTTGAAGTTTTAATAGTAAATCAATATGAACCGTCAGTTGAAGTTTTAATAGTAAATCAATATGGACCGTCAGTTGAAGTTTTATTAGTAAATCAATATGGACCGTCAGTTGAAGTTTTATTAGTAAATCAATATGGACTATCCGTTTTAATAGTAAATCAATCTGGACCGTCCGTGAATTAGTTACTATTTAGTCCATTTTCCTATAAATAGGTTGCTTAGTTAAGAAATGAAATTTACACCAGAATCAGAGAATTCTTCTTCTATAATATTGTGCGTATTTATTTCTAGTTTAAGAATACTTTGAGTGTAGCTAAAAGTGAAAGATTTTCTCAAGATAATCTCCGTTATACCAGTCAGATTTAATCTCATACTAAGGTAAAGGATGTTATTTTCTTCATACTCATAAGGGTTGTCATTCTATTCCTTATTAATTTGTGGGAATAACTTGTCTATGCTGATTACCACATGCCTGTTGAATAACCCTTCGTATTCATTCTTTATTAAGTTTGTGGAAATGATCTGTCTATGCAGATTACCGCATGACAGATGAAAATTTATTTGCAGTTTCGTATATTCTTTCATACTCGTATGGGATATCATTTCTTTTACACTCGTCAAAGGATATCATTTTCTTTTATATTTCTTCATTTATGGTACGAAATTATTGTTTATTTCTATAACCTTATTATTAAATGGTGAAAATCCCTAAAATTAGTAGAATATCTTTAATAGTTTACGCTTCATCTAATATCATTTCACTGGAATATTGGTCTGAACTTTCTTATTAAATTTTAATCTATTCAACCAGGGTATTATTCATGTCGGGGTACTATTCATGTCATAGTACTATTCACGACAGAATTTAGTTTCTTTTCTTTGTCCAAATTATCTTTAAAATTTGAATCTTAAATATCATTCTTGAATTTTACTCTACAATTGGTGATCTTGTTGACAACTTGGACATTCTTGAACTATGAATAAATTAAATTATAAATCTATGATATTTATCCTTGATCTCACTTGATTCATTCTTTATATCATTGTCATCATCCTCATGCTTATATTGTGGTGAAAGTCATCTTTAACAGGAAATGCAAAGATGGACTATTGATTGGTATGATTATGACCAGGAATTATGTATTGGTATAATCATGACCTTTAATGTTACAGATAAAAGTTTGTGGTGAAAGTCTTCTTTGCCCCGTATTGCATAGATGAACAGGTGTTTGGCATAATCATAAACACTGGTGATACAAACGAATATCTTTGGCTCGTAGTGCATAGATAACTCGTTGATTGGAAAAACCTATTAATTGGTGTTACATTGATAAAATATTGATGATGGACTTTAAAATCATAGAAGATAGTAGACATCATGCTCTACTCGACTCTTCTAATGGATTGTTATTTCCATTATAGTTATTGATCTAAAACTTGATGTCTATTGTATTCTATCATATTTTTCCCTGTTGAGAACTATGGATAATTTGTTCTACAATATGGTAGTCATAATATTCTTTACTGGGTTAGTTGAGCTCACCCTTTTTATTTTTGTTCCATTGTTCTTCTCAGGAAATGAAAGTGTAGCTGGGACTAGTGGAGTAATGGTCTAAGATATTTACTATAGAAGTCTTAACTATGTTGTGAAATAGTGTGATAATAAGTGAAATGAAGACTTAATTTGAGTTTGGATATTTTCTATGAGACAGTATTTGTATTGAAACTCACAGCTTATGTTTTGTCGTATTTAGAAAGATTTGTATTTGGATTCTGTACCATATATTTGGAAATTCAGAATGAGTCATGTGACACCCCCAAATAGGTCCACACAACCCATTTTGGGTCTCCAAATACATGGTACAAAATATACAAACTTCATTTATACAATTGTCGAGCAAAATACGACAACACATAAGCTGAGAGTTTCAATACAAATATTGTCTTGTAGACAATATCCAAACTCAAATAAAGTTCTTACTACAATTATTGTCACACTATTTTATAAAATAGTGAGGACTACAATAATAACCATCTTGGACAATTACTCCACTCTCCGACTAGTCCCAGCTACATTCTCGCCCCCTGAGAAAAATAATGGAACCAAAAGGAAAAGGGTGAGCTCAACTAGCCCAGTAAAGAATATTATGACTAAGATAATGAAGAACAAATTATCCTTAGTCCTCAATAGTAAAAAATCTGATAGAATACAATAGACAACAAGTTTTAGATCAAGAATTGCAGCGAAAATAACAATCCATTAGAAGAGTCAAGTAGAGTACTATATCTACTATCTTCTATGATTTAAAAGTCCATCATCAATATTTTATCCCTGTAACACCAATCAATAAATGTTTCAAATCAACAAATTATCCATGCACTACGGGCCAAGAATATTTGTTTGTATCACCAGTAGTCATGATCATGCCAAACAACTATCCATCTATGCACTACGGGTCAAAGATAACTTTCACCACATCCTTTGTCTGTAACATTACAGGTCATTATTATACCAATACACAATTCCTGGTCATAATCATACCAATCAACAGTCCATTTATGCACAACCGGCCAAAGATGACTTTCACGACAATATAAGCTTGAGGACGATGACAATGATATAAAGAATCAATAAAGTGAGGTCAAGGATAAATATTAGAGATTTATAGTTCAATTTATCCAGAGTTCAAGAATGTCCAAATTGTCAACATGATCACCAATTGTAGAGTAAAATTCAAGAATGATATTTATGTATCAAAAATAATTTAGACAGAAAAGAAAATTAAACTTCATTGTGAATAGTACTCATGAATAGTACCGTATAAATAGTACCCATGAATAGTACCATATGAATAGCATCTCGAATGAATAGTACCCCGACATGAAAAGATTAAAATTTTAATAAGAGAGTTCAGACCAATATTTTTGTGAAATGATATTAGATGAAGCACAAACCTCAAGGAAATTCTAATCATTTCTGGAATTATAGAAGCAATAGTAAGTATAGATTGAGGAATATGAAATGAAATAATACAAGAAACTGCAAATGGATTTTCACCCGTCATACGGTAATTTGCATAGACAGGTCATTTCCACAACTTAATAAACAATGAATACAAAAGGTTTTTCACTAGGCATGCGATAGTCCGCGTAGACAGGTTATTCCCAATAAAGAATGAATATGAAGGTTATTCAACAGGCATGCGGTAATCCGCGTAGACAGGTTATTCCCACAGATTAATAAGGAATGACTACTAAAGGTTATTCACCAGACATGTGGTAATCCGCGTAGATAGGTTATACCCACAGATTAATTAAGGATGAATACGAAGCATTATTCACTAAGCATACGGTAATCCGCATAGACAGGTTATTCCCACAGACTAATAAGGAATGGATTGACAACCCTTATGAGTATAAAGAAAATAACATTCTTTACTATTACGAAAGAAATAATACCCCTTACGAATACAAAGAATAATATCCCTTACCTTAGTAGGAGATTGGATACTGCAATAGTGTAGTAGCAGAATACTCTTCTTCTTTCTCTCTCTCTCTATAGTTTCTCTCATAACTTGTGATTATAACTTTGCTATTCAAAAATGGTAGAAAATAATGAGTGGTTGGAGGAGTATTTGTAGGCTAGGAAAATGTGGTAAATTAATTATACTTTAGTATCTTCATCTTTGCCTCTATTTTTAATTTCGTCCCCCATGTATTATCAATCTTGCATAATCTCCCCTAATAGTACTTGCATGTGAACCAATAGTTCATTGGATGTGAACCAATAGTTCCTTGCATGTAAACTAATAGCAATTAATTGCTCATTTATCCAATTAATTACTCGTTTAGTCAATTTAACATCCAGAAATTAACTATTATTGAAATAAATGTCCATTTCCACTAACACTAATATTCCCAACATAATAAAAATATTTTTATCAACAATTATTTCTCATTAATATTATAACTCACAATATTGATAACTAGATCCTTTCTAGGAAATAGGGGGCTTTCCGATAAGGATTTTTCCTTATTAGCGCGCAATTAAATTACCTAACCCCTTTCCTCAACAAAACTTTTTAGACATTGTCAATAATATGAATAATAATATGAATAAATGTGTCGTCTCAATTATTGATTTAATAATATAAAATATTGTGCAGATGATACTGCAATAATAATGGAATCAATAATGTGATATACTATGCAGTAACTACTGTGACAATTATTAAATAAAACTGAGTGACTTCTTACGTAAACATCAATAATCAGAGATACTGTGGAATATCGTGTGTTAATGTGCAACAACATGTATTATTGTACTTTTATCACTGGATATTTCAACAGTTTAGCGATAAAAGTTTAGTCATTATTTTTATAAAAAGGTTATTTCTATCGCTTTCTATATCCGATAGATATCTCGTTGTGGGGTCCACTAATGATTGCGCCGTCGTACGAATAATTTCTGACAAAAAAATATTCTCCGACCAAACGAATATTTTATGACAACTTTCTTACTTTACAAAATTTGTACATATCACCCATAACTATAGCATTATATCAAATCAACACCTTATTATTCAAAATAATATTTTAAAAAAATTAAAATTTTATTCCTAAAAAGTTAGAGTCTTGCATCACATGTACCTCACTATTAATAATACTTATTATTACTAAATAAGTCACTATTAATAGTGGGGTACACACCATATTATTACTAAGTACTTATTATTACTAAATACTTATTGTCCACTCATGCGATCTTTAATTTGTTAAATAATAAGTATTTAGTAAATACTTATTAAATACTTAAAAATTATTTAATTTAACAGTAATCCAAATTAATGGTCAATAAATTATTTAGTAAATACTGTGACACCTCTCAAATAGGTCTATAAAACCCATTCTGAGTCGCCAAAAACATGGTACATAATTCAAATACAAACTTAATTTACACAATTATTAATTGTCATGCAGAATACGACAAAATACAAGCTAAGAGTTTTAACACAAATATTATCTCGTAGACAATATCTAAACTCAACTGGAGTCCTAGTTATAATTATTATCACACTATTTTATAGAATAGTGAAAACTACTATAGCCACCATCTTGGACCATCACTTCATTCCCCGACTAGTCCCAGCTATATTCTCATTTCTTGAAGAGAACAATGAAAGAAAATGGTGAGCTCAACTAGCCCAGTAATGAATATTATGACTAAGATAATGTGGAATAAATTATCCTTAGTCTTCAACAGTATAAAAACTGATAGAATACAATAGATAACAAGTTTAACTGCATCGAAACAAGCAATCCATTAGAAGAGTCAAGTACAGTATGATGTCTACTATCTTCTATGATTTAAAAGTTCATCATCAATGTTTTATCTCTGTAACATAACTCAATAAATAATCCACATCATCGAATTATCCATACACTACAAGTCAAGGATATTCGTTAGTATCACCAGTGGTCATGATCATGCCAAACAACTGTCCATCAATGCACTACGGGCCAATGAAGACTTTCACCACATCATTTGTCTGTAACAGTATAGCTCATAATTATACCAATACATAATATTTAGTCATAATCATGCCAATCAACAGTCCAACTATGCACTATAGGCCAAAGATGACT
The DNA here is from genome assembly GCA_020205605.1 of Panax ginseng. Taxonomy (NCBI): domain Eukaryota; kingdom Viridiplantae; phylum Streptophyta; class Magnoliopsida; order Apiales; family Araliaceae; genus Panax; species Panax ginseng. The sequence goes on from CM035137.1 coordinate 93,077,115, forward strand.
TTTACCACAATATAAACATGAGGATGATGACAATGATATAAGAAATCAATCAATTGAGATCAAGGATAAATATTAAAAATTTATAATTCAATTTATTCAGAGTTTAAGAATGTCCAAATTGTCAACATGATAATTAATTGTGGAGTAAAATTCAAAAATGATATTCATGTATCAAAAACAATTTGGACAGAAAAGAAATCAATTTTTTTATCGTGAATAGTACCTCGAGAATAGTACTTCATAAATAGTACTCCGTGAATAGTACCATATATATGAATAGTACCGTATGTATGAATAGTACCCCGACATGAAAAGATTAAAATTTAACAAGAATATTCAGAAAAATATTTTAGTGAGACGATACTAGATGAAGCGCAAATTTCAAGGATATTCTACTAATTTCAAGGAGTATAGAAGTAATACTTATCAAAGTAAGTGTAGATTTAAGAATATGAAATAAAATAATATTACTTATATACTACAGAGTATGGAAGAAAATATTATTTCCTATGAATATTGAACAAAATAATATCCCTTACGAATATTGAACGAAAATAATATTCATTACAAATATTGAACGAAGATAATATTCCTTACGAATATTGAACGAAGATAATATTCCTTACGAATATTGAACGAAAATAATATTCCTTACGAATATTGAACGAAATTAATATTCCTTACGAATAAGAAAGATAATATCTCTTAAGAATATGAAATAAATAATACCCCTTATCTTAGTAGGAGAGTAATTTCGACTGGTATAACGGAGATATTCTTGAAGAAAACTTGCACTATTTGCTACAATCAAATTATCCTTATGCTCAAAAGAAATACGCACAATATTATAGAAGAAGAATTCTCTGATTCTGATGTGATTTTCATTTCTTAACAGAGCATCCTACTTATAGGAGAATGGCAGGGCACTATTTAAGAAAATCACAGATGAACAGAATGAATTTCACGGACAAATTCTTCGGCAAAAAAATTGATTTTACTATTCATCACTGTGCAATAAAATATTCTAATAAAATAAAAATTTTATATAAAATATAATATATTCTATTTATAATCTAATAAAATGAATAATTTTATGTATAATATAAAGTATTCTATTTTATATAAAAAGTTTTCTGTTTTATTACTATTATAATAATAATAAATCAAAAACTAAGACTACCTTCTACCGGCAATTTTGAAAAATGAGTAAGTAGGGGTCCATGTAATAAGCCAACTTACAACAAATACTTTATGAAAAACCCCTCTATTTATATCAAAAATTGAATAAATATTTAATACAAATCACTTATCTTCAATAACCACATTTTTAATCTTTCAATAATTATTCATCATTAATATTATAACTCACAATATTAACAACCAGATCATTCCCAGGAAAGAGGGGGCTTTCCGATAAGGATTTCTCTTTATTGGCGCGCAATTAAATAACCTAACCCATTTCCTCGACAGAACTTTATAGACATTGTCAATAATGCAAATAATAATATGAATAATTGTGTCATCTCAATAATTGATTTAATAATATAAAATATTATGCAGATGATACTGTGATAATAATTGAATCAATAATATGAGATACTATGCAGCAACTACTATGGCAATTATTAAATGAACTGAGTGACTTCTCATGTAAGAATCAATAATAAGAGATAATGTACAATACTGTGTGCTACTGTTCAACCACGCGTATTACTGTACTTTTATCACCAGGTATTTCAACAGTTAACGGTAAAAGTTTTGCCGTTATTTTTATAAAAAGTTTATTTCTGTCACTTTCTATATCCGACAATTATTCCATTGTGGGGTCCACCAATGATTGTGTCATCGTACGGATATTCTTAGACAAAAAGAATATTCCCCATCCTAATGGAATATTTTATGACAACTTGTTTACTTGCAAAATTTGCACATCCACACTTATTATTCAAAATAACATTTAGAGAAAATTAAATCTTTATTCACAAAAAGTTGGGGTCTTACAATCTCCCCTTCTTATGAAATTTCATCCTCGAAATTGGTATACGTACCTGGTATATCGAAGAGGTGAGGATACCTTATTTTTATTTCAGATTCTAACTCCCAGGTCATTTCCTCAATATCGTGGTTTCTCCATAAAACTTTGACTTGAGGTTTAACCTTTGAGTGTAAAATATGTTCCTTCTTATCCAAGATTTTAACAGGTATCTCTTCATATGTTAAATCTTCCTCTATCTCATCTGGTTCTAATTCAATAATGTGATTTGGGTCTTCCATATATTTACATAACATAGATATGTGAAAAACGTTTGAACACGAGACATTCTTGGCGGTAAAGCGAGTCTATAGACCCCAACTTTAACTTTATCAAATAAAGTCGGTTCCACTCATATATTTGACATCATCACATGGGTCCCTAGAGTCTTTAACTATATCTCCATTATTTCAAAGTCATACAAAATGGGTCTTTGTGTTAACAACGTCGTACTCGTACCCGCATATGATCTTTTACTCAACCCGTCAGCTACTATGTTTGCTTTTTAAGGATGATATTGAATGGTATGGTCGTAATCTTTCAACAACTCGAGCCAACGTCTTTGGCTCATGTTAAGTTTCTTTTGGGTGACAGAATATTTAAGGGTTTTGTACCGGGTTCAAGGTCAAAACAAAATTCAATTTCACACTCTGGTGGTAAGCCAGAAAGTTCTTCAGAAAATACGTTAGGAAATTTATTAACAATAGAAATATCATTCTAATCTACCGTATTTTTGTTTAAATTCATAACATGGACTAAGAAAGCTTGACATCCATTTTTAAATAAATGAATGACTTTATGGCTTGATATGATAGTGATTGATTTTAGTGGTTTTGTTGCTTGAATTCCCATAATAGGTTGGTCAGGAATATGAAAGCTAATAACCTTATGAAAACAATTAATTTTAGCATGATGAGTAGTTAACTAGTCAATTCCTAAAATCACATCAAATGCAAGTATTTTCAAAGAGATGAGATCAACAGGTAATGTGAGGGTGCCAATTTGAATCAAATAAGATTTATAAACGGTGGATGTAATGAAGGTTTCTCCTAACGGAGTTTCAATCGATAAGTCAAAGTCTAATTTCTCAGGAGTCAAGTTCAAACATTGAGCCAAATTAGGTGAAATAAAAGAATGGGTAGAACCGGTATCGAATAAGGTATAGACTTTGCAAGAGTTTATGATTAGCTTACCCGTGATAACTTCGTTCGAGTTCCTCGCTTTTTGGGAAGTCACAAAAAATTCTCTCCCTTGAACCACCGCCTTTGACTTGTCCGGGATAGCCTTTGGTGTCATCATTACCGCTGGAATTAACTTTTGCTATAGGGCATATTCCACCATTAACTACTTCATCGTACTCCTGATCCATGATCTGAATCATTAATCTTCAATCCATATCGATTTGGGGTTGACCGCAATGTACAGGGTAATTCAAAACTCGATATTGGGTTCTCCCAATTGTTATCCAAAAAGAGAAATACATATCATCTATTTTAGCCTACTTGGATCGGACTTCTCTTTTTACAATATCAACGCGTCGTGCGGCTTTTACCCATGCATCCTCCATTCTCACTCGTTCAGTTTTTTCTTCTTTCAGATGATCTTTGATATTTGCATTCTCATATTTTAGCTCTATAATCATATACTCTTCCAAAGAGAGCTTATATTCAAGCATCGCATATCCGGTAGCAAAATCTTGAATTGTTGCATCCTTTTGTTCCACAGTCGCCTGCCGTTCTTCACCCTGCTCTTCTAACTTACGAATACGATCTTGCAGTTATATATTTCGATCATAAAATTCAACTAATAAATCCTCTTCAGGTTCCTCTTCTTCCTCACTCTCATTTGCTACCTCTGCGACTAGCTTAGGTGCAACTATTAATTCTTCACTCATCACATGGATATCTCTAATTTCTTCTTCGCCTGACATCCTACAATCAAGTTTAATAACTTAATTAGTACTCCTCAATAAAAATTTTGTTATTACAAGATATTATACTCCAATATTTATTCTTTAAATGAATCTCCTCGATTCATCACTTAAAACTCTATATGAGTTCATCTCTTGATTTCTAGATGTCATTCTTAAATACTGCCAAAAAACAAGAGTTAATTCACGAAATTGACATGCCACAAATTATCCCTAAATTCTGACCGACCAATTAAATAACAAATAAGCTTAGGTAGGACACACTAGCGAAAAAAACATCAGTTGAGAGTTTTAATGTGAGACCCCAAATTTTATGAATAAAGATTTAAATTTCTCGAAATATTTTTTTGAATATTATGGAATGAATTTGATATAATGTTATAGTTGTGGGTAATATTTATAAATTTTGCAAAGTACGCAAGTTGTTATATAATATTCGATTGCTCGGGGAATATTAATTTTAACAGGGAATATTCTTACAGACACAATCATTGGTGGACCCCACAACGGAATTATTATCGGATTGAGAAAACGACAAAAATATTTTATAAAAATAACGGCGGAAGTTTTACCGTTAAAACTGTTGAACTACTCGGTAGTAAAAAATACAATAATACTGCGTGGTTGCAAGTAGTAGCACCAGATTGATTATTGATGCTTACGTGAGAAGTCACTTTCGATTTTGTTTCAATTATTATTATAGTAATTGTTGCATAGTATCTCACGTTAATTGATTCAATTATTGTCGATATTTTATATATTATTAAATCAATAATTGAGATAACAAAGTTATTAATATTATTATTTGCAATATTAACGATGTCAGAAGTTACGCGAGAGGGTTTGGTCACCTAATTATTACGCCATGATAGGAGAAATCCTTATTGAAAAGCCCCTTCTTTCCTAGAACAACACGGTCGATTAATATTGTGAATTATAATAAAGGTGATAAGTTTTGTTTATTATTATTATAAATGTAATAAAACAGAAAACTTTTATATAAATGAATATTTTATAAAGTTATTCGTTTTATTAGACTATAAATAGAATATATAATATTCTATTATGCATAGTGTTTATATAGTGCTTGCATAGAGTTTGCATAGTAAAATCTTTTTATATAAAATGAATACTTTTATAAAGTTATTCGTTTTATTAGACTATAAATAGAATATATAATATTCTATTATGCATAAGTATTTGCATAGTAAAATCTTTTTATATAAAGCAGTAATACTTTTATAAAGTTATTCATTTTATTAAATTATAAATAGAATATATTATATTTTATTTAAAAGATTTTGTTTTATTAGAATATTTTATTAATACTTCATAGTAAATTAATATGGACCGTCTCGCTTAAAAAGTAAATCAATCTGGACCGTTCATGAATTAGTTACTTATTCATCCATTCTCCTATAAATAAAGCTCATTCCTTCATTATTTCTTACGAATTCACTGAAACTCTAGAGAGAGAAACTATAGAGAGAAAGAAGAAAAGTATTCTGCTACTTCACTACTTCTATATCCAGTTTCTTCTAAGGTAAGGGATATTATTTATTGTATTCGTAAGGGTATTATTTCTTTTATATTCATGAAGAGAACTTCATTATTCCATTCTTTATTATTACATTGGAATAACTTTGTATACATGGATTTACCCTATACTCGATGAAATTTTTTTCATTATTCCATTCTTTATTATTATGTTGAATAACTTTGTCTATCACCAAGTACCGCATACATGGTGAAATTCTTCTCGCTATTCCATTCTTTATTATTACATTGGAACATCAGTATGCATGCGTTTACGCATGACTTCCGTTCCATTATTTATTATTCGCATTGGAATATCACATGCATGCGGATTACGCATGACCTAGTTCCATTCTTTATTATTTTGTTGGAACATCCTGTTTGTGCGGATTACGCATGACACGGTTCCATCTTTTTATATATTACATTTGGGAATAACCATGCATGCGATCTATCGCATACATGGTGAAATTCTTCATTATTCCATTCTTTATTATTACATTGGAACATCACATGCTCGTGCGGATTACGCATGACTGGTTCCATCTTTTTATTTATTACATTGAGAATAACATATGCATGCGGTCTATCGCATGCATGGTGAATTCTTCAGTTATTCCATTCTTTATTATTCTGTTGAAATAATCTGTCTACGTGGATTACCGCATGGCGGACAAAAATCCATTTGCAGTTTCGTAATTTTTCTGACCCTCAAAAATTCTAGAAATATTTGAAATGATAATTTGATGAGTTTTCTATATTGTGTCCAAAAATGGCAATTTTTGGATGTATAGATTAAGAGTTATGTATTTTATGGGAAAACACTATTTTAAAAGTAAACTCTTATAACTCCTTGTGGTTAACTCCAAAATTGGTGAAATTTTTATTGGGAGTACATGTATGTAACAGAAGTATACCGTGTAAATTTCAAAATTTTTGGACAAAAGTATTGTTTATAAAAAATGTCTAAATATTCGGCAGTTTTGGCCATATGAAAAATAGTAAATGAATTTTTAAATTTCCGAGAAAAATATATGTTTAATATGAGACTATATTCTGCTAAATCCCAGAAAAGAAATATTTTTGGGACTGATTTGGTATTTTTCATGAAAATGAACTAGTTATGAGTAAATGAATTAAATATGTTATGTGAAGTAACAAAATTGGAAATAAAATTTTATGGCTTGGAAATCCTATATAAGGTATATGCAGATTTGTGATGAGTGTTTTGGTTATTGATGATGAAATCTTATGAATTTGGCATTTTAGGATGATTAAATGCATTAATTAGTAAAGTGTAAACAATTAAAATAAATTATTTATAAGTTTAAGAAATGATTAAAATATTGTTATAATATTAATGATATTAGATTATGAGATTATTAAGTGATTGATAACATTTGGTTATTATTGAACGCTGGATAAATTGTATTATAAATGTTTAATATTTATCTTTTATCTTATTTGATTGATTCTTTATATCATTGTCAATATCCTCATGCTTATATTGTGATGAAAGTCATCTGTGGCCTGTAGTGCATAGATGGACTTGGTATGATTATGACCGAGGGGATTATTCAAGATAACCATGGTAGTAATATTTCAAATGATGTGGAAAAAGTCCTCATTGGCCCGTAGTGCATTGATGGATAGTTTTTGGTATGATTATGGCTATGGATTCTCTTCGGCCAAGGGTGAAAAGATGAATTATTTTATGGCATGATCATGACCGTTGATGAAAACACGATTATCTTTGGCCCGTAGTGCATAGATAATTCGTGGTCATGATACTAATGAATATCCTTGGCCTGTAGTGTAGGGATGATTCGATGATGTGGATTAATTATTGAGCTGAGTCTCAGCAATGAAATATTAATTCATGGATGTGATATAATAAATATACTTGGCCCGTAGTGCATGGATAATTCATGGATGTGATATTAACGAATATCTTTGGCCGTAGTGCATGGGTGATTCGATGATGTGGATTATTTATTAAGCTGAGTCTCAGCGATAAAATATTGATAATAAACTTTTAAATTCGTAGAAGATAGTAGATATCATGCTCTACTTGACTCTTCTAAAATACAGTTGTATGTATTTGGCATGTAGTGCAAAGAAGAATTGTTAATGAATATCTTTGGCCATAGTATACAGATTAAATTATTAGTATGATTATGAGCAGGAATTGTGATTTGGTATAACCATGATTTTTTATGTTTCAGGTGAAGATAGGTGATAAAAATTATCTTCGTCTTGGGTGCAAAGAGGAATTTAGAATCACAATTATGATTATGAGTTATTCATATGATTGTGGATAGGAATTGTTGATTGATGTTACAGGGATAAAACATTATTGGTGGACTTTTAATATAGAGAAGATAATAGACCTGATGGTCTATTTGACTCTTCTAATGGATTGTTCGTTTTGCAGCAACTATGGTTGAAAAGTTTTATCATCTACCATATGTTCTAAATCTCTGATTTATTACTGATGAAGGCTATTGACGATGTAAATTATCTTTAGTCATGGTATTATTTACTGGGCTAGTTGTGCTCACCCTTTTTGCTTCACAATTCATTTCAGGTAATAAGAGTGTTCTTAAGGTCGAAAGGGGATAACAGGGAATAGAATGGTGGTCTATAAATTGCATTGAGGTTCTCCCTAAATAAGTATGGAAATAATTTTGTTGAGAACTTTAGATAAGTGTGTCGTATTGTATACGTCATTTGATATTTAATTTTGGTGAACCGAATAGGGTGAGGTGAACCGAATAGGGTGAGGTGAACCCAACTTTGGAAGGGTGTTTTGCCACTATCATACAAGATGTCTAATGACATACAACCTCATGTTATCATAAGACAGGGTTGTGCACATCCACTTGTTGAGTATATCTACGAGCACTACCTATATGATCTTGGAGTTTATTTAAAATATAATTTACACTTGGAGACAACAGAGATAATAATATGTTAATAGAAGACTCACCATTGGAAAGAAGATGATAGTAATCTTCTTGTTTTTCTTTGGGGTCTATTGGGTCAACCAAGGATAATTCTGTGGACATATGATATCTATCATAACCTAGACGCACGGCCTCCCATGTACGAAGGTTTCCTTGAGCACTTCCTAAAGATTTTAATTTCTAAAACAGTTATTAACTGTACCTTTATGTAAGGTGCAATTGTGACATGAGTCAGAGTTGGTATATATATTTGTATTTAAACTCACAGTATACATGTCTTCGTATTTTGCACGATAGTTGTATAAATGAAGTTGTCAGTAGTGTATTTTCTGGCGACTCAAGATGAGTGATGTATACCTATTTTGGGGGCGTCACATTTAACACGAATATTATCTCGTAGACAATATTCAAACTCAAATGGAGTCCTCGTTACAATTATTATTACACTATTTTATAGAATAGTGAGGACTACTATAGCCACCATCTTAGACCATCACTCCATTCCCCGACTAGTACCAGCAATATTCTCATTTCTTGAATAAAATAATGAAAGAAAATGGTAAGTTCAACTAACCTAGTAAAGAATATTATGACTAAGATAATGTAGAATAAATTAACCTTAGTCTTCAACAGTATAAAAACTGATAGAATATAATAGACAACAAGTTTAACTGCAGCGGAACAAGCAATCCATTAGAAGAGTCAAGTAGAGTATGATGTCTACTATCTTCTATGATTTAAAAATTCATCATCAATATTTTATCTCTGTAACAAAACTCAATAAATAATCCACATCATTGAATTATCCATGCACTACGGGCCAAAGATATTCATTAGTATCACCAATGGTCATGATCATTAGGGGTGATCAAAAATTTTGGTTTTTTCAATTTTTTCCTGAACCGGTTGGTACCGAAACCGACGGTACCGGATTTTTTGGGTACCAGTTTTTTCGGTACCGATTTTTCGGTTTTTTTTGTTTTTTTAGTTTCGGTTGCGGTATTACAGTTTTTGAATTCGGTAAGAACCAAAATACCGAAAGAAACCGAAATATATATACTTTACTCTCTTTAATACTTTAAGTGCTTTAAAATTTTAACACTTTAACACTTTAACTCACTTACTCAATACTCTCTTTACTCTCTCCAGTCTCCTTTCTTCTTCAGTCTTCTCTCTTCTTCTTCTACACTCCGTTCTTCACCTTCTCCTCCATTAAAGAAATAAAGCTCACCTTGTGTCCCTGACTCCCTGTCGCCTGCCGGCCTGCCCTCTCTCAGTCTCTCAACGACCAACGTGGCAACGTCTCCGACTAGCACAGAGCCACCGAGTCGCCGACGGTAAGTACTAAGTCATGAGATTTGAGATTTCTGATTTCTGACTACCAACATATCTGATATCTGATTTGAGATTTCTACACTCTGAGATCTGAGATCTGAGTCTCTGAGATCTGTATACTAGTAAATTTTTTATTTTGGTTTTTGTATGTGTTTGAATGTGTGTTTGACTGTTTGAGACTTTCTCTGCTGATTTTTGATGGGTTTTTTTTTACTAGACTACTACTCCTCTCAGTACTCTATCCCCCAATTCTACTCTGTCCCCCAATTCTGCATTTCTGCTGATATGAATAGACCAAAAGTAAGAAAAGATTTGTAATGGGTTCAAAAGTAAGAAAAGAAAATTAAGCTGCTCCTTTTTTATCTTGATGATTTTGTTATAGTTGTAAGTACTAAGTTGCATTCTTGGTTATGGCTCTGTTTGTTGTGGGTATAACTCTGTTTGTTGTGGGTATTCCCTTTATATAATTTGAATATCTGAGTTATTATTCTTGGGTACAGCTCTGTTTGTTGTGGGTAAAAACTGATGATGGATGTTTTTTGTTGATCTCCACTAATTTTATGTTCTATCTGGAGATACTAAGTACTTTTTGTGTGTCTGCTAATTTGCTTTTTTATTTTTCAACTGTTTCTGGTGGGCACATCATGCAATTATAGTACTGTCTACTTCGAGAAGATGGTTTGTCAATTCTTTATAGTAATTATGGTTGTTTTAAGCATGTGTAGGTTATAATGGATGAGCAGCAGTCTGAGGCACCCATCAACGTGGAATCGAATGCTGAAAATCCAATTCATATTGATGAAGAGGAGTTGAATGAAGGTGAAATTGAGCAACTTGATACTGGTAAGACTCGTGCTAAAATTTGGGCTCATTATACAAGATTTAAGCAAAATGGTCAAATTAAAGCTAAATGCAAATATTGTGGAGCTATTTTAAGTGTTGATCCAAAAAATAATGGGACTAGTGGTCTAAATGCTCACAATAGGAGATGTAAAATTTACCCCCCAAATGTGGAGTTAATAAATCAAGCAATCTTGAACTTTAAATCTACAAGTGTTAATAATGATGATGAGACCATGGAAGGGGAGTCAACAAATAATTGTCTTTGGAAGTTTGATGTGGAACAAACTCGGGCTGCTTTAGCATATATAATTCTAGTTGATGAACTTCCTTTTAAATTTGTCGAAAATGAGGGATTTTGACATTTTGTGTCCATCGCATGTCCTAGGTTCAATGTTCCTTCACGTCACACAATTACAAGAGATTGTTTTAAAATATATATGGAAGAGAAAAAGAAGTTAAAATCCATTTTTAACTTATCTTCTCAAAGGATATGTATTACAACTAACACATGGACATCAATGCATAGACTTAATTATATGGTTGTGCCAGCTCATTACATTGACGATATATGGAGATTGAGAAAAAAAATTATAAACTTTGTTCCAATTTTGAGTCACAAGGGTGAGGCCATTAGAATGGCAATTGAGAATTGTTTGATAGAATGGGGGATTAAGAGAGTTTTACTATAATGTTGATAATGCTAGTTCAAATGATGTTGCGATATCTTATTTAAAAAATCAATTGCAAGTATGGGGACATAGTGTTTGTGAGAATAAATTCATTCATGTTCGATGTGTTGCTCATATTTTAAACTTGGTCGTAGTTGATGGGTTGAAAGATGTTAATATTTCGGTAGCTCGTGTTCGGGCATTGATTAGGTGGGTAAGGCAATCTCCATCTAGGATTAGAAAGTTCAAGGAGTGTGTTGACTTTGAAAAAATTGAAAATAAATCTTCATTAATCCTAGATGTTGCTACTAGATGGAACTCCACTTATTCAATGTTGAATGTTGCTCAACATTTTGAACGTGCTTTTAATAGGCTTGGGAGTAGGGATCCTTTGTTTAAACAAGAAATGATCTCAGGTGAAGGGTGGCCAACAGTGGAGGATTGGGGTAATGTGAGAAGAATTGTTTTGTTTTTGAAACACTTCTATGAATTAACACTTAGAATCTCTGGCACATTATATGTTACATCCAATGGATTTGTTCATGAGTTTGTGGAAGTTAATGGTCTTTTAAAAGAAATGGAAGATGATGATGATTATCAAATGAAAGAAATGGCTATGAGGATGAGATCAAAGTTAATCAAATATTGGGGGGATGTTGATAAAATGAACAAGTTGTTATACATTGTCGTGGTTCTTGATCCAAGACACAAATTCACTTTCGTTGAGTTTGTATTTAATCACATGTATGGTAAAGAAAGTGATTTGGCAATCAAAATGATTAGAGGGACTAAAGATGTATTATTTGAGTTGTTCAATTATTATCATCTCAATCATTTATCGTCCCAAGGTCATTCATCTCAAACTCCAAGTGGGAGTGGAAGCGTAACTCGAAGTGGTGGCTCATCATTAGTAGAAAGTATGTCAAGAAAAAAAAGAAAAATTGACAGCTTGTTTGAACAACATGTTGAGGATGTTCAAGGTGGGGAAGTTCAAACTGAGCTAGAAATGTATTTAAAGGATCGAGTTGAAAGAAAAGATGAAAAATTTAACCTTTTAGCTTAGTGGAGATCCAACACTCATAGATTTCCTGTTCTTTCATTAATGGCTAGAGATGTCTTAGCGGTTCCCATTTCTACCGTGGCTTCTGAATCGGCATTTAGCATAAGAGGACGCATACTTGACTCCTTTAGGAGCTCTTTAACTCCTAGGATGGTGCAAGGAATTATTTGTGCTCAAGATTGGCTTCGCCGAAGCAAGGAACCAATTGATATTGAAGAAAAGTTAGAATCCCTTGAAGAAATTGAAAAAGGTACATCACTTTGTATTATTTATATATTTTTTTGTAATGTAGTTTAAATTCTTCTTAATAAATTATGATTTGCTCACATTTGTCTTTTAAAATTTGCAGAATTTTCAGCAGGTGATTTAGATGCATCAATCTTGGATATGTAATATCAAATATGGTTGATTTGTTCGAGAATGGAGACTTGATAGTTGAGAGAATTGTGCCTTGTGCGTTGTTTGTTTTTAATCTTGGATTAGTTGGATATTTAATATGGTTGATTGGATTACTTGCTAGTGAGTAGTGGCTACTTTAGTTTTCTGTTTCAGTTGATGAAATGAGTTTAGTTGATGTTTTATCACATGGTTATCAGGTTATGTTCAGGGACTATACTGTTCTGTCAACATGGATTTGTCACATGGATATCAATGAATGAATGACTTGACTTCAGTTTTCTGTTTTCTGTTTTATCACATGGTTATCAGTTTTCTGTTTTCTATTTTATCATATATACTATTTTCTGTTTTCTATTTTCTGTCAACATGGATTTGTCACATGGATTAGTGGCTACTTTAGTTTTCTGTTTTGTCACTTAGCAGTGTGTTGGCACTTGGTTATCATGTTATCATGGTTATCAGGTTATTTGCATTCTTTTTTAAATTATGTGTTGGCACTTGGCAGTGTTGCATTCTTGTTCACAACAGAGTGAACAAGAATTCTAGGCAGTGTTGCACTTGGCAGTGATGAAATTCTTGTTCATGCAGTGTTGCATTCTTGTTTTGTCACTCTGTTTTGCATTCTTGTAAAATTATGGGCAGTCCTTGACCATGTTGTTTGACAATGCTTGGAGATCCAAGTTAATATGTGATTGGCATAGTAAATAGTAATAATTCTGCAGTTTACAAGTCCATATTTAGTAAATAGTAATATGCCAATCACATATTCTGTAGGTTATAAGTCCACATTTATTAACATTCAACAAGGAAAGGACCTACTGCTTCTGATTCCAAGTTTGAAATATTTTGAACTGCAGGAAAATTTCTCTACACTTAATATGTAATAATGCAATGAATCTTATCATTTAAGGCACTAGCTTGTCATGCATTCTCCCTTTCGTTGAAATACTTGTGATGTTACATATATAATTTCTTTTGCATATGCCTTTGGGAGCAATACTTGTGATGTTACAAATAATTTCTTTTGCATTTCAACAGAAGTTATGCCATTTTTGATTACCATTAAGGAGGAGGTGATGGAGCATATTCAATGGAAGCTAACTAACATTTCTAATGTTGCATGTTGTCTGATTGTGATTGTACTTGTTGCGTAGTCGTACCCACGCCAACTTTTGTAGTTATATAATTCTCTTTTACTCTCTTGTTTACCAACTTATCATGACTTGTAGATCTTTATGAATTATGATGCACTCATAGTAAAGGTGGATATCTTTACAAATAAACACAAATGGTAAACTCAAATGGAAACTGCAGAATATGCTGAATATGAAAAGTAAACACAAACTCCTTCCAATTTTAAGAATGTAATTTACATATTCTGCAATTTACATAGCCTAAGCAATTTACATAGTCGAACCGGTTTTTACCGAAAACCGGACCGAAAAAACCGAAACCGACTGTGTACCGAACCGGTACCAAAATCGGTAATTCGGTACTGGTTTCGGTTCTTGGTTTTTTGGTATTTTCGGATCGGTACCGGTTCGGTTTTTTCGGTACTGATTCGGTTTTTTATCGATGAGCACCCCTAATGATCATGCCAAACAACTGTCCATCAATGCACTATGGGCCAATGAGGACTTTCATCACATCATTTGTCTGTAACATTACAGGTCATGATTATACCAATACATAATTTCTAGTCATAATCATACCAATTAACAGTCCATCTATGCACTACGGGCCAAAGATGACTTTTACCACGATATAAGCATGAGGATGATGACAATGATATAAGAAATCAATCATGTGAGATCAATGATAAATATTAAAGATTTACAATTCAATTTATCCAGAGTTTAAGAATGTTCAAATTGTCAACATGATAATTAATTTTGGAGTAAAATTTAAGAATGATATTCATGTAACAAAAATAATTTTGACAGAAAAGAAACCAATTTTTTTGTCGTAAATAGTACCATGGGTGAATAGTACCCGAGTGAATAGTATTTCATGAATAGTACATTGTGAATAGTACCGTATGTATGATTAGTGCCGTATGAATAGTACTCTATGTATTAATAGTACCCCGGCATAAAAAGATTAAAATTTAACAAGAACGTTCAGAAAAATATTTTAGTGAAACGATACTAGATGAATCGCAAATTTCAAGGATATTCTACCAATTTCAAGGAGTATGGAAGCAATACTTATCAAAATAAGTGTAGATTTAGGAATATGAAACGAAATAATATTACTTACATACTACAGACTATGGAAGAAAATATTATTTCAAAGGAATATTGAAAAAAATAATATCCCTTACGAATATTGAAAGAAAATAATATTCCTTACGAATATTGAACGAAGATAATATTCCTTACGAATATTGAACGAAGATAATATTCCTTACGAATATTGAACGAAAATAATATTACTTACGAATATTGAACAAAATAAATATATTCCTTACGAATACGAAAGATAATATCTCTTACGAATATGAAATAAATAATACCCCTTACCTTAGTAGGAGAGTAATTCTGACTGTTATAGCAAAGATATTCTTAAAGAAAACTTGCACTATTTGCTACACTCAAAGTATCTTTATGCTCAAAAGAAATACGCACAATATTATAGAAGAAGAATTCTCTAATTCTGGTGTGATTTTCATTTCTTAACTGAGCATCCTATTTATAGGAGAATGGCAGGGCACTATTTAAGAAAATCACGGATGAACAGAACGAATTTCACGGACGAATTCTTCGATGAAAAAATTGATTTTACTATTCATCACTGTACAATAAAATATTCTAACAAAATAAAAACTTTATATAAAATATAATATATTCTATTTATAATCTAATAAAATGAATAACTTTATATATAATATAAAAAGTATTCTGTTTTATATAAAAAAAATTCTGTTTTATATAAAAAAATTCTGTTTTATTACTATTATAATAATAATAAAACAAAAACTGAGACCACCTTCTACCGGCGATTTTAAAAAATGAGTAAGTGGTGGTCCATATAATAAGCCAACTTACAACAAATACTTTATGAAAAAACCCCTCTATTTATATCAAAAATTGAATAAACATTTACTATAAATCACTTATCTTCAATAAACACATTTTTAATCTTTCAACAATTATTCATCATTAATATTATAACTCACAATATTAACAACCAGATCATTCCCATGAAAAAGGGGGCTTTCCGATAAAGATTTCTCCTTATTGACGCACAATTAAATAACTTAATCCCTTTCCTCGACAGAACTTTCTAGACATTGTCAATAATGTAAATAATAATATGAATAACTGTGTCGTCTCAATTATTGATTTAATAATATAAAATATTGTGCAGATGATACTGTGACAATAACTGATCAATCAATAATATGAGATACTATGCAGCAACTACTGTGGCAATTATTAAATGAACTGAGTGACTTCTCACGTAAGAATCAATAATAAGAGATACTGTACAATACTGTGTGTTACTGTGCAACCACGCGTATTACTGTACTTTTATCACCAGGTATTTTAACAGTTAACGGTAAAAGTTTTGCTGTTATTTTTATAAAAAGTTTATTTCTGTCGCTTTCTATATCCGGTAGTTACTCCGTTTTGGGGTCCAACCCTGATTGTACCGTCGTACGGATATTCTCTCACAAAAAGAATATTCTCCGACCAAACGAATATTTTATGATAACTTGCTTACTTGCAAAATTTGCATATCCACACTTATTATTTAAAATAACATTTTAAAAAAATTAAACATTTATTCATAAAAAATTGGGATTTTACAAATACTTATTAAATACTTGTTAATAGGTATTTACTGTCACTTTAATAAGTATTTACATGTAAATGAGATTGGAAATACGAATAATTTACTACCACAATAAATTAATCCAAATCAGTGATCAATAGATTGATGAGTAAATAATAAGTATTTACACTCAGTAATTCAAATCAATGGTCAATAAATTATTCAGTCCTTCTATTAAAAAAATTACTGAAATTATTTTTATGCATACTACAAATAAAAAAAATGAAGCAACATGGTCTTTTTTTCTTTTTTTTTTTATTACAATTGAAAGCAGATCATATGTTGAATAACATGATCTGACCCATCCAACTACATAGTATGACTATATATGAATGTGATCATTATTCATTATTTTTTGATGTATAAACAAGTTTAAATTATAGTTTAAAATATGTTATTACTAGTAAGGGTATAATAGTACAAACTGTATTTTTCTATCCAATCCAATAAATCTTGAAAAAGAAAACATAACATGAGATTATTTTAAGTTATCCATAATCCCATAAAAACAAACATATGAGTATGACTAATTAATCCTATGATTAATAGTCTTGAGATTATAATCCCATAAATTATAATTAAGAGATTATAATCCTTGCAAACAAACATGTCCAAACGAAAAATAGTGTGGGTTTAAATCATTCATTTCTCAATTAAAATATAATCTTAATAATATTATAAAAAATTAAAATGTTAATTAGCTTAGTAGATATATTATATTTATATCAGGTGACATTATTATATTATCGAATACACCTCGTTTAATTAATTATGAGGTACTGATATAGATTTTAATTAAAGTTTTTGTTTTAAATAACACGTTATTAAATAACAAATGATATTTTATATATCTAGCATATTCTATCAGTAAGGAATCACAGATTTTGCAGACATAGATAAGATCAATAAATGATGTACTGATCAATCAACCTAATTAATTATTTTACATCATTTAAAGTATTTCGTGAGACAAATTTTAATTACCCTTGCATTATTCTTGATTATGTTATAAATTTAAAAAAATATTATTTGTTTTATCATTAAAAATATGTTAAATATGAAAATTTGAGATGTCTAACATTACTCAAAATGTCACTCAAAATTCGTATATCAAAGACTCTTTAATAATCCTAAAGCAGCCCCCGACCTGTTTTTGTACCTTTTTTTGGGTCGATAAATTAGACGGTTAATATTATCAAAATAAAAATAAAATTATTAGAATAATAAGTATTAATTGTTTAAAAGTTAAGTATTACTCAAATAATTGTAAGAACATCATTAAATTTTTATTTGTTATGACTGGGAATAAAACTACCTATGTTTAACAATCTAAGTGTATTGTTGGGCCATAATACTTTAGATAAATTGGGCCTGGATCTTGAAAGTATTGGGTCGGATCATTGGGCCAAACCATTAGGTGAATAATACCTTTATATGGGCTTTGACCGGTAATAATTGCAAAGATAGAACTTTAACTGTTATACCTGCAATGCATTAATGTGGATGGGGCCTAGTCAGCCGACGGTGACAAATAGTGATGGGATGGAGCAGGTGGGTTGCATGCAGTCGACTGAAGTCATGGCAGGTCGGTGACTTGCAGGAGGCAGAGTGTAGTATATGATGGCAGATCAAAACACAAAAGAGGTAACTGATATTTTATCTATCAAACTAAACACTAGAGCTAATCACCTCCATTGTTATCCTTATATCTGTCTGTACTGACTCTTAAATCGGAGCTATCCCCCGACGGCTAAACTGATATTTTATCTATCAAACTAAACACTAGAGCTAATAGCCTCCATTGTTATCCTTGTATCTGCATGTACTGACTCTTACGCTGGAGCTATCCCCCGACGGTCCAAGCCGTCAAGCTTCTGATATTGACGTGTTTACTGTGCAGGATTGGACGCGCTTTTACGTGATTGAGCCGCGTGAAAAGATCTTGGCGTTAACATTGGTGCTAGAAGGAAGGCTATTTTTCTAGTGTTTCTTAAGTTTTAATCACACTGGTTATCTGTTTTACGTCAGAAGTTATGGTAAAGAGTAACACAGCTACTGCCGAAGGACAGCTGATAGCTGCAAGTTCATTTGTGCAACGAATCTTTGTCAAGGATCAGTTGGGTCCTTCAAAAAGTATTCACGATAGCACTGATAAGTGGATTTTATATCCACGAATTGATGTCCAATTTAAGCTTAATTGTTGTTAAATCCTTGTTTCTATGATCTTATTTTTCTTGTTTCTTGTTATTTTATGTATAGGATTAGTGGTGTGGTGCATGAGGGAAAAAGGAGGCAATTAGAGCATTATTGTTGCAAGTATGAAGCATTACTGAAGTCAGATAGCAGAGGGCATGCCCGCCGGGGTGGGCCTAAATAAGTCTAACACCCCCACCGGGGCGGGGGGTCTTCACATTTGGTTTGTAGTAGCCATGCCCATCGGGGCGGGCCTTTTCCAAGCTTATACCCCCGCAGGGGCGGGGGGTCTCGAAAGTTGAGTGTCTTGTTTTGCTTTAAACTCTGCTGGAATATGGATTCTAAGCGTTTGGATTGCATTTGGGCTCTAATGAACATAGGACTTTGACAAAAACGTGTGTGTTGGATGTATATGGAGCAACTAACAACGAATTGAGACACACACAAGGCAAATTACATAAATTAATTCCAGAATTTCATAGCAAGCTTTGGAGGAAGACTTTGAAGAAATTTTCATATCGATTGCAGATTAAGGCTTTGTGAAGGGTGTTTTGCATTATTCGTCTTCTCAGTCTTATATTTGTAATTGAAAGGATGTTATCTTTAAATTATTCAGTTTTTATTTCATTCATGATGAGCTAATTTACTTTTTAGGCTTATGATGGATCGCTAAGTGAAACAATGGTTTTATAACTTTGATTTTCAGTTCAATAAACTATTTTCCAGTTTATTTATATTAATTTGAGATTGAATTTATGAATTATCTGATCAATAATTCTTTGTGGATTTGTATGGAATCGAGAGAGGATATACGAGGTTAGACTTAGTTAATATAGAATGTGTTCTTGAATTTTGTGAATAACAGAATCTTGATGAATGTTAAAGTAGAGATATGCTTGACATTATATGTAATCGGATAGAGAACTTAATCTTAAACCTTCTTTAATTTTAATTCACATAGAGATATAGTGAGTTAGTTGATTAAGGTGTTTAACTTGTTTCTATCTAATTTGTGGATTTAAGTTAATACGGTATTAGTGCATCGAGAGGTGGCTAGTACTACATTCGTGTTCTTGATTAATAAACTAGGATAGTGAATTGAATTGGAATAAAGGTGCAAAAATCAGAGTGAAGCTTAGGGTGAAATTATAAGTCTAATTCTCCATTAATTGTTTGAAATTTCAATTTTTGATATTTGTGATTGTTTTGAGATCATATATTTATTATAATTTAGTTTTTATAGTTTTAAACATTGAATTGGATAGTTTAATAAAATTAGGATTAATAGGAAATTGATAATTGTGAGGTTAAAATTCTTACTTAATTGTCTCTGTGGGAACGATACTCTACTCACTATTATATTACTTGTTGACCACGTATACTTGCGTGTTGTGCGTAATTATATTTTACCCAACAAGCACCACATCCAAAGATGTTTCAGAAGGCTCTCAAGCAAAGGCTCATAGTGATACCAGGAAAAGGTTATTTTATACTGCTGATAAAGGACCTGACCATGGTCGGAGAAGGGTAGAAGGCACACCACCTAGAACCTAACACCGAGGTGGTCAGACCGATAGAGCATCCAAGTTGGCCAAGATGGCAGAAGAAGCTGACAAAGCCCTAGAGGTTCTTCTAAAACAAAGGGAAGAAATTGCTGAACAAATTGTTCAGATGGCAGAAATGAAGGATGAAGCGTCAAGTTATGCTCAATCCGAAGAGCATAGTAAATCCATAGAAAGGCGACCAAGAAGAGGAAAGGAGGCTGTGCACTCTGGTGATATATCTCGAGGCTGCCCTCGGGACCGAAAAAGCTCAAGAAGCTATACTCCTGAGGGACCGAAGAGGGTACCTCACCCTATCGGTTCTCGGGATCATTGTAGAAGCAGACGAAGGAGCAGGTCCAGAGGATACACACCTGAGAATACAAAGAAGGCACTCCGCCTTGAGTATTCTCACCATAGCTACAGAGCTCCACACTGAAGCAGATCTAGAAGTTGCACTCCTAAGAATCCGACGAGGGCATACCGCCCTGTGGATACTCATCATCGGAGAAGTTCGTCTAGAGCTACAGGTTCAGATGGCAAAGGCCAGTCTACTCAAAAGAAAGAGATCTCTCCGAAGAAAGAAGTCTCTTCACAACCGGAAGGACTAGAATTCTTGGTTAAAGAATTAAAGGAGCTTCAGAAACAGCTAGCCAAAGTTCAACAAATCTAAGACACTTCGTGTAAAAAGGCATCTCCTTTTTCCTCGGAGATTCTTAAAGAGAAGGCCGACTCTACCAAAAAGCTTCCTTATATGGAGAGTTACGATGGTTCAGGTGATCCATACGACCACATCCAGGTGTTTGATAGGTTGATGGATTACTACAATTTTATGGATGCAGCCAAGTGTAAGACCTTTGTGACGACACTAAGGAAGGATGCGAGGCAGTGGATGGAAACTTTGCCTTCAGATTCAATCTTATCTTAGGCAGATTTATGTAGCAAATTCCATGCTCGTTTTGTGAGCAACAAGAGGAGAGAAAAGCCTACTGGCTCGTTGGCTCAAGTTCGTTAATTTTCGAATGAGTCTTTGAGCCAGTATGTGAAGAGATTTAGAGAAGCAGTTGGCCAAGTGTCTGATCTCAATGATCTTCAAGCTTTTGGGCTGTTTCAGAATGGTTTAGACCTGGTAAAATTGGAGAAACTGGTGAAGAAGCTGATGTTTCACCACCCGAAGATTAGCCGAAGCCTTTGATAAAGCAGAGGGCTATATTGTGGTGGAGGGAGCTATGAATAGCATGAATCATCCTTTTTCGGACAGGCTGAAAGACCAAGATAAAGATAAAACTGAGGGTGATCAGAAGAAGAACGGTGGGAACAATGATCGTTCAGACAGGAATTCCAAGAGGTACAATAACACTTGGCGTTCAGGAGGAAGTCGACCGCCTGTTCCGGACCAGAAGGTGAATAAAGTGTATACTCAGTTGAACACGAATAAGGCAGTTATCTTGGATCAAATAAAAGATTAACCTTATTTTGAACTTCCTCGGGACAATCTTAAGCCCAGGTCTGGTAATTCTCGTAAGTATTGTGATTATCATTAGGCAGCGGGGCATGGAACTAACAACTACAGGAGTTTGAAGGAGTTCATTGAAAGGAATGTCCAGAGTGATACTCTGGTTCAATATGTGGCTAAAAGAGAGCCTCGAGAAGAACAACAGAGGAATGTCAGGCCTGTTCAAGTCACTCAACCAGTTCAACCAAAGACAACTGATTCGCTAATCCACCAAAGAAGGCATATCATTGATGTAATTCTTTGGGGAGTCTTCTTTGGTAAGGTTCTTTGGGAAGAAAAGACGTGGTTACCTAGATTTGGTCATGTCAGTGGCGGGTGCACTCCCGAAGACTGAAAGACCGTATCTGTAACGACCGAGAAATTTGGATTTATTGTAAAATAATTTTATTTAATTAAATAATAAATAAAATTATATTATATGTTATTATTATGTGTTAGTAAGATGAAGGTTGTTCTATAACCTAGATATATCAGAATATCGTAGTATTCTGGCTACGTGAAGGAATTAAAGTGTTTGAATTTTCAAGAAAAAAATAAAAGTTTTTCGAGAAATTTTCTGAAAAACACTATTCATTAATATTTGCTCGGGAATTATTTTTGAACTTCCAAGAAATACGTAATGATAGAACATCAAGGGAAGATGGATTATGTAATAATAAGTCACGTATAGTAAATGCGGTTTTTTGCCTGCGTACTAAATTCGAGAACGTTAGGGAAAGTAAAGCATTAATAAGTAAACGATGATCGTATGATGTGTAAGTATTGTACGAGGTCATAAATACAAGTATAATATGATGTATTATACGAGTATGTATAAATGATTATATGTCATATATAATGGATGAGTATACGAGTTAGAATACAAGAATAATATATAAATAATACGTTATAAGTATTAAGCAATGGTATTAGACTTGTAGGATTTGGTAGGAATTGTACAAGCCCAAGTGTAGGAAATGTTAAGCCCAATGTTTGTTAAATGCAATCCCAAAGATTAAGTTAAAGTTAGTTAAACTTAAAGCCCAAATTAAGAACTAGATCTGTGGATCGATCTAATGGGTAAGAATGACCCATGGGGAAACCCATATGGGCCCCATGATCACATGGCACCATCTTGATGACCAAGTAAAGTGGTTTTACTTGGTGACCAAGAGATGAATAGTAAAGAGGTGGAGTTGTGGAGGTGAGATTGCTTAATGTCCATTATGCCCTCACCTTGATTTTTCTATAAATATGAGAGCTTGATTTCATTTCTTGTTTATTTTAAATTCCACCAACACAATATATTGAGAGAGAAAAGAAGTAAGAGTTAGAACTTTAATATTTCAAGAAGAAGAACCAAGTTGAACTTCAAGGGTAAGAAACCTTTAGATTATTATTCTTCCATCTCCTCAATTATAAGTTGATAGAGAAGTGTTGATTGGTAGAACTTGTATGCTAAGAAGTGATAAGGATGATTGTTATAAGATTTAAAACTTAACAAGTCATATTGTAAGATAAGCATAATAATGGAATTTATGAACTAAGGAAGAACATGTAAGAATTTGTCATATAAATAATTTATTAAAATATGATTGGTTAGGATGTTACTATGATGGAATGAATCCATTTGGAACGATGTATAAATCTCAAGTAACGAAGTTATGGCGAAATTTACGAGATTAGACGATAATCGTCGAAATCGTGAAATTCTCAGAATGGAAGTCAAAAGTTAGCATTGAGCTTGGAAACGTTTGTTTTCGATGGATAATAGTATAACTTTGCATTTTAGAGTTACAGACTTGAAAATGGTCAAATTCTGACATAGAACAAAGAAACGAGCTATGAACGTTCATGAACGTTTATCATTTTCGTTAAAATGAACTAATCGGTGAATTCTGAGATAAAAGATTCAAAAGTGAAATATTTTCTAATGAAATCGTAGAACATGTGATTTGTGAGCTAACGGCTTTTGAACGAGCCAATTCGGATTTATAACGAATAAGTTATGAGCCCAAGAAGTTCATCAAACCAAAAGTCTGCAATTTTTTTCTTAGGTTCGAGAATTCAACACTTTGCTGGCTGACCCCAAAGTGTAAAAGGTCGGGCGTCGCAGATGCGGTGATAATGAAGGAGTTAGCACCGGCAGCGATGCAAGACCATGATGTAGAACCTGCAGTAAAGGCACTTGGCCGCAACGCGAGTCTTGTATATGTGAAGTCGGTATGCAAATGGCATGATATAGCACTAGAAGGTAGATAATAAAGAAATTTTTTGAATGTAAAATGAAAGATAGTTGATTGAAGGTGAATTAAATCCTTAATAAACCTAAAGTATCATCATTAAAGGGTGTTTATAACCTTAAGTTAACGACTAAAAGTTGAAGAAAGATTACTTGAACCAATGTTAAACAATCTAAGGCATGATGAGATTGATTATATATGACCTAATGTGGTATGTTATGTGATCATGTATTATAGAATCCTTAAAGACTCAAAGGGAAAAGTATAATAACTGTAGAAGACACTAAAGGCAAGTGTTTAACCCTTGTCTATGTTCATTCTGGATAAGTTTTGAAATTCATGTATCTTACGCATGAATTGATGTATGATGAAGTTGAAGTCAATTCCTTCGGCTAGACATAAGATGTTTTTGGATTTCTTATAATCTATCGAACTGTTGTCAATGTTGTCAAGTTTTGCCAAACTATTTTGGTATGGTTTTCAAAAGAAGACTGAGTATGCTAAACAAATGTTTTGTCGTCAAACAACTGGCACGCGAGGTTGCCAAAACTTAAACGTACATACGTTTAAAGAAAGTAGTGTTGTACAACATAGAGTACTATAGGCTGATCACCTAGACGTGCTCGTAAGATATGCCGGACTTACGGACTTGGTGTCGGGTTATCCTTTTCAAAGAAAGTATGAAATGCTCAAGGTCTTGGACCGAAATTAATGTTTCACTGAATGTTTTTCATTGTGAAACGTTTTAAGAAAAGAGAAGTGCTATTTTGAATTATTGATAGGATTTCATAACTATTGTTCAGTTATTGAAGGTATACGATTTGTATGTTTCAAGCATATTGTTTAAATGGAATTTTCATACTTGATGAGCTAGTTATGCTCACTCTTGCTTGAACCATATGAATGCAGCTAAGACCGAATGGATCGAAGGATCCGGTAACGATAAAGGGAAGACTAAGGTGAACTTATAGATTGCCTTTGTAATAGTATAGGTTGAATGTTGTTATTATTTGATATTATGACAAGAACACGTGTAATGGTTATAAAGAACCTGGGGAATGGTAATATTATTTTGGAATATATAGAAGACATATTCGTTCTTTTGAGGTATTTCAATTGAATGTATGTGTGAACTGTAGCACCGTGTAGCACCATTGTCGGGTTGAAAGATACCCAGATTTGGGGCCGTTATAGGTTGGTATCAAAGCATTAGGTTATAAAACTTAAGGGGGGAAATAGAACCTTAAGTCATAACCTTAAGAAGAGTTAAAGAAGTAAAAGATGAAATTAACCCTAAAAATGCATTATATATGATATGTTTTTTTATTATTCCACTGACTTGTACTAATTAAACTAAATTGTTTTGTTGTAGATGTCAGGAGAAAACAAAATGTATAGGGATATACATGTAGTAAGTGAAGAGTCGGTGAATCAAGTAGAGATTATACCGAACCCTGTAGCTGAAGAGCCAGAAGTAGTACTTGTTGAGTCTGGAGATTCAGAAAACCTAGACCTTATGTCTGTGTTTGATGACATGTCTGAAGAGGAGGTGGAGGTGGTGTCATTTAACACCATAGCACTTGTAGAAGAGATGACTGCGGGGGATTCAATGAAGGCATTGTTTATGACTGTATTGGATAGAAATATCCAGTATTGTAAGGAGGTGAAAGAACTGAAGGAGGAGCTCCATGTTGTCTTGGAGGATAAGAAGAGTATGGAGTCTATGTGGGAGGAGGAACACGATGAGAAGGTGTTAGCCAAAGACAACGTACATGAGCTTAAACACGAGGTCTTTGAGCTCAGGCAGGAGCTAAAGACCAAGAAGAAGAAGGTTAGCCGGATGTCCTATATACATAGGAGTTCACACGGGGATTTTCAGCGGCAGGTGGCTGAGTATCCTGTAGAGGCGGGGCAGACTCGGCATACTATCAGTCGAGATGTGATAGCCAGTCTTGCCAATGCAGACTATGAGAATGCCTTAAGGCAGATGTAATCTAGCTAGTAGTTAGAGTAGAATAGATATGTAAATATGTTATATCTTTGTAGTGACGTAAAACCCTCTTTTGTATAACAAAGGGTAGTCTTTTGTAAATCCCAATTTTTTGGAAAGCAATGGCGGGAAAGTAATGTAATCAACTTAGGCTGTGTAATGTGAACGATGTAGTATTATACTACAAGAAACAAATCAATATAAGTTTTCTTTTATGGAACATATTGTGCAATGAGTATGAGTTATTGTTTAATAATGAATAATAACTAACCAACAAGAAGCGAATAATAATGAAATGTTATTTATTTTAACAGCAAAATGTCGCCAAGAAGGAGATAACAAAATCAAGATGTTAATGTTAATCAACCGGAAGGAGGTCCAGTTAACCTGATGCAAGAGTTCGTTAACTTGTTAATGGCCGCTTTTAATAGAAATGGGGCTAAAATACCCGTAAATCCTGTAGTAGTACGAGCTACTACTTTTATGGATTTTAAGACTGTCGGTCTGCCAAAGTTCAAAGGAACTACGGACCCAATAAAAGCCCAAACTTAGGTAAAAGAAATAGAAAAGGCATTTATTATTGCAAATGTCGACGAAGGGCAAAAGGTTGCTTTTGCTACCTACATGATGAAGGGAGAGGCCAACTTTTGGTGGAAGGCAAACCATGCTAGGACTGGTATAGAGAACCTTACGTGGACGCGGTTCAAGGAGATTTTCTTTGAGAACTACTTTCCCACGAGTATGCAGGGGAGAATGGTGATGTGGTTTCTGGAATTAAAATAAGGGGAGATGATTGTTCCCCAATACGCTGCCAAGTTTAATAAACTGGCGAGGTTTGCTCCACACCAAGTGGACACAGAGGTTAGGAAGGCTAGAAGGTTCGAGCAGGGCTTGAAACCCTGGCTCTATAGCCGGATATCTGTGTTCCAAAGTAACTCTTTTGGGACAATTCTGGAAAAGGCGATAATACCCGAAGGTGGGAATAAGGCTCTAAGCCAGTACCACAGGGAGAAGAAGAATAAGGGTAAGGTAGATGGGGGAGTAAAGATCGAGGGAGCCAGCGGGAGTGGAGACGGTTAAAAGAGGAAGGGGTTTAACTCTGGGAATACCGAAGTGAAGCAAGGAGATCCTAAGAAGAGGATGGATGCATGCAAGAACTGTGGGAAGACTCACTTAGGAGTCTGTCTCAAGGGGAAGGCAGTATGTTACAACTGTGGACAAGAGGGGCACATTTTGCCTAACTGTCCAAGTCCGAAGAAGAACCATGGATGCTTCGTATGTGGATCAACTTACCACATAGCGAAGAACTATCCAAAGAAGGGGACGGACGGGAATAAGGGCGCTAATAGTGGTAAGCTAGCTATTAGTGGTCCAGCAAAGACGGGTAGGCCGATGCCCTGTACCTTTAACATGACGATCCAAGATGCAGTTGCATCCGGGGATGTAGTTGTAGGTATTATCCCGATCAATGATATAAATGCTTATGTACTGTTTGATTCGGGTGCTACATGTTCTTTTATAGCATGTGATTTTGCTAAACGGTTAGAATTACTTCCTGAAAGATTGCATGTATCTTTGAATATTAATGTAGCAAACGAAGAGATAATTCCTATTAAAAATATTCATAGGAGTTGTTGTGTAGATATAAGAGGTTGTAAATTATCGGTAGATTTGATACTGATAAAGGTGGGAGAATTCGATGTAATTCTCGGGATGGATTAGTTGTTTTACTATGGTGCAATTATAGATTGCCAAAAGAAATGTGTAAACATTAGAACGTTGAGACAACCTCTTATAGTGTTTTATGTTAATAAATCACCAGGACGTTCGTGTTGTCTTACTATGGCACAAATTAGGAAATTGTTAAGGAAGAGATGTATAGGTTATTTGTGCCATGTTGTTGATACCCAGATAGTGGGAGCAACGATGGAACAAATCCCTATAGTTAAGGAATTCTTGGATGTATTTCCAAGCGAATTACCGGGTCTTCCACCGGATAGAGAGACCGAATTCATAATAGACATTGTGACAGGAGTGGCATCAGTTTCCAGGGCACCGTACCGTATGGCGCCAATGGAGATGTAGGAGTTAATGGTTCAGTTACAAGAACTGCTGGACAGAAATTACATTCAACCAAGTGTTTTTCCGTGGAGAGAACCGGTACTGTTTCTAAAGAAGAAGGACGGATCGTTAAGACTTTGTATCGACTATCGAGAGTTGAAAAAGTTAACGATAAAGAATAAATGCCCGTTGCCCAGGATCGATGATCTTTTTGATCAGTTGAAAGAGGCAAAGTATTTTTCTAAAATAGATTTGCGGTGGGGTATCATTAGTTGAAGGTTAGAAAGGAGGATGTACCAAAGACGACAGTCAGGACTCGTTATGGTCATTACGAGTTTCTGCTGATGTCATTTAAGTTGACTAATGCACCAGCAACATTTATGGATATGATGAACAGAGTGTTCAAATAATATTTGGACAAGTTCGTCGTGGTGTTTATCGATGATATTCTAGTCTATTCTAAGACGCCAAAAGATCATGCTGAACACCTAAGAATAGTGTTGGAGACACTAAGGAATGAGAAGTTGTATGAAAAATTCACTAAGTGTGAATTTTGGTTGGAAAGGGTACAGTTTTTAGGTCATGTCATTGATCATGATGGAATTTTAGTAGATCCAGCGAAGGTGAAAGCAGTGATGATTTGGGAACAACCAAAAACGCCGACTAAGGTTCGGAGTTTCCTCGGGTTAGCGGGATACTATCGAAGATTCATCCAATATTTTTCTAAGATAACTACTCCATTGACTAACTTAACAAGGAAGACTGTGAAGTACGTGTGGACTGAGAATTGTAAAGGCAGTTTTCAAGAACTGAAGAAAAGATTAAGTAGAACACCTGTATTGTCTTTACCTAATGATACATGAAATTTCGTAGTTTATAGCGATGCTTCACATAGAGGACTTAGTTGCGTGCTCATGCAGCATGGCAAGGTCATTGCATATGCACCACGACAGTTAAAGGATTACGAGAAAGTTTACCCTACTCATGATCTGGAACTGGCCACGGTAGTGTTTGCCTTAAAGATATAGAGACATTATCTTTACGGAGAGAAATGTGAGATATACACGGACCATAAGAGTCTAAAATATATCTTCACACAGAAAGAGTTGAATATGAGACAAAGGAGATGGCTGGAGTTGATAAAGGATTACGATTGTGAAATCCTGTGTCATCTGGGGAAAGCCAATGTAGTGGCCAATGCCTTAAGTAGGAAGGGTCGGGAAAAGTTGTCTATGTTAATGGCTCAAACTGAGTTAAGAACAAAGATGGCTAGGATGGAGATAGAGGTTAAGTTACCGAGTGAATCGGGACAGAGACTGTTTACAATGGAGATTCAATCAACCATTGTAGAGAGAGTCAAGGAGGTACAACTTAAAAATGATGAGTGTGACCAGATGAAGAAGCGGTTAGCAGATGAAAAAGATTTAAAGTAAATTCTTGATAATGAGGGATTATTAAGATTTAAAGGAAGAATTTGGGTTCCAAATGAGACGGAATTAAAGGAGCAAGTGTTACAAGAGGCTTATAGTTTGAAGTACTCGATTTATCCTGGTAGTAATAAGATGTATCAAGACCTTCGATAGAGTTTTTGGTGGCTGAACATGAAGAGAGAGATAGCCGAGTGTGTGAGTAGGTGCTTGACTTGTCAAAGGGTTAAGGCCGAACATCAACAACCAAGTGGCTTGTTACAGTCATTGGAGATTTCAGAGTGGAAGTGGGAGCATATCACGATGGAATTTGTGGTGGGACTTCTAATTACTCAGAAGGGGTATGACGCGATTTGGGTAATAGTGGACTGGTTGATGAAGTTGGCTCACTTTTTTCCAATAGGGGTTAAGTATAACTTAGACCAGTTAGCTAAAATTTATGTTATGGAAGTTATTTCCATACATGGAGTACCAGTTTTGATAGTGTCAGATCGTGATCCACGATTCACATCGAACTTTTGGAGGAGTCTGCAAAAATAGATGGGGACGCAGTTGAAGTTGAGTATGGCTTATCATCCACAAACTGATGGGCATAGCGAGAGGACAATTTAGACGCTAGAAGATATGTTAAGATCTTGCGTCATGGATTTCAAGGGTAGTTGGGATGATCACCTACCATTAGTAGAGTTTACGTATAACAATAGTTATCATGCGAGCATAGGCATGCCACCTTACAAAGCTTTATATGGAAGGAAGTGCAAAACACCATTGTGTTGGGATGAAGTTGGAGAACGCCGAATGCTAGGGCTAGAATTGGTCCAGCAGACAGCGGATATAGTGAAGTTGATACGGATGCGTCTAGTAGCAGCTCAAGATAGACAGAAAAAGTATGCAGACTCGCATCGAGCAAATAGAGAGTTTGAAGTAGGCTCGTATGTATTTCTAAAGGTATCTCCCTGGAAAGAAAAAATACGCTTTGAAAAGAAAGGAAAGTTAAGTCCAAGGTTTATAGGACCTTTTGAGGTATTAAAAAGGGTAGGAGATGTAGCTTATATGATAACATTACCTCCAGACTTAGAACGAATACATAATGTATTTCATGTATCAGTGTTACGTCCTTATAAGCCGAATTATAAGCACGTAATAAAGTATGAGCCTATTCATATTGAGAAGGACTTAACGTATGAAGAGATGCCAATTCAAATCATCGATAGAAAAGAGGAAGTTCTGCGGAACAAAGTTATACCTTCAGTAAAGGTGTTATAGAAGAACCACGATGCCGAAGAAGTAACGTGGGAACTTGAAGAAAAAGATGAGAAAGAATTATCCTCAGTTGTTTGTTTAATATTTTAAGCGAGATTCTGGGGACAGAATCCTTATAAGGAGGGGTGAATGTAACGACCGAGAAATTCGGATTAATTGTAAAATAATTTTATTTAATTAAATAATGAATAAAATAAAATTATATGTTATTATTATGTGTTAGTAAGATGAAGGTTGTTCTATAACCTAGACATGTCAGAATATCGTAGTATTCTGGCTACGTGAAGGAATTAAAGTGTTTGAATTTCCAAGACAAAAATAAAAGTTTTCCGAGGAATTTTTTGAAAAATACTATTCATCAATATTTGCTCGGGAATTATTTTTGAACTTCTGAGAAATACGTAACAATAGAAAATCAAGGGAAGATGGATTATGTAATAATAATTCACGTATGGCAAACGCGGTTTTTCGCCTGCGTACTAAATTCGAGAACGTTAGGGAAAGTAAAGAGTTAATAAGTAAACGATGATCGTATGATGCATAAGTATTATACGAGGAAATGAATACGAGTATGATACGAGGTATTATACAAGTATGTATGAATGATGGTATGTCGTATATAATGGATGAGTATACGAGTTAGCATACGAGAATAATACGTAAATAATACGTTATAAGTATTAAGCAATGGTATTAGACTTGTAGGATTTGGTAGGAACTGTACAAGCCCAAGTGTAGGAAATGTTAAGCCCAATGTTTGTTAAATGCAATCCCAAAGATTAAGTTAAAGTTAGTTAAACTTAAAGCCCAAATTAAGAACCAGATTCATGGATCGATCCAATGGGTAAGAAGGGGAACCCATGTTGGCCCCATGATCACATGGCACCATCTTGGTGACCAAGTAAAGTGGTTTTACTTGGTGACCAAGAGATGAATAGTAAGGAGGTGGAGTTGTGGAGGTGGGATTGCTTAATGTCCATTATGCCCTCACCTTGATTTTCCTATAAATATGAGAGCTTGATTTCATTTCTTGTTTATTTTAAATTCCACCAACACAATATATTGAGAGAGAAAAGAAGTAAGAGTTAGAACTTTACTATTTCAACAAGAAGAACCAAGTTGAACTTCATGGGTAAGAAACCTTTAGATTATTAATCTTCCATCTCTTCAATTATGGGTTTATAGAGAAGCGTTGATTGGTAGAACTTGTATGCTAAGAAGTGATAAGGATGATTGTTATAAGATTTAAAACTTAACAAGTCATGTTGTAAGATAAGCATAATAATGGAAGTTATGAACTAAGGAAGAACATGTAAGAATTTGTCATATAAATGATTTATTGAAATATTATGAGACCCCAAATTTTATGAATAAAGATTTAAATTTCTTGAAATATTTTTTTGAATATTATGGTGTGGATTTAATATAATATTATAGTTGTGGGTAATATTTATAAATTTTGAAAAGTATGCAAGTTGTTGTATAATATTAGATTGGTTAGGGAATATTCTTTTTTGTCGGGGAATATCATGCGACGATCAAGATACAATCATTAGTGGACCCCTAATAACGGAATTATTATCGGATTGAGAAAACGACAAAATATTTTTATAAAAATAACGGCCGAAAGTTTTACCGTTAAAACTGTTGAATTACTCGGTAGTAAAAAAGTACTGATGTCTGGCGTGGTTGCATAGTAGCACACGGTATTGATTATTGATGCTTATGTGAGAAGTCACTCGGTTTGTTCAATTATTGCTATAGTAATTCTTTGCGTAGTATCTCACGTTATTTGATTCAATTATTGTCGATATTTTATATATTATTAAATCAATAATTGAGACGACAAAGTTATTAATATTATTATTTGCAATATTAACGATGTCTAGAAGTTCTGTCAAGGAGAGGTTTGGTCACCTAATTTCGCGCCCATAAGGAGAAATCCTTATCGGAAAGCCCCCTCTTTCCTGGGAACGACCTGGTCGATTAATGTTGTGAATTATAATAAAGGTGATAAGTTTTGTTTTATTATTATTATAAACGTAATAAACCAAAAAACTTTTTATATAAAACAGAATACTTTTATAAAATTATTTATTTTATTAGATTATAAATAGAATATAATATATTCTATTATGCATAGTGTTTGTATAGTAAAATCATTTTATATAAACCAAAATACTTTTATAAAGTTATTCATTTTATTAGATTATAAATAGAATATATTATATTTTATTTAAAAGATTTTGTTTTATTAGAATATTTTATTAATCTTTAATAGTAAATTAATATGGATAATCCGCTTTAAAAAGTAAATCAATCTGGACCTGCTCATGAATTAGTTACTATTCACCCATTCTCCTATAAATAAAGCTCATTCCTTCATTATTTCTTACGAATTCACTTTGAAACTCTAGAGAGAGAAACTATAGAGAAAAGAAGAAAAGTATTACGCTACTTCACTACTCCTATATCCGGCTTTCTTCTAAGGTAAGGGGTATTATTTCTTTCGTCTTCATGAAGAGAACTTACATTATTCCATTCTTTATTATTACATTGGCATAACTTTGTATATGCGGACTCACAGTATACATGATGAAATTCTTACATTATTCTATTCTTTATTATTACATCGAATATCACATACGTGCATTTACGCATGACACAGGTTCCATTCTTTATTATTACAGTCGGAATATCACGCTCGTAACGCTTTCGCATGACACAGTTCCATTCTTTATTATTCATCGAATAACTTTCATGCGTCGGCGGTCTATCGCATGCATGGTGAATTCTTCTGTTATTCCATTCTTTATTATTCTATTAGAATAACCTCTCTATGTGGATTACCGCATGCATGGTGAATGATCCTTCGTATTCATATGAATAGTATTTTCATTCAAAAGGGGTTTCTGCCAGGGGCAGTTTCAAAATTTTTCTGACCCTCAAAAATTCTGGAAAAATTTGAAATGATAATTTGATGAGTTTTCTAGAATGTGTCCAAAAATGGTGATTTTTGGATGTATAAATTAGGAGTTATGAATTTTATAGGAAAAGACTATTTTAAAAGTAAACCCTTATAACTCCTTGTGGTTAACTCCAAAATTAGTGAAATTTTTATTGGGAGTACATGTATATAACATGAGTATATCCTGTAAATTTCAGAATTTTTGGACAAAAGTATAATTTATGATAAATGTCTAAATATTTGGCAGTTTTAGCCATATAAAAAATAGTAAATGAATTTTAAAAATTCTGAGAAAAATATATGTTCAATATGGGACTATATTATGCTAAATCTCAGAAAAGAAATATTTTTGGGACTGATTTGATATTTTTCATGAAAATGAACTAGTTATGAGTAAATGAATTAAATATGTTATGTGAAGTAATAAAATTGGAAAATAGGATTTTATGGCTTGGGAATCCTATATAGGGTATATGCAGATTTTTTATGAGGGATTTGATCATTGATGATGAAATCTTATGAGTATGACATTTTTTTAATGATTAAATATATTATTTGATAAAGTGTAAACAATTGAAATAAATTGTTTATAAGTTTAAGAAATGATTAAAATATTGTTATAATATTAATGATATTAGATTATGAGATTATTAAGTGATTAATAACATTTGGTTATTATTGAATGCTGGATAAATTGTATTATAAATGTTTAATATTTATCGTTTATCTTATTTGATCGATTCTTTATATCATTATCATTATCCTCATGCTTATATTATGATGAAAGTCATCTATGGCCTGTAGTGCATAGATGGACTTAGTATAATTATGACCAGGGATTATTCGGTATAATCATGACCGTAATGTTATAAATGATGTGGTAAAAGTCCTCATTGGCCCGTAGTGCATTGATGGACAGTTTTTTTGGTATAATTATGGCTATGGATTCTCTTCGTCCAAGGGTGCAAAGATGAATTGTTTTATGGCATGATCAGGACCGTTGATGAAAACACGATTATCTTTGGCCCGTAGTGCATAGATAATTCGTGGTCATGATATTAACGAATATCATTGGCCTGTAGTGCAGGGATGATTCGATGTTGTGGATTAATTATTGAGCTGAGTCTCAGCAATGAAATATTAATTCATGGATGTGATATTAACGAATATCCTTGACCGTAGTTCACGGGTGATTCGATGATGTGGATTATTTATTAAACTGAGTCTCAGCGATAAAATATTAATAATAAATATTAATTCGTAAAAGATAGTAGATATCAAGCTCTACTTGACTCTTCTAAAATACTGATTGTATGTCTTTGGCACATGGTGCAAAGATGAATTGTTAATGAATATCTTTGGTAGTAAGCGTGAAGATGAATTTATTAGTATGATATGAGCAAAATTGTGATTTGGTATAACCATGATTTTTGATGTTTTGGTGAAGATAGGTGATGAAAATTATCTTCGATCACAGGTGCGAAGAAATTTAGAATCACAATTATGATTATGAGTTATTCATATGATTGTGGACGAGGAATTGTTGATTGATGTTCTGAGGATAAAACATTATCGGTGGACTTTTAACACGGAGAAGATAATAGATCCGATGGTCTATTTGTCTCTTCTAATGGATTGCTTGTTCTGCTGCAACTATGGTTGAAAAGTTTTATCATCTACCATATGTTTTAATCTCTGATTTATTACTGATGAAGGCTATTGATGATGTAAATTATCTTTAGTCATGATATTCTTTACTGGGCTAGTTGTGCTCACCCTTTTTGCTTCACAATTCCTTTCAAGTAATAAGAATGTAGCTGGGTCGAGCGGGGATAACAGGGGAATAGAACGGTGGTCTATAGCTGTTGAGGTTCTCCCTAAATAAGTATGGAAATAATTTTGTTGAGAACTTTAGATAAGTGTGTCGTATTGTATACGTCATTTGATATTTAATTTTGGTGAACCGAATAGGGTGAGGTGAACCCAACTTTGGAAGGGTGTTATTCCACTATAATACAAGATGTCTAATGACATACAACCTCGTGTTATCACAAGATAGGGTTGTGCACATCCACTTGCTGAGTATATCTACGAGCACTACCTATATGACCTTGGAATTTATTTGAAATATAATTTTCACTTGGAGACAGTGGAGATAGTTATATGTCAAGAGAAGACTCACCATTGGAAATAAGATGATAGTAATCATCTCATTTTTCTTTGGGGTCTATTGGGTCAACCAAGGATAATTCTGTGGACATATGATATCTATCATAACCTAAACACATGGCCTCCCATATACGAAGGTTTCCTTGAGCACTTCCCAAAGATTTTAATTTCTAAAACAGTTTTTGACTATACTTTTATGTAAAGTATCATTGTAAGGTTGTGGTCGAGGTACCATGAGAGAGTTACATACATTTGTATTAAAACTAACGATTAAGCTGTGGTTAGTATTCTATATCTGACAGTTCAATAGTTGTATAAATGAAGTTTGTTTTTGATTTTTAGTGTGATATCTGGTGACTCAGAATGGGTCGTGTGGACCTATTTTGGGGGCGTCACAAATATGCTTGGTTAAGATGTTAGTATGATGGAATGAATCCATTAAGAACGATGTAAAAATCTTAAGTAACGAAGTTATGACGATATTTACGAGATTAGACGATAATCGTCGAAATCGTGAAATTCTCGGAATGGAAGTCAAAAGTTAGCATTGAGCTCGGAAATGTTGGTTTTCGATGGAGAATAGTCTAAGTTTGCATTTTAGAGTTGCGGACTTGAAAATGGTCAAATTCTGACTTAGAACGAAGATATGAGCTATGAACGTTCACGAACGTTTATCATTTTTGTTAAAATGAACTAATCGGTGAATTCTGAGATAAAAGATTTAAAAGTGAAATATTTTCTATTGAAATCGTAGAACATGTGATTTGTGAGCTTACGGTTTTTGAACGAGCAAATTCGAATTTATAACGAATAAGTTATGAGCCCGGAAAGTTCATCAAACTAAAAGTCTGCAAATTTTTTCTGAGGCTCATGGTCTGCACCGCAGCGCGACCCAGAGAGTAAAGGTCGGCGCCGTAACACTAGGCCGGATGCTGAGACTCTAGAAAATGGCGCCGCAGCGCGGCTGGTAACAAAGGAGTTGGCGTCGCAGCGCCAAGACCATGATGTAGACACTATAAAGGTGCGCGCAACACGAGTCTTGTATGTGAAGCTGGCGCTACAACGCCAACACTATAAGGTAGATAGTAAAGAAAGTTTTTGAATGAAAATGAAAGATAGTTGATTGAAGGAGAATTAAATCCTTAATAAACCTAAAGTAACATCATTAAAGGATGTTTATAACCTTAAGTTAACGACTAAAAGTTGAAGAAAGATTACTTGAACTAATGTTAAACAATCTAAGGCATTATAAGATTGAGAAGAAGGGTAAGATATAGTAGTAAACATACTTGATTATATATGACGTAATGTGGTATGTTATGTGATCATGTATTGTAGAATCTTTAAAGACTCAAAGGGAACAGTATATAATAATTGTAGAAGACGCTAAAGGCAAGTGTTCTAACCCATGTCTATGTTCATTCTGGATAAGTTTTGTGATTCATGTATCTTATGCATGAATTGATGTATGATGAAGTCGAAGCCAATTCCTTTGGCTAGACTTAAGATGTTTTTGGATTTCTTATAATCTATCGAATTGTTGTCAATGTTGTCAAGTTTTGCTAAACTATTTTTGTTTGGTTTTCAAAAGAGGACTGAGTATGCTAAACAAATGCTTTTTCATCAAACGACAAACACGTGAGGTTGCCAAAACT
Source organism: Panax ginseng (assembly GCA_020205605.1). Lineage (NCBI taxonomy): Eukaryota > Viridiplantae > Streptophyta > Magnoliopsida > Apiales > Araliaceae > Panax > Panax ginseng. Next base: position 93,114,726 of record CM035137.1, read on the forward strand.
TAAACGTACATACGTTTAAAGAAAGTAGTGTTTTACAACATAGAGTACTATAGGCTGATCACCTAGACGTGCTCGTAAGATATGCCGGACTTACGGACTTGGTGCCAGGTTGTCCTTTTCAAAGAAAGTATGAAATGCTCAAGGTCTTAGACCGAAATTAATGTTTTACTGAATGTTGTTCATTGTGAAACATTTTAAGAAAAGAGAAGTGATATTTTGAATTATCGATAATACTTCATAACTATTGTTCAGTTATTAAAGATATACGATTTGTATGTTTCAAGCATATTGTTTAAATGGAATTGTCATACTTGCTGAGCTAGTTATGCTCACTCTTGCTTGAACCATATGAATGTAGCTAAGACCGAACGGACCGAAGGATCTGGTAAAGATAAAGGGAATGCTAAAGCGAACGTATACATTGCCTTTTTAATAGTATAGGTTGAATGTTATTATTATTCGATATTATGACTAGAACACATGTAATGGTTATAAAGAACCAGGGGAATGGTAATATTATTTTGGAATATATAGAAGACATATTCGTTCTTTTGAGGTATTTCAATTGAATGTATGTGTGAACTGTAGCACCGTGTAACACCATATGTCGGGTTGGAAGATACTCAGACTTGTGGGCGTCACAGTATCCAGGTACGATAATTTCCTTTACTGACGAAGATTACCCTTCTGAGCCTATCAAACCCCATAAATGAACTTTCGTGATTACTGCACAGGTGGGTTCGGTCGATGTGAAGCGTATGATGATCGATAATGGGCCTTCTATTGATATTCTATATGCACATGCTTATCAGAAGATGCATCTGGATGGGCAAAAGATGGAGATCGGGCAGGAGGCTCCTTTATATGGTATCAGCAACGATCCAATTAAGGTGGAGGGAACTATTGAGCTGCTAGTCATATTTGGTACCACTCCACAACAGGTAGAAATAATGTATAAATTTTATGTTGTGCATGTGGACTCAGCTTACAATGCCATATTGGGAAGACCCACCTTGACTGCTCTTCAAGCAGTAACGTTGATTCCTCACTTTAAAATCAAGTTCCCAACATCACATGGAGTTGGTGAAGTGGCTGGAGATCTGGATTTGGCTAGAAAATGCTATTAGAATGCTGTGATTGCTTCGGGGGTAGGGGTCAGTAAGAAAAAATAGGCTATGGCTATTGAGATTGAGCCCTTTACTGAAAGTAGTTCAGAGCCGTTAGTCATGCCGGCTAGAGAGACTGAGGAGTTCGAGCTGATTCCGGGTAAGAAGGACAAGACGGTGAAGATAGGTTCAGGTTTGTCGGAACCCCTCCGGACGAACCTAATAGAACTACTTCGATGTTATGCTGACATCTTCGCCTGGGTGCCTAGTGATATGTCTGCGGTGAGTAGAAAGGTTGCAGAGCATCGGCTACAAGTGGATCCAGCGAAGAAGCCAGTTCGGCAAAAAAGGCGGATATTTGCACCAGAGAGACAGAAGATTATTGATGAAGAAATAGTCAAGTTATTGGCTGCTGACTTTATATTTGAAATAGACTATCTAGAGTGGATGGTGAATGTGGTACTGGTGCAAAAGAAGAACGGGAAATGGCGAGTTTGCATAGATTACACGGACTTGAATAAGGCTTGCCCGAAGGACTTTTATCCCTTACCTCACATTAATCAACTCATCGATGCGACTTTAGGGTATGCTTTACTCAGTTTTATGGATGCTTTCTCAGGATATCGTCATATTTCTATGTGTAAAGAGGATATACCGAAGATGGCGTTCATTACGCATCGGTCGATATATACTTATAAAAGGATGACATTTGGTTTGATAAATGCTGGTGCCACATACCAACGAATGATGAACTTTGTCTTCACCAGACAGATAGGAAGGAATATGGAGGTCTATGTTGATGAAATGATTGTCAAAAGCATGACTGTGTAGGGACATTTGGATGATTTAGAGGAATGTTTTCAAACAGTGCATCATTACAATTTGAAGCTGAATCCAACCAAAAGTACCTTCAGACTTGGTGCAGGTAAATTTCTAGGTTATCTAGTTAGCAAGCGGGGTATCGAAGCCAATCCATAAAAGATCCAGGCTATCTTAAACATGAAGTCTCCACAATCCTACAAAGATGTTCAATGTTTGATGGGTAGAATTGCAGCTTTGAGGAGGTTTATGTCCAAATCGGCAGAAAGATGTTTGTCGTTCTTTGATACATTGAAAGGTCCAAATAATGCTAAGACATTCCAATGGACTTCGGAGTGTGAAGATGCTTTTCAAGGAATAAAGACGTATTTGCCTTCGGCGCCTTTATTGGTGAAACCAGTTTCTTCTAAACCATTGTACTTATATTTGGCGGCCCGGTTAGATTAGCGATGGGAAGCGATTAGCCTGCACGTGAAGTTGGGGGTAAGCAGCATCCGGTTTACTATGTAAGCCATGTCCTTAGGGATGCTGAAACAAGGTACCCAAACCTTGAGAAATTTGCCTTTGCTTTGATCATAGCTAGTTGAAAGCTTCATCAATATTTCCAACATCGCTTGTTAATAGTATATACGAACCAACCACTGAAGAAGGTGCTAGGTAAACCTGAAGTCTCAGGGAGACTTGACGCATGGACGATGGAGCTATCCCAATTATTCATAGAGTATCATCCTCGAACTGCTATTAAAGGTCAGGATTTAGCTAATTTTGTGGTCGAATGTTCGTTTTTTGAAGCTGATGATAGTTGAGGAGAAGCTGAAGAGTCTGATAGAGCAGTTGCAGTACTTCAATAGAATTAGAGTTTGTGGATGTTGTATGCAGATGGATCTTTTACTTTGGACATCAATGGAGCGGGTATTATTTTGACGAGTCTGAAGGGATTCAAGGTGAAACAAGCTATCAGATTTGGGTTCGGAGCAACGAACAACAAGGCAGAGTATGAAGCGGTGCTAGCAGGATTACGACTAACCAAGAGTCTCGAAGTGCAGAGATTAATCATCTACAGTGACTCTCAGTTAGTCGTTAAGCAGATTTCGAGGGAATATAAAGCTCGAGGTTCAAGAATGATTAAATATCTTGCAGAGTTAAAGGATCGACATCAATATTTCCTTTCCTATGAATTTCAAGGGGTTGATTGCAATGACAATTCCATTGCCGAGGCGTTGTCAAAATTGGCTACTACTGAAGCAAGCACTTTTGATAGTTCGGTGTATTTGGAGATTTTGCAACAACCAAGTATCCAATATGAAGTGGTAATGTGTATAGAGCATTCTAATTACTGGATGACTCCGTACTTAACCTATCTAGCAGATGGCATACTTCCTTCAGATCAGATGCTGGCTAAGAAGATGAAGTACAAGAGCGCCAATTTTGTGCTTATTGATGGGGATCTTTATCGAAGGGCCTTTTCGTCTCCATTATTAAAGTGTTTAGTTCTTTCAGAAGCTGATTATATCCTTCAGGAAGTCCATGAAGGTATCTGTGGTGATTACATGGCAGCAAAGTTGTTAGCCTACAAAGTACTTTAACAAGGGTATTATTGGCCTACCATCTTTAAGGAATCTACTGAGTATGTAAAAAAGTGTTAGAAGTGCCAGTTGAATAGTCTGATTCCACATTGGCCACCAGAAGAGCTATACTCGATTTTATCTCATATACCTTTTACTGTCTGGGTGTAGATATATTGGGTCCATTGCCGAAAGAGAAAGGTGATAAGTGAGATTTATACCTGCGAATCAGATCCTTTGTGGCTTAAGTTGTTGCCTATTTTCAGTCTTTTAGTTAGCCTTTATTTATATTTTGTTGTTATTATGTTTAAGTTCTATCATGCAGGCTTTACTTTGAGCTTTTACCTTTTTCGAAATCAATGGTCATTTTTTGTTGTCTTGGCGCATAGCCTGAGTTACACTTAGAGCCCACACCGCAGCGCCACTCTACATTGGAACACACTTTGGAATTGATGTGCATGAATACCAAAGATCACATAGAGAGTGCACCAGCAGAAACCACTCTACATTGGAACCGTGAGACCCCAAATTTTATGAATAAAGGAGAAATCCTTATCGAAAAGCCCCCTCTTTCCTGGGAACAACCTGGTTGTTAAATATTGTGAATTATAATATTCATGATTAATAAGTTTGTGTTGATTATAGATGAAGTTGATAGTTCCATTGTGTTGGAATTATTAGTGTTAGTGGAAATCGATATTTATTTCGATATTAATTGATGTCTGTAAGTTATACTGACTAGTCGGGTAATTAACCGGATAAATGAGCAATTAATTGCTATTAATTAACATGATTATAACTATTTGTTCACATGTGTGTACTATTAATTCACATTCTTGTACTATTAGGGGAGTTGGTGCAAGATTGATAATACTTGCATGACTAAGTTAAAAATGGAGGTATAGATGGAGGTATTATACTGTAATTCGAATTTTCACATGTCTAGAACTATTGATTCACATGATTTACTATTGATTCACATTATTTACTATTAGGGGAGGTGGTGCAAGTTTGATAATACTTGCAGGACTAAATTTAAAATGAAGAAAAAGAGGAAGGTATTATACTGTAATATTTCGAGCCCCAAAACGTGTATAATTATCGAAACTATATTTTCCTATAAATAGAAGCTCATTCTTCCTTCATTTCTCACCAATTCACAAAAGCTATAGAGCAATTATTATAGAGAGAAAGAAGAAGAGAAGTCTGCTACCTCAATATTTCAGTATCCAGTTTTTTCTAAGGTAAGGGGTATTATTCTTTCTTATTCATGAAGATAGTTATTTTCTTTCAATACTCGTAAGGGTTGTTATTCCATTCTTTATTATTATGTTGGAATAACCTTTCTATGCGAAGTACCGCATACATGGTGAAATTCTTATGTTATTCCATTCTTTATTATTTTGTTGGAATAACCTGTCTGTGCGGTCTATCACATGCCTAGTGAATTTTGTAGTTATTCCATTCTTTAGTATTCTGTTGGAATATCTTGTCTGTGTGGATTACGCATGACCTGGTTTCGTTCTTTATTATTACATTTGAATATCCCGTCATAAGGGATTACGCATGACTGGTTCCATTCTTTATTATTCATTGGGAATAACTTTTGTATATCGATCTATCGCATGCATGGTGAATTCTTACATTATTCCATTCTTTATTATTCATTGGAATAACTTTGTCTATGTGGATTATCGCATGCATGGTGAATGATCCTTCGTATTCATTCTTTATTAAATTGTGAAAATGATCTGTCTACGTGGATTACCGCATGGCAGGTAAAAATCCATTTGCAATTTTGTATATTCTATTATACTCGTATGAGATATCATTTCTTTTGTACTCGTCATGGATTATCATTTTATTTGGTATTTTTCTTTTACGAGTTACTATTCATGGGTTACTATTCACCCGGTTACTATTCACTCTAGTATTATTCACTCGGGTATTCGGGGCACTTTTTGTGCCAGAGTACTATTCATGAGTTACTATTCACCTGATTACTATTCATTCTAGTATCATTCACTCGGGTATTCGGGACACTTTTTGTGTCGGGTTACTTTCACGCTACCTGTCGATTTTATCTCTTTGAAAATACTTGCCTTTGATGTGATTTTACGAATCGATTGGTTAACTACTCATCATGCTTTTCGTAAGGTTGTTAGCATTCATATTCCTAACCAACCTGTTATGCGAATAAAAGCAACCAAACCACTAAAGTCAAATATTGTCATATCAAGCCATAAGTAAAGAGCCCCGATCCTTTCGTTGTTGACTTCCTTGTGTGGAATGCACCGAAGCCAGACTTTCTATAGGCGACGTCGTGAATGACGATGGAAAGTTGATAGGTATCAATGTGATGTACTATCCAAGTCTTGGATGAGAGTCACAGTTTTGAATGATATTTCTATTGTTAATAAATTCCTGACGTATTCTCGAAGAACTTCCTAGCCTACCCCAGAGCGTAAAATCGAATTTTGTATTGACCCCAGTACAAAACCCATTTCTAAAACCCTCAAATATTTCTTCAACCAAAACGAATGTATAATGTGCCAAAGACGTTGGCTCGAGCTGTTGAAGATTACGACTATACCATTCAATATCATTGTGGAAGAGGGAACGTGGTAGCTGACGCATTGAGTAGAAGATCGTATGCTTCTGAGTTAGATGTTGTTAACACAAAAACCCATTTCGTATAACTTACAAATGATGAAGATAGAGTTAAAGACTCTAGGGACCCAGGTGAAGATAACGAATATACGAGTAGAATTGACTTTAATCGATAAAGTTAAAGCCGATCAAGCTACAGACTCAGATCTGATGAATGTGAAGAAGAGGGTTCAAGAGGGCGTTATTTTAGAAGCAAGAATCGACGAAGAGAGGAAATCTCAACACTCGATTTAATTGGCCTATTTGAAATCCTCAATCGAGTAGGAACTGTGGCCTATAGACTCGCCTTATTGCTAAGTATGTCGCATATTCATAACATTTTTTATGTATCGATGTTACGTAAATATGTGGATGACCCAAACCACATTATTGAATTAGAATTAGATGAGATAGCAGAAGATTTAACGTATGAGAAGATACGTGTTAAAATCTTGGATAAGAAGGATTATATTCGACACTCAAATGTTATACCTCAAGAGTTAGAATCTGAAATGAAGTCAAGGTATCCTCACCTTTTTGGCATACTGTATGCGTGCACGTAAATTTCGAGGCGAAATTTCATAAGGAGGGAGATTGTGAGACCCCAAATTTTATGAATAAAGATTTAAATTTCTTGAAATATTTTTTTTAAATATTATGGTGTGGATTTGATATAAAGTTATAGTTGTGGGTAATATTTATAAATTTTGCAAAGTATGAAAGTTGTTATACAATATTCGATTGGTCGGGGAATATTATTTTTATCGGGGAATATCCGTACGACAGCACAATCATTGGTGGACCCCATAACAGAAGTATTGTCGTAGTTAAAAAACAACAGAATTATCTTTTTATAAAAATAACGGCGAAAGTGTTACCGTTAGAATCGCTTGAACTACCCGTAGTAAAAATTACGATGTCTGGCGTGGTTGCATAGTAACACACGGTATTGATTATTGATGCTTATGTAAGAAGTCACTCAGTTATACTCAATTATTGCTACAATAATTGTTGCATCATATCTCTCATATTTTTAATTCAATTATTGTCACAGTATCATCTGCATAATATGTTATATTATTAAATCAATAATTGAGACGGCAAAATTATTCATATTATTATTTGTAATATTGACAATGTCTAGAAGTTCTGTCAAGGAGAGGTTTGGTCATCTAATTACGCACCAATAAGGAGAAATCCTTATCGAAAAGCCCCCTCTTTCCTGGGAACAACCTGGTTGTTAAATATTGTGAATTATAATATTCATGATTAATAAGTTTGTGTTGATTAAAGATGAAGTTGATAGTTCCATTGTGTTGGAATTATTAGTGTTAGTGGAAATCGATATTTATTTCGATATTAATTGATGTCTGGAAGTTATACTGACTAGTCGGGTAATTAACCGGATAAATGAGAAATTAATTGCTATTAATTAACATGATTATAACTATTTGTTCACATGTGTGTACTATTAATTCACATTCTTGTACTATTAGGGGAGTTGGTGCAAGATTGATAATACTTGCATGACTAAGTTAAAAATGGAGGTATAGATGGAGGTATTATACTGTAATTCATATTTTCACATGTCTAGAACTATTGATTCACATAATTTACTATTGATTCACATTATTTACTATTAGGGGAGGTGGTGCAAGTTTGATAATACTTGCGGGACTAAATTAAAATGAAGAAAAGAGGAAGGTATTATATTTGTAATATTTTGAACCCCAAAACGTGCAATTATCGAAACTATATTTTCCTATAAATAGAAGCTCATTCTTCCTTCATTTCTCACCAATTCACAAAAGCTATAAAGCAATTATTATAGAGAGAAATTATAGAGAGAAAGAAGAAGAAGTTTGCTACCTCACTATTTCAAAGATCCAGCTTTTTTCTAAGGTAAGGGTATTATTCTTCGTATTCATGAAGAGAGTTATTTTCTTTCAATACTGTAAAGGGTTGTTATTCCATTCTTTATTATTATATTGAAATAACTTTATCTATAATGGCACCGCATACATGGTGAAATTCTTACATTATTCCATTCTTTATTATTCATTGAATAACTCATCTGTGCGGCCTATCACATACCGGTGAATTACATTGTTATTCCATTCTTTATTATTACGTTAAAATATCCTGTCTGCGTCGATTACGCATGACCTGGTTCCTTTCTTTATTATTACTCGTTGAAATATCCCATGCATGCGGATTACATACATGACTGGTTCCATTCTTTATTATTACGTTTGGAATATCACATGCATGTAAGTAAATTACGCATGACACGGTTCCATTCTTTATTATTCTATTGGGAATAACTTTTGCATCTGCATGCGGTCTATCGCATGCATGGTGAATTCTTCTATTATTTCATTCTTTATTATTATGTTGGAATAACCTATCTATGTGGATTACCGCATGCATGGTGAATGATCCTTCGTATTCATTCTTTATTAAATTATGAAAATGATCTGTCTACGTGGATTACCACATGGCGGGTAAAAATCCATTTGTAGTTTCATATATTCTATTATACTCGTATGAGATATCATTTCTTTTGTACTCGTCGTGGAATATCATTTTATTTGGTATTTTTCTTTTACGAGTTATTATTCATGGGTTACTATTCACCCAGTTACTATTCACCCAGTTACTATTCACTCGGGTATTCGGGGAACTTTTCGTGTCGGAGTATTATTCACGAGTTTCTATTCACGGGTTACTATTCACCCAATTACTATTCACTCTAGTATTATTCACTCGGGTATTCGGGGAACTTTTCGTGTCGGAGTATTATTCACGAGTTTCTATTCACGGGTTACTATTCACCCAAAAAATATATTTCTTTTCTGTCCAAATTATTTTTCGTACAAGAATATTATTCTTGAATTTTACTCTACAAAGCAGTATCATGTTGACAATTTGGACGTTATTGATTCCTGGATAAATTAAATTATAAATCTTTAAAATTTATCCTTGAACTTGTTTAATTGAATTATTATGTCATTGTCATCATCCTCATGCTTATATTGTGATGAAATTCATCTTTGGCTTACGTGCATAGATGGATTTGGTATGATTATGACCAGGGATTATTCGGTATAATCATGACCGTAATGTGACGAATGATGTGGTGAAAATCCTCAGTGGCCTGTAGTGCATTGATGGACAGTTTTTGGTATGATTATGACCAGAGATTATTCATTATAATCATGACCATTGATGATTACATTAATATCCTTGGCCGTGGTGCAGGGATGATTCGATTTTATTTATTAAGCTGAGTCTCAGCGATAAAGTTGATGAAAAACTTTTTAAATCATAGAAGATAGTAGATTTTATGCTCTACTTGACTCTTCTAATGGATTATTTATTCCGCTGCAGTTGTTGATTTAAAACTTGTTGTCTATTGTATTCTATTAGTTGTTATACTGTTGAAGGCTAAGGATAATTTATTCTGCATTATCTTAGTCATAATATTTCTTACTGGGTTAGTTGAGCTCACCCTTTCTTTCACCGTTTCTCTTGTGAAATGAGAATATAGTTTGGGACTTAGTCGGGGAACGGATTGATGGTCCAGATGGTTGTTTTAGTAGTCCTCACTATTCTATGAAATAGTGTGATAATAATTGTAATTAGGACTTCATTGAGTATGGATATTGTCTAGAAGACGATATCCGTGTTAAAACTCTCAGCTACATTTTGTCGTATTTTTTACATGACAGTTGTGTAATTAAGTTGTATTTGTATTTTGTACCATGTATCTGGCGACTCAAGATGGGTGATGTATACCTATGTTGGGGGCGTCACAGGAACACACTGGAATTACGCGCCCCAGCGCCAATTCCGGCGCATTAGCACCAATTGTTGCACCCCAGCGCCATTGTTCCTCGAGCCGCAGCGCCGAGCCCTTCTTATAGAGTCGCGTCGTAGTGCGACCTCCAGTCTCTTTAGCCCTACGTGGTGCTGTAGCGCCACTTGTTACTCTAATGCTCGCGCCGCAATGCGAGCTCCGGTGTCCAGGCAGTAAAGAGGCTTTAAATGACCTAAGGAGAGAGAGGGTTGATATACTTAATATTAGCCGCCTGCGATAGAAATTTCAGAGAGAGCGTAGCTTAGAAATATTTATTACAGTCTTAAATTCTTAGAAGAGAAAGAAGCTATGCTTCAAAGGAAGAAGAGTTATTGCATCCGACACAAGTTCAGTAGCTACGCAGTGAAGAGAAGATATGGAGGAAGAACACTTCAAACAGGGGTTTTCTTATTCCAAATCTCCCATTTATTTGTGTATTAATGATAATATTGAATGTATTGGAAATGTGTGTTAGTACCATAGATATGAACTAACTCCATTTTTAGGATTGCAATGTAACCTTTTGTTTAGCTTAATTAACTTTCTCTCCTATTTTATATAATGAATCATTTTGGAATGGGTTGTTGTATTTTGTATTTTATGACTGATTGCTTAACAGAGAAATTGGTATTGATAATAATGGAAATTGATAAATGGATGTTATTATCTATCTTTAAATACAACAACACCTGTTATGACCATGCCAATGGAATGTGTGCATAACTGCTAATAGGATAGACATATCCCTATTTGCCTTGTGTGGCCTTGAGACTTAGCTTATTGACCTTGGCCTAGTTATTTTCACCAATAGACATATTGTGATGTATCTGGCTAGGGATGTGCATTTGACCTTCGACAAAAGCTTATGCGTATTTACTGTTCTCGATTGACCATTCCTTGATTCGTTTGTAATTTGGAGAGGTGGGAGATTAGGCGACGCATTAGGGGAGTTGTAGTCCTATCTTGACTTCCTAGCACAACTACTTCTCTTATTCTTATAGTTGTAATCACATAGCGTAACCAACCATCTTGTTTCAATTGTTTAGATGAGATAAGTAATGACTTTACCTTAGCAATTATTTTCTCTTAAGACTTTGTCCTCGTGGGTTCAACACTCAACTTTCATATATTACTTGTGGATCACAGATATTAACTCTTCTAGCGATTTAGCAATAATAAATCGATCAACAAGTTTTTTAAGCGCCATTCTTGGAACTTAGTATTAATTGTTTTTCAATATTAAAACTAAGTCATTACGATCTTACTTTAAACCGATTCTTGTGTTTAAATCTCTTTTCAGGTAGTATTCATTGTGTATGCCACCTCGAAAGGGTCGGAACATATTACCTCTCGATCCCGAGATTGATAGAACATACGGACGACTGCGGAGAGAAAAATCTGAGGACATACCTGCTCCTATCAAAATGGCTGAGGAACTTCAGAAATCTTTGAGGGAGTACGCTATGCCTCATATCGACGATCTCCAGGCGAGCATTCTCAGGCCCGCCATCCAAGCTAATAATTTTGAGATCAAGCTGGGCACCATTCAAATGTGCACCAATATTCAGTTTGGGGGACTACCGAATGATGATCTCAATGATCACTTAATCAATTTCGTGGAGATCTATAACACATTTAAATGCAACAGAGTGTCTGACGATGCCATCAGACTCCGGTTGTTTCCATTCACCTTAAGGGAAAAAGCCAAGAGCTGGCTACATTCATTATCGTCAGGATCCATCACCACATGGGCTGACTTAGCACAGAAGTTCGCGATGAAGTTTTTTTCGCCCGCCAAAACAGCTTGGCTCAGGCATGATATCACTTCTTTTGTCCAGTTCGAATCAGAATCCTTGTACAACTAGTGGGACCGATTCAAGGATCTTCTAAGGAAATGCCCTCACCATGGTTTGCCAGAATGGCTTCCTATCCAGACCTTTTATAATGGGCTATCCGAATCAACTCGTTCTAGTATTGATGCCGCGTCTGGAGGAGTCTTCATGGCTAAACATCACACAGCAGGGTACGAACTAGTGGAAACAATGGCGGCCAATAATTATCAATGGCCGAATGATAGGCAAGCCCCTAGAAGAGCAGCGGGGGTATATGAGGTTTACTCGTTCACATCGTTAGCGGCTCAGGTTGCAGCGCTAATGAAACGGCTAGACACCATGGGACCATTAGCAGTGCAGAATGTGCAAAGTGTCGTAGTCCAGTGTGAGTTATGTCAAGGGAGCCACCCTACTGATCAGTGTGCAATAAGCCTGAGTCAGTTCAAATTGTTTCCAACTATGGGCGGAAATAAAATGTTAATTTTCCCACTTATTACCACCCGGGCTTGAGAAATCATCGCAACATCTCTTGGGGCAACAACAACAACAACAACCCCAATCAAGCACAACCTTCATCCACCAGGCCGAATTATTCTAACCCTCTGGGTTTTCAATCTCAGAATCAATACAATCCACAACCGCAGAACTCTCAAAATCAGTTCCACCATCCACCACCTCAACAGGAGAGGAAACCTAGCTTGGAAGACCTCCTGTCGAGGTATATTGCCCATAATGAAACAAGGAGTAACAATCAAGAAACCTCCATTCGGAATCTTGAAGTACATATGGGACAATTAGCCACTGCTTTAAACAGTCGTCCACAAGGCACATTTCCTAGTGACACTGATGTCAACCCGAAATGGGAAGGCAAAGAACAATGCAAAGCAGTGACACTCATAAGTGGGCGGATTACTAATGATCAAGGTGGAGAGAGTTCTCCAATGGAAGATGAAGTTACTGAAATGGAACCTGTAGTGGAGCAGAATAGTGAGAAAGCTGGGGATGAGGAAAGTACTCAAGTTAGCCCTACAACACCAACCCCTCCAATGAGTAAAGTCAATCCTCCTCTCCCTCAGTTGCCTTTTCCCCAGCGTATGCAGAAACAAAAGCTGGACAAGAAGTTTTCTAAATTCCTGGAGGTATTCAAGAGGCTTCACATAAACATCCCATTTGTGGAGGTATTGGAGGGAATGCCTATGTATGTCAAATTTATAAAGGACATTTTATCTAAGAAGCGAAAAATGGGGGATTATGAAATAGTGGCGCTGACAGAGGAGTGTAGTTCCATCCTACAAAATAAGCTTCCACAGAAGCTAAAAGATCCAGGAAGCTTCACAATTCCTTGCACTATCGGGGACCAATTCATTGGCAAGGCACTATGTGATCTAGAGGCTAGCATCAACTTGATGCCTCTGTCTATATATAAGAAGCTGGGCCTAAATGAAGCCAAACCTATAAGTGTCACGTTACAATTGGCTGATAGATCTCTTACGTACCCGAAGGGGATAGTAGAGGATGTTCTTGTCAAGGTTGACAAGTTCATATTCTAAACTGACTTTATTGTCCTAGATTTTGAAGAAGACAGGGAAGTCTATATAATATTGGGCAGGCCATTCTTGGCGACCGGGAGGACCCTAATTGATGTACATAAAGGGGAATTAACAATGAGGGTACAGGATCAAGAAGTAACGTTCAATGTCTTCAGATTGATGAAATATCCTAATACTCCTAAGGACTACTTCCAAATTAATACGATTGATAATTCAGTGAGGGAAGTGTTCTCAGAAACTTGCATTAAAGACCCTTTGGAAGAAACATTGATAGGGACTAGTACTACGGAAGAGCCCACACATGTGGAATGTGCTAAGTGGCTAGATGAACCCCAAAGATCCAAACAATTCCAACGACAATTTGAGTCTCTAAATGATGATGAGGCGTCAACTTCCAAGGCTCAGTCATCGATCATAGAACCTCCAGTCCTGGAATTAAAGCCATTTCCAAATCACCTAAGGTATACTTACTTAGGGGACTCATCCACTTTACCTGTGATAATTTTTGCTTCTTTAACCGAGAGCCAGGAAGACAAGTTGTCGTTAGTGCTTAAGCAATACAAAACGGCCCTGGGGTGGTCCATTTCTGATATTAAAGGGATTAGTCCAACACTATGCATGCACAAAATATTACTGGAAGAAGGGTCTAAGCTGTCCATTGAACATCAGTGGCGGTTAAACCCCATCATGAAAGAGGTGGTTCAGAAGGAGATTATAAAATTGCTAGATGCTGGAATCATTTACCCTATTTCTGATTGTCCTTGGGTCAGTCCTATCTAGTGCGTGCCGAAGAAGGGTGGAATGATTGTAGTTCCCAACGAAAATAGCAAGCTAATTCCAACCAGAACGGTGACTGGATGGAGGGTGTGTATGGATTACAGGAAATTAAACAAATCCACCTGTAAGGACCACTTTCCTCTTCCATTTATTGATCAAATGCTCGATAGACTTGTTGGGCATGAATTTTATTGTCTGCTGGATGGTTACTCTGGGTATAATCAGATCTCAATTGCTCCTGAGGATCAGGAGAAAGCTACTTTCATGTGCCCCATATGGGACGTTTGCATTTCGTAAAATGTCTTTTGGGTTGTGCAACACTCCTGCTATATTTCAGCGATGCATGATGTCTATTTTCTCTGACATGGTTGAAAAGACCCTAGAGGTCTTCATGGACGACTTCTCAGTATTCGGGAGCTCATTTGATAACTGCCTGAGAAATTTGACTGTCGTTCTCTACAGATGTGTTGAGACTAAATTAGTCTTGAATTGGGAAAAGTGCCACTTCATGGTTGAGGAGGGCATTATTCTAGGCCATCGGGTTTCTGCTGGCGGCATTGAGGTTGATAAGGCAAAAATTGATGTTATTAATAACCTTCCACCGCCGACATCAATAAAAGGGATAAGGAGTTTCCTTGGGCACGCCAGATTTTATAGGAGGTTTATCCAGGACTTCTCACGGATAACTAAACCGCTGTGTACACTATTGGAAAAAGACGTGCCTTTCCAATTTGATGAAGCCTGCCTAAATGCTTTTGAATTATTAAAGGAAAGACTTGTCTCGGCTCCTATTATTGTTGCCCCTGACTGGAGTTTCCCTTTTAAGCTAATGTGCGATGTAAGCGATTTTGCTATAGGGGCGGTTCTAGGCCAACGAAGGGAGAAGGTATTCCACATAATATACTATGCCAGCAAGACTTTAACCGATGCTCAGCTGAATTATACTACCACTGAGAAGGAGCTGCTAGTAGTAGTCTATGCGATTGATAAGTTTTGTTCCTACCTCATAGGAACGAAGGTGATCGTCCACACTGATCACTCAGCAATCAAATACTTGGTTGAAAAGAAAGATACAAAGCCAAGATTGATAAGGTGGGTCTTGCTTCTCTAAGAGTTTGATTTAGAGATCCGAGACAAGAAGGGGACATAAATTTATATAGCTGATCACTTATCAAGGTTGGAAAACACCCCGCATTTGGGAGATGCTGAAAAGGCCATCAATGACTTCTTCCCGAACGAACAATTTTTTTTCATCAAAAGCAAAGCCCCGTGGTATGCGGACTTTGCAAATTTTGTCGCTTACCAAGTGCTTCCTCGAAACCTAAGCTATCAACAGAGGAAGAAATTCTTAACAGATGCCAAGAAATATTTGTGGGATGAGCCCTTCTTGTTTAAGCAGTGTTCTGATCAAATTCTATGAAGATGCTTGCCAGATGAAGAAATTGAAGATGTGCTACATCACTGCCATTCTTCAAATTATGGAGGTCACTTTGGGGGTCAAAGAACTGTAGCTAAGGTGCTTCAGTCTGGATTTTACTGACCCACCCTATTCAAAGATGCACACACATATGTGTTGCACTGCGATAGATGCCAAAGGGTGGGAACTATTTCGAGAAGGCATGAATTGCCCTTGCAGAATATCCTCGAAGTGGAACTTTTTGATGTCTGGGGTATTGACTTCATGGGTCCATTCCCGTCCTCCTACAACAATCTCTATATTCTTGTGGCAGTGGATTATATCTCCAAGTGGGTTAAAACAATTGCCTTGCCGACTAATGATGCAAAGGTAGTGCTTCAGTTCCTTAAGAAAAACATTTTTACTCATTTTGGCACGCCTCAGGCTATTATCAGCGATGAAGGGTCACATTTTTGTAACAAATACTTCGAAGCCCTTCTAGCTAAGTATGGGGTGACCCATAAGATAGCCACTGCATATCATCCACAGACTAGTGGCTAAGCCGAGATTTCCAATCAAGAAGTGAAACGAATCTTGGAGAAGATTGTTAACCCCAATCACAAGGACTGGTCAAAGAAGCTCGACGATGCCTTATGGGCTTACCGCACAGCTTACAAAATGCCTATCGGAATGTCTCCATATAGGCTTGTCTATAGTACGGCGTGTCATCCTCCAGTAGAGTTGGAGCACAATGCTTATTGGGCTATTCATAAGCTTAACTTTGATTTAGAAGTAGTCGGTGAGAAATGACTCTTGCAACTCAATGAATCAGATGAGTTTCATCTGCAAGCATACGAAAACGCTTAGTTGTATAAGGAGAAAACAAAGAGGTGGCACGATAAAAAAATCCTCGAAAGAAATTTTGAGCCGGGTCAAAAGGTTATTCTCTTCAACTCCCGTATGAAGTTATTCCCAGGAAAATTAAAGTGCAAATGGTCGGGGCCATTCACGGTGGCCAAGGTGTATCCGTATGGGGAAATAGCGGTTGAGGACCCCAATTTTGACAAAACCTTCAAGGTTAATGGTCAACGCTTGAAGTATTACTAGGGCGGTGAGGTAGACCGGTAGAACACCTCCATTACATTGGGAGACCTGGTGTAAGACGGGATAATAGTCAAGCCGAAGACTCTAAATCAAGCGCTTAATGGGAGGCATCCCCAACTTAGTATCAAACAAATTGCTTTTATTTTTAGTAACTTCAGTCTTCTTTCAGTAGTCTTTAGTTACTGTATGTAGTTCTTAGTATAACCTGTAGTCTGTATAGTGCATGTATGTTAGTATGTGTTTAAGGGCTTTCAGTAGTTAGAACTTGTGAATATTGTGTATTTATGTTTTTGTTGTGTGATTGCTGATATGAGAATTTGACCTGTGTAGGATTGCCTAATTCAGTATGAGAAGCTGCCACTCTGCGTCGTGGTGCCAAGTTTTATGTTGTTATTATTCGCACTTGAATGCCACATTCATGTCAGCAGCTCGCGGAAGCACGGAGGGCATTCAGAAACATTAACCCCTATGCGGTATAAAAGAACTCTTCGGCCAAGATGATATACATCAGAACTCGCGCCAAAGACACGTACTCGGTCTTAAGAACGCCAAGGCCTATTCGACACACATCAGAATTTAAGCAATGCGCCATGGGCCCAACCTTGTAGATACCCATACCACATGGCCACAAAGGGAGATTGCATACTTAAAATCACGCCGCAGTGCTAAGTACCATACTAAGATTCAGGGCAATAGCCAGAGTGGGTTTGACCTCAATCTAGCAGCCATCAAGATGTTTTTGTTGTTTAAATGAGGTGTTTCACTTAAATTACAGAGTTAATTCTTCTCTCTCCTCTTATATCAGTTGCACCTTACCCATTTTCCTCTCCAAGCGACGCCATCTCCTCTCCCCAGAGCTGTTAGGGAACCAACTGTCGGCCGTTTCTTACCGTTTGGGTGCCCAACCGTCCTTTCAGTTGCACTGTTGACCGTTGCCTCCGTTCACGCATTCCCTCTTTAAAAGCCAAGCAAGGTTTGGTGTTTTGTTATACTCTTGGCTTGCACCGAAAAATTACTTATAGAGCGTGCCTTTAGATTATTTTTGCAAATCAATTATGGCTTCTAAGTATCCTCGAACCAGTATTGGTCCCCCTCCTCTATCTTCTTCCCGAACCCCTGTTACGGCTTGGGATGCCGTCAAGTTTCCATCTGAAGAGGCTTATAAGCGCTATACTCAAAAATTTTTGTTGCGTAGTCTTGTGCCTGAGTGAGGGCCACATGAATGCTATGATTATCACCATGAAATGGGTGCATTTTACCAAGCCGAAAGAATCCACCGTGGTAGCGGTGGTGAAAGAGTTCTACGCCAATGCCATTGATGATGGCCCTCCGGCTTTTCCAGTGAGGGGAAAGCTAATCCAATTCGATAGCCGTGCGATTAATGCAGTCTATGGAACTCCAAATTATGATAGTTACGATTATCGAGAAGTTGGGATTCAAAGTTACAACATTGACGAAATTATTAGTAAACTCTGTAAGCCCGGGACTGCTTGGAAAACTAATGAATATCATTGTGAAAGGACATCATTCCCGTAGCAGGCTTTAAGCAGGTATGATAAGGCTTGGTATTCATTTATTTGTTCCAATATCATGCCTACACGTCATTTAAGTGATGTAACTCGGCAAAGGGCAATTCTGCTCTATACCATAGTTACGGGCTTAAAGGTCGATGTAGGGGTATTGATCAACGAGTCCATCAAGAAGGCTATAAAGATCAATGTTATGTCTGGCCTCCCACACCCATCTCTTATTACCCTGTCGCCAATGTTTGTCATTGATCATCATCTCATAAGTCGCTATGCAGTCTGGGAAGGGGCGCCACCGCATCCTTGAGGAGAGGGCTATTTTCCAGCACCTCCACTGCCACCATCTAGTGATCCCACGCAATCCAATGAAGTGGGTACCTCTACTTAAGTGCCTGAGCCTCCATCATTTGAGACGGTTCCTCCTGGGGCCCTCGCAGAAATCCTAAACAGCCTAAATTTTTTACACTACAAGGTAGACACTATCGCCTAGTGGCAGAGCCAATTCCACCATTACCATGTAGAGTTTGCAAACACACTCGCCAATATTCATGCTGCTCAGGGGGGCGAGGACGCTAATTTCATGCCTTTCCCATTTCACGCACCTCCAATGTATGCTCCTTATCCGCCACAATTTTTGCCTGCTGAGGGAGCCCGCACTGATGAGCCAGTAAACGTGGAGGATGATGGTGATGATGAAGATCTTAAGGTGGTCGGCGATGATGATGATCTTGATCTTGATGGTGATGAAGGCGGTGATGCTCTTGATGTTTGAAGATGAAATCTAGAGGCCAGTGAGGACACTGGCCAAATTGCATGTTTGGGGGGAGGAATTCCTTTTATTTATATTATATATGAATTATGTTAGTTATTAATATTTAAACTGCTATGTTTATGGTGTGAGGATTTGAGAGTGGATCATTTGGGCTGAATAGCCCCAGACTGTTATTTAACTATGTTTTTATTATGTTTAAATATTATTGTGATTATTGCTTTTTATGTTGTGATTGGGTTATTTTGGATGCATGCTTTGCATAGTAGTTTTTAAATTTATATATGAATGCATGTTTTTGGTGGTTTATCTTATGTTTATAATTATTATCCTTTTGGGATTGCATATTTGGGGATATTTAACACTGATCATCGGTATAGTTAAAGCCATTTATTATGGCTTTGCCCTACTTTGACCCTATCTTGACAAGGGTACTTTAAAGTTATAGTTTTTGCCTATTACATGTTGTTTAACCCTAACCCCCCGTCTCTAACTGTTTATATGCTGGGTTAGGATAGTTTAGGTTTTGATTGTGGTCGATGAAAAGCTCCAGATTATTATATTATTTTCTTAGAGTAGTGTCAAATTTATGTGAACTTGGGGCGTGTTAATTAGACAAATCGAGACTATTTTGGATCCATCCTATTAGTGAGCACTGACCAATCGTCGTTTCTAGTTATGTGTCCAGATTTAGGTTGTCTATTTATTATGTTGAAAATTTATATGCTATTAAAACTCTGTTGATTTCAAGGTAATAAAAGACTTAGACATTTTTACACTTTCGGGTCTATAGTTCTAAAAAAATATATTTAATAATAGCAGTCCTGCGGTGGGTCAAGATGGAGAGTGGAAAAGCACTCGCCCATAAACGTAGGGTAGTAAAATCTATTGTGGACTTATGTTGATTACGTGGCCTTTGTTGCTTGAGTTATTAGATTCATAGGGATGTTTTACACCTAGTGCCCTAAAGTCTTTTGGCTTGGGAGTCATTGATCGAAAGCTCGCTAATGAGTGCTCTGTTTAGCCTAAAAGTAATCAAGTACTGTTTGAGTCGGGATTTACTTCATATTTATAGAACCTTTCGATCCTTTCTTGTTATGCTTGTTATTTATGTGGGTTGCATAGTAAGCTTATTGGTTATCATAATTGACTGTGTGATCTTGATTTGGGTCATAGCTAGTTAAGATATTTGGTCTGCACACACACAGAGAATGGATCGATTACAGTCTCATGTTTATTAATAGACATTAAGCCCTCGTTTGTATGCGTTTTGACCTATTCTCAGAGGATGTTTATGATTATGCTTAGAGGCCATAATATTAGTCTATAGGATTAGTCTTCATTCGTATCTTGCAATAATGGGTATGGATGTCTGTTAGTTCGCTTGAGGACAAGCAAAAGCTTAATTTTGGGGGTATTTGATGACTGGGATTTATACATATGAATCAGATCCTTTGTGGCTTAAGTTGTTTCCTATTTTTAGTCTTTTAGTTAGCTTTTATTTATATTCTATTATTATTATGTTTAAGTTCTATCATGCAGGGCTTTACAGAGCTTTTCCAGCTTTCAGGGGCTCAATGGTCATTTTTTGACTTTTGTCTTTGTAGCCTTATTTTCTATATATGAAACACACTGGAATTCGGTGTCGCAGCGCCAAAGATCACATAGAGAGTCGCGCCGCAGCACCACTCTACATTGGAACACATTGGAATTATGTGCCCCAACGCCATTGTTCCTCGTGCCGCAGCGTTGTTCCCTTCTTAGAAGTCACGCCGCAGCGCGACCTCCGGTCTCTTTAGCCCTACGTGGCACCGCAGCGCCACTTGCTACTCTAATGCTTGCGAGCTCCGGTGTCCAAGCAGTAAAGAGGCTTTAAATGACCTAAGGAGAGAGAGGGTTGATATACTTAATATCCTGCGATAGAAATTTTAGAGAGAGTGTAGCTTAGAAATATTTATTACAGTCTTAAATTCTTAGAAGAGAAAGAAGCTGTGCTTCAAAGGAAGAAGAGTTATTGCATCCGACACAAGTTCAGTAGCTACGCAGTGAAGAGAAGATTTGGAGGAAAAACACTTCAAACAGGGGTTTTCTTATTCCAAATCTCCCATTTATTTATGTATTACTGATAATATTGAATGTATTGGAAATATGTGTTAGTACCATAGATATGAACTAACTCTATTTTTAGGAATGCAATGTAACCTTTTGTTTAGCTTAATTAACTTTCTCTCCTATTTTATATAATGAATCATTTTGGAATGGGTTATTATATTTCGTATTTTATGACTGATTGCTTGACAGAGAAATTGGTATTGATACTAATGGAAACTGATAAATGGATGTTATTATTTATCTTTAAATACAACAACACCTGTTATGACCATGCCAATGGAATGTGTGCATAAACTGCTAATAGGATAGGCATATCCCTATTTGCCTTGTGTGGCCTTGATACTTAGCTTAATGACCTTGGCCTAGTTATTTTCACCAATAGATATATTGTGATATATCTGGCTAGGGATGTGCATTTGACCTTCGACGGAAGCTTATGTGTATTTACTGTTCTCAGTTGACCATTCCTTGATTCATTTGTAATTTGGAGAGTTAGGAGATTAGGTGACGCATTAGGGGAGTTGTAATCCTATCTTGACTTCCTAGCACAACTACTTCTCTTATTCTTATAGTTGTAATCACATAGCATAACCAACCATCTTATTTCAATTGTTTAGATAAGATAAGTAACGACTTTACCTTTGTAATTATTTTCTTTTAAGACTTTGTCCTCGTGGGTTCGACACTCAACTTTCATATATTACTTGTGGATCACGAATGCTTACGCACGATTTATCAATAGCAAAATTGATCAACAAAAGGTCAGGTTAGTTTTGTTATAGTAGCAATTTATTATATGACCAAATGGGTGGAGGCGAAGCCACTTAGGTTTGTTAGTTCCTAGTAGGCACATAATAGATCTAGAAGGTGGGGGGGTTTGAATAGATCCTTGAAATTTCAAACACTTTTCCTGTTTATTTTGTTATGCTAATGAATTAGCATATGACAAACATAAGAATCTTTTCAAGCACAGCGGAATAAGTAAAATATCCCCTTCATTGATATATTCATAATCATACATACATTGTTCTTAGAATTAGTTAAGTCATAAGCAGTTAATACATACATAACAGTTATAGTAGTTAAGGACATAATGTAAATGACAGAATGTAAAAGACAAGAGATTTTAAGTGGTTCAGAGACTCAAGCTCCTAATCCACTCTTCTGCTTTCAACTAGCAGGATTTCTACTAAGGAAAGGCAGTACCCTGAATCACTAAGATTCCTTCAAGGCCAATAGCCTTGGTACTTCAGTTTACTAAGAACTCTTCAAGGCCAGCAGCCTTGGAACTTCTCTAGTTCCCTAGGAACTTTTCAAGCCCAGCAGGCTTGGAACTTCATTTAGCCCCTTTGGACAAGGACCCCTCAGGCCCTGGTTTCTTGTTGTTGTAGTTATGGTTGTTGTTGGTGCTGAGCTGCTAAGATGTCTTTAAGCTTGACCATCTTATGTACTTAGCAGCTTGGCGTAGTCCTCTTGGCATTTTTCTTGAAGTCTGGACTACATCTTCTTTGGTGTAGCTGATCTTTACTCTTTTCTGCTTATCTTCATCTGATGTCAGCTGTGCATCATCACTATCTGGATTTGCTAAGTCTCTGAGCCTTTGGTAGACTTCGTCTGGCACTTAGAAATTCCTGAACCCTTCTTGAATGCTTTGCAGACATGATTCGGCTCTCAGCTTAGCTGCCATCTTTAATGGCATTTTCATCTTTGTTGAGTGAAGCTCTAGTCTGTTTAAGTCCTTCTTCAGAGCTGCTTCATTTCCACCTATGCAATCTCACTGTCATTGAGACTTATTTTGTTATTCTCTGATGGAACTCATAGAGTCAACAATATTATTCCAACAACTCAACGATTCTGCAACCTTGCAATCATCAACAAATCTTGATCTTTGAAGCTCTGTTGATTTATACTCCTTCCCAATCTTCACGTTGGAAAGTAGCCATTAAAATCTTTTTGAATTGCTTCACAGATCTCGAGTTATTTGGTGTAGACTGCAGATGTGACATGACATCCCCTTTTCTAACTTTCTAATACTACAGTCTACTATTTCACCTACCTTGTCAGAGATGTCACTTTGATGTCTCGGGCAGGAAGTTAACTTTATTTCCTCCTTATGATTTCTCGATCAGAGGTTGTCCTTTTGCATCGATGCTCTCAATAAACTCTATTTGACCATCAATCTTCAGATTGAACCGTTGCCAATGCTTCATCCTTTAGATGATCGAACTCTACGATTCTGATGCATATCTTCTTGGACTTGATCGTAGTGTCTAGTTGACAGGTAGAGACAACACTACGATCTTGAAGAGTGTTGATTGGATCTTTAATGTAGAACATATCTTCCTTCTCTTGTGCAGTACTTCAACACTTCTGTTTGCTTCGACTGATCTCAGATACTGATGGCTTGACTCTTTATTCTAGCCCCTTCTGAATAGCAAGACACTTTAGATTTGTGGTGTGTCCAACTCGCTTTCTCCTTGTGATCTCTCATTCACTTATCATCAATGGACTGACCCAATGCTTAATCACTTTAGCCTTATTCTTCAGAGGCTGACCAGTATCTTTGTGTACACTCCATCAGTTCCTTCTTTAATTGGAAAACACTACGATCCTGGTTGCTTTTAAGATCGTCGTCTTCTATTTATTTGATTCAATGCCATCGCACTTGATTCTCGACTTCCTTTAATTAGTTATCAAGTCTTTTTTCTCGATCAACTTATGGAAGACTTCATCTCGAATGGCTTCATAACTCAATCTTAATGTTGATTGAGTTGGTACTTAGGTCTTCTGTTAGCTTACATGCCATTCGTAGATTGCTCTCTAGTTTCCTTTAGGTGGGATGTATCTTTACAGTACCTACCAGAGGCTTCTTTCCTTTGGATATTCTAGGAGTGCTCAATTGTTGAGAATCGTGTTTGCTCTACGATTCTACCTTGGCGTTGTGAGCACATCTGTTGAAGTCTCAGTTCTACACTCTATGATTCAAATTTCTACCATCAAGTGATTCACTACGACCACGAGATCGATCTTGACACTCTACGATTTACTCGCTTGTGTGCTTGTTGTCTTCATCCGATCTTGCTCAACCACGATCTCGCCTCGATCGATCAAGAGACTCTACGACTCTGAGTGTAGTCTACGATTCTTGACTTGGCTTCGACATCGTGAGACTCTAAGACTACGAGTGTAGTCTATGATTCTTGACTTGGCTTCTAGCAGAGATGCTCGGTAGGCTCATGGCAAAATCAGTCTCTCACGATTCTCAACATGACTTCCTCAAAGAACTACTGGCTCGAGGAAGTTCTTCTCGACACACTACGATCCTTCTTCGTCTCTCGGCAGCGCTCACTTAACTCCGAGATCTACTGTCTTGCAGACTATAATTCTGCCTCAACAGCTCTCGAGTTTTTCTTGACTCTCCTGGCAGACTACGATTTCTGGTGTAGTGCTCGACGATCAGACAAGCCTATCTATTACATCTTAAGATCAACCTAATAAGCTTGATCTTTCTATATTTATAGTCCTTGTACATTATTTTTTTTTAAAGACTTTATAAAGCTGTTTTGCTTATGTAGGATCAACCTAACACATTTGATCAATTCATTCTAAGTCCTTGTACATATGTTTCTATTCTCTATCAAAGGACTTTCTGACACTTTTCTTAATGCAAGCATACTTGCATATTCATTCATATATATATATATATATATATATATATATATATATATATATATATATATATATATATATATATAATTAAATCATATATAAATAGGAATATCATTCACATGCTTATTCCTGACAATCTCCCCCTATTTGATTATGACAAAAATAATAAGTGCATATGTATGTTATGAATGAATCTTATATACAGTGAGCAACTGTATTTCTAAAATAGATAATCATGAATGGCATTGATAATAATGTGGAATTATACAAGCTATGACACTCTACATCCTGGATCCAGAACATACCTAACTAGTTAGAGATGTACCTATTTGGCTCCATGTGTGTCTTCCAGGATGTCTGTTAATCAGCTACTCATCTACTTGATTTTCTTGCTCCTGCTCCCCCTGGGATGTTGACTTCATTTCATTTTTGTTTGCTGGCTCCCCCTCAAACTTTTCATTCATGGGATCATCATCCTTTGGCTCCCCCTCAAATGATAACTCTTCTTCTGCTTTTGCTGTTGCTGCCTTCTTTTTCTTCTTCCTCACGGCCTTCTTATCTTTACTTCTTCTGCACTCCTTGTTCTTCCTTGAATGCCTCTTTCTATTCCTCTTTTTCTCCCCCTTTTTGTCATTAATCACTTGAGAGAGTTGTTTCATGTTGGACATAAGCTGCTACATCAGATAAAAGGAGTTACCAACTTCAATCTTGACTTCTTGTTGGCTCAGCTCAAGTTGCATGGAGAAAGATTGATTCAGGTTGTCAATCTTGTTGGAGAGGACTTAAAGTTGCTCTTCATTTTCCTTCTGATCATGTATGGCCTTCAGATAAATTTGATCTCTCTCTTTGATTCTGAGAGATACATCAGCCGTAGTGGCTTCAAGTCTGTCTTAAGCTGAATTATCTCCTGCTGCTTTCAACATCTTTGATTCTTCATTGATTTGAGATATCTTTTCAACCAGCTCATTAGAATTCTTCAATAGCTCCTTCTTCATGGAAATTTGGTCATCTGATTGGGCATCCTCTTGTTGAACACCAGATTGGGTTCTACGATTTTCATCTTTGGACAGATTTTCAAAAGCATTGAGAATCTGAACAATCGTTGAGTACCAATTGCTATTGGAGGATGATGGAATATCGGGTAACAGTGCTTGGGCAGAGAGAGGCTTCTCATTTTGGACTTGATCATTTTTAATGGTAGAGTGAAGGGACTCTACGATCAACTTGGACATGAACCTTCTGCCATCAGAACCCAGTCTATGATTATAGGGAATGTAGAGATTGCCAGCATGTTGGTAGATTTTGTAGTGAGGCTGGTCTTTGATCATCATGGTTGTAAACTTTTTTACCCTTGGGAAGTTCTATGACACCAGCTCCAGATTTGGAAACTGAGAGTAGCACCAGCTGAAGTAGCTCTCATCTCTATCAGTATGTGCTTTTAGCTAAGGCATCTACGGAAAGAACCATCTCATCAGAAGATCTTCAGAATTGTACAGTATTGTTGTGCAATCTAACTCCATATTTTTCCTATTGTGAAGCACCTCATCTGTGAGATCCCAAATTTTATGAAATGAAAGTATTTAATTTTCTTATAATTATTATGTTATTTAGTAAATGGTTAAATTGATAAAGGTTAAAGTTAAGGGTGATATTTGAAAATTTTACAAAGTAAGCAAGTTGATATAAAATATTCGTTGTATCGGGGAATATTTGATTGGTCAGGGAATATTCGTACGACGGCACAATCACTGGTGAACCCCACAACGGAAGTATTGTCGTAGTTAGAAAATGACATAAATATCTTTTTATAAAAATAACGGCGGAAGTTTTACCGTTAAACCGTTGAACTACCCGTAGTAAAAGTACAAGAATACGCGCGTGGTTGCATAGTAGCACACTACGGTATTGATTATTGATGCTTACGTAAAAGTCACTCAGTTATACTCAATTATTGCTACAAAGAATTGTTTGCATCATATCTCTCATATTATTGATTCAATTATTATCACAGTATCGTCTGCATAATATTTATTATTATTAAATCAATAATTGAGACGACAAAGTTATTCATATTATTATTTGTAATATTGACAATGTCTAGAAGTTCTTCCAAGGAGAGGTTTGGTCACCTAATTGCGCGCCAATAAGGAGAAATCCTTATCGGAAAGCCCCCTCTTTCCTGGGAACGACCTGGTTGTTAAATATTGTGAGTTATAATATTAATGATGAATAAGTTCATGTTTATTAAAGATGAAATTGATAGTTTTATTGTGTTGGGATTATTAGTGTTAGTGGAAATCGACATCTATTCTGATAATAATTGATGTTTAGAGGTTATATTGACTAATCGGGTAATTAATCAGATAAATGAGCAATTAATTTCTATTAATTCACATGCTTATAACTATATGTTCACATGTGTGTACTATTGATTCACATGCATGTACTATTAGGGTTGGTGGTGCAAGATTGATAATACTTGCATGACTAAATTAAAAATAGAGGTATAGATGAATGTACTATACTGTAATTAGTTTTTTCACGTGTATAGAACTATTGAGTCACATGATTGTACTATTGATTCACATGATATACTATTAGGGGAGGTGGTGCAAGTTTGATAATACTTGCAGGACTAAATTAAAAATGAAGGAAAAGATGAAGGTATTATACTGTAATATTTTGAGCCCCAAAACGTGCAATTATCGAAACTATGCTTTTCTATAAATAGAAGCTCATTCTTCCTTCATTCTCACCAATTCACTAAGACTCACAAGAGCAATTATAGAGAGAGAAGCTATATAGAGAGAAGCTATAAAGAGATAGAAGAAGAGTAGTCTGCTACTTCAGTACTCCAGTATCCAGTCTTCTTCTGAGGTAAGGGGTATTATTTATTTCATATTCTGAAGAGATATTATTTTTTGTAATCATATGAATATTATTTTCGTTCAATATTCATAAAGAATATTATCTTCGTTCAATATTCGTAGGAATATTATCTTCGTTAAATATTCGTTGGAATATTATTTTCGCTTCAAGGATGTTATTTTTGTTCAATATTCGCTGAAATAATATTTTCTTCCATACTACGTAGTATGTAAGTAATATTATTTCGCTTTGATTTTGAATTCTATACTCATTATGTTGAACTTTTGGCTTCTATACTCCATGAAATTAGTAGAATATCCTTGATATTTAAGCTTCATCCAAAGATCTTTCATGAAAATATTATTCGAACTTTCTTGATAATTATTGATATTTTCATGAACAAATCTATTCATGAGTTACTATTCACGGGTTACTATTCACCCAGTTACTATTCACTCAAATATTATTCACTCGGGTATTCGGGGCACTTTTCCTGTCGGAGTACTATTTACGAGTTACTATTCATGGGTTACTATTCACCTGAATATTATTCACTCGGGTATTTGGGGTACTTTTCATGTCGGGGTAGTATTCACAAGGTACTATTCCCGAAGTACTATTCATAGGGTACTACTATTCACCGTAAAAAAAATATTTCTTTTCTGTCCAAATTATTTTTGATACATGAATATTATTCTTGAATTTTACTCCACAAAGCAGTATCATGTTGACAATTTAGATATTTTTAAACTCTAGATAAATTTAAAGTCTTTAATATTTATCTTTAATTTTGTTTGATTAATGCGTATATCATTGTCATCATCCTCATGCTTATATTATGATAAAATTCATCTTTGGCTTACATGCAAAGATGGACTGTTGATTATTGGTTTTACAGTTGTATATCTTTGGCTTACATGCAAAGATGGACTTTTGATTATTGGTTTTACAGTTGTATATCTTTGGCTTACGTGCAAAGATGAACTATTGATTGATGAGTATCTTTGTTTTATGTGCATAGATGAACTGTTAATTTGTATGATTATGACCAAGGATCATTCGGTATAATCATGACCCGTAATGTTACAAATGATATGGTAAAAGTCCTCATTGGCCCGTAGTGCATTGATGGACAGTTGTTGGTATGATTATAACCAGGGATTATTCGGTATAATCATGACCATTGTTGAAAACACGAATATCCTTGGCCCGTAGTGCATGGATAATTCGTGGTCATAATACTAATGAATATCCTTGGTCGTAGTACAGGGATGATTCGATGATGTGAATTATTTATTAAGCTGAGTCTCGGCAATAAAATATTGATAATACACTTTTAATTCGTAGAAGATAGTAGATATCATGCTCTACTTGACTCTTCTAAAATACAATTGTATGTCTTTGTCTTGTAGTGCAAAGATGAATTGTTAATGAATAACTTTGGCCCATAGTGCAAAGATGAATTTATTAGTATGATTATGAACAAGAATTATGATTTGGTATAACCATGATTTTTGATGTTTCAGGTAAAGACAAGTGATGAAAATTATCTTCGTCCTGGGTGCGAAAAGGAATTTAGAATCACAATTATGATTGTGAGTTATTCACATGATTGTGGACAGGAATTATTGATTGATGTTACAGGGATAAAACATTGTTGGTGGACTTTTAACATGGAGTAGATAATAGACCTTATGGTCTATTTGACTCTTCTAATGGATTGATCGTTCCGCTGCTACTATGGTTGAAAAGTTTTATCATCTACCATATGTTCTAAATCTCTGATTTATTACTAACGAAGGCTATTGATAATTTAATTATCTTTAATCATGATATTCTTTACTAGGCTAGTTGTGCTCACCATTTTTGCTTCACATTTCCTTTCAGGTAATAAGAGTGTAGCTGGGTCGAGCGGGGGTAACAGGGGATTAGAATGGTGGTCTATAGCTGTTGAGGTTTCCCCTAAAACATTATGGAAATAATTTTATTGAGAATTTCATATAAGTGTGTCGTATTTTATACATCATTTTAACCGTTGATTTTGGTGAACCGAATAGAGAGAGGTGAACCCAACTTTGGAAGGGTGTTTGTCCACTATCATAAAAGATGTCTAATGATAGACGACTTCATGTTATCATAAGACAGGGTTGTGCACATGCACTTGCTGATTATATCTATGAGCACTACCTATATAATCTTGGAGTTTGGTTGAATTATAATTCTCAATTGGAGACAATGGAGATAATTATATATCAAGAGAAGACTCACCATTGGAAAGAACATGACAGTAATCTTCTCATTTTTCTTTGGGGTCTATTGGGTCAACCAAGGATAATTCTCGAGTCATATGATATATATCATAACTTAGATGCATGGCCTCCCATGTACGAAGGTTTCCTTGATCATTTTCCAAAGATTTTAGTTTCTAAAACAGTTATTGACTATACTTTTATGTAAAGTACCATTGTAAGGTGTTGTGGTCGAGGCACCATGAGAGTTACATATATTTGTATTAAAACTCATAGCTTATTTGTTGTCATACTCTACACGACAGTTCAATAGTTTTATAAATGAAGTTTATAATTGATTTCTGTAGTGTGATATCTGGCGACTCAGAATGGGTCGTGTGGACCTATTTTGGGGGCGTCACATCATCTGTAGTCATTCTTACAACTCGAAGTTGTTCATTTCCATGACTTATCTATCTTGTTGCTGGTTCAGCTGGTGGTTCATCAAAGACTTCCACCACTATTCTTCTGCTAATTCTTGTTAGAGATAGAACAGGATAGTCTGCTGGTTCCTTTGATTCCTGATTTGCAGAACCAGAATCTTTTCCCATTTCTTCACCTTCTGAACTTGAATCGTGTTGAATTCCTTTATCTGATTCATCAGTGAATCCTTCTTGTTGATTTTCATTACTAGTATCTTCTTCATCATCTTTTCCATTGGATTCAGACTCTTCATTACTAGTCCCACCTTCAAAACTTTTCTCCTTTGATTCAGAATCATCATCACTTACTTCAATGACTGTAGTAGAGTGATCACTTTTCTTCTTGGGGGCAAATTTAGCAAGTAGTCTGTATCTCTTTCTTCTCCTTGAGGGTTCAGCTATAGGAGAGTCAGACTGTTCTTCCTCTTCAGACTCTGAGGCCTTTGTATCATCAGGCAAACTTCCTTAACGTTCAGCATTGGTAGGGGCAAGTCCTTCTTCTTCCGAATCAACATCATTTGACTCATCATCTGGGCTTGTTGGAGCATTTGAATTTGGAGATGCAGTTGGGTCATCTTGTAGCTTTTCTTCATCATTAGAGTGAATGCTCTAAGAGTTAGCCATAGGGCTTGCATATTCTTTTTCATCAGCAGGGTTTGCATTTTCTTTCATGAATCCAGCTCCACCTTCATCGCTGGATTTGTTCTTTGGGGACTCAGTCTTAAGACCATCAGTTCCCTTCTCTTCTTCTGACTCTACGTCCTCTTCTTCGTCAGATGTACTTTCTTGGGAAACTGGGGCTGGCCTGTTTACCACCTTGGCTTTCTTTCTGGATGGCCCCTGAAGTAATCTGTTACTTCTCCTCTTTGTGATCTCTGTAGTTGAGACCTTTTCATCTTCATCCTTATCTTCTGTGGAGAGACTTCTTGGTAAGGACTCAGTTTTCTTCACACCCTTGGATTTCTTCCTTGCTGGTGTGGTCGCTATTGGTACAAATTTACCAGATTCAGAGTTTTCCACCTCTTTTGCCTTCCTCTTCTTCGCAGAGTTCTTTCTACTGCTCCCAGTTGTTGTTATCCTACTGTTTTCCTTTGGGTTTTTCTCCCAGTTCACAAACAGTTGTGGAGACATTACTTTGTGAACATTCAGAGGTTCTCCTTCATCATCCTTGATCTTACCTCCCAATTTCTTGTTTAGCACAATGCTCAATAGTCTTCCATGGAAAACCTTTGTGAGGGGTTTATCCGTAGACTTCTTTGTTTCAGCCTTTTCTACCCATTTGGAGATTTGATCGAACAAGATAGCTCTAAAGTTTATTTCCTTCTTTAGAACTATTGCAGACATAATCTTCAGTTATTGATCAAGCACAGTGTCATGTGCAGTGTTCTTACATAGTATACATTTGCCCACTATCTCAGCAAGGAACTCGAATTCTTCTGGAAAATCCTTTTTCTTCATGTCCTTCAGACTAGGGTTTCTTTGGTACCCCATAATTTTCTTCGCGTGTTCAGTGTCGATCTCATCAAGGCTTTTCAGTCCTTAGTCAGGAAAGCCTAAGCATTGATTGATATCAGATGATTTTAGCTTTAGAGACTGACCTTTGACCTTGGTAGAAAGGGTTCCAGAATTTATGGATGCATTTGAGTAAAACTCCTTAACCAGTTCAGTATATACTCGAGTTCTTGCCTCAAGACATTCTGAGAAACCAACTTTCTTTACAAGTTCAAGAATGTCTCTGAACTTCTTTTTGGATTTCTCAAAGAACTTGGTTCCTAGTTGAATGCCAGTGATTACTTGCCAATCTGCCATTTGAAGAGTTCAAATAATATGGGTATTTGATTTAGAGAATCTTTTGAGAGATCGATGAATGTGATTTGGGCAATGCTCTAGAGGTTTAACGGATTCTGGCTTAGAAAAGGATTCTAGGGTTTGAAAATTGGGAGGGAGAAAGGTTCGATAATTTTTGATAACTATTTGCAAATTTTGAATTTGTCTTTATGGCAGTCCCTTCTGACTCTGCATGCGCTGTGATGTGTCAACTAGCCATTGGTTGCACGATGCCCAGTAATGAGCTATAACTCCCCATAACCTTTTCGGTTTTATATTCCTTTTAAGAGAATAAGCAATACTGACGTGGATTGACCGTTGACCTTTTTGGTTCGTAGAGTATCCTAGTGAGGTAGCTATGGACTCTACGTTTTCCTTTGTTGACTCAACGATCTTCTTCCGAGAGATGCTGCAGTGGATAGTTTTAGCACTAATCCTCATCTTGAAACTGCATAGCTTGATCACTGATGTACCTCAAACCAGTTTGGACACTTAAGGTCTGAGGTGCATCTGCAGAGCATCTTTCCAATCTTTTCTCCACACAAGCTGAGTAGTTGAGCATGTGTCTAGTTCTTCCGAGCTCCTCAAGAGCTAGTGTATCCTATTGGAAGACTGCGATCATCGAGTCTGCTTCTATGATCGCTGAGGTTGCCCCACGATCGTTGAGTTTTCTTTAATCTCTACTCTACGATCGTTAGCTGTCTTGGTCCTTGAGATGAACTTTACTAAGCATTCCTTCTGGGTTAAGGTAGCTCAGGAAGGGCCAACCTCTTAGAGTGAACTAAGGGTCAGGTTTGTCCCTGAGGCACTTTCTAGATGAAAAACTTTTAGAAGTGTTTTGCACTGCTATCTCATTTGACCTTTTCTGCTGGGGAGATCCTCTACCACCTTTAGACATTTGCATTGGTTGTAATTGTGGTTTCCTTCTGCTCTTACACTACGATTAGATGTTTGATCGTAGGCTCTTCACAATTTTGAGTTGGGTGATTGACTGGTTATCAGTAGTACATTTTGAGACGTTCCTACTGACTATGGATCTTCATTTGGTTTGTCAGTCACAAAGTGTTGGGACTCTATAACTGGTACATTGCTTCATAGTATATCTCTAATGTTTTAAAGTTGTTGTTCTGTTAGTAGATCACTGCTCCCCTATAGTTGATACTATCTGCTTAGAGGGACATAAGTTCTTCTTCTTCATGTGTAGCAAAAGACAGCCATACATATCTCATTCTGGCTAAAGTCATCAAATCTTCTTGTGTCGTAGAAATGAGTATCTTCAGGGTTAATTATTCTACGATCCTTTGGCAGCACTACGAACGTAGTCTTCCTTGACAACTTGTACTTAGAGTTTTGCTCCCGTAATGAGTTCCCATATTTGATGCTCGATGATCCTCTAAGGTGAGCTTCCTTGAGGATTCTTTTCTTATGACATGCTTTGCATGATTGAGCATATAAGACCCTTTCCATCTTTTGTTGAGTGGTCTGCTTCCATATACGGATCAGCAGCCATGTGAGCTTCATTTAGATTGGCTCAGCAGGTCTTCAAGGGCAGACTTTAACATATAGGAATTTTATCAAAATCATTTCTGAGCAATCTTAAGCCTTCTACTAGTTGAATCTTTCTTGACTGAGGTCCTTTGCTTCAGCTTTCCTTAGTGTGGCCAGATAGACTAGGTACCTGCAGGTTAGTTAAATTTCTATTTTTGGTACCCATGGTTAAATGGGTCCTACTAGGTCTTTTCAAAATCCTTGATCATCATATACTTGAAATTTCATCATATTGATCACCAACAATCATATTCATGCATGTATCCAATTTAGATATGACATTTTTAGGATGCATGATGATGAGTGTGTGTAAGATTAACCAATTTAATAAGACATACTTTTTCTTTGATGGTTTCATCATTTGCTTGGTTATGTTCAGAGAGTTTAAATGTTCACAGAGTGAGAATCAACTATAACACTTATTTGTATCTGGTTGATCCATAGAGGTGATCAGTTTCTACGACTCTTCAAGATACTCTTATAGAACTGATCATACTTTATGTGTTATCAAAAACTTAGAACATAGGTTTGTACAAACATACTAACCCATCAACAAGGATTTCTCCACTTAAAATTAATTAAACCTTGGTAAGCTTATGACCTATTTCAAACTTCTTTCAAGATGTTATCTTCAACCTAAAACTTGGATGGAGAGAAAGTTTGTTAGCATTTGAGTTTCCAACTTCAGTGTACTTTCTCTCTTCTCTTTTGTAGGTAGAGTATGGCCTCTTGATAGAATGCAATTATAGTGAATAAGGTGATGTAATATGATGTACACATTTATACTGATGAGGAACCATACCTTTACATTATCAATTTCTTGACAATCATTTATCTTGATATACTGAGGTTAGGCATTGATGTGCATACTTTTTCTTTTACTTTAGACAGCTTGTTGCTCCAGTTGTCCTTTGATCAATCAGTTATAGTCTTGAAGATGTAGGCTCAGAGAATCTTGACATCTATAGTTCTTTGACAACCTTGAGTCCTCAAGGTTCACATCCTGCTGTTGGTTGGCCAAATATAGATTTGAAAGATTCTTATTTCTTCTCTGAATGAGTACTTCTTAGCACATGTGGCCCTTTCATCTTTTAGTTTGGTGGATGATTGACTATTTACCGTTGATGCCTCTTGAGCTCCCATATCTGCTATTCAGACTGCACGATTGATTGTGGACACGAATTGGTCTTGCTGCTACAGTATTTAAGAACATGGACCAATCTGAGCAGCTTTAGGTGTATATACACATTTACCTGTACACAATATTTATAACTTGTGAGCTCATCTGCATTTACAAGTGACTTATAACTAAACTAAGTTTAGAATAATGTTTGTGCCTGGGATCAGACTCAAAACGATTAGCTTTTGAATATAGCATGAGAACCTGCTTTGATACCAATTGTTAGTTCCTAGTAGGCACACAATAGATCTAGAATGGGGGGGTTGAATATATCCTTGAAATTTCAAACACTTTTCCTGTTTATTTTGTTATGCTAATGAATTAGCATATGACAAACATAAGAATCTTTTCAAGCACAGCGGAATAAGTAAAATATCCCCTTCATTGATATATTCATAATCATGCATACATTGTTCTTAGAATTAGTTAAGTGGTAAGCAGTTAATACATACATAACAGTTATAGCAGTTAAGGACATAATGTAAATGACAGAATGTAAAAGACACAAGAGATTTTAAGTGGTTTAGCGACTCAAGCTCCTAATCCACTCTTCTAATTTCAACTAGCAGGATTTCCAATAAGGAAGGGCAGCACCCTGAATCATTAAGATTCCTTCAAGGCCAATGACCTTGGTACTTCAAACACTAAGAACTCTTCAAGGCCAGCAGCCTTGGAACTCCTCTAGTTCCCTAGGAACTCTTCAAGCCCAGCAGGCTTGGAACTTCATTTAGTCCCTTCGGACAAGGACCCCTCAGGCCGTGGCTTCTTGTTGTTGTAGTTATGGTTGTTGTTGGTGTTGAGCTGCTAAGATGTCTTTATGCTTGACCATCTTATGTACTTAGCAACTTGGCGTAGTCCTCTTGGCATTCTTCTTGAAGTCTGGACTACATCTTCTTTGGTGTAGCTGATCTTTACTCTTTTCTGCTTATCTTCATCTGATGTCAGCTGTGCACCATCACGATCTGGATTTGCTAAGTCTCTGAGCCTTTGGTAGACTTCGTCTGGCACTTAATGTGAGATCCTGGATTTTATGAAATAAAAGTATTCAATTTTTCTATTTTGGTAAATAGTTAAATTGATAAAAGTTTAAAGTTTAAAGTTTAAAGTTAAGGGTCATATTTGAAATTTTTTCAAAGTAAGCAATTTGTCATAAAATAACCGGTAGTAAAAGTACAGTAATACGCGTGGTTGCATAGTAGCACACGGTATTGATTATTGATGCTTACATGAGAAGTCACTCAGTTATACTCAATTATTGCTACAGGAATTGCTGCATTATATCTCTCATATTATTGATTCAGTTATTGTCACAGTATCATCTGCATAATATTTTATATATTATTAAATCAATAATTGAGACGGCAAAGTTATTCATATTATTATTTGCAATATTGACAATGTCTAGAAGTTCTGTCACTGAGAGGTTTGATCACCTAATTGCGCGCCAATAAGGAGAAATCCTTATCGAAAAGCCCCCTCTTTCCTGGGAACAACCTGGTTGTTAAATATTATGAGTTATAATATTAATGATGAATGTTATTAAAAATAGAATTTGAGTTCGGAGTTGAATTTGGAGGCGCGGACGTGATATTTGAGTCCGAAACGATGAAATTAGTAGAAATAGACTATAAACACAAAATTTGCCAAGGTTGACTTTTTGGTCAAAAAAGTCAACAGTTGACTTTTTTGGAAAAAGTCAATAGTTGACTTTTTGGAAAAAGTCAAACTTCAAAATTTCAAAAATGAAATTTTTGAGAAAAATATTTTCATTGTGTTGGGATTGTTAGTGTTAGTGGAAATCGACATTTATTTCGATAATAATTGATGCTTGGAGGTTATATTGACCAATCGGGAAATTAATCGAGTAAATGAGCAATTAATTGCTATTAATTCACATGATTATAACTATTTGTTCACATGTGTGTACTATTAATTCACATTCATGTATTATTAGGAGAGTTGGTGCAAGATTGATAATACTTGCATGACTAAATTAAGGATGGAGGTATAGATGGAGGTACTATACTATAATTCGTATTTTCAAATGATTATAACTATTGAGTCACATGATTGTACTATTAATTCACATGATTTACTATTAGGGGAGGTGATGCAAGTTTGATAATACTTGCAGGACTAAATTAAAAATGAAAGAAAAGTTGAAGGTATTGTACTGTAATATTTCGAGTCCCAAAACGTGCAATTATCGAAACTATATTTTCCTATAAATAGAAGCTCATTCTTCCTTCATTTCTCACCAATTCACTAAAGCTATAGAGCAATTATTATAGAGAGAGAAGAAAGAAGAAGAGTCTCCGCTACCTCACTATTCCTAGATCAAGTTTTTTCTAAGGTAAAGGTATTATTCTTTCGTATTCATAAAGAGAGTTATTTTCTTATTAATACTGTAAGGTTGTTATTCCATTCTTTATTATTATGTTGGAATAACATGTCTGTGCTAAGTACCGTATACATGGTGAAATTCTTCATTATTCCATTCTTTATTATTCTCATTGAATAACTTCTCTCGCGGCGGTCTATCGCATGCCCGTGAATTATGTTGTTATTCCATTCTTTATTATTCTGGAATATCCTATCTCATATTCTATTACGTATGACCTTACGGGTCCCATTCTTTATTACTCTTTGGAATATCCATCGTCTGCGGATTACGCATGACCGGTTCCATTCTTTATTATTATTCTTTGGGAATAACTTTGTTTGTGGGTCTATCGCATGCATGGTGAATTCTTCCGTTATTTCATTCTTTATTATTCTGTTGGAATAACCTGTCTATGTGGATTACCGCATGCATGGTGAATGATCCTTTGTATTCATTCCTTATTAAATTGTGGAAATGATCTGTCTACGTGGATTACCGTATGGCGGGCAAAAATCCATTTGCAGCTTCGTAATTCTTTTGACCCTCAAAAATTTTGGAAAAATTTGAAATGATAATTTGATGAGTTTTTCTAGATTGTGTCCAAAAATGGCAATTTTTGGATGTATAGATTAGGAGTTATGAAATTTATGGGAAAAGACTATTTTAAAAGTAAACCCTTATAACTCCTTGTGGTTAACTAAAAAATTGGTGAAATTTTTATTGGGAGTACATGTATATAACAGGAGTATACCCTGTAAATTTCGGAATTTTTGGAAAAAAGTACAATTTATGATAAATGTCTATACATTCGCGCTTTTGGCCATATGAAAAAATAGTAAATGAATTTTAAAATTCTAGAGAAAATATATATTCAATATGGGACTATATTCTGCAAAATCTCGTAAAAGAAATATTTTTGGGACTAATTTGGTATTTTTTATGAAAATAAACTAGTTATGAGTAAATAAATTAAATATGTTATGTGAAGTAACAAAATTGGAAAATAGGATTTTATGGCTTGGGAATCCTATATAGGGTATATGCAGATTTTTGATGAGGGATTTGATCATTGGTGATGAAATCTTATGAGTACGGTATTTTTGAATGATTAAATGCATTATTTGGTAAAGTGTAAATAATTGAAATAAATTATTTATATATAAGTTTAAGAAGTGATTAAAATATTGTTATAATATTAATAATATTATATTATGAGTTTATTAAGTGATTGATAATATTTGGATAAATTTAAAGTCTTTAATATTTAACCTTATTTTCGCTTATATCATTGTCATCATCCTCATGCTTATATTGTGATGAAAGTCATCTTTGGCTTACGTGCAAAGATGGACTGTTGATTATTGATTTTACAATTGTATATCTGTGGCTTACGTGCAAAGATGGACTGTTGATTATTGGTTTTATAATTGTATATCTTTGGCTTACGTGCAAAGATGGACTGTTGATTATTGGTTTTATAGTTGTATATCTTTGGCTTACGTGCAAAGATGGACCGTTGCTTATTGGTTTTATAGTTGTATATCTTTGGCTTACGTGCATTGATGGACAGTTGTTGGTATGATTATAACCAGGGATTATTCGTATAATCATGACCATTGTTGAAAAACATCTAATATCCTCGGCCCAGTAGTGTATGGATAATTCGTGGTCATAATACTAATGAATATCCTTGGCCGTAGTGCAGGGATGATTCGATGATGTGGATTAATTATTAAGCTGAGTCTCAGCGATAACATATTGATAATACACTTTTAATTCGTAGAAGATAGTAGATATCATGCTCTACTTGACTCTTCTATAATACAAATTTGTATGTCTTTGGCCCGTAGAGCAAAGATGAATTGTTAATGAATATCTTTGGCCGTGTTAGTGCAAAGATGAATTTATTAGTATGATTATGAACAAGAATTGTGATTTGGTATAACCATGATTTTTGATGTTTCAGGTAAAGACAGGTGATGAAAATTATCTTCGTCTTGGGTGCGAAGAGGAATTTAGAATCACAATTATGATTATGAGTTATTCGCATGATTGTGGACAGGAATTGTTGATTGATGTTACAAGGATAAAACATTGTTGGTGGACTTTTAACATGGAGAAGATAATAGACCCTATGGTCTATTTGACTCTTCTAATGGATTTCTCGTTCCGCTGCAACTATGGTTGAAAAGTTTTATCATCTACCATATATTCTAAATCTCTAATTTATTATTGATGAAGGCTATTGATAATTTAATTATTTTAGTCATGATATTCTTTACTGGGCTAGTTGTGCTCACCCTTTTTGCTTCACAATTCCTTTCAGGTAATAAGAGTGTAGCTGGGTCGAGCGGGGATAACAGGGAAATAGTGTGATGGTCCGAGACTGTCGAAGTTTCTCAATACATTATAAAATGGCATGACATGCAACAGATAATTGTATTGAGGACCTAAGATGTGTGTGTCATATTTTATACGTCACTTAATAATTGATTTTGGCGAACAATAATAGGGTGATGAGAACCCGACTTTGAAAGCGTCAAAAGTACACCTCATTACAATGAATATGATAGTAATCTTCTCGTTCTTCTTTGGGGTCTTAAAATATTTGCTGCTGTATTTTATATGGCATTGTAACAATTTGAGTTTGGATACTGTCTACGAGACAATATTGTATTAAAACTCACAGCTTATGTGTTGTCGTACTCTGCACGATAGTTCAACAGTTGTATAACTGAAGTTTGTATTTGATTTTTATATAGTGATATCTGGCAACTCAGAATGGGTCGTGTGGACCTATTTTGGGGGAGTCACACTTAGTAATTCCTGAACCCTTCTTGAATGCTTTGCAGACATGATTCTACATCTGTTCTTTTTCAGCCTTTGGTTCATGGTGATCTGTAGAGTGGCTTTCTTGATCTTTTTTGTACTCTGCCACTTTTCTGAATGCTATCTTCTTGTCCTTCTCGGCTCTCAGCTTAGCTACCATCTTCAGTGGCATTCTCATCTTTGTTGAGTGAAGCTCTAGTCTATTTAAGTCCTTCTTCAGAGCTGCTTCACTTCCACCTATGTAGTCTCACTGTCACTGAGACTTGTTCTGTTATTCTCTGGTGGAACTCATAGAGTCAACAATAGCATTCCAACAACTTAACGATTCTGTAACCTTGCAATCATCAACAACTCTTGATCTTAGAAGCTTTATTGATTTATACTCCTTCCCAATCTTCCCGTTGGAAAGTAGCCGTTAAAAGCTTTTTGAATTACTTCACAGATCTTGAGTTATTTGGTGTAGACTGCAGATGTGACATGACATCCCCTTTTTTGACTTTCTGATACTGCAATCTACTGCTTCACCTACCCTGTCAGAGATGTCACTTTGATGTCTCGGGCAAGAAGTCAACTTTATTTCCTCCTTCTGATTTCTCGATCAGAAGTTGTCCTTTTGCATCGATGCTCTCAATAAGCTCTGTTCGACCATCAATCTTTAGATTGAACCGTTGCCAATGCTTCATCCTTTAGACGACCGAACTCTACGATTCTGATGCATATCTTTTTAGACTTGATCGTAGTGTCTAGTTGGCAGGTAGAGACAACACTACGATCTTGAAGAGTGTTGATTGGATCTTTAATGTAGAACACCTCTTCCTTCTCTTGTGTAGTGCTTCAACACTTCTGTTTGCTTTGACTGATCTCAGATACTGATGGCTTGACTCTTTGTTCTGGCCCCTTCTAAATAGCAAGACACTTCAGATTTGTGGCGTGTCCAGCTCGCTTTCTCTTTGTGATCTTCCGTTCACTTATCATCAATGGACTGACCCAATGCTTAATCACTTTAGCCTTGTTCTTCAGAGGCTGACATGTATCTTTATGTACACTCCATCAGTTCCTTCTTTGATTGGAAAACATCTATTTACTTGATAGCTACTACACTTGCTGACTCTCCTTAGTTAGTTACTGAAGTCTTCTTCTGATCAACTTGTGGAAGACTTCATCTCGAATGGCTTCATAACTCAATCTTGATGTTCATTGAGTTGGTGCTTAGGTCTTCTGTTAGCTTACATGCCATTCGTAGATTGCTCTCTAGTTTCCTTTAGGTGGGATGTATCTTTGCAGTAACAACTAGAGGCTTCGTTCCTTTGGATATTCTAGGAGTGCTCAATTATTGAGAATCGTGTTTGCTCTACGATTCTGCCTTGGCGTTGTGAGCACATCTGTTGAAGTCTTAGTTATACACTCTACGATTTAGCTTCATCTGTTCAGACACTACGACTCTGAGATC
Organism: Panax ginseng; assembly: GCA_020205605.1. Lineage (NCBI taxonomy): Eukaryota > Viridiplantae > Streptophyta > Magnoliopsida > Apiales > Araliaceae > Panax > Panax ginseng. The sequence continues at coordinate 93,156,254 of CM035137.1, forward strand.
AGATCTTGACACTCTATGATTTTTGTCGTTGTGCTTGTTGTCTTCATCTGATCTTACTCGACTATGATCTCTGCCTTTGATATGATCAGTAGACTCTACGATTCTGAGTGTAGTCTATGATTCTTGACTTGGCTTCGACATTAGTAGACTCTACGACTCCGAGTGTAGTCTACGATTCTTGACTTAACCCTTCGGCTGCATGTGCTCGGTTGACTCATAGGCAAAAAAATCTCTCACGATTCTGAACATAACTTCCTCAGCAGACTACGACTCTAAGGAATTTCTTCTCGACACACTACGATCCTTCCTCGTCTCTCCTGGAAGTCTGAAAACTCCGAGATCTACTGTCTTGCAGACTACGATTCTGCCTCGACAGCTCTAGAGTTTTCCTTGACTCTCCTGGCAAACTACGATTTCTGGTGCAGTGCTCGACGATCAAACAAACCTATCTATTACATCATAAGATCAACCTAACAAGCTTTATCTTTCTATATTTATAGTCCTTGTACATTATTTTTTTTTAAGGACTTCACAAAGCTGTTTTGCTTATGTAGGATCAACCTAACACATTTGATCAATTCATTCTAAGTCCTTGTACATATGTTTTTATTCTCTATCAAAGGACTTTACAGCTTTTCTTAATGCAAGCATACTTGCATATTCATGCATATATATATCATAAAAAAATCATATATAAATAGGAATATCATTCACATGCTTATTCCTGACAAGTTTGATAACGGAACAGGAGTGTTTAAAGTTTTTAAAGGAATCTATAGTGTTTCGTTTCGGAATTCCTAAGTTGTTAATCTTGGACAACGGACGCCAGTTTGTGGGATCAAAGTTTGAAGCATTTCTGAAGGAGCTGAGGATCAAGCACAGAAGGGCTTCAGTAGCTCATCCACAATCTTATGGGCAGGTTGAAGTAACCAACAGAACGTTTCTGAATGGGATCAAGCGTAGACTGGATGAGGCAAAGGGAAGGTGACCGGAGGAGCTGCTTAGTGTATTATGGTCTTATCAAACTACTATGAGGACTACAACGGGAGATTCACCTTTCAGGTTGGCTTATGGTACTGATGCCTTAGTCCTTGTGGAGATTGGGTCTACAAGTCTTCGGGTTAGTTAGTTTAAAGAAATATACAATGGTGAAGGGCTGAAAGTCAACATGGAGTTACTGGAAGAAGTCAGAAAAGCAGCTTTGATAAAGTTGGCAGCTTATCAACGTCGTGTAGCTAAGCACTATAACAAAGGGGTAAAGCTTCGAAGGTTTGAGGTGGGATATCTTGTTCTTAGAGAAGTCGAAGCTTCTATGCCTCAGAATTTGGGAAAGCTGATGCCGAACTAGGAAGGTCCTTATGAAATTATTGAAGTACCGAAGCCGGGGACTTATCGGTTAAGAACATTAGATAGATTGGAAATAAAGAATACTTGGCATGTTAGAAGGCTTAAGATGTATTTTCAATAGAAACAGTATCATTGTACAAAAGCATGTAATTATGTTAATCATCATCAGTAAAAGAAGAAGCTTTTTCTCTAATTGGTGTTCTGATTCAATGATGTTCTGCTCAAAGATGTAAGGAGGTTCGGTTGGTTTTGCCTCACCATAAAAATGGTGGACAGGCTGATTCGGTCATTCGATGGAGAAATAAAGTGTTATGGAGGATAACTGGTGTTCGGAGGTTCGGTTGGAACCATTCGTCTTAAAAGGCGACAAATCGGTTTGTTGGAGATCATTGGCGTTCGGAGGTTCGGTTGGAACCATTTTTCTTAAAGGTGGCGAATTAGTTTGTTGGAGATCATTGGCGTTTAGAGGTTCGGTTGGAACCATTCGTCTTAAAGGCGGTGAATCGATTTGTTGGAGATTATCGGCGTTCGAAGGTTCGGTTGGAACCATTCGTCTTAAAGGTGGCGAATCAGTTTATTGCAAATAATTGGCGTGCGGAGGTTCAACTGAATCAGTTCTTCTTAAAGGTGGCGAATTGGATTGTTGCAGATTTGTCTCATACTTTGATAATGAATAAGTATTACATTACTTTATTACCTGATTTTGTTTAAGTGTTGAGTTCCAATTATACTATTACTTGATCTTGTTTGTTGTTCAGTTTGTTTGAGTATTGACTAACGGTTCAAGTTAGATTTAAAGGAGTTTGTACATTTTTCAAGTTGATTGATGGTGAATTATTGACAAGAAATTATCACAAATGAGTAATAAGGAACAAAGTTGATATTATCTCATTAATATTAAACTATTTACAAAAAAGATAGAAATTTTAACAAGAGAGTGCTAAAGCTAAAGGAAAGAGAAGTCATTTCCAGGCTTCATTATCATCTTCGTCGTTCGAGGAGTTGAGGAGAGCAGGATCTACCTTGGCCGCTACGAGTTTGGCCTTGCCTTTGCTTCGGCAGATTTCATATCCTTTGGTATACATTTGAACGATCTTATCATTCAGCTCGGCGGATTTTCTGTAGTCTTCCTGGATCTTCTTACAAAGCTCTTCGGTCAAGGGCAAACCCAGATCTTCGAGTGCCCGAAGCTTCTCTTCCAGCTTACGACGTTTGGCCAGATGTCGTTCTTCCTTAGCTTGGACTTCGTTAACTTGCTTCGCCAAACTTAAGTTGGCCTGAACAAGATCTTCGTTCTTCTTCTTCAGAACTTCATTCCTCTGAACTAAGTCCACATTCATATTAACGGTGATTCGATGAGTGGCCTCGACTGTCTCCAATTTTTTTTAATTTTGGTGAGATCTTTACGGAGGCACTCATTGTTGAAGAGAGCAGTACCATGGTCACTTCTCTCCTTATTTAAGGCAGACTTTAGTATGACATTCTCTCTCCGGGCGGCATCCTCTTCAGCTATAGCTTTTTTATATTTTGGACGGGGGGGCCCGAAGATGCCATTTGCCTACAGATGTTCAGAGTTAATCAATTAATTTCAGATAGATGTACATAATTTCAAATAGACAGGTTATCGACAACTTACCTTCGCTTGATATTTCATTCCCTCGTCAATTAGGTCCATGATGGAACTATTACCGAAGCGATGATCATCAGTCTCATGCACAAAGGAATCATATAGTTGAAGAAGGGAAGTTCTCATTAAGTTTTGGCCATAAAGAGGGGGATGCCACGGCTTCAGACCTGACCTCTGAAGAAGATGGCCGTGGTGGAGAAGGCATAGGTTGTTCAGGAGGAGGTGGGGGCTGAGTTATTATTTGTTCGGGGAGTGGAGTTGTTTGATTATCGTCAGGGTGTTTTCTTTTTTAAACAAGAGATGGAGTGGGCTCCACTTGTTCTTCGGGTTCATCATCAGAAACTTGGATTTCCACAGGGATAACCAGGGGTTGAGCGGCTTCAGGGGGAGGTACTCGGAGGTCTTCAACGGAAAGAGGGGTTATCTTGATTCTTCTCTTTTTGGTACGAAGGACTCGGATCCGTTCGTCTAGAGGTAAATCCAGAAGACATTCGTTGAAGGTTGGTGGGGGAGCAGGTCTGGCTTTTCGGGCGGATCGCTTCTTTCGGTGGGGTTGGTTGGATTCTTCCATAGAAGTGAGTTCGGTGGTTTATGTTTCAGCAGCTTGGGGCTCAGAAATTGAAGGTTCAGTAACTTGGGGTTCGGTGGGGGTTTCAGAATCTTTGGCGGATAGGAAAGCTTCGAGATCTCTTCGGTCTGAAGAGGTCGGCTTAATCAGAGATACTACAAAGAATAAGAAACAATCATTCAGAACAAATATTATTGAAGATTTCAAGAATTTCACAATAATGGAGTTTGGGACTTACGTTTGTGGTCGTATAACCACGCCTGATTGGTGAGGAGTCCATAATTCCATTCCTTCTTCGGGAAATTCTCTATGAGCATTATCATCTCATTCACACGCTCTTCGGGAATGTCGCCAAAGTCTGCAGAGACCTTGTCCAGAGTAGTCCAGTCCAGAAGAGAAGCGATTTTTGGTCCTTTGACGAAGAACCACTCCTTATGCCATCCTTTGTTGCTTGAAGGAGTGGATACCAAGAATCTTCTTTCAAAATTTTCACCAAACTTCGGTGACTGCTTGCTCAGAACTTTAAATCCATTTTCACGGGATTTGTTGATATTATAAATGGAGAAGAAGAATTCAAGGGCGCTTACCTCATGACAGAAGGCAGTGAAAGCTAAGATTTTGATGTAAGAGTTCGAGACGAGTTGGGCGAATCTGACACCAACAAACCCTAAAAGGGTGACCAGAAAGACATGGAGAGGGAAGCAAACTCCTTTCTCCAAGAGAGTAAGAGGCATGGTCGTCCAACCATCTGGACATTGATACATCCTCTCAGTTGAGGAATGCTGTCTCAGATGGTGGGTCTCTAGTATTTGGTATCGTTCTCGAGCAATACGAAGGTCTTTATCAGAAATGGTAGAAGGGGTGTTGGCATGAAGAAAATTTTATCCATTCTTGAAGAAATCTGAAGGATTTGGAAGGGATTTTGTTGGTGGATTCTTGCTTTCGGTGTCCCAAATTTTATGAATAAAGATTTAAATTTCTCAAATATTTTTTTTTAATATTATGGTATGGATTTGATATAATGTTATAGTTGTGGGTAGTATTTTATAAATTTTGCAAAGTATGCAAGTTGTTATAAAATATTCGCTTTGGTCTGGGAATATTCTTTTTGTCGTTGGGAATATCCGCACGACTCAAGACAATCATCAGAACCCACAACGGAAGTATTGTCGTAGTAATAAAACGACAAAATTATTTTTATGAAAATAACTACGAAAGTTTTACCGTTAAAACTGCTGAACTACTCTTGAGTAAAAGTACAAAGAATACGCTGTGGTCAGCATAGTAGCACACCAGATTGGTTATTGATGCTTACGTGATAAGTCACCCATTATACTCAATTATTGCTACAAAGAATTGTCGCATCATATCTCTCATATTATTGATTCGATTATTGTCACAAAGATCATCTCGCATATATATGATATATTATTAAATCAATAATTGAGACGACAAAGTTATTCATATTATTAAATTCAAATATTTACAATGTCTAGAAGTTCTCGCCAAGGAGAGGTTTGGTCACCTAATCAAGGCCAATAGGAGAAATCCTTATCGAAAAGCCCTCTTTCCTCGGGAACGACCTGGTTGTTAAATATTGTGAGTTATAATATTAATGATGAATAAGTTCGTGTTGATTAAAGATGAATTTGATAGTTCCATTGTGTTGGGATTATTTGTGTTAGTAGAAATCGACATTTATTTCGATAATAATTGATGTCCTGGAGATTATATTGTTCAATCGTAGTATTCGTGGCACTTTTCAAATTTCGTCATTGAGTACTATTCACGAAGTTACTATTCATAACTATTCATGAGTTACTATTCACGAGTTACTATTGAGTCACATTCACTTACTATTAGGGGAGTTGGTGCAAGATTGATGATACTTGCATGACTAAGTTAAAAATGGAGGTATAGATGGAGGTACTATACTGTAATTAATTTTTTCACATGTTTAGAACTATCGAGTCACATGATTTACTATTGATTCACATGATTTACTATTAGGGAGGTGGTGCAAGTTTGATAATACTTGGATGACTAAATTAAAAATGAAAGAAAAGTTGAAGGTATTGTACTGTAATATTTCGAGCCCCAAAACGTGCAATTATCAAAACTATATTTTCCTATAAATAGAAGCTCATTCTTCCTTCATTTCTCACCAATTCACTAAAGCTTTAGAGCCATTATTATAGAGAGAAATTATAGAGAGAGAGAAGAAGAGAAGTCTCACTACCTCTCTACCCAAAGATCCAAAGATTCTAAGGTAAGGGATATTATTTGTTGTACCTTAAGGGGTATTATTTCTTCAGATTCATGAAGAGAGCTTTTGTTATTCCATTCCTTATTATTCATTCTTGAATAACTGTTGAATAACCTGCGCTATGCAAAGTACCGCATACATGGTGAAATTCTTCTATTATTCCATTCTTTATTATTATGTTGAATAACTCGTTATATGCAAAGTACCGCATACATGGTGAAATTCTTTCTATTATTCCGCTTCTTTATTCTCGTCCCGTTTAATATCCTCGCCATTATTTATTATTCAATTATTTACGCCGACCGGTTCCATTTATTTATTATTCTGCTTAATATCCTGTCTCATATTTTTACGCCGACCTATTCCATATTTATTATTCGCTTGAATATCCTGTCTGCGTTATTTCACGCCGTTTATTATTTTCCATTTTTATTATTCGCTCCGTTGAAATATCCTCGCCTCGCGCGAATAATCACGCGACGACCATTCCATTTCCATTCTTTATTATTCGGCTTATCCTCGTCTCGGAATTACGCCTAACCGTTCGTTCCATTATTTATTATTCTCGTTGGGAATAACCTCTCTTCATGCGGTCTCTATCGCATGCATGGTGAATCCTTCTCGTTATTCCATTCTTTATTATTCTGTTGAATAACTCGTCTATGTGGATTACCACATGCATGGTGAATGATCCTTTGTATTCATTCCTTATTAAATTGTGGAAATGATCTGCTTACGCTGATTATGATGAGAGTCATAATAAAAGCATTGGACCGATGAAAATCATGGGTATATGTAGTATTAGTAAGTGTTATGATGAGTTATGTTGGTTATTATGTGAAAACATGAAAGTTTCTTAGAAATCACAAAGGGTTGAAAATCGATTTTGGTGAAAATGGAACATGAAATTCAATCGACCATATCTCCTATTATATTTTTGAATTTTTGAGTGTGGTCAAGTTCTAGAGTTAGATCTATGAGTTTTATAACTTATCCAAGTGGAATCACCGAAAAGGTGTTGTAGATTTTCGTGTGGACTGATTTTTTAGAAAGGAGTCAAAAGTCGAAAATAGCAAAAAAGCTACTACCCATAATTTTTAAAAGGGCTGTTTTTACCACTTAATTTGTGAGAAAAATTCTGGCCTTTTGGGACATGAAAGTATATGGTATAAAGAACCTCCTCATCCAAAAATGAGCTCATTCCGACTTAAAATGAGCAAGTTATGACCATTTCAATATTTAGGTTTTTCCGATTTAAAAAAATGCTATAACCGAGTTCTATAACTCCGATGACCATGAAATTTAAACCGAAGCTCACGTTAACATGTGTAAGATCCTCGCCAAGATTTGGGAATTTTGAGTTAAACTTGAGGTAGCTAATTTCTTAAGGAATTAATTAGAAATTGATTTTTGAAAAATAGTAAATGAATTTTAAAAATTCTGAGAAAAATATATGTTCATTATGGGACTATATTCTGCTAAATCCCAGAAAAGAAATATTTTTGGGACTGATTTGGTATTTTTCATGAAAATGGTTTAGTTACGAACATATGAGTTAAATATGTTATGTGAAGTAACAAAGTTGGAAAATAGGATTTTATGGCTTGAAAATCCTATATAAGGTATATGCAGATTTTTTTATAAGGGATTTGATCATTGGTGATGAAATCTTATGAGTATGGCATTTTTGAATGATTAAATGCATTATTTGGTAAAGTGTAAACAATTGAAATAAATTGTTTATAAGTTTAAGAAGTGATTAAAATATTGTTATAATATTAATAATATTAGATTATGAGTTTATTAAGTGATTGATAATATTTGATAAATTTAAAGTCTTTAATATTTATCCTTGTTTTAGTTTGATTAATGCTTATATCATTGTCATCATCCTCATGCTTATATGGTGATGAAAGTTATCTTCGGCTTACGTGCAAAGATGGACTCGTTGATTATCAATTATATATCTTTGCTTACGTGCAAAGATGGATTGTTGATTATTGGTTTTATTGTTGTATATCTTTGGCTTACGTGCGTAGAGATGGACTTGGTATGATTATGACCAGTGATTATTCTAAGATAGTCATGACCATTGATGATTTAATGAATATCCTCGCCCGTAGTAAGTGTGGATGATTCGATGATGTGGTTTATTTATTGTCGAGTCTCAAATGATAAAAATTGATGAAAACATTTTTAAATCATAGAAGATAGTAGATTTTATTCTCTACTTGACTTTTCTAATGGATTGCTTGTTCACCACAGCTAAACTTGATGTCTATTGTATTTTATCGCTTAACATTGTTGAAGACTAATGATAATTTATTCTCGCATTATCTTAGTCATAATATTTCATCGGGCTAGTTGAGCTCACCCTTTTTCTTTCACCGTTTCTTCTTCAATGAAATGAGAATATAGCCGGGACGAGCTCTGGGAAAAGAGTGATTGATGGCCCGTGATGATAGCATTAGTAGTCCTCACTATTCTATTAAAATAAAATAGTGACAATAAATGTAATGAGGACTCCATTGAGTTTGGATATTGTCTAGATGACAATATTCTTATTAAAACTCTTAGATTATGTTTTGTCGATTTTACACGACGCTTGTATAATTAAGTTGTATTTGTATTTTGTACCATGTATTTGGCGACTCAAGATGGGTGATGTATACCTATTTTTGGGGGCGCCACAATTGGTATCAAAGCTTAGGATATGATCCCCGGCCGAGATGTGAGACAAGAACTAGGAGGGAGAGACGGGGAATTTCTTCGCTAGTATGACCTACCTAAGTTTATTTGGTATTTAATTGGTCTCACCGTGTAGTATAGGATAATATGTGATATGTTAATTAACCCTTGTTTTGTGAATTTGAAAATGGCATCCAAAATGTTTTGATAAGCAATGGAGCAAAATAATAACGATCGTTTGACGAGGCTAAGTTTATGAGTTATCCTATTGCATCCCATTTGGTCGATAATGAGGAGCTTAATGACGCGAATGTTTCTAAGAGGTTTGAAACCCGATATACGCCAATACCTCATTTCTCATAAACTTTGTTTATATTCAATGTTGTGAATAGGGCTCAACGAGCGATAATAATGAGTTAAGACAACCAAAAGGTAATAACCAACAACACGATATATAATCGCATTCTATGGCAAATTACACCATCTAACAATGATAACCATCGTGGGGAAATTATCATGCCAAGAATGGTAACCACTTCGGTGGTAATCATGGCCAAGATAATAGAAGTGGAAATTTCAAGAAGAGAAGGTCATTTAGCCCGATTTTGTCGCATACCAAAGTCAAGTCCACCGGGATGGCACCAAAGGCGATACTGACAAAAAACAAAGTCTGGTGGTTTCAGAAGAGCATTTTTTCATGACTTCTCAAAAAAGCGAGTAACCCGAACGGTTAGCACGGGTTAGTTAATTATAAATTTTTACAAAGTCTATACCTTATTAGATACCGGCCTCTCTACCCATTCTTTTATCTCTTTGCTTATGCTCAACGCTTAAATTTGACTCAGAGAAATTAGACTTTGACTTATCTCTTTGAAACTCCGCTAGAGAAACCTTCATTACATGTGCTATCCAAGTCTTGGATGAGAGTCACAGCTTTGAATGATATTTCTATTGTTAATAAATTTCCGACGATTTCTTGAAGACTTCTTAGCCTACCCTAGAGCGTGAAATCGAATTTTGTATCGACCCCAAAGACAAAAACCCATTTCTAAAACCCTCAAATATTTCTTCACCCAAAACGAACGTATAATGCGCCAAAGACGCTGGCTCGAGTCGTTGAAGATTACGATCGTACCATTCAATATCATCGTGGAAAAGAAACGTGGTAGTGACGTGTATGAGTAGTAAAGATCGTATGCGCTTTATTTAAAAGCGATGATGTTGTTAACACAAAAACCCATTTCAGATAACTTATAAATGATGAAGATAGAGTTTAAAGACTCTAGGACCCACGTGAAGATAATCAAATATACGAGTAGAATCGACTTTTAATCGATAAAGTTAAAGCCGCCAAGCTACACACTCAAAAATGATGAATGTGAAGAAGAAGGTTCAAGAGGGCGTTATTCTAGAAGCAAGAATCGATGAAGAGAGGAAATCTCAACCCTCGATTTTATCGCCCATTTGAAATCCTCGATCGAAAGTAGGAACCGTGGCCTATAGACTCGCTTTTACCGCCAAGTATGTCGCGTGTTCATAACGCTTTTCACGTATCGATGTTACGTAAATATGTGGACGACCCAACCACATTATTGATTTAGAACCGACGAGATAGCGTAAGATTTAACGATGAGGAGATACGTGTTAAAAATCTTGAATAAGAAGGATCATATTCAACACTCAAAGGTTATACCTCAAGAGTTAGAATCAATGAAGTCAAGGTATCCTCATCTCTTCTAAGATACCAGTATACGTACGTAAATTTCGAGGGCGAAAATTCATAAGGAGGGGAGATTGTGAGACCCCAAATTTTATGAATAAAGATTTAAATTTCTCAAAATATTTTTTTTTATATTATGGTGTGGATTTGATATAATGTTATAGTTGTGGGTAGTATTTATAAATTTTGCAAAGTATGCAAGTTGTTATAAAATATTCGATTGGTCTCTGGAATATTCTTTTTGTCGTGAATATCCGCATTTACGAAGACAATCATCAGTGAACCCCATAAACGGAAGTATTGTCGTAGTAATAAAACGACAAAATTATTTTTATGAAAATAACGGCGAAGTTTTACCGTTAAAACCGCTGAACTACTCTAAGAGTAAAAGTACAAAGAATACGCGTGGTTGCATAGTAGAAATACACCAGATTGGTTATTGATGCTTACGTGATAAGTCACCATTTATACTCAATTATTGCTACAAGAATTGTCGCATCATATCTCTCTATATTATTGATTCGATTATTGTCACAAGATCATCTCGCATTATATGATATATTATTAAATCAATAATTGAGACGACAAAGTTATTCATATTATTAAATTGCAATATTTACAATGTCTAGAAGTTCTCGCCAAGGAGAGGTTTGGTCACCTAATCATGCGCCAATAGGAGAAATCCTTATCGAAAGCCCCCTTTCTCGGGAACGACCTCGTTGTTAAATATCATGAGTTATAATATTAATGATGAATAAGTTCGTGTTGATTAAAGATGAATTTGATAGTTCCATTGTGTTGGGATTATTTGTGTTAGTAGAAATCACATTTATTTCCGATAATAATTGATGTCCTGAGATTATATTGTTCAATCGGGTATTCGTATCGGATTTTGAGCAATTAATTGTACTATTCACGAAAGTTACTATTCATGAGTTACTATTCACATTCATTTATTCATGTTACTATTCACGAGTTACTATATTGAGTCACATTCACTTACTATTAGGGAGTTGTTGCAAGATTGATGATACTTGCATGACTAAGTTAAAAATGGAGGTATAGATGGAGGTACTATATATCGTAATTAATTTTTTCACATGTTTAGAACTATCGAGTCACATGATTTACTATTGATTCACATGATTTACTATTAGGGGTGGTGGTGCAGTTTGATAATACTTGGATGACTCAAATTAAAAATGAAAGAAAAGTCGAGGTATTGTATCAGAATATTTCGAGCCCCAAAACGCAATTATCGAAACTATATTTTCCTATAAATAAGCTCATTCTTCCTTCATTTCTCACCAATTCACTAAAGCTTTAGAGCCATTATTATAGAGAGAAATTATAGAGAGAGAAGAGAATAGAGAGAGTCTACTACCTCACTATTCCAAAGATCCAATTTTCTAAGGTAAGGGATATTATTTGTTGTATTCAGTAAGGTGGGTATTATTCTTTCAGATTCATTCAAGAGAATTATTTCTTTCAATTCATGAAGAGAGTTTGTTATTCCATTCTTTATTATTCTGTTGAATAACTCGCTTATGCTAAGTACCGCATACATGGTGAAATTCTTCTATTATTCCATTCTTTATTATTATGTTGAATAACTCGCTTATGCAAGTACCGCATATACATGGTGAAATTCTTCTATTATTCCATTCTTTATTATTCTCGTTGAATATCCTAATTCGCTTCCATTATTTATTATTCGTCTATCCTGCTATTATTTTCCATTATTTATTATTCTCGTTGAATAACCTCGCTTATCATTATTTATTGATTCCATTGTTATTCCATTCTTTATTATTCTCTTGTGAATATCCTCGCGCGCAATTTTACGCTTTACCCGGTTCCATTATTTATTATTCTATTTGAATATCCTGCTTGTGCTGGCATTATCACGCCGGTTCGTTTCCATTTATTATTTTCATTATTTATTATTCTGTTGAATATCCTCGTCTGCAAGCTTTTTACGCCATTTTTCCATTCCATTATTTATTATTCTCGTTGAATAACTCGCGTCAGCTCCTCTATCGCATGCATGGTGAATCCTTCTCGTTATTCCATTCTTTATTATTCTCGTTGAATAACTCGCCTATGTGGATTACCACATGCACGGTGAATGATCCTTTGTATTCATTCCTTATTAAATTGTGGAAATGATCTCGCTTACGGATTGATTGATGAGAGAGTCATAATAAAAGCATTGGACCGATGAAAATCATGGGTATATGAAGTATTAGTAAGTGTTATGATGAGTTATGTTGGTTATTATGTGAAAAAAAATATGAAAGTTTCTTAGAAATCACAAAGGGTTGAAAATCGATTTTGGTGAAAATGGAACATGAAATTCAATCGACCATATCTCCTATTATATTTTGAATTTTTGAGTGTGGTCAAGTTCTAGAGTTAGATCTATGAGTTTTATAACTTCCAAGTGGAATCACTAGAAAAGGTGTTGTAGATTTTCGTGTGGACTGATTTTTTAGCAAAGGAGTCAAAAGTCGAAAATTAGCAAAAAACTATCGCCTATAATTTTAAAAGGGTCATTTTTTACCACTTAATTTGTGAGAAAAATTCGCCTTTTGGGACATGAAAGTATATGGTATAAAGAACCTCCTCGTCCAAAAATGAGCTCATTCCGACTTAAAATGAGCAAGTTATGACCATTTCAATATTTAGGTTTTTTCGATTTAAAAACGCTATAACCGAGTTCTATAACTCCGATGACCATGAAATTTAAACCGAAGCTCACGTTAACATGTGTAAGATCCTCCAAGATTTGGGAATTTTTGAGTTAAACTTGAGGTAGCTAATTTCTTAAGGAATTAATTAGAAATTGATTTTTGAAAATAGTAAATGAATTTTAAAATTTCGAGAAAAATATATGTTCATTATGGGACTATATTCTGCTAAATCCCATAAAAAAAATATTTTTGGGACTGATTTGGTATTTTTCATGAAAATGGTTTAGTTACGAACATATGAGTTAAATATGTTATGTGAAGTAACAAAGTTGGAAAATAGGATTTTATGGCTTGGAAATCCTATATAAGGTATATGCAGATTTTTGATAAGGGATTTGATCATTGGTGATGAAATCTTATGAGTATGGCATTTTTGAATGATTAAATGCATTATTTGGTAAAGTGTAAACAATTGAAATAAATTGTTTATAAGTTTAAGAGGTGATTAAAATATTGTTATAATATTAATAATATTAGATTATGAGTTTATTAAGTGATTGATAATATTTGGATAAATTTAAAGTCTTTAATATTTATCCTTGTTTTAGTTTGATTAATGCTTATATCATTGTCATCATCCTCATGCTTATATGGTGATGAAAGTTATCTTCGCTTACGCAAAGATGGACCGTTGATTATTGAATTATATATCTTCGCTTACGTGCAAAGATGGATTGTTGATTATTGGTTTTATTGTTGTATATCTTCGGCTTACGTGCAGAGATGGACTTGGTATGATTATGACCAGGATTATTCTAAGATAGTCATGACCATCGATGATTTAATGAATATCCTCGGCCCGTAGAGTGTGGATGATTCGATGATGTGGTTTATTTATTGTCGAGTCTCAAATGATAAAAATTGATGAAAACATTTTAAATCATAGAAGATAGTAGATTTTATTCTCTACTTGACTTTTCTAATGGATTGCTTATTCACCACCGCAGCTAAACTTGATGTCTATTATATTTTATCGCTTAACATTGTTGAAGACTAATGATAATTTATTCTCGCATTATCTTAGTCATAATATTTCTTATCGGGCTAGTTGAGCTCACCCTTTCTTTCACATTCTTCTTCTTGTGAAATGAGAATATAGCCGGGACGAGCCTGGGAAACCGGAGTGATGGTCCGTATGATAGCATTAGTAGTCCTCACTATTCTCGTTAAATAGTGTGACAATAAATGTAATGAGGACTCCATTGAGTTTGTATATTGTCTAGATGACAATATCTTATTAAAACTCTTAGATTATTTTTTTTGTCGTATTTTACACGATTACGCTTGTTGTATAATTAAGTTGTTTTATTTGTATTTTGTACCATGTAAATTGGACGCGCTTTTACGTGATTGAGGCGCGTGGAAAGATCTTGGCGTTAACATGTATGTTTTGTTACTCAACGTTTGTAGTGTTTGGAAGTTCTAATACTTTTAAAAATTTTGTTCATCTAGTAACAACTTATTTTAAATACATTTTGTTTAACTCACAGAAGCAGCGTCTGAGACTAGCTCAAATGCAATGTATTAAAATTGGTGCAGTGTGTTTAAAGGTCTAAACCATAGTTGTTAAAGTCTCGATCTGGATCGTAGGATCGCTATCCCATGGAAGGAAAACGATTCAGAGTAGGATCATAAATATGCACTAGGTCTAATAGGATCGTGTGGAAAAGTACGTTTTTTGACTCTTTTTCTTGTAGAAGTGGCTCAACGACTAAATCAAAAAAAAATTAAATTAAACTTCAAATTTCTAAAATTCTAAAAAACTAAAAATATGTATTTTATTTTCATAAAATCTTATGATTTTACGATTTGATTCTGCGAACCCAAAATTACCTTATATAGGATCTCAATTTTAACAACCTTGGTCCAAACGCTACTGGACAAACCCTAAGAAAATGAAATGAAATGGAATGGTGACATGGTGGTAGATCATCGCCGCCAGCTATGGCTGATAAAAAAGAAGGAACATAAACACCCACAGCTCATTAAGCTACATCGATCCTGTGTACATGTCCTTATTCTCACTATTTCTCACTGCATGCACGTGGTGGTTCTGTAAACTGGGATAGCTAGGTTATATCAACAACAGTTACAAAGACACTTATTTATTTATCACTTCATTTTCCCCACTGTTTACCGTTGAAATTTCGTACTCCTCTGCATACACATATACATCTGTATCTGTCCCTGTAAACAAAAAAATATTTAATATAAGTGGCATTTTTTAATATAGAAAAAATTAAATTATTCATCATTTTATATAATCTTGTAAGATCACTAAAGATAAATTTAATTTTTTTTATTCTTTTCTGTTATTTTTTTTAATTTATATAAAAATTATACTTTGCCCGTTCTTTTGAGAACGGAGGGAGTATATAACATCACTTATAGAAAATATAATTTTACAATATGCATGTATCTTTCCCTCCGTTTTATTAATGATGGTTTATGCATTAAAAAAAGAGTCTTACAAAAAATTATTTTAGTACACTAAAATGTTATTTAAAAATTATTTTATCCTCAAAACATACTTGGGTGAAGTTAACATATTTCAAAAAAAATCTCTAGTGCACTATTTGTAAGATTTATCATGGACAAAAATAAAACTTATTTAGTACTCTCTCCTGAGTCTCCTCTCTTCAAAGTTAAGAATTACGTAAAAAATATATATATTTAATTCACATCTTTATTCTTTAGGACGAAGGAAGTAGTATGATAGTATCTATGTTTTTCAATTCTCTTCTCATATAATTAAGTTTAGGAAATTGATTTTTTCATATTATTTTTTGATATTTTCATACGTAGATCCCACATATTAACTGATGTATCGAATTTTTATTGATTAATATATGGGCTATACATGTAAAAATATCAAAAAATAATGTAAAAATATCAGTTTTCTAAATTTATTGTGTACACATTATTCTTTCCTATTTCCTACTTTATACTATCTACATTCCAAAATTGACAATTAGATAATAAATTTTAGTCTTAAAAATTATTTATAAAATATGTAAATATATGCTTAGAAGTATCCTAGCCAGACTCAATCAATAAAATAATAGTTAAAAACTTTTATTTCTGAATGGAAATATTACTTTGTAGAAAATTTCAACAAACTACAAAACTAATAGTTGAAAAAGAAAATATTCTTCTCAAATAATAAAATAAAATAAAATATGAAAATAGTAGTTAGTAAAAGAGAAGAAGAAAGAGAAGTAATCAAGATATACTGAATTTTGCACATGTTTTTCTAGTGAAAATTTTAAGAAAAATATTCTCAAAAGGGTAATTAATACTTCTTCCGTTTCAAAGTATTAAATTATTATTTACTTTTGAAAATCAGTTTAAGAAATTTTAAATTAAAATTAAGATGAATTATTAAAAATTATAAAATAATAAATTATAAAATGAATAGTAACTTTTAGATAGTTTATTAAATTATTGTATTGATTAAAATTAAAAGAATTTATATTAGTTTTGTGTTTGAAATTTTTTTAAGTTTGCTTTAAATGTTTTATAATGATTTATGTTTTGGAAATGAGAGAATATTATTATTATTAGTTATTTTGTTTCATTATTAAAACCTCTACAGCCTTGTTTATCACACTTTTTCCTTTCTTACCTTTTGTTTCTCCATCTTATTTGTAAGAAGCTTCTCCTGAGTCTGTAAAAGCTATCTATCTCCTTTGATATATTCCTTGTCTCTAATCAATCAGCGGATTCTTTATAACAAAAAATTATCCATCATTAGTTATTTCCTTTCTTATCAAATCCTCTAATTAATTATCCCTCGTCTATGTCCAATCAAACTTTTTTTTATTTTATCAAACATTTTAATCAACTGAAATATATTAAAATTATAAATTGCTATAAACGACAAAAAAAAATTACATTACAAGAAATTGAAATGTTAATTTTTGAAACATAATTCTTTATGAAATCCTCTAATAAACAGAAAGAAATCAATCATGTCATGAGAAAACAAGTCCTAAAAAAGGGAAAAATAAACTCTACTATAAGGGATAAATTTTAGAGCACATCTACAATAAAAAAAAATTCCCAATTAGAGAAAGCAAATTCTCAAGAGATGATAATGAAACTCTCATAAAGAGAAAGAAATCAGTTATACCATGAAGAAAACAACATAAAAGGAAAATAAACTTCACAAGTAGAGAGAAATTATTAGAGCAGGGGTGTTTATCGGTAAAAAATCGGATCGAATCGACCCGAATCGAATTGAACCGAATACCGATAATAGCCAATTTCATGAACCGATACCGGTACCGGTTGAACCGGCGGTACCGGTTCGATATCGGTTTTTACCGAAAATTAATATAATTATTATTTTTATTATTATTTTATTATTTTTATTATTATTTTATTATTTTTATTATTATTATTATTATTTTATTATTATTATTATTAATATTATTATTATTTTTATTAATATTATTATAATCATTATTTTATTATTATTATTATTATTATTATTAATAAAAATTAGAAAACCCAGATATATCTTGGTCCGATTCGCAGAAAATCGAACCATAAAAAACGTTTACCAAAATCATCTGAAAATCGGATATATCTAAGGTTTTTTATCTTAACCCAGACCATTTTTTTTTATACGAGATCGACCGATTCAGGCCGGTCCGGAAAACCAAAAAAAAACGGTTGTTTTGAACACCCCTATCTAGGAGAGAGTCTTGATACAAACCTTAACTTCTTTGACCTACCTTGAGAAAAGTTAGCTAACAAATGGGAGAAGTTAAGGCCTATATCAACCCACACCAAATTACATTTGCAACCTAGTGAGACTAATATTCTTTACGGTTTAGTATGAAGTTCGCATTAATACACCCACCTTGCAAAGTTGACGTATTCGTCGGCCCATCGACCCAACTATAGCGGCAAGGGTGAATCCGTCCTAAAAGTTCAATGGGGTCAAATTCGAAAAAAAAAATATTATGAATAAAAATTTAATAAAATGAATCACAAAACTAAATAATCCTCAGTAACATTTTTCGAGGTTTTATTGCTTGAAATTATTGCATGATAGCCTCATTTTTAATAGTTACAAAAATATCATATATCAATTATAATATTTACGTGCCTTCTTCTCATTCCTCTCCTCTTTCATATATATATATATATATATATATATATATATATATATATATATATATATATATATATATATATTAAAAAGTTATTAATATATTCACAAATTTTAAGGCTTAGTGGAACAAAATAAGTAGAATACTACAATTATATTAGTACATTACTATTATGTTATTGAAAAAAGAATATGCTACTATCTTGTTAATATGATAGATAAACATTTTAATATACATTAAAATGTTTAAATTTGATTAAGTTATTGGTGGATTGTTGCATAACAACCGACAATATTATTGGGAGAAAATAAATATAATGATATTGATCTCGAATTTTATACTACTACAACTACTAATGAAATGACAGCACCTGTGACGCCTCCAAAATAAGTATACATCACCCATTCTGAGTCACCAAATACATGGTACAAAATACAAATACAAACTTAATTATACAACTGTCGTGTAACATAAGCTGAAAGTTTTAACATGAATATTGTCTCCTAGACAATATCCAAACTCAAATGAAGTCCTCATTACAATTATTATTACACTATTTCACAAAATAGTGAGGACTACTAAAGCAACCATCTGGACCATCACTCCATTTCCCGACTAGTCCCGGCTATATTCTCATTTCCTGAAGAGAACAATGAAAGCAAAGGGTGAGCTCAACTAGCCAGTAAAGAATATTATGACTAAGATAATGCAGAATAAATTATCGTTAGCCTTCAACAGTGTTAAACTGATATAATACAATAGACAACAAGTTTAACTACAGCGGAACCAACAATCCATTAGAAGAGTCAAGTAGAGCATGATATCTAGTAAAAAGTTTATCATCAATTTTATCGTTGAGACTCAGCTTAATAAATAATCAACATCACTGAATTATCCGTGTACTACGGGCCAAGGATATTCATTATTATCATATCCACGATTATCCATGCACTATGGGCCAAGGATATTCGTTATTATCACCAATGGTCATGATCATGCCAACAATTATCCATCAATGCACTATGGGTTAATGAAAACTTTTGCCACATCATTTGTAACATTAAAGGTTATGATTATACTGAATAATCCCTGATCATAATCATACCAATCAACAGTCAATCTATGCACTGCGGACCAAAGATGACTTTTATCACAATATAAGTATGAGGATGATGACATTGATATAGGTATCAATCAACGAAATCAAGGATAAATATTAAAGTTTTTTAATTTATTCAGAATTTAAAAATGTCCAAATTATCAACATGACAACTGCTTTTGTGGAGTAAAATTTAAGAATAATATTCCAAAAATAATTTGGACAGAAAAGAAATCAATTTTTATCATGAATAGTACCCCGGGTAAATAGTACCTGAGTGAATAGTATCCTATGAACAGTACTTCGTGAATAGTATCCCAGCATGAAAAGATCAAAATTTAACAAGAATGTTCAAAAAAATATCCTTGTGAAACGATACTAGATGAAGCGCAAATTTCAAGGTTCTACTAATTTCAAGGAGTATAGAAGCAATAATTTACAAAATGAGTGTAGAATTCAGAATCTGAAACCAAATAATATTACTCACATACTACAAAATATTGAAGAACATATTATTTCTTACGAATACTGAGCAAAAATAATATCTTTTACGCCTTAAAAGGAGAGTATTTCTGAATGATAGGGCGGGGATATTCTTGAAGAAAACTTATACTGTTTTCTACGCTCAAAACTTTCTTAAACTCAAAAGAAATACGCTCAATATTATAGAAGAAGAATTCTCTAATTCTGGTGTGATTTTCAATTCTAAACTAAGCATCATATTTATAGGAGAATGGAAGGATACTATTTAGAAAAAATCACGGACTTCACAGTAATTTCAAACGATATAATTTGTAGAATCGCGGGCAAAAAGAAAAAAAAACTTCAGACGCCCCATTTTTCAAATTAATAATATAATATTCAAGTAAAACAAAAACTTTAAATAATATATATATATATATATATATATATACCCCCTCATTTCAACAACACACCACCACCACCCATATTTTACACACACACACATGTCCACATCACACACACTCCACACACACCCTCACACACACTCCATACACACACACACACACCATACACTTTATATATATATATATATATATATATATATAGTCCGGATCTTAAGCTCACCCACTCCAACTCACTCTGATTTACCCCACTTTTAAAGACGACCCGTATCGCTCGATCATACAACCGTCGTCTATACTTTTAGCAAGCTATATGTTGTCCGTCGCTAAAAGTATAAACGACAGTTGTATGACCGAACCATCGCCGGGTCCGTCGCTAAGGGGGAGGTGAGCTCGGGTGAGTTGGATAAGGGGTGAGCTTAAAATCCAGACCGTATATATATATATATATATATATATATATAATTTATAGCTTCCACCGATTATTTTGAAAAATGAGTAAGTGGGGGTCCATGTAATAAGAAAAATTTATAATAAATACTTCATAAAAATTTCCTCTATTTATCTCAATTCACTTGGCTGCACAAAACATATTTTTAAACAATAATTATTCATCAATAATATTATAACTTGTAATATTAACAATTAGATCATTCCCAGGAAAGAGGGGGCTTTCCGATAAGGATTTCTCCCTATTGGCGCGCAATTAGGTGACTAAATCCCTTTTCTCGACAGAACTTTCTAGACATTGTCAATAATGCAAATAATAATATGAATAACTTTGTCATCTCAATTATTGATTTAATAATATAAAATATTGTGCAGATGATACCGTGACAATAATTGAATCAATAATGTGAGATACTATGCAGCAATTACTGTAGCAATAATTGAGTATAACTGAGTGACTTCTCACGTAAGCATCAAATGTCGTGTGCTACTATGCAACTACGCGTATTACTGTACTTTTATCACCGGGTATTTCAACAGTTAACGGTAAAACTTTTGCCGTTATTTTTATAAAAAAATATTTCTATCGTTTTCTAACTCCGATAGTAATTCCTTTGCAGGGTCCACCAATAATTGTGTCGTTGTACGAATATTCCCTGACTAAACAAATATTTTATGACAACTTGCTTACTTTGCAAAATTTATAAATATTACCCACAACTATAACATTATATCAAATCTACAGCATAATATTCAAAATAATATTTAGAGAAAATTATTCTTTATTCAGAAAAGTTGGGGTCTTACAGCACCCATCTGCATAATATAGGAATATTTACTAGGCACTGTTATTTTCTTGGAAAATTCGGTTAAATTATAGAAACTCTAACCGAAATCTTTCACAATTTTTAGAACGGTAACTCCTCTATTTTTTTACTTTCTTGGTATTCAGGAGAAGTAAATTGATCAAAACAATAAAATACTTAAATTCTTATAGTAGTATTTTATTTTAACAATATAGTAGCATATTCTTTTTTCCAGTAACATAATAGTAGTGTAATAATATAATCGTAGTACTCTACTTATTTTGTTCTACTATGCTTTAAAATTTGTGAATATACTAATATATATATATATATATATATATGAAGCGATGAAAATCCAGTGGGGGCATGTGCCCCCATTGCCCTAACTTTGGGTCCGCCCTCGTATAGCGGTTTCATCCTAACAACCAATCCGACATCTTTTGCACCTATCAATTGTAAGACCCCAACTTTTTATAAATAAAATTGAATTTCCTCTATTCATTATTTTGAAATAGTAAGGGGTAGATTTGATTAATGTGGTTAGTTATGGGTAAAATATGAAAATTTTACAAAATAAGCAAGTGGTTAGCACACGATATTGCACAGTATTTTTGGATTATTGATTCTTACGTAAGAAGGCACTACTCAATAATTGTTACAGTAATTACTGTTCAATATTTTATTTTATTGATTCAATAATTGCTACGTTGATATTTAATATAATTGTTGTTTCAATAATTGTCACTACACAGTATTTCCCATTATCAGATCAATAATTCATATTATTTGAATAATATTATTAGATAGCATTATTGGCAATGTCTAAGAAAATTCAGTCTAGGAAAGGGGTTTGGTCACCTAATTGCACGCCAGTAAGGAGAAATCCTTATTGGAAAGCCCCCTCTTTCCTGGAAACGACCTGGTTGTCATTATTGTGATTCTGTAATATTATTTGTGAATAATTAATTATTGATTTATATGATAAGGAAATATTTATTTTATGTGGTTATAAATGAAGAAATTAATGCTGAGGTATTTTATCAGTATTTTATCGGAATGGATGTATTAACAATCATCAGTATGTGGATTTCGATCATTTTCTATTTGGAATTTTGAAAACATTTCTTCTACAAAGTTGTAGAGAATTAAATTTTCTATGAAATGGACATAAAATTCATATTTTTCTGATAAAAAGCTATTTATTGGGAATTATTAAAGTTTCAAAAATAAATGTTTTTTTATTAAAAATATGGGTGGACCCCACTTTTGTTTTTTGGTGGAAAAATGTTGAAGTTTTAAGAGTGGTGTGCGTGAATGGCAGATGGTAGAGCCACCGGTAGCAGGATAGTCTGCTTTGGCGTTCTGACATTTTCCTATAAATAGGCTGCTTAGGTTAGAATTGAAAATCACGCTAGAATCAGAAGTTTTCTCTCCCTATAATATCCAGCGTATTATTGTGAGTATTTAGATACTTTGAGAGTTGATAAGTAGTGCTATTTTTCTTTAGCATTATATCCGATATTTTAGTCCGAAGTACTATTCTTTTGAGGTAAGGGATATTATTTTCTTCGTAAATGATATTATTTCTTTCAATATCATTATACCGAAATATTGGTATGAATTTTATTATGAAATTTTTACCTTTTCATGTTGAGGTTACTATTCACGTATACGACACTATTCACTAATACGACACTATTCACAAAAAAATGAGAATTCTTTGTGAACATTATAAAATGATAAAATCAATCTCACTAATTACGTATACTATGATTTTGGAAGATCACGTAAATAGATTCAAACCATGTAAAAGAAAATTTATGGGTTAAGATAAATTTTATTAATTATACTACAAGAAAAAGGATTAAAGTCGACAGAATAATTCGTCAGATATCAACCTATTCCGTCGGAATAGACTTATTTTCTGACGGAATAAAGGTCATTGGCCTTAAGTCTGTCACTAATTTCGTTGAAAATATCTATTTTCGACGGAATTAGGGTTGACGGAGTTTTTGTCGGAATTAAATTATTTTCGACGAATTATCCCCGACAAAAAATGTTTCGTCGATGCCAGATGGGGGACACGTGCCAAGACATGAGACTTAATTTCGACAGAATAGCCATGGGAAATAGGTGTTATTCCGTCGTTGGACATACACTACAAGAAAAAGTCTCAATTCTGACGAAATATTTCTTTGGAAATAGACTTATTCCGTCGGTATAAAGCTATTTCCGACGGAATATTTCGTTAGCAATTCCGTCATATATACATGCATTGGGATTTAAGGGGTGTTTTCTAAGACTAAATGAAAGATTTCTGAATGTTTAATTAATCTAAATGATCTGAATGAAGCAGAATTCTGAATACTGAATGAAAAAAGTTGTTTGATAATTGACATGTCTGAAACATCTGAATAACAAATATTTATTATTTTACCCTTCTAAAAAAATTTAAAATTCTTGTAAATTTATTTAATATTACTTAATATAATAGTTAATATTATAAAAAAAAATTAAATATAAAATATTTAATTTAGAAGTCATTCAACCCATTCATCTAAAAAAATAACACTTGGTCATTCAACCCAAAAATCTAACTGATTAAGTTATTCACATGATTTTTATTCAAAATAAATGCATTGAATGACTGACCGATTCAGCCATTCAGCTCCATTCAGCTCTAAACAAACACCCCCTTAGTCCATCGAAAATTCAATTGAAACTAAATAAATTCAACAGAATAATTTTGACTAATTTTCCATCAAAAAATAGAATATCCCTGATGAATTTTTCCGTTGGAATTTTTTCGTCGATTTTAATCTAGATTAATGCCGACGGAAGTTTTGTTGGAAATAGCCATTCTCCGACGGAAATATGTTTTGTTTTAAAAAACTATTAAACTATAATGTCGACAAAATTTTCGTCAAAAATACCTTATTCCTTCGAGATTACCTGATTTTTTAAAAAAGATTTTTTAAAATTGTAGTTTCTAGGTTTTTAAACACAATTTTTGTACCTGTAACCTGCTTTATCCCAAAAACATATACAATAATATATTTCGCATACATTATAACTCACTACAAGAAAATCAGCTATTTTTGACGGACTTATCCTCGACAGAGTGGATTCAGTCGAAATTACCTTATTTCTGACGGAATAATTTGTCGAATATAATTCCCTCGAAACTAATATATTTCCGACGAAATTCCGTCGGAAGTAGCATTCCCTCTGTGGCGCCAGCTTTCCCGCCAACGCGAAGACTAATTTCGACGGACTAACGTTATTTTCGAGGGAAGGATTCGTCGAAGTTAAGATAATCACAAGGGACTTATTTTCGACGGACAGTCCGTCAGAAATAATGAATAAAATCTAAATCACACGTCTTCTTCTCCAGCGCCTCCTTTCATTTACAATACTATCTCTCTCTCTCATCCCCCACCCCTCCTGCCACACCGACCCCCACTCCTCCCCCCTACCCAAGACAACCCCCACCCCGCCTTCCCTTACCACCGTGGTACCCCCACCCCTCCATGCCCACCTTCACCACGCCACCCACTACTACCACCTAGGCTTCCCTACTGTTCTGATCCTCAGGTACCATCTTCCTCTTCAAATTTTCTGCCTTAATTAGAATTTAGTGAATAAATATGTATCAATTTTTATGTGGAAAATAGTGTTTATGATTATTATTTTTATGCCATGTTGGAATAATTTTTGCCATATATAATTTCCAAAAATCAGGTACGTACCATCTTCCCCTTCAAAATTTTCTGCCCTAATTTCTGCCATGTTGGAATAATTTCCTAATTTCTTCCTAATTTGGACTGCCTTATTTGGTATATAACAATTAAATTGGGCCTGTTATTGTTATTTACTATATATCAATTAATTTGGGACTATTATTGTGTTTTTGGAGTACAACCACTGCTTTTTATTGATAGTGTATGCTAATTCATGACTTAATTGGGACTGAATGTAAGACCCCAACTTATTATGAATAAAAATAAATTTTCTCTATTTATTATCTTGAAATAATAAGAAGTTAATTTGATATAATACTTTGGTTATGGGTGAAATGTGCAAATTTTACAAATAAGCAAGTGGTTATAAAATATTCATTTTTGTCAGAGAATATTCGTTTGGTCGTGGAATATTCTTGTTGTCGGGGAATATTCGTACAACGGTGCAGCCATTCGTGAGCCTCATAACAGAATAACTGTTGGATGAAGAAAACGACGAGTTTGAGTTTTTATAAATAACGACGTAGTTGTTACCGTTAACACTGTTGGAATACCCAATGGTTAAAATACAGTGATACGCGTGGTTGCACAAAGAGCACTACACTGATTACGCATGATATTTTGAATTATTGATTCTTACGTAAAAGACACTACTCCATAATTGTTGTTATAATAATTACTGCTCAATATTTTATTTTATTGATTCAATAATTGTTATATTGATATTTTATATTATTGTTGTTTCAATAATTGTCCCTGCACAGTATTTCCCATTATCAGATTAATAATTCATATTATTTGAATAATATTATTAGACATCATTATTGGCAATGTCTAGAAAGTTCTCGCTCAAGGAGAGGTTTGGTCACCTAATCAAGGCGTCGAAGGAGAAATCCTTATTGAAAGCCCCTCTTTTCCGGGAACTACCGGTTGTCATTATTATAATTCTGTAATATTATTTATGATTAATTATTTATTGATTTATATGATAAGGAAATATTTATTTTATGTGGCTATTAATGTTGAGGTGTTTTATCAAGTATTTTTGTTTTAATGGAGGTATTAAAAATCAAATCGATTGTTCTTTAGATATATTACGTGAGTTATAATTTTTAATCCGATCGTTGATCGTTGTGATTTTTTGGATATGTTATACATATATAAGTTGAGTATATGTCCACAAATTTTGAACCGTTAAAAATGAATGTATGATTTGTTATGAATTTTAAGAGGTGACCATTCAAAATTATGTTATAAATGATTTTAGTGGAAAATTTAGAATTGAGTGGGACCCACTTTTGGTTGGTGAGAAATGTGCTCAAATTTTATTTCAAATGTGGTGGTGGCAATAGTAGCGTAAAGCCATCGTAAAGCAGTCAAGTCCTGCTTCAAGATGCTAGCATTTTCCTATAAATAGGTGCTTAGGTTAGAATTGAAAATCACACCAGAAACATAAGATTTCTCTCTTTCCCTCTCTATATTATTGAGCGTATTTTGTAAGTATTTAGATACTTTGAGAGTTGCTATTCAAGATAAGTTTCATTCAAAGATCACATCCGACCTTTCATTCCAAGTAGTGTTTCTTCGAGGTAAGTGATGTTATTTTCTTCTTAAATGATATTATTTTCTTCAATATCATTATCTTTGAGATATTGTTATGAATTTTATTATGGAATTTCTACCTATTTGTGTTTGGTTACTATTCACGTGATACGACATATTCACGATATCGACAATTATTCATAAATACTATGAGACTATTCACCAAAAATGAAATTTTCTTTTTCGTCCTGTATGTCTTTTTATGGTTACTATCTTTGATTGTATCCATGTTTTAATCTTTATTTTTGAATTCTACTTCACACTTGGTTATTATGGAGTATTATTGAATTTGGATAAACCGAAATATGAATCACTAATATTTGTCCTTCTGTCTCACTAGATTCGTTCTCTAAAATGTTTTTCATCATCATCACCCCAATGGTGATATTTGATGAATATCTTTGGCCCAGTAGTGCAAAGATGAATGATTACCCGATGAATATCTCTCGCCCAGTAGTGCAAAGATGAACATGTGTTGAGATGAATACATGACCAACCCAGTGATATAAATGAATATCTTTGGCCTGTGGTGCAAAAGATGAATATTTGATTCAAGATGTATATTGATTGATGTTACAGGATAAAATATTGATGATGGACTTTTAAATTCATAGATGATAGTAGATTTCATTCTCTACTTAACTCTTCTAATGAATTGTTGTTTTCATTGGCAGCTTGTTGATCTAAAACTTGTTGTCGATTATATTCTATCAAATTTTTCCTCGTTGAATACTAAGGATAATTTGTTGTATATTCTCTTAGTCATAATATTCTTTATCAAGGGCTAGTTGAGCTCACCTTTTTCCTTTTGTTCCATTTTTCTTCTCAAGAAGCGAGAACACATAAGCAGAACCAAATGGGGTATA
Organism: Panax ginseng; assembly: GCA_020205605.1. Lineage (NCBI taxonomy): Eukaryota > Viridiplantae > Streptophyta > Magnoliopsida > Apiales > Araliaceae > Panax > Panax ginseng. The sequence continues at coordinate 93,183,769 of CM035137.1, forward strand.
GAGTGATGGTCCTAGACAGTTGTTTTAGCAGTCCTCACTATTTTTGTAAAATAGTGCATCAATAATTGTAATGAGGACTTTATTTGGGTGTGGATATTGTCTAGAAGAAAATATTTGTATTTAAACTCACAGTATGTGTTGTCGTATTTTGCACGACAATTGTAATAAAGTTGTAGTTGTTTTCTGTACCATGTATTTGGCGACTCAGAATGGGTGATGTATACCTATTTTGGGGGCGTCATAGTTGGTATCAGAGCTTAGGGATATGGTCACTGGCGGAGATCGGGGAATAGAACTAGGAGGAGAGAGACGAGTAAATCATTTGCTAGTGTGTCCTACCTAAGCTTAATTATTGGTTGATCATAATATAGGGATATTATGTGATATGTTAATTTGTTTAATTAACCCTTGTTTTATGGCAGTATTTAAGAAACATTTGACCGATAAAGGGTAACGGGAGGTGATCTTTGTGGGTCGCCTTATTTAACTTCCTGTAATCCATGCAAACCCTCCAACCAGTCACTGTCTTTGTCGAAATTAGCTCGTTGTCTTTATTCTGAACCATGGTCATTCCCCCCTTTTTCAGCACACATTGCACTTGACTAACCCATTTACTATCTGAAATCGGGTAGATGATACCCGCATCCAACCATTTCAATATTTCCTTTTTCACTACTTCTTTTATGATTGGGTTGAGCTGTCTTTGTTGTTCCACTATTGGTTTTGCATCGTCTTCCATCAGGATTTTGTGCATCCAAAAAGATGGGCTAATTCCCTTGATATCTGCAATTGTCCATCCGATAGCCGATTTGTGGTCCCTAAGTACTCTCAACAACTTTTCTTCCTGCAATTCGTTAAGTACAACAGAAATAATAACAGGTAAATGAAAGTAGTATGCATACACAAGCCAATCATGTATGATGATAAAACATATACTTTGTAATCAATCTTATTTATTTATTAATAAAAGAATTATTTATTAAAGGCATTTAATTATCAACATGGTGCTGTTTTAATAATATGTGATAAACCCATAGTTTTAAGCAATGCTTTTAGAATCATGATGAGATCATGCTAATGAGATCTAAATTCTTAGATAGCTTAAAACTAAAATATTCCCAATCAATAGATTACTAAAAAGGGGATTAGTGAATCTGGATAGATTGGTATGTACGTTGCTTGCTCATTGGATGAGAATGATTGATCTCATGATCATTTGTGTGGAGACACTAAAGCAAGTATGTAGGTGCTTATTAGAGAATAAGTTCACTGAATGTGACTCGCTAAGGAATACCTAATGGAGTTTTACTTGTCTGTCAATAGGAATTCCTGTAGTGATAGTAGTACAAATAATCCTTAGACTTGAGATCATCATAGTATCTTGTATATAATGATTTACACTTTGACTTATTCCTTAAGACCTTTAGGGTATATCAAAGGGTATGCTTGGGTGTAATAAGTTATATATGGAGATAATGAATGATCAATAAAGAATCTACCGCTTCTAGTAAAAGAAGAGATATGTCCTATGTGATTCGATAAATGACAACCCAGGAATCCTTGGCCAATGTGGAATGAAATTAGAAAGTAGTTTCTAATTTGCATTCATTAGGAGTTGTGCATTTAGGAATTGAAATACATATAATTAAATAAAATAAGACTTGACAGTAATTCCATGTCTTATATTTAATTGGGACATTGTATGGTGGAAGGATTGAATTATATGGTAACTATTAACTCAAAGGTTCTTTTATGATTAATGTTGAAATCTATATTATCTAGAAAGTCGTTGATCGCTAGGGAGGCTTATCCCTATTGTAGAATAAATATCATTTATTTAAATAAATTAAGCGTTTAATTTATTTATTTAAATAAGATTAGAATTGTTCTAATTGATTTATTCACAACCGATTTAATATGGAGAACTTAAAGGGTCACACCATAAAAAAAAGAATAATCGTAATAATATGTTAAGTATATTTAATTTAATCTATGGTGATAAGATAAATTAAATAAATTAATATTTATTATTTAATATTTTAGAAATATTAAATATAAATTAATAAAAGGAGTCTTATTAATATTATTATTATTTTATTATTATTTTAATTTCTAAAAGAGTTTAGGAATTAATTTAATATAAGTACTATCATTTATTCCTAATAGGATTAGGAGGGAAAATTAGTTAAAGGAGTTTAATTAATTATCCCTAATAAGAATAGGGAGCCCATTTAATTAAAAGAGTTTAATTAAATAAATAATACCATATTTTAATTAAATAGGGTTACCTGATATCTTTATAAGAGGAGTCTTATATCAGATATCAAATATACGTAATTCCAATTTGTTGGAGAGTACGCCCCTTTTTCTATAGAGATAGGAAAAACTAGGGTTTGAGCCAATACACCCTTCTTCTTGAAAATTCTTCTTCCTTGGTGGATCATCTCTAGAGGCCATACACTTGGGTGGCTTACATTGATCAAAGGAAGGAATCTACCGGGAGATTCAAGGAGATCGCGGAGAAGTAGGAGGTGAACTCGTACCTGTGGAAGCTCATATCTACAAGGGTATGATTTCATAACTTCTTGTTATTCGTTTTAATTAATAATATGCATAAAGGATGATCCGGGTAATTGGTTTGTGAAAATTTTTAAAATCTGATTTTATTTTGCTTCCGCTAATTTTGCAATTTGATTGCTACTTTGATTTTCACAATACCTAACAGTAAAGAATTAAAATTGCCTAAATATGCATACCTGAGATGTTTAGGGAGTGGCTTAAGTTCAAGAGTTGGTGGCTCCTCCAATGACGGTTTCATCCTTGTTGTGGCTTTCTCCTTTGTGTGCAATGGTTCAAAGGGTGTTTTAAATCTGATAACTCGTGGCAAGGAGTCTAGCATCTGCAAATAATCCACAAATTCTGGATCATCGAACTCTTCATCCCCCAATAATGTCGTTTCCAATGGATCGTTAACCAAACTCTTTTTCATGTCTTCGCTGATTATCTGGTCAATGATATCCATCCTAAAACATTCTTCTTTGTCCGTAGGAAATTTCATGGCCTTGAATACGTTGAATTTTATTTCTTGATCTTGGACCCTCATAGTAAGTTCACCTTTTTGTACATCGATGAGTGTCCTACCCGTAGCCAAGAAAGGTCTCCCTAGGATAATCGGAATGTTCTTATCCTCCTCAAAATACAGAATAATGAAATCTGCAGGGAATATAAACTTTTTAACCTTTACCAATATGTCCTCCATAATGCCTCTCGGGTACGTGACTGACCTATCCGCCAACTGCAATGAGATGTTCGTAAGCTTTGGAGCGGGCAAACCCAATTCTGCATAAACTGATAACGACATAAGGTTCACAATTGCCCCCAAATCACACAAACATTTGTTGAACACGCCATATTCCCAATCGTGCACGGAATAGTGAAACTCCCTGGATCTTTCAACTTTGGTGGCAACTTTTGCTGTAAAACCGCACTACACTCCTCTATTAATGTCACTGTCTCGAAATCTTCCAACTTCTTTTTCTTGGACAAAATCCCTTTCATGAATTTCGCATAACTTGGCATTTGCTCCAAGGCTTCTGCAAATGGGATATTAATCTGAAGTTTCTTAAAAACTTCCAAAAATTTTACAAACTGTTAATCTAGCTTCTGTTTTTTAACTCTTTGTTGAAACGGTGGGGGAGGATATACAACTGGTTCGTTACTTGGTTTGCTCTTTTCCACTTGTTTTTCTTCCCCCTGCTTGACCTCAACCGCTGTATTTTCACTATCTGTCTCAACCTCCTTTGTAGCCGAATTTTTTGTTTCTTGACCCTCAAGCTGTTTTCCACTTCTCAACATAATTACTTGACATTGCTCGTGATTACCCTTCGGATTTCTTTCGGTGTCACTTGGTAGAGTTCTTTGTGGTCTATTGTTCAATGCTAATGCAATTTGTCCCATCTGATTCTCAAGATTCTTGATGGCCATCTCTTGCGATTTCATTGTCATTGCTTGATTTTTCATAGCCACCTCATTGTTTGTTATGTACTTTGTCAACAACTCCTCCAAATCTGATTTCCTCTCTTGATGTTGAGCTGGTTGTTGATGATTCTAAAATCCTGGGGGATATGATGGTCGAGGATCTTGCTGATGCTGATTGTTACTCCATGAAAAGTTTGGATGATTCCTATTCCCCTGATTGTAAGCATTCTGGTATGTATTCTGTTACAGCTACCCACAAATTGCACTGACGCTGGGTTGATTGTACATTGATCTGTAGGATGCTCACCCGCACACAATTCGCAAATAACTGCAACTTGCTGTACCTGTGCCCCTATCATAGCATCCAATTTTTTTGAAAGTACTAAAATTTGCGCTTGTATAGCCGTCACACCATCTACTTCTAACACTCTAGCTACCTTTGCCTATGTCAATCTTGCTATGGGCCACTGTTGTCGTGGGCCATAGTCTCTATCAATTCGTAGGCCTCCTCATAACTTTTAGCCATAAATGCTCCTCCCGAAGCTGCATCAATACTGATTCTGAGATTTCTGTTCAATCCATTGTAAAATGTGTTCATCTACAACCACTTAGGCAATCCATGATGCAGGCACTTTTTTAAGCAATTCCTTGTATCTTTCACATGCCTCATATAGTGACTCCCCGTGTTGCTATTCAAACATCGTTATCTCATTCCTCATTTTTGCAGTTTTCGCTGGTGGGAAGAATTTGGCGAGAAATTTCTGAGCTAAGTCTTCCCAAGTAGTTATTCATCCTGGAGGTAGAGAGTGTAACCAACTCTTTGCCTTGTCCCGTAAAGTGAATGGGAACAAGCGAAGTCTCACCGCGTCATCCGACACCCCATTGTACTTAAAAGTATCACAAATTTCCAGAAAGCTGACTAAATGTTCATTCGGATAGTCATTTGCCAATCCCCCAAACTGAATTGAATTTTGAATCATTTGAATTGTCCCAGGCTTGATTTCAAAGGTGTTTTGCATTATATAGCGGCCTAGTAATACTTGGATCGCAAACTCACCACCTTGGGTGTAGCAAAATCTCTCAACGCTTTCTGATCTTCAGCTGCCATTACCTCTTCTTTTTAAGAGTTTTCGAATTCTTCTCTTGTTTCTTTGATCCACTTACTTAATCTCTGAAACCGTTTCTCAATATCGTCCTCAAAAGGAAGCAAGTCTGGATTTTTGGAACGCGTTTGCATAAACCAATTCAAAAACCTGAAATAAAACGAACAAAAAAAAAACAAAAAATAAAAATGTTTAAGTAAAACTGGACTAATTAAACTGATATCATAAAATATTAAAATCTATACTAAATTTGTTCCCGGCAACGGCGCCAAAAACTTGTTGGGTAAAATCTAATTACGCATGACACGCAAGTATACATGGTCAACAAGTAATAAAGTGTAATTAGAGTATCGTTCCCACGGAGACAATTAAGTAAGAATGTAACCTCAAAATTATCAATTTCCTATTAATCCTAATTTTATTAAACTATCCAAATCAATGATTAAAATTATAAAAACTAAATTTTTAATAAATATAAGATCACAAACCAATCACAAATATTAAAAACTAAAATTTCAAACAATTATTGAAGAATTAGGCTTACAATTTCACCTTAAGCTTCACTCTGATTTTTACACCTTTACTCCAGTTCAATTCACTATCCCAGTTAATTAATCAAGAACACGAATGTAACACTAGCCACCTCTCGGTGCACTAATACCGTATTAACTTAAATCTGCAAATTAGATAAAAACAAGTTAAACACCTTAATCAACTAACTCACTATATCTCTATGAGAATTATAATTAAAGAAGGTTTAAGATTAAGTTCTCTATCAGATTACATGCGATGTCAAGCATATCTCTACCTTAACATTCATCAAGATTCTGCTCATTCACAAAATTCAAGAACACATGCTATATTAACTAAGTCTAGATTCGTACTTCCTCTCTCGAATTCACACAAATCCACAAAGAATTGTTGATCAGGCAATTCATAAATCTAAGCTCAAATTAATATAGATAAATTGGATAATAGTTTATTAAACTGGAAATTAAGGCTACATAATCATTATTTCACTGAAGGATCCATCATAAACCTAAAAAGTAAATTAGTTCATAATAAATGAATTAAATACTGAATAAATCAAAGAAAATATCATCCCAATTACACAAATTGAAATTAAAGGAGAATAGTAATACACCACCCTTCTTGTCCTTCAATTCTGCAATCTTTGTGAAAATCGTCCCTTCTTCGTTCCTCCAAGTTCTTGTTCTCAAAAAGATGTGTCTTCGTTATCATTCTGATTTTTCCTTTCACACAGAATAAATTTGCCTCACTTCAGCTCCACACCATCAATCCTAATCCAACTCTAACTTATTACCAAAAAAATCTAAAAGAAGTTCAAATCCTTTTCAAAACCAACAAGTCATTCATCAAAGACTCCCAAGAGCATGAAATAACAACCATAACACAATCCTCCTATAAATGTATTACATAAAGAATTTATAGCTCCCAACACTGCCCATATTCCATCACAAAACAAATCCTGCCCAGCTCAAATATCGTAGCAGCGCGCCCCGCGCTATATATTACTCTTTCGTAGTGTGGCCCACGCTACCCAAGCAAAGGATCAACCACGCATTAACGCTACCTCCACGCTATATTACTCAAGACTACAATAATACCGCTCTTAAGAAGTCAGAAAGTCTAAAATTTCTTGAAAAATCCTTCCAATGCTAGCATCTTGATAAGCTCACTGATTATCCTACAACAAGCACAAAACCCATCAAGAGTAACATGAAAATAATAAAAACGAACAATATAACAAGCTAAACGAATATAAGTCATAGGTTAAAACCTACTCATCAGAAAGTGCAAGAAGGTGCTATCCCGGAACCAAGAATTGATGAAGAAGGAATACTATGAGTCAACTCTAGACTTTGTGTTCCTAACGACCCTGATTTAAAGTATAAAATTATGATGGAGACACATAACACACTGTTTTTAATTCATCATGGGAGTACCAAAATGTATCGTGATCTTCGACATACATTTTGGTGGAGCAATATGAAGAGAGAGATCGCAGAGTTTATCTCAAGGTGTTTAACTTGTCAACATGTCAAGGCGGAGCATCAAGTGCCAAAAGGTCCATTGCAACCACTTGAAATTCTAGAATGGAAGTGGGAGCACATTTCCATGGATTTTTTTTACTGGTCTTCCCAAGGGTTCTCAAGGCTTAGATGCAATTTGGGTCATTGTTGATAGATTGACCAAGTATGCTCATTTCTTACCTATACGAGAAACTTATAAACTTGAACATCTTGCTCGTATGTACATAAATGAGATTCTAAGACTGCATGGTATGCCAGTATCCATAGTTTCTGATCGAGACCCAAGATTCACTTCACGATTTTGGGTTAGTTTACAAAAAGCTATGGGTACGGATTTACGATTTAGTTCGGCATATCACCCTCAGATGGACGGGCAGTCAGAGAGGACTATTCAAACTCTTGAGGATTTATTAAGACTCTGTGTCCTTGACTTCAAAGGAAATTGGGACAAGTTCTTACCATTGGTGGAATTTTCCTACAACAACAGTTATCAAGCAAGTATTGACATGGCTCCATTTGAGGCGTTGTATGGAAAAAAGTGTCGTTCTCTAGTATGCTGGGATGAGATGGGTGAAGCAACGTTGTTGGGACCGGAATTGGCATGCATGACTATAAAAAAGATTCAAATAATCCAGCAACGTATAAAAACCTCACAAGATCGATAAAAGAGTTATGTTGATCTTCATCGGAAGGATGTGGAATTCAATGTTAGAGAACATGTGTTGTTACGTGTTTCTCCATGGAAGGGAGTTACGAGATTTAGAAAGAGAGGAAAGTTCAATCCTCGATTCATTAGTCCATTTAAAATCCTTGACCGAGTAGGAACTGTGGCCTCTTTACCGCCAAATATGTCTCGTGTTCATAACTTTTTTCACATATCCATGTTACGTAAATATGTGGAAGACCCGAACCACATTATTGAGTTAGAACTGGACAAAATAGCGGAAAATTTAACGTACGAAGAGGTAGCTGTTAAAATCTTGGATAAGAAGGAACATATTCTACGCTCCAAGGTTATAGCTCAAGTCAAAGTTTTGTGGAGAAACCACGATGTTGAGGAAATGACTTGGGAGTTAGAATCTGAAATAAAATCAAGGTATCCTCACCTCTTCGACATACCAGGTATGTACCCTAATTTCGAGGGTGAAATTTCATAAGAAGGGGAGGTTGTAAGACCCCAACTTTTATGAATAAAGATGAATTTTCTATAAATATCATTTTTGAATATTAAAGAGTGAATTTGATATAATGTTATAGTTGTGGATAATATTTATAAATTTTACAAAGTAAGCAAGTTGTTATATTATATTCGATTGGTCAGAGAATATTCATTTTAACAAGGAATATTCGTACGACGACACAATCACTGGTGGACCCCACAACAGAATTATTGCCGGAATGAGAAACAAAAATATCTTTTTATAAAAATAACGGCGAAATTTTCACCATTAACTGTTGAAATACCCGGTTTTAAAAGTACAGTAATACGTGTGGTTGCATAGTAGCACACATTATTAATTTTTGATGCTTACGTGAGAAGTCACTCAGTTATACTCAATAATTGCTACAGTAATTGCTGCATAGTATCTCACATTATTTGATTCAATTATTGTCACAGAATCATCTGCATAATATTTTATATTATTAAATCAATACTTGAGACGACAAAGTTATTCATATTATTATTGGAAATATTGACGATGTCTAGAAAGTTCCGTCGAGGAGAGGTTTGGTCACCAATTTGCTCGCCAATAGGGAGAAATCCTTATCGGAAATCCCCCTCTTTCCTGGGAACGATATGGTTGTTAAATATTGTGAATTATAATAATGATGATAAATGTTGTTAAAAATATTGAGAAAATTTTTTATGAAGTATTTGTTGTAAATTTTTACTTATTATTTGGATCCCTATGTACCCATTTTTCAAAATAATCGATAGAGTATATATATATATATATATATATATGTGTGTGTGTGTGTGTGTGTGTGTGTGTGTGTGTGTGTGTGTGTGTGTGTGTATGAAAGGGACTTGTGTGGGGAGAATTTGAAAACATGTGTGTGTGTACCGTGTGTGTAAGAGTGTGTGTAAATTGAAAAAATGGTGGTGGTGGAAAAGTGTTTGTGATGAAAGTGATAGGTGGATGAAGAGTGGTGTTGGGTGATGTTGATGTATATATATATATATATATGTATATATATAGAATTTTGTTTTATGTGAATATTAAGCATCCGTGATTTCTCAGAAAACCTTCGCACGTGAACTTCGTCCGAATATTTACTGTTGGTCCGTGAGAAATTCAAATAGTATCCTTTCCATTCTCCTATAAATAGGATGCTTAGTTAGAATTGAAAATCACACCAGAATCAGAGAATTCTTCTTTTATAATATTGAGTGTATTTCTTTCGAGTTTTAGAAAGCTTTGAGCGTAGAAAACAATTAAAGTTTTCTTCAAGAATATCTCCGCCCTACCAGTTGGAATACTCTTCTTTTTAAGGTAATGGATATTATTTTTGTTTAGTATTCATATGAAATAATATTTTCTTCCATACTCTGTAGTATGTAAGTAATATTATTTCGTTTCAGATTTTGAATTCTACACTCATTTTGTTAAGGTTTTAGCTTCTATACTCCATGAAATTAGTAGAATATCCTTGATATTTGCGCTTCATCCAGTATCTTTTCATGAAAATATTATTCTGAGCATTCTTGATAAGTTTTAAAATTTTCATGCCGGAGTACTATTCACGCGGTACTATTCCCGGAGTTACTATTCACCTGGGATACTATTCATGATAAAAATTGATTTCTTTTCGGTCCATATCATTTTGATACAATATTATTCTTGAATTTTACTCCACAAAGCAGTATCATGTTGATAATTTGGACATTATTGAATTCTGGATAAATTAAATTATAAATCTTTAATAATTTATAATTTGCTTTCTTTTAATTGAATTCTTATATCATTGTCATCATCCTCATGCTTATATTAATTGTTATGAAAGTCATCTTTGGCCGTAGTGCATAGATGGACTTGGTATGATTATGACCAGGGATTATTCGGTATAATCATGACCGTAATATTACAAATGATGTGGTAAAAGTCCTCATTGGCCCGTAGTGCATTGATGGACAGTTGTTGGCGTGATCATGACCATGGATGAAAACACGAATATCCTTGGCCCGTAGTGCATGGATAATTCGTGGTTGTGATACTAATGAATATCCTTGGCTGTAGTGCATGGTTGATTTGATGATGTGAATTATTTATTAAGCTGAGTCTCAGCGATAAAATAGATGATAAACTTTTTAAATCATAGATGATAGTAGATTTCATGCTCTACTTGACTCTCTAATGGATTGCTTGTTCCGCTGCAGTTAAACTTGATGTTTATTATATTTAATCAGTTTAACACTGTTGAAGGCTAACGATAATTTATTATGTATTATCTTAGTCATAATATTTCTTACTGGGCTAGTTGAGCTCACCCTTTGTGTTCATTGTTCTCTTCAGGAAATGAGAATATAGTTGGGACTAGTCGGGGAACGGAGTGACGGTCTAGATGTTTGCATTAGTAGTCCTCACTATTCTGTGAAATAGTGTGATAATAAATGTATTGAGGACTTATTTTGAGTTTGAATACTGTCTAGAAGATAATATTTGCATTAAAACACATAGCTCATGTTATATATTTAAGTTTGTATTTGTATTTTGTACCATGTATTTAGCGACCCAAGATGGGTGATGTATACCTATTTTGGGGGCGTCACAATCATTGTCCCTAACACCCAAGCTTACTATAGACACTCAAAATATTGTTTTCCTGTTACTAACCATGCATGAGGGTAAGAGCGTCTTTTTCCACTTCGGAGACAGCCCCGGAGGATTAAAACATCAAATTAAATCCCAAAGACAGCCTCGTGGTATATCAAATTAAACCACACAGACAACCCTGAGGAAAGACAAAAATAATAGTAGACAAAGCCCCGAAAATAACCCAAGGGACAGCAATAACCACGTTAAACCTAGAGATAACCCCAGAGGTCAAAAAGGTCATTTTGCCAATCAAAACATAAACATAAAATGTCCAGCTGCAGATAAGGTTACAAAGATCCCTCACTGCAACCTCGAGTGCTAATTACACAAGATAACTCAACGAACTGCCTACAAAGACTTGAAGATGTTGTCTTGGTCATGGATCTATCTTCTAGGATTTAGAAAAGGTCAAGCCTTATGTCATTGCGTAGCTCTCGGAAAACTCCATTTTTATACATCCTTTACAAATTCAACTACTATGAACTCGTTTTTCAATCAAATCAGTCTATACAAATTTCGTTCTTTTTGTTTCTTAATGTATAAACATAATCCATCATCAATTTACCAATAAATATACAAGTTAAGCATCAATTTTTGATATAAGCCATATTCGTACATTTTCACTGTAAACTCAAAACTTCCTTTCTAATCAAAATTTCATGGATTTGATTACTCTAAATCATGGGTAAATGATATAAAACATGTTATAAACACATACAACACCATATTTCCAACAATCATCCATAAATATTCAATTACAGAGAGTTAAAAACCAATTTTCATGGAGAACTTTAAGAAAGTAAATTAAAGCTTGAATTCAAGTGTTTACCTTTGCTTTCTTGTTTGGATTACACAAAGATGGTAGAATGCTCATCTTGATTCCCCAATTCTTCTTCCTCAATCTCAAATTCTCTCAAAATTCTCTCTTTTTTTCTCTATATTTGCTTTCCAGACTTGTATATATAAACTGACCATATAATACGTATATAATAATTGGCGCGTACATGGGTGGTAGTTAAGTATAGTATGGCCTTAACTGCTCCCATGTCCCGAGGCCATGTTTGACTAGTTTATAAAGTATCTTTCTAATTTATTTTAATTAAATTATTTATTATATAGTTTATTTGTCACACTTTAATTAATCAAATTATATTGTTTAAATTCAATTAAATTAAAGCCAATATTACTCATTAAATCAAATTATCACATAATTAAAATTCTTGTTTATTAATTAAAATAAATCAATAAATCATAATTAATTATTTAAATTAATTAATTAGAATAACATTATAATTATTAACAACTCAATTAATTTAATAATCCCAATTAAATTATAACTTCAACTATAAAATTATTCCTCATTAATTTAATTAATTTAACACATTTAATTAAATTAATCTACAACAATTTCATCATATATTTATTTAACTCCATAAATAAATCACAAAAGTATTTATTTAATTCAATAAATATTTAAAATAAATTACAAAAATTTCATTCGTCACATCTTTCCTCCTTAAAAGGATTATGTCCCTAGAATCACGATTCAATTAATTCGTCTCGTTATATACGTGATCTTGGATTCCTATATAGAGGAAACGAGAAGCTTGTTTACTCGCATACAAGGATTTGATCAATAAATCATTTGTTTAGCGAAGTTTTAAGTTAAATGTACATATTATGTTTAAATTTGCGTTTTGCAAGCTTTAAATGATGTCATGTGAGCCTAGGAAATCACATGGTTGACGATTTATTCAATGAATCTAAAACTCGGTTCCTGTGATGCACTTGTTTAAGTTTTACGACTAGATTGCAACCTATTATAAATTAAAATCTAGGGCCTTAAAACAGTTATCTGGATTTAAGACCTCAAAATAGTGAAATCATGGTTTGTAGTGCTCGTTTTTACTTCGATGGCTTTCATGGCCATAAGAAGCTTTTTACACTTATATATATATATATATATATATATATATATATATATATATATATATATATATCAAAGATGCTTCACATATTAAATAAAATAAAATCAAGCCGAATATGGAATAAAAGGAAGTATCAAAGGCCTCAATTCTTATACGAGCGAAAGGGTTTGAAAACAGCTTTTCAAAACTTCACTTTCATATGCCTGTTAAAAAATGAATTTTCCAATAAGTCAAGGCCCTTTGTATATAGGTTCAAAGTGGCATAGAACTACTTTTAAAGAACTTCAAGCACATAAATCTGCATCATACACACACACAGAGACACTTCACATGCTAAGGGAATGAAAAGAAGCGGTAACCGTGTTTCACGGAAGTCGGGGGTGCCTAACACCTTCCCCTCACTTAAGCAAGCCCTAGAACTCTTTGAATCTCGGTTTCTAGACCAATTAAATGGAGTCACATATTGGGCCATATTGTGAAAATCTTTCACAACTCCGGTTGAGTTGGTACAACCATTTAAACTCAAACCAACTGGAGGCTCTGTCCAATTTGGCCCAATTAATAAAATCAAATATTTTCAAATCGACATTGTATGTCGTTATTTCCAAAAATCTCACCCTTTAAACAAGAATAAAATAAACATAGCGAAATCTAAAGGGTAGAGAACACACCTAAGAAAAAGTCCCGACGTCGATAGGTGGCGACTCTGATGGGGACATCAGAGGGCTTAAGCCGCATTTCAATCTTTTCAATTCCATTTTATCTGCATGTGTGTGATGAATGCTTCCTTTACATTGAATGTATGTGAATGAATGCTTTACAACACTTTATATTAGTGCTTCACACAATGTCATCATATTGTATACGGTGAGACACGATGTATGTGAATGTATGTTGTGTGATTCCTCCACCAGGAGGCGAACCTATCGGTGGTTCATTACTGGACTCAAGAGGAGAATAATCCCACGAGGCTCAAGAAAGGCGCCACTCAAATTCGATCTAATTGAAAGATCGAACTCGTTCCCATCTAATAGATTGCGATGATCTGGGAACCTTCATTCCGAAAAGCCCGTGAGAGTAAACCTAGGATAGGCCAACCTCTGATAAACCAAACGTGAAGGGAAGTCTCTTCATGCCTTTCCCTTTTAATTTCATGTCTATCAATAGTCAATTCCATGTTAAATATTAAAGTTTAATTTCTGTCAAATGTCATGTTATCATGTCATCCTGTCATCAAAACAACTAACCTTTATTTTGCAGGAAGATATTAATAACCTAAATGCATTACATGCATCCATTTCATTGGTAATTATTAAGACTAAACTATTTATCCTTTTATACATATTATTGGTCCCATTACCAGATCGAAGTCTAAGGAGGCACAAAGCCTATCCACCGACATGATTGTAAGTGCCCAACATGAATCAGGTTCCGTATCTCAAAAGGAGTTTGAGGGACTTAAGAATCAAATAGCAGAGTTGGCTATCCTCCTGAAAGAACAAAATAAAAGCACTCAGGGCTAGACAACGCCCACTCAACCAGAGTCCTCCTCCTAGGGTGGCAATCAAAGTGCTGACAAAAAAGGGGAAGTAAAAATACCTGAACCTCGATCCAATAAAAGAACTAACAAAACCCCTAAAATCTCCAATCTCAAGGATGACTGGGAAACTGGTGACATTAGAAAGGAAGTCCAAAAAATGAAAGAAACAATTCGGTCAATCAAAGGGACTGGAGCATATGGGAGTGTTAACTATTGAGATCTCTATATTTTCCAAGGGGCTCGTTATCCTAATAAATTTCAAGTACCAGATTTTGAAAAGTACGATAGGTTAGGAGATCCTTATACTCATTTGAAAGTGTATATCAGAGAACTCAGATCCTATGCAGAGGATAAAAAGCTGATAATGCAGTTATTTTAAAAAAATTTAACTAGAGAAGCCTGAGCATAGTATGCTCGACTTGACAACTCTGAAATCTACAACTGGGAAGAGCTAGCCCATGCCTTCCTAAACCAATACAATTTCCAGTCATAAATGGCACCAGATAGGTATCAAGTGACTAAAGTTAAGAAGCAGAATACTGAGTCTTTCCGAGAATACACTCAAAGATAGAGATGTCTAGCAACACAGGTTAGCCCACCTATGACAGAAACTGAAATGATGATGACTTTCACAGACATCCAAGAGGCACCTTACTATGAGAGGATCCTGGCAGGAATTGGAAAGCCATTCTCGGAAATGATCAAACACGGTGAAATAGCAGAGATGGGCCTAAAAGCAGACAAGATTAAAGACATCATGACCTTTGAAGCAGTCGCCGATCATATACAGTCTGACAACTATGCGAGCACTCCCAAGAGGATACCCAAGAAAGGCGATGAAGATGTATCCCTCGTTTTACAGGGGCAAGCTATAAGACCCAACCATAGTTCCTTTTTATTTGGAAGAAAGAAGGAAATCTGTATTTACAACAACATGCCGCATTCAACTAATGCCAGGACAAAAAGAGAAAATTTGAAAGAATGGAAAATCGAATGTTCACTCCACTAGGCGATTCCCTTGTAAACATATTGGCATTGTTAATCAACTAGAAGAAAATTACTGAATTAGCTCAACCCCTTGATCCAAAAAGTAAAAGATACAATCCAAGCCAGAGATGTGCTTACCATTCAGGGTCTCTGGGACACGATACACAAGATTGTTGGTCCTTAAAGCATAAAATCCAAAATCTGATTGAAAGTGGCGATATTATGGTCGAACGACCTTACCAGCCAAGTGTCAACACCAGCCTTCTATTGCAGCATTATACGGAGGGAGTGAACATGATCGGGTCAGGAAGCGCCGGAATGGATCCAAATCGCAAGTAAATACGCAAGATGGAAGAATACCCCCAAAGGAATAGAAAAAATGTTCTAGGGTGGGAAAATTCGGGGGAATGCATGTCAGTAATGCAAAAATTAGAAACGATCCAACATCAAGTAACTCTGGTGGCCAATCTGGTAGTACGCCAACATCAGATTACAAGGCAGCTTTTCACTTAATCATCAGGAAATCAAGAGAAAGAAGAGGTTAACCATAATGCAAGCTTATATCCCTCCAAGATTATCCAACTGAATGAAGAAGGTCAAAGTGGGTTGAAAGGGCATGAAAAGTGGAATGATAAATTCCTAGAAGATCACGCCATCAGAAAAATCGATCTGAGTAATGCGAATTCTCAAAGAAGAAAGATCTTGAACAAATCAAATAAAGAGATGCTACACTTTTTGATAAGCGAATAAAAGATTACTGAGTTGATGCCTCCCGCAAATCCCAGGATAAAGAGTTATGATTCCACCAAGATATGCCTCTACCATTCTAACTTACCTGGACATGCGACTGAGGAATGTTGGTCTTTGCGGCATAAAATCCAGAATCTCATTAAAAATGGAGAGCTGAAGATAGAAATCCCCATGATCAAAAAGGTAGAAAGAAAAATGAAGAGTTTAAGTTGTCCGCTCGAGATAGATAGTTCAAAGGAAGTAATGGTTATGAACACTAATCTTGGTGGAACACAAGGTGAACCATCATAACGAGGGAAGTGGCAGAGGAAACAAGATAATCCCCTAAGGAAATTCCTACGGAACAGTCAAACATTTTGTTGTCAAAAGTTAGCAACAACATTCCTGATTTGACCCTCTTGGATGATGAGGAGGAAATACTGATCCTTCCCAATGCAAAAAAAAGCCAAAAAAGAACGTTGCTTGCGAGAATTACTAACAACAATTCGAAAGAAATTTCATATTTAAATCCTCTCATGCCCATGAAAAAGATGAAGGAACAAATGGTGAGGTTTTCGGGGAATCCAACCTATCGAGAAATTAAAAGTTCACCCCTTTTTTTGACGGGTCCAGTTTGAGCATCCTTGAGGGATATTCTGAATCAGGAGGCGATCAAGTTATGGCAGTGATTGAAGATATTCATGACTAGAAGGTAACCTCTATCACGAGCCTCGAAGGCAACATAACCACATACAACTGAACTATTAGGCCTCAACTAGTCAAGAAGACATAGATCCAAATGATAAAGTTGTGAGTTCTAAGAGATGTTGGAACGGTATCACTTTCTTAGCATTATGTATTTTACTTTCCATGTTATAAAAAGAAAAAAAAATCAAAAGATTAAAAAAACAAAAATCAAAAATCAATTCTCTAGATATCCTTTGCCTGAACTACGTAAGACCTGATCTCCCCCCATCAACGGGAGTACGTAGGTAGCCATCTATGGTGCGGTCTAACCAACAAAAGAAATAAACAAAAACCTGCCTTACAACCAAAATACCAAACCAAACACCAATCCCTAGACACCAAATTCCACACCCAATAAAAACCCTCAAAGTTAGTGGCCCATGTTGAGAAGATCCAACAACACCTCAATGTCATTCCATCAAATATGGCTCAAGTCCCTGAAAGGAAGAGAACAATACATTAAGACAACCATTCATAGGGATGAAACAACAATCATCCTAAGATGCAACCTTTTAACAACTCATCACGCCTGAAGTGCGAGTTTTGACCTACAGAAGTATAGGGCGACCGCCATGGAAAATTATATCTCATACCCAATGACCTGTTCCCTATGAAAAAGGACACAAATCAAACCTTACAGATTAAACCAAACTCGGTTGAAGCCATCACAAACTAAGCAGAGCTTTTAGGTTTAAGTCAGTGGAGTCTGAAGGCCTTCTGACATCAATCATCAAAGTTGAAAAAATAACACAATGATATATCAAGCATGATCATTAGCATGGACGTTTAAAGAGATGACACCCTCAATCTGAAACCTTTATCAAAATAGAAGAGAAATGTCATTAAACCCAAGTGCACCTACAAGTTAGAAGCGAGGATTGGGACACCTAGATGTCAAAGCTTACCTCTACCTAATCACCATGTGGATCAAGAGTTAAAAGACTTTTGCAATCTCGACATCTTATCAACCCATCTATCAAACATACAACAAAGCGATAACCCTAGATAGCAAGCAAGACTGGGGCAATTTCAGTATCGTGAACAACCCAATATTGGGACCCTTGCAACAAACAAAACTGGGTCAAGGTCGAAAACCATAATAACTCAACACTGGGGCATTTATCGGCCATCCTAAAAAGGAAAATGCACTAGTTAGCACTATCAGCATGGTCCATCATCATCAGAGCTTCCCTAATATCATATCACTGGCGATCTGGTACGATTATTTGGTCTTTTCCAATCAATTTTTTTAATCCACGTGTGAGGTATGACTTTTTTAACTCTTTAAGTTGTTTTCGTCTCCATTTACATGCATTAGCGATAAAATACATGTTAAGTATAGATAAATCTTGCATTAAAATCTTAGGGAAAAAGTAAAAATTTTGTTTAACTTGTTATGAATTGGATTAATTTTGATAAGCATCCGTAGAGCAAGAATTACGGGAACGATTAGAGAATTAGGTATATCCAACCTTTTGATTAGGCATGCCATCCTAGTTCAAAGAGCTATTTGGAACAGAATTGACCTCATATAAGTGTCTGCACTTTACGGTTGCCCTGATTCTTGGTTGTGGGGTATGAAACTATGGTGACAACAATCACAATTAGTGAAAAGATGAATATGAGTATATGAGTAGCCAACATAATGTCTTGAATAGTGGTCTGGGTTACTCAAGTTATTAAGACTGAGGGTGTCTTTACACCTGGTGCCATAAAGCCATCTGGTTTGGGAGTCATCGGCCCAACGCTCGTTACATGGGTAACTTAGTGCCTAAAAAAATGGGCATTATGAGGAAGAAGAAGGCAAGACCTAAGCAGATCCAAACTATGGTCTAGGTTACTCGAGCAATTAAGCCTAAGGGGTGTCTTCACCTGGTGCCCTAAAACCATCTGGTTTAGTAGTCACTGGCCCAACACTCGTTAAATGGGTAATTTAAGCCTAAAAAAATGGACCTTGCACAAGCTCAGGCGAGGAACAAATAGAGTAAACCATTTGACTTGTCTCAAAGTGTGGCCTTTGTTACTCGAGAAAGTATACTCGAAAGGGTGTCTTTACACCTAGTGCCCTAAAGTCGTTAGTTTTGGGAGTTATTGGTCCAAAACTCGTTAAATAGGTAACTCTGAATAGCCTAAAAAAATGAGACAAGTTAGACAAGAGAAAAATAAAAAAGAAAATTTAGAATCAAGAAAAATTTGTAAGATGGAAATGAGATCATCTAAAAGTCATGGAAATGAAACCCCTTCTAAGAGTTGCGTCACTCATAGTACACATGTCATATGAAATCAATTATGCGAAGAATAACTTCTAGAGCAAAGATGAAGTATCTCTGATAAAAGGAGATAAGTCTTTTAAATCAGGTCCTACCCATGAACAATGATCATTGATGCTTAAAAATTTCCTTGCGATTTCATAACTCATTCAATTTCATAAACTTGAACTTCAAATTATACTAATCCTGACGGCACAAGCCGTCGAGATTTTGCGCATTCTGTTATTCGTTTGATGTGAAGGATATGACTCACTCTCAACTTGGTCAAGAAAGATAATTTATTATATGAATCCCCGATAATAACGTGCGAAAGGGCTGGGGAATTTTTCGATTCCAAGAAATGGAAGGAGTTTAAGGCGGGATCAAACCTCTCATCAAAGGAAAGGGGAGAACTCCTGAAAAAAATCACAGCGACATAAGCTTTCCACGATAAAAGAAATGAAAAATTCTCAAAAGAGTCCTTAACTCAAAAAATAGATGCCTAATAACAAATAAAAGGTCTAGCAAATGAAATTTACATCATCAAACTTTTTAACCTGCAGCAAGTCCTCATAAGTCGAGGCCTCTACACCAAAGTTCAAATTTGGGTAGTGAAAGAACGGGTCGTATCCTATAGGACATAAACAACACTCGAGACATCAGTCAAGCAAATATTTAATCCAGTAGGGTCACAAGAAAAAAGTTCACCCATTTTTTATAATAAATAATCGAAACCTTTTAAAACTACCGGCACGGTAGGCATCGAGATCATTTGATGAGGTGAACCTTTTTAAACTACCGGTAGGGAAGGCATCGAGATCATCAGATGAGGTAAGCCTTTGTAAACTATCGACATGGTAGGCATCGAGATCATTCGATGTGGTAAACCATTGTAAACTACCGTTCGAGTAGGCATCAAGACAGTTCGGTGATTTAAACCTTTGTAAACTACCATTCGAGTAGGCATCAAGATAGTCCGGTGATGCAAACCTTTGTATACTACCATTCGAGTAGGCATCGAGGCAATTTGGTGATGTAAACCTTTGTAAACTATCATTTGAGTAGGCATCGAGACAATCCGATGATGTAAACCTTTGTAAACTACCGTTCAAGTAGGCATCGAGACAGTCCGATGATGTAAACAATTGTAAACTACCAGTAAGGTTGGCATCGAGATAATCTGATGATATAAGTCATTGTAAACTACCATCAGGGTAGGCATCGAGGTTATCTGGTGATGAAAGCCTTTGTAAACTACCATCAGGGTAGGTATTGAGATGATTCAATGATGTAAGTCGTTGAACACTACTTTAGTGAAGATATTGGAATGTCTGATATTGCAAACCATTGGCAATAACCCAACATAGCATCAGGGAGGGATCCAATGATGTAAGCTATTGAACACTACTTCAGGGAAGATATCAGAATGTCTGATATTGCAAACCGTTAAAGTCAGCCCAACGTAAGCATCAACATCAACTCGATGGAAATCAAACCGTTGGTGTGAGCCACAACGTAGGCATCGGGAAGGTCCGGTGGTTTTAGCCATAAAATTATCCCCAACAGGAATATTAAGAACGCCTCGGATATGAACCTCTCAGTTAATCTTCATCAAATAGGCTTAGGAATATCCAGTGGTGGAAACTGTTGATGTCAGCCCCCAACAAAGGCATCGATAAATTCTAAAGGTATGTACTACATGACTTAATTTGTGAAGTGTGATGTGCGAAATGCGAAGTGCGATGTACAAAGTGCCATTTGCGAAGTGCGAGTGCGATGTGTGAAGTGCAATGTACGAAATGCGAAGGGTGATGTACAAAGTGCCATGTACGAAGTGCGAAGGAATTCCCTGTCTCTCCCCTCCTAGTTCTTGTCTCACATTTTAGCCAGGGATTATATCCCTAAGCTTTGATACCAACTGTGACGCCACCAAAATAGGTATACATCACCCATCTTGAGTCGCCAAATACATGGTATAAAATTCAAATACAACTTAATAATACAGCTGTCGTGTAAAATACGACAAAATGTAAACTGCGAGTTTAACAAGAATATTGTCATCTAGACAATATCCACACTCAAAAGTGTCCTCTTTACATTTATTTTCACACTATTTAACAGAATAATGAGGACTACTGATACTATCATCTGGGACCGTCACTCCGCTCCCCGACTAGTCCCAGCCACGTTCTCATTTCACAGAGAAACAAAGGAAAGAAAGGGTGAGCTCAACTAGCCCAAAGAAGAAATATTATAACTATGATAATGCAAAATAAATTATCATTAGCCTTCAACAATGTTAAACTGATAAAATATAAAAAATAACAAGTTTAACTGCAGCGGAACAATGTTGGATATCCACTCTGGATATGTAGACACCATGATGATGCTAACTTGAAATTGTTTCACAATTTCTTCTTTGACCTTAAACTCCACTCCAGTTTCAATCGCCCGAAGTTTTTGCCTGACTGACTTGAATCCTTCTTTGATGGGAAGGCGATGAAGAACAATGTCAGTGGACAAACCCACCATATCTTCATGAGACCATGCAAACACATCCTGGAATTGGGTTAATAGTGCAACCATGTCATTCTGTTGATTTGTGGTAAGGTCTGAACCAATTTACATTAGCTTAGAGTTGTCTAAGGTTCCAAGATTGAAAGGAGTGGTTTGATCAAGATTGGGTTTGGGTTTGTCTATGACCCATTCCTTAATCTCTTGAGGTGTCTCAATGTCCTCTTGGATGTCCATCAAGTCTGAGTCCAACTTTGCATCAAAGTTACAGCCCTTGTGGAGAGAAGGCATGTCATCAGCAAGGACATGCACATCTAAATTCAGAGTCCTTAAACAAAAGATGCTTTCACTTAATATATGCAACTGTTCGATCATACAAAAGTGTTAGCATGTACTTGATAAAATAACTGCTAGTGTTGTAAAGGAAAACAAGAAATTAAAGTTATCTATAGGGCAGAGGGATTTTCTGCCCATTTTACCCTTGTCGACCAATGAATGGAGTGCTGCTCCAATTGTCGAGGGAAAAGTCTTGATGGACTGTAGTGATGGAAGGATCGTCATTGTCTTCCTTCTCCGGAATGATAACCATGACATCTGGGCAATCATCGTCTGGGGTGTATCTATTTGTATGTTCATCATGAACAATGACGTGAATGCCTGCCATCCTCAAGGCAAGGTCATGTTTACGTTTCCGTTCCTTTTCTTTTGTCTCGGGATCAGGAATTAGCACCTCTTTTGTTTTGATTGGCACTGGTTTCAGAAACAGCATAGCCGCAACATGGGCTGGAACCTTTACTGGAGATTGCATCAACTCATGAGGTAAAGGTATAGAGAATCGTTGTGCGACGGAAGCTTGAGGAGCCTGCTTGTGCTTATGAGGATTCCTCAGAATCGAATCGCGAATAGCCTAGTCCATTGCTCCAATTTGACCGATATTTGGATAGGGTGCTTAATACCCTGCTTATCTTTACCAAGCACTTGTCCAGGTTGATGACCCAATGACATCATTTCTTGAATGACTAACATAACCTCGGCAGAAATCTTGGGTATGGGAAGTGGCGCTCCAATAGAATGGTATTACGTGTTACTCACTTCCAGAGTATGGAAACTGGCTGGTTCAACTTTTAAATTGAAGCTGATAGTTGGTAGAGTTCCTTGTTCAGGATAATCCGGCTCAACGTTGATAGTGACTAGACTGTTGTTGATAATGTATTTGAGTTGTTGATATAAGGTGGAGGGAACAGCTCCAGCCATGTGTATCCATGGTCTCCCCAATAGCAGGTTGTATCCTGAGTCTATCTTGAGGATGTGGAAGGATGCATTGAATGTATTTGGACCAATCTCAATTGGCAATTCAATCTTTCCAACGAAATTTCGCCGGGATCCATCAAAAGCTCTGATGACCGTGTGGCTGCTTTGGATCCGCCTGAGATTGACATTCATCTTCACCAAGGTGGCATAAGGACAGATATTTAGAGATGAGCCTCCATCTATCAAAACTCCAGCTAGCATATACCAGGAAGACAAGACTGTAATATGCAATGGCTTGCATTGACCGGTCCCTTCGGGAGGTATGTCGTCATCAGTGAAGGATATCACATTGTTGTTGAAAATGTGATCAACCAAATGTTCAAATTTTTCCACGTCCACTGATTTTGGCAAATAGGCTTCTTCTAAAACCTTCAGTAAGATCTTCCGATGATCCTCAGAAGAGAAAACCAAGTCCAGTATTGAAATCTGGTGTGGAGCTTCTTGCAAGCTTAAAACCACTTTGGCTTCATTGTGGCCCATAGTGCGGAGGAATTTTTCAATCTTCTCCATGGGCAACTTCCCCTTTGCTTTGCAAGTAGGTTTGACAACCCATTGAGGAAGGTACAGTGGATTCTCCTTCAACACTGTAGCAGTAGTATGAGACGTGGATCCTTCAGCTTCTCCATAATTCCATGGAACTTTGTGTAAACTGACAACAGGATGTTGCGGTCTGAAAGGTAAAGGAATTGGCTCTAGTGCGGCCACTTTCAAAGGATTGTCAGCTCCTTTCAGTTGAATTGGTTGTATGGAAAATACTTTGACAGTCTCATCATCCACTTCGGATATATAACTCAATGATCCCTTCCATTTGGTAGGACATGCATTCCCATCCTTATATTGCATAGTGTAATCATCTGCTATTTGCAGGACACCGCTATCAATAAGATTCTGAATGAGATGGCGGAGTGCCCAACATTCTTCTCTGCTGTGACCGTGAGAATGTGAATGATATTGACATATTTCATCAGGATTGAACTGCCCTGAGTGGGGATTGATGGGAGGGAGAAGGAAAGTAATTCTCCCTTCGTTGATCAACATCTGTAGTATTTCCTCCATGGATTGGCCTAAATAGGTGAATTCCCTCTGATTGGCAAAATCCCGATGGGTTTTAGAATTTGCTCTCTTCGCAACCTTATCCTCCATAACTTCGGTTTTCGAAGGTTGTGAGGAGGCATTTATAACAAAAGGAAGGAGATAGGCATGCTCCTGCCTGATTAATTGGCATGTGACTTGATGCTGGTGGGTCACCAGTTCTGCCAATTGCTCAATTTGTTTGGAAAGAGCTTTCATCTTTCGTTCCATGGTAAACTGGAACTTTGCATAATCCCATTTATCAACACCATCTTTGATGGTTTGGGATGATTCGCCGTTAGAATTGGAACCTTGTACAGTGCTCCAATAGATCATGTTGACCTCTTCTTCTTTATGTTGAGGAAAAGGGTTGTCTTGCACATGGGGTTGATCTGGTTTAGTGACCACGATCTCACCATTGTCTATTAGATCTTGAATCTTATGTTTTAAGGCCCAACAATCTTGAGTATCATGTCCAGGTGCCCCGGCATAATAAGCACACTTCTGAGTAGCATTAAAACCCCTCCCATTAGGGTTTGCTGGTGGAAGAAGCAGTGTAATTTTCTTCTAAGCAGTCAGAAGAGCAAGAATATTCTCGAGCGAGTCCCCTAAGGGTGTGAACGTTCGAGGTCGCTTTACTTCTCCACTTTTAGGAAATGGATGGTTTGAAGATTGTGCTAGAAAAGGGGAGTAGTTTCTCCTCTGCACAGGCATGCTTGGATTGCCTTTTTGTCCTTGTAGTATCAAGGAAACATCCTCCTCTTTCTTTTTATGGACCCTACGGGGGTTGTTTCCATAAGATCCGGACTGGATGTTCTCAGCAACAGCTTTAAGAGCGGCTAGGTCTTTAATTTTTCTGGACTTCAATCCCATTTCAGCCATCTCTCCGTGTTTGATCATTTCAGAGAATGGTTTGCCAATACCAGCTAGAACTCTTTCATAGAAAGGATCTTCATGTACTGATGAGTGAGTTTTATACCTATGAATTGTATACATTCGGGCTTAATTTATTGTTGTTCTCAAGTCTTTTAGAATAGTATTGAAGTGTTTGTGTCCATTCATGCATGTTTTATATTGTTTTGTAGAATTTGGGACAAAAGTTACTTGGATCGACGTTCGGGGTGGCTAGATTCACGTTTTTGGCTTGCCATTTACACAGCAGTCACTTCAGAGCCAATTTGAGTATAGCTCCGGACCTTATTTCGAAAAACATAAAGAATAAAAGTTGTAGATCTACTTCTCGTCTTTCCTGATCATCTTGAATCATCGAAATCAGAGTTCAGACGAAGAAGTTATGGCCATTTTCCCAAAGGACTTCAGAGCAGAAAATGTCAGAACATGTGCCAGCGCCGGGGCGCCCATTTTTTGCCTATGCCCAGCGCCGGGGCACTGGGGAGCAGTGTTTGAGCATCAAGCCCAGCGTTGGGGCACTGGGGAAGGGCTTGGTGATGGCCTAGACGCGTTTTTGGGTGAATTTTGACACCTTTTTGACCCCAAATTGTATTGGGTTTGTTCCTAAGCTAAAAATTGGGCTTGTAACCTATAAATACATGATGTAAGGCATAAAATAAAGGGTCATTGCTACTGATGGATGGAGGGTTCCTCAATTTTCGTAGGAGAATTGGATAGAGAATTAAAGAAGTCAGGCTGAGACTATAAAACAAGCGCTTATTGGGAGGCAACCCAAGTTTAATTTTTATTTTTAGTTTTTATTAATTTTTATATTAGTAGTTTTGAATTTGCATTTATTTAGGATTTAATAAAATTGCTTCTATCATGGTTTTACAGGTTATTCAAGTCAAATTCAAGTGTGGTGCCCAATTTATTCCATGTGCTTAGCCTATTCTCCAAACTTAGTGGACAAGGAGGAAGATTGCTATATTTTCAGGGAAGTCCTCTACTTAAATTTTTATATTTCAGCCATTGAGGACAATGCCTAGTTTAAGTTTGGGGGCATTTTAGTGTCGTATTGCATATAGTTAGTTATCTACATAGTAGTTCGTTTTTTTTATCTGTTAGCATTGTTTTTTTTAGGTTGCATATAATACATGGTAGTTATTTGCATATTCATATATGTGTTGCATTAGTATTTGTTCATGTAGTATAATTGCATTTTTTTTTATTTATTATTTTTTTTTGCATGAATCTGTGTGATCGGTTGGTGTGGTCTTAGCTAGGCCTATGATAAGATTGGTATTAATTGTTAACTTGAATAGTGTTGATAATTGATGATGAGTTCTAATTTTAATCATGATGATAATCTGAGCCTGTATAAAACTTATGTAACCGGTTAGCACTTAAAGTTTAACTGTTTTAATCTACTTGGTTCAAGGGTTTCATAATTTGTTTATGAGGGAAAATCTTTGTTAAAATTTAAGAAAATTAATGAACTGGCAGTAAAGGTTGGAATGACGTAAAAGCTTGAGTTTGGGGGAATCTATGGGATATATATATTACAAAAAGAAAAAAAAAGAAAAAAAGGAATGATGAAAAGAAAAAAAAAAGAGAAAAAAATCCAGAAAGAAAGAAAAAAAAGAATAAACACCGTGGCATGCTTGTCTAGTTTTGTAGCCTTTGTTACTTGAGTAAGTAAGCCCGAGGGGATTGTCTTTACACCTAGTGCCCTAAGGTCTTAATGGCTTGGGAGTCGTTGGTCGAAAAGCTCGTTAAGGTAGCAATCGAAAAGCCTAAGGAATAAGACATTGCATGTACCATGAGAAAAAAAAATGAATAAAACACAAGAAAGAGCAAAAATGCCCTCGTGGTTGAATAAAAGTATAAATAAATCATGTATTTACCTTAAACTTGGTAATTGCTTAGTTTTAACTGGAGTTGTCATGTTCACAAAAGTAATTGAATTGGAACTAAAATTTTCCTTTTAAGAAGTTTGTTATGTGATTATCTTGAATTGTGGTTGGTTAGAATGGTTAACAAGCACACACGCACAACATGGGTGATGACAGGTTTGGATTGACTAATTGGTTAGAGTTATGGATTTTGAGTTGATTGGATATATTGTTTGAGTATCATTGGTATCTTTGAGGCCTGTTGCTATATATCATACTGATTTATTACTCGATTCGTAGGTATATTAGGAAGTAGATCATGCATATGCATTCATGTAGTTGAGTTTGTTTGTTTATTTTTAGTTCTTTTGTGTTTTTGCTTGAGGACAAGCAAAGGTTTAAGTTTAGGGGTATTTGATGAGTGAGTTTTATACCTATGAATTGGATGCATTTGGGCTTAATTTATTGTTGTTCTCAAGTCTTTTAGAATAATTTTTAAGTGTTTGTGTCCATTCATGCATGTTTTACATTGTTTTGTAGGATTTGGGACAAAAGTTACTTGGATCGACGTTCGGGGTGGCTAGATTCGCGTTTTCGGCTTGCCATTTACATAGCAGTCACTTCAGAGCCAATTTTAGTATAGCTCCTAACCTTATTTCGAACAAAGTGAAGAATGAAAGTTTTAAATCTACTTCTCCTCTTTCCGGATCATCTTGAATCATCGAAATCGGAGTTCGGACGAAGACGTTATGGCCATTTTCCCAAAGGACGTCGAGCAGAAAATGTCGAAACATGTGCCGATCTTGGGCGCCCATTTTTAGCCTATGCCCACCGTCAAAGTCTTTGGGAAAGCGATGTTTGAGCGTCAAACCCAATGACTGGGCGCTGGGAAGGGCTTAGTGATGGCTTTGGATGCGTTTTTAAGCGAATTTTGACACCTTTTGACTCCAAATTGGATTAGGTTTGTTCTAAGCTAAAAATTGGACTTGTAAACTATAAATACATGATGTAAGGCATAAAATAAAGGGAGATTACATAGATTAGACTAGATTAAACACTCCATTAAATTAGAATCTAAACCCTAGTTCTTAATTAGCCATTGAAGATTGAAGCAAATTGAAGAACACTGAAGATCAAAAGCAAGAGCAAGAGGGGAGCATCAGATTTGCTGACAACAGATTCTATTCTCTTATCTTATCATACTTTTATCTTTTAATGTCTATTCAATTATGGATTCTTGGTTTTAATTCATTAATTATGAACTAACTCTTTTATTAAGATTCTAATTGAACCTTTTATGATTATAAATTAGTTATTCAATTTATTCCAATTATTTATGTTAAAGTGAGTTGTTTATCTTGCCTTATGCTTATTGATTAATTATCTGATCAGTAATTACCTTGTTACTCTAGAAGGAATTGGAAGAGGAATTCTAGGGTAAGAACTGTGCATGATATCATGTGACTTAGTTATTTTGCACAGATGAATGAATAATTAGGTTTGTGAATAGAATAGAAATATCTGTTACGCATGTAAACACATAAGGAATTGGGATTATAACGAGGTTAATTCAATTGTTTTGCATAGGAATATAGCAAAATTAATCTGGATTAAATAGAAGGCAATTGATCACTTGGAAAAGGGCTTTTTGGCATTTGAGAATTCTCATTAACAATTCAAGTAGACATAATAATTGGGATAATTGGATAATTGATTTATAGTTCATAATTGGGGATATTGGAGTCTTAATCCTTATTTACCTGAATTCAATCAAATCTTAGTTTTGTTTATTTGCTTTCTTTTAGACTAATCTCTTTTAATTGTTTAATTTAGTTTTCTTAATTAGAAAATTCACAATTTGCAATTGTTTAAATAAAATTGATTTGGTTAAGAGTTAGTATTTGGTAACTTTTATTAAATAATTCTTCATGGGAACGATACTCTACTTTCACTTTATTACTTGTTGACCGTGTATACTTGCACGTATTCATTGATTGCGAAATCGATCAACAGGTACATCTATGAAAGTCATGACCATTTTTAATTACATCATGGAAGGAATAACTTGAGAGCAAAGGCGCGCCTCCACCTTTGAGCATACTCTCTAAATGACTCATTAGACTGTTTCTTGACCTTGGTAATTTGGTACCGGGGTCAGAGCCATCTGAGATTGAAAATTGTATTGAGTGAGGAAGGCATGAGCCAGCTCTTCCCAACTATGGATCTTAGAGTTATCTAATCTGGTATACCATGAACGGGCTTCTCCAATCGAGACTTTTTCTCAAACAAATTGCATTATTCGAGCTTTTCATTTTCTCACAGAAGACCCAAGTTCTCCGATGAACACCTTTAAATGTGTATAAGGATCCCCTAATCCGGTCATATTTCTCAAAATTAGTGGTCTTGAATTTCTCTGGATATTGAACACCAAGAAATATGCAAAGGTCTCAGATATGAAACACCGCTATGGGTTCCAATCCCTTTGAGAACGCGGATGGTTTCCTCCATTTGAGGACCTTCTTCCCGATATCACCGGTTACGGATCTCTTTTGAGATGGGTGTTTTCGTGGTCTTTGTTGGTTGTATCCAACGATGTTCGGAATTGTTTTTTCCGGACCTTGAACTCCTCCTTGTGTAGAGGATTCTCATGTGTGTAGGTATCTTCGCACTCCACAGTAGACTGGTGTAATTCTTTTAGTAGAACAGCCAAGTCCGTGATTTGTTTACTCAATCCGTCAAATTCTCCTCGGGAGATAGTATTAGACCGTCGAAGGAAGAAGACATGATTGGTTGTAGGCTTGTGGCCTTTTTTGGACTTTAGAGCGCGTAATGTGCCCAATTGCTTCCCTATAAAAGACTTACGTAGTTTAGTCTTAGGTAATGTAAATGTTATCATAACATGTCCGTTTAGGAATTTTGTCCTGCAAAAATGGTTGTTAATTGATAACATGTCATGCATGTACAGATATTCTTCATATTTTCCATTACATATGGATGAACATGGAATAAAATTACAAGTAAATGCTTTTATAAGTAATTGAAAATGAAAAGCATGAAGAGACTTTCCTCCGCGTTTGGTTTATCAGAGGCTGACGTATCTTAGGGTTACTCTCGCGGCTTTTTGGCATGAAGGTTCCCAGATCATCGCAATCTACTTGAGGGGAAGTTAATCCGGTCGTTCAACTAGAGCGAATCTGAGTGGTGCCTTTCCTGAGCCCCGGGGAATCATTCTTCCCACGAGTCCAGTAATCAAACACCGACAGGATAGCCTCCTGGTGGAGGGACCACACAACATACATTCACATACAACGTGTCTCACCGTTTATGCAAAATGATGATATGTCTGAAGCACTAATATCACAGAATAGATATTTAGCAAAGGCGATAATTAAGATGCATTCAGACACATTCATCATAAATGTAAATGTAACATTCACACACAAGTATATAACAATTTTGAAAAGCTTGTAATAAGCGGCTTAAGCCTTCTTCTTCGAGTCCCCAGTGAGTCTCCACCGTCGACGCCTGGATTTTGAGTGTCCTTTTTCGTTACTTGTTCTTTGGTGTTCTCATGTTAATGTGAGATTTGTTTGAAAAAACAAGTGAAAAAGGTCCGATATGTATAATGTCAACGATTGGACTTTAAGAGTCGCCATTGGTGTATTTAATCGGTTGCACCAACGCAACCGAAAAAGGTTGCACATCGACCTAGTGATTTGATCTTCGCTGAGACGGATTCAGAAATCGAGATTCATTTTAGGTCCGGGGGCTTGATTATGCGGAGGGAAGGTGTTGGCAACCCCCGACATCCGTGTTACCACTGTGATCGCCACTTTTCAAAGAAATTGTTATATGAATGTGTGTGTGTGTGTGTGGATCAATGTGCAACTATTTGAAAGTAGTGGCATGAGGCCTCGTTAGCACCTATATACACAAGGTTTGAATTTTATAGGAAAATTCAGTTTTAACCAAGATATATCAATGAAATTTTGTAAAAGAGGTTTTTCAAACCCTGTGCTCAATAGGAATTGAGATCTTTTCATACTTCCATTTTATTATTAAATGTTCAAATTGTTTTTGCTTTTATATTTGAGATCTGAAGCATTCTAGAAAAAATAATATACAAGAAGGTCAACTCCTTATGGGCATATGTACCATCCAAGGAAACTCGTACAATGTAAAATAATGTACATGCCGCTTCACATTTGAAAATGTCTATCATGGGAACCTAATCTAGATTCAAGAGATCAAACTTGTGATCACATGATTCCTAGGCTCACATGATCACTGCAATTTGTATGGAAAGCGATAGCGTTATATATAAAAAGTCAGAATAATATATATATATATATATATATATATATATATATATATATATATATAAATATTATCAACCGCCACGAAGTAAACTCCAAAGCGAGACAAAATGTAAGTAAAGTCAGAAAAGCGATCAACCGCCACTTAAGTAAACTCCAGCGAGACGGAATGTAAATAAAAATTAAAAAGGCCATGAAGTGAACTCCAGCCTCATGAAATGTAAAATATATATATATATATATATATATATATATATATATATATAAAGCAATAACGACCGATGTGAATCCGTGCTCACCTGATATGTCCGATAACAATTATATATATATATATATATATATATAAGCGATTAAACGACTGGATGTAAATCCAGGCTCATCAGATATGTCTGACAACAGTTATATATATATAAGCAATTAAACGCATCGAATATAAAATCCAGGCTCATCAGACTAAAGTCCGACCCACGCTTATATATATAAGTATATATATATATAAGCAAATAAACGCCCGCATCAAGTTCTAGACTCAATCGAGACATAACTTCGATAATGTTAGTCCATATATGAAATATATACATATATAAGTATATATATATGTATGTAAATGAAAACCACTTGACCGAAATCCAGTAAACACACTCACACGACTCTCAACGTGTACAAATGTGTGCTAATATGAGAAGAAGGCTTTATACAATATAAGAAGGCTTACAAGTAATGCCAAAGTAGACTTCTATGACTTTAAATGGATAAACACTCGGCTCCCTTGGATAAAAGATAGCTATATGTGAGCTAACTAGTGTTTAGAAGTGAGGAAACACTCAAAAGATGTGTATGCAAAGTAAAATGGATGTGGCTTCCTCGCCTTTTTTCCCTCCCTCTCCTTCTCAAATGGTCACCCCAAAGGCTTGTATATATAGCAGATTGTGGCCGCAGGTACACTACAGCGGCCAATTAATACTAGCACTCGGTCGGTCGTGATGCATCCAAGCCTCATGGTCCCGTCGTCTCGTAGTATGTACAAATGTGCCTTCGTAATGTCCGCTCGAACTTACAGAACTTCAATCGGAGCATCCGAACGAGATATATCTGACCTTCTTCGGACCGCTTATGTCGAGAGTTACACAATGACATGGATTAGAGGTTGTACGAAGTCAGGAAGAGGGGTCTATGCCCATGGTCTTCAAGCTTCAAATTCTATCCAAAATCTCACACATCGATAGTCACCTCGTGATTTTCAATCCTCGCCTTGTGGGACATTGTTGGATGTATATATGTATGAAGTGTTGAGACGACGTGCCATTCTCGAAGGAACAAGATGACGTTTGACTCCTCGTTGGGGTTATCGCCGATTTGAGTTGAAAGTAGACGTTGCTCAGGGTTACAGCTGAGATTGGACTACTTATTGGTATGTCGCGATATCATCTTGTTGAGACAGTAAGATGACGTGTTGACTCCTCACCGGGGTTATCACCGGTTTAAGCGGAAAGCAGAAGTTGCTCAGGGTTACATCTGAGATTGGTCTGCTGCTTGTTTGTATGTCTCACTATTATCTGTGGATGTTCCTGTCTTCCCATTGTTATCTCCGGGTCTGAGGTGTGTTTTCCTCGACAGGATGTATGTGGTTGAAGCTGATTGCATATGTTTGAAACAAGAATTTTTGGGGTTATCGACGGAACTGTAATGGCATCTCTTGAGGCTATCACCAAGGATGGGTTGCTACTCCCAGTGTTGTCTCTTGGACTAGAACTGAGTGTCGCGGTGTTATCTCCGAGACAGAACTGTCCTCTCCGGTGTTGTTTCCGGTCTTTTGATCTGCATATCTCGGGGTTATCTCCGAGATTGGAAATGACATTCCCGGTGTGTGTTCCGGGTTTGAGATGATGTTCCTGATTTGTGTTCCGGGTTGGAGCTGAACTTCCGGTAGTATCCGGAATGGATGTAAGATGTCTTTCAGGGTTATCTCCAAAAGACGAATCTACCCTCCTGCAATGTTAGTAATATGAGTGCAGAAAATTTCGAGTGTCTACATTTATCATTATGTTGGAATAACCTGTCTATGCGAAGTACCGCATACATGGTGAAATTATTTTGTTATTCCATTCTTTATTATTCTATTGGAACATCCCGTACATGCGTATTTGCGCATGACTGACCTAGTTCCGTTATTTATTATTCTGTTGGAATATCCCACAATGGCTCTGCAATTTATTTTGACACACTTCGGTTCCATTATTTATTATTCTTGGAATATCCTCAGTATGTGCATTTTCGCACGACTCCGGTTCCGTTATTTTTTATTCTGTTGGAATAACATGTCTGTGCGATATATCGCATGCCTGATGATTTCTTTTGTTATTCCATTCTTTATTATACTCGGTTGGTTAAAGTTTTGACTTCTATACTCCATGAAATTAGTGGAATATCCTTGATATTTGCGCTTCATCCAAATCTTTTTCATGGAAATATTCTTCCGAGAATTCTTGAATTTTACTCTACAAAGAAATATCATGTTGACAATTTGGGCGTTATTAGTTCTGGATAAATTAATTCTTGAACTTATTTTATTGAATTCTTATATCATTGTCATCATCCTCATGTTTATATTATGTTGAAAGTCATTTGTGGCTCGTAGTTCATAGATGGACTTGGTATGATTATGACTGAGGGATTAATCGGTATAATCATGACCATAATGTTTACAAATGATGTGGTAAAAGTCCTCATTAGCCCGTAGTACATTAATGGACGATTGTTGGCATGATCATGACCATTGATGAATACATGAATATCCTCGGCCCGTAGTGCATGGATAATTTGTGGTTGTGATACTAATGAATATCCTTGGTCGTAGTCGGGATGATGTGGATTATTTATTGTTTGAGTCCCAAATGATAAAAGTGATGAAAACCTTTTAAATCATAAAAGATAGTGGATTTTATTCTCTACTTAACTCTTTTAATGGATTATTTGTTCCACTGCAGTTAAACTTGATGTTTGTTATATTGTATCGCTTTAACATCATTTGAAGGCTAACGATAATTTATTCTCGCATTATCTTAGTCATAATATTTCTTACTAGGCTAGTTGAGCTCACCTTTTACTTTCATTGTTCTCTTCGAAATGAGAACGTAGCGAGGACTAGTGGGGAGGCGAGTGACGGTCCGAGATAATAGCATTAGTAGTCCTCACTATTCTCATTAAATAGTGTGATAATAAATATAATGAGGACTCAATTGAGTGTGGATATTGTCTAGATGACAATATTTGTATTAAAACTCACAGCATATGTTTTGTCGTATTTTACACGACTGTTGTATAATTAAGTTGTATTTGAATTTTGTACCATGTATTTGGTGACTCAAGATAGGTGATGTATACCTATTTTGGGGGCGTCACAAAATGAAGATCGTTCAACCAGCCCAAGACCTCACTACTCGATAGTCGACCAACAACCCACTTCTTCTTTGTCTTTCTGTTGAACTGTGTAGACATCTTTCTGTAATTATGATCAAGAGGCAAGAATCTACGAAAGCGGCCCAAAGAAACGCATTTCATACATCTCAAGAATCGATTGCCTTGCACATCCCCTAAACACACTGGACATGACAACTTCCCGTGAGTTGACCAACCACTAACCATCCCAAGAGCCGGAAAGTCAGTGATAGTCCATAACAAGGCTACCTTCATCACAAAATTCTCGCATATCGATTTATCATACGTCTGGACCCCTATCTCCCACAACATCATCTACTAAGAGTTGAAGGTACACGTTAATGTCTTTTGTAGGACTTTATCCCCTGATATGAGTAAAGTCAAGAACAAATACAGATCCCTCATGCACATTGACGGTTGAAGATTATAAGTGACCATAATGATTGGCCAAACTGAGTACAACTGGCTAAAATTATTAAAAGGGCAAAAGCCATCCGTAGCTATGTTGAGCCTAACATTCCTGACTTCCTCCACAAAATGTGGATAATTTTCATCAAATCTCTTCCATTCATCTCCATTCGCTGGGTGAGTCAGCTGACCAGACACGACATCCCTTGTTCTATCACTATAAAAAAATGGGGATTCAGCAACAACCGATTTTCGTTGCTAAAGGTGCCAAATTTCGTTGCAAAAGTGTTTTGGCAACGACTTTACTGTCGTTGCGCAATGAGCGTTGCTAATTGTTCTGCAATGAACGTATTTTTTCCGTTGCCAAAAGTAATATATTTTGCAACGAAATTTGGCTTTCGTACAGACACATCGATCCTTTAGCAACAAAATGTATTGTTGTAGAATAATTAAACTTTCGTTGCTAAAAAGCCCATTTGATTGCAAAAGCCTTCTAATTGGCAACGAATGAACTCTTTTTTTTTGCAACGACATTTTTTGTTGCAGTAAATTATGAAAATTGTTGCCTAAGCTTGCTTTCGTTGCGGAATGTAAACTTTTTAGCAACGATTTTCGTTGCTGATTATATTATTTGGCAACGACATTATGCTAAATCATCAATGAAAATGTTTGTTGGTGGTTATTTTTCAATAGCAACGAAAGTCATCGATTAGCAACGATATTATATGTTGTTGTTTCTTTATAAGTGATTGATATTCGAATTCGGATATTTGAATAATTTGTTTATTCGAATAAAAAATGGAAACGAATATGTTCCGCATTTGGACATAATTTTTAAATACTAAATACGAATATTTTTTGACAATTCTCCGAATACCGAATATGGTCTTACAAAAGCATGCTTATTGGGATTATCTTAATTTAAGGCAACATTTTAATAGTCGTTGCAAAAAGTTGTATAAAATATGCAACGAAAATAAAAATTGTTGCCAATGAATGTGGTCCATATTAGGCAATGAAGTATAGCAACAAAAAAAAATTTCGTTGCCCACGATGAGGAGAAATCAAGTGGTTAGAAATTTTGCAACGAATTTCTAACGAATTTTGTTTCCAAATTTTGCATCGACTTATGAATTTCGCTTGCAAAAAGTGAAAGCTCGACACACAACTGCAACGAAGGACAAGTTTCGTTGCTAAACATACACTTTTAGCAACGACTTATAAAGTCGTTGCCTAAAAAATCATTGCTAAAGCCCCATTTTTAGCAACAAAAAAACTTTCGTTGCCCACGATGACGGGAAATCAAGTGGCCGAAAATTTTACAACAAATTTCTAACGAAATTTTTTCTCGCCAATGAATTAGTAGCGAATTTTTGCAACAACTTATGAATTTCATTGTAAAAAGTGAAAGCCTGACATAATTTGCAACGAAGGACAAATTTTGTTGCTAAACATATACTTTTTGCAACGACTTATAAAGTCGTTGCTCGAAAAATCATTGCTAAAGGCCCATTTTTTTTGTAGTAATATGCCAACTCATATGCTGAGCCATATGGGACGACATGAATAGCCGATGAAGCCTCGGCGCAAGAGGAAAGTACTATAAGATCTTCTTGGGAACATGTTTCTCCTTCCCCCACATTTTTTACCTTGTAGCGAAGCAAGCTGCATATATCACACAGTCCCTTATTTCATCCCTCACGATAAGATATAATCTCGCCATAAGCATCGATTTTCTTATACCCCATATTTAACCCCTTGACTGTCTTCTTCACTTCGTAATAATTCGCAGGAAGAGTATGATCCTTGGGTAAGAACTGTCCAATTAGAGCAAGCACGTTGTTAAAACCTCTCTAACTACAATCGTGCTCATTCTTGAAGTGTAAGATCTGAGTCACTGCAGAAAGCTTAGTGTGCTTAAAATTTCCCGGATACAACGAGACCCCAGATTCAGATAGCAACTTGTAAAAGGAAGCAGTTGTATCATTTGACACTTTCTTAGCACTACTTGAAGAATGCTCATTTTCAGCCCAATCAATATTAGTAGGGCCATAAGCATCGACCAACATCTCCACGTGATCATATTTTTTGGCGTATAAATCCCGTTAAATTGGTTACTGTCGATCACTTCTCTCAACTTAGCTGATTCCCCATGATGAGTCCATACGAAGTACCCATCCACAAAGCCATGGGAAAATAAGTCAAATTTAATCTCGTCGGCTTTCTTTGAGATCAGGTTTTTACAATTGACACACGGGCATCACATCTTCTCGTTCGGATCATCAACACGTGCTATTACTTTGTTTAAGAAATTAGACACCCCATCACGATAAGTTGAGACTAATCCACTCCCATCACTGGGTATCCTACGGTACATCCAACTCCAGTCGGCTGACATCTTTAACAACATAGAAGACACATTCAGTATAAAGATGTTCATGTATGTGGTCCATGCATGAATTATATTTTCCTAGTATCTCCACTCTACATGAAATGGGTAATTTAGGCTTCTATCCGGTTCCTAGATGTGTCTCCTCACTAGTGCTAACACGTTGAGCACGTTTCATACGTTTTAAGAAAATTTCAGAAACACCTCCCCATGGTCTCCAAGTACACGAAATAGACTAAGATAATTTAATTTAAGTATGCACTCGAAGAACATATAGAGATAACAGTCGAAAATCCTCAAAATAACACAAACTAATTGTTCCGTATTGGCATCGGCCCATGTGAGCGACATAACATCCAGTAACAATCCCAAACTAGGGACTATTCGACATTCACTCCTAATGAGTGACTGTCAAACGGGTTTCTAAGTTCCAAAGTATAGTTCATAAATAATGCTTTCATTAACCTGTAAACATGTTAACAGCCTTATTTGAGCTGGGAAAGAGTTAAGTTAGATAAATAATTGAAAAGTGCATAAATAACATAAGTTGGCATCTGCATGGTATCATGCAACTTATCACCCAAGTCAATGTAAAGAAAGCATTAGTTGTGTTGGCTTTCTTCACAATCCTTCCCCACAACCGCCTATTGGGATATTTATAACTTCTCTTTATCCAATTAATCTTCCGACTTAAACGTATTACAACTGTTATCCTTTTAAAATAGAAAATGTATAAATTGCAATGAACTATATACGAATGAGCAAAGTTGAGAAACTAACTAAACGGTCAATTCTAGAACATGAGATTAGGATTGTTAGAAGTTCCAAAGGTCTTCAGGGGACAACTAATACCGCAACGGGGGCAAAAAATGAAAGGTGGAGAATACTCAAAGCCATCGCGTCACATAAAGAGTTACCTTGTACCCATCAAATGTGGCGACGGGTTAGAGTATTTTCCACCTTACTTTCGTTGCACTGGTTGTAGTATTCGTTGTCCACTCAAGACCTTTAGAACTTCCAAGAATTCTAATTGCAAATTCTACAACTGACCGGTTAATTAGTTGCTCTTTTTTGCTTATTCCTATATAGTTCATTGCAATTTATGCATTTTCTATTTTAAAAGGAAAAAAGATGTAATACTATTAGGTAAGAAGCTTAAGTGGGGAAGAAAAACTTATAAATGTCCCAAAATGCGGTTGCGGGGACGGATTATGACGAAAGTCAACGCAGTTAATGCTAACTTCATATTCACTTGGGTGATAACTTGCATGATACCATGTTTATGCCAACCTAAGTTGTTCATACACCTTGCAACAACTATTGTCATCATTATACCCCTAGCCAACTCAATTAAGACAGTCTACATACTTGCATGTTAATGGAAATCAATATATGTGCTATAAAATGTATAATTGTAATTGAGTGTACTGAAGATCGAAGAGAGAGTATTATTGAGTTTATTGAATATTGCGGCAAACTAAACAAATGCTACTTAGTTTGCTTAGTTTATTTTACCAATGCA
Source organism: Panax ginseng (assembly GCA_020205605.1). Taxonomy (NCBI): domain Eukaryota; kingdom Viridiplantae; phylum Streptophyta; class Magnoliopsida; order Apiales; family Araliaceae; genus Panax; species Panax ginseng. Next base: position 93,222,657 of record CM035137.1, read on the forward strand.
AAACTAAGTAAATACTACTTAGCTTATGAGAACTGTTATTTGGAATATATATTGGGACTACTGTTCAACATTCACTCCTACTTGTCAAACGGGTTTCTAAGTTTCATATTATAATACATATATGTATATATATACATATAGTACTTATTGAGTTTATTGAATATTGCGACAAACTAAGCAAATGCTACTTAGTCTATTTTGCCAATGAAAAACTAAGTGCTACTTAGTTTATAAGAATTGTTATTTGGAATATATATGGAGACTACTGTTCGATATTCACTCCTACTTGTCAAACGGGTTTCTAAGTTTCAAATTATATATATATATATATATATATATATATATATATATATATATATATATATATATATATATATATATATATTACTTAATGAGTTTATTGAATATTACAACAAACTAAGCAAATGCTATTTAGTTTATTTTACCAATAAAAAACTAAGTGTTACTAAGTTTATGAGAACTCATTATTTGGAATATATACTGAGACTACTTGTAACAATCCAAATTTTAATTATAATTTTAAATATTTATTAAAAAAATATTTTAATTAATGTGTTTATTGTCAAATAAATATTTATTTAATTTAATTATTTATTAGTTAAATAAATAATTCATGAGTTGTGGGGAATTAACTTAATTAAGGTAATATGTTAATTAAGTTGATAATTGGTAATTTGGTATTTTGAAGTTAATTAAAATAAAAGAGTGATGAATTAATTATTATGTGGTAATATTCTAATTTAATTTAATAATTAAATTAGAGAGTTGATAAGGATTAAATGAATTGTTATAATGTTGTTTAAATTTAATTTAGTAATAAAAGTAATGTACTAATTTATTAAATAAAATTATAAGTAAATTATAATTTTGTGGCAATGTGATTATGTGGCAAATTGATTTAATAAGTTTTTATTAGCTTTAATTTAATTAAATTTGAATATGTAAATTTAATTAAATAAAGTGTGACAATAAACTATATTGTAATTGTGTTATTAAAATAAGTTGGAAGGAGTTTTAAATGAGTTTTACCAAACAAGGCTTAGGGCTTGTTAATCCTTATTTTTTTTTTAATTTTGTTTTGCCAAACATGCCTTAGTGGCTTTTTGAATTTAAAAAGAAAAATAACTGACATCAGTTATATTATGCATTAATACATATTATATGTAATTATATGTTATACATTTATATTAGATCAGTTTTTATATGTTACGTAAAGTTAGAAGATAGAAAAGAAAGAACAAAGGAGAGAAAAGAAGAAAATAGATTGAAAAGAGAGAGTGCTAGAGAGGTTTTCTTGGTGAGCTTGAGAATTGGAAGAAGGAGGAAGATTAGCAAGTCTCTATTATTTTCTAGCAAAGCTAAATAAGCAACTAAAGGTATAAATTCTTATTCTCTTTCATATTCTTGAGTTTTCATTCACTATAATTGATTTTGAGGAAAATTGTTGAAGATATGATTATATGAATGTTAATTTCTGTATATAAATTGTTTTATGTGATTTGTATATGATTTAGAGTGGAATAATCCATGAAAATATGATAAATATGAAGAGATTATATTTATAGTGAGTTTGCAGTGTAAAATACATGAATATGGCTTATTGGATACTAAAATTAGTGTTGTAATGTATAAATTGTTTGTTGATTGTGAAAATACATGAAGAAGCAAAAACAATATGATTTAAACTAATTGTTTTAGTTGAAAAATGAATTTACAGTAAATTGTTTCGCTAAGAATGTCTAAAAGTGAAGAACTAGTAAAAATAGGGAATTTAAAGGTTGTAATTTTTATTTTTATGTTGTTTATATGGTTAGAAATATGTTAGAAACATGTTAGAAACATTAGTTTATGTTTTTGTAAACTTATTACATCTTGGATAAGTTAGAATGGTTGTTAGAAAGGAGCTTTTAGGCCTAATTTGGCTTTCTGCTGTGTTCATTCACGAACTACAGAAACCAATACTTGGTACCCCCGCCCCAGCGGACGTTACCAGTGCATTTTTGCCGCCCCGGTGGGTCTTTCCTTAGTATAAAACCCCGACCCAGTGGGGGTAGCAGAGTTGGGACAATTTTGGTTTTAGTTGTGTGCAGTCCATTGTATGTTGGTCTAACCTAATTTAAAGAGCATGATAACGTGTTGAACATGTAATAGTAGGTTATATCAGGTTGTTAACGTTCATTTGTTGACATGGCATGATAATTTGATAAGTTGTAAAAGAGCTAAAATGTGATACTCATAAAAGGATATGATGTTGTATAAACTTAAGATTCGAGACTTCGGTCTTGTAATATGTGATTTGTTGTAGTAAGTAAAAACTTAAACTAAGTTAACAAGCTATACTAAAAGTGGGAACTAAAATTATGAAGTTAATATTAGTGTAACTAATGAGTGTTGTCAATATGTATGGTATGTGTAGGATTTGTGGTGAACGTGAGTAGTGATCGTTTAACTTACGCACGAGGCAAGTTCCTAAACCTTATTTATTTATGTAAAGCAAGATCTTTATCCTATCTTGTTTATTATTGTTGTGCAAGTTTTCTAATCCTACTATTGTCTAAACAAGTTCTCTAACCCTAATCTTTATTTGATCAGCTTATCCTATTGTTTATAAATATGTAAGTTGTTATTATGTCTTGTTTATAAAATTACGCAAGTTCTTGAATTCTATCGAGAAAAGTTCTTAATTTTGTTTCCTTCTTGTAAAATGTAACCTTATCTTATCATTGTTGTTCAAGCAAGGTTCATTATATATTTTTAATGCTTTGAAATTTATTCTTAAAGCATGACTTTGATGTATCATACTATTCATTTATGGTTTATAATTACTTTATAACATGTCGTTGTTAAACCCTCGCATTGTCATTAAACTTTTGATTCAACTAATCCTTAGTTGATGTTCGTTGAACTCTAAATTACTCTTGAAACTTATCCAAACCAAACTTACTTTGGTGCGGACTTGTATTTTAAAACTGAGATGAACAACCCTATTATAGGGGATTATTTACGTGGAAGCGTTTAGATGTTTGTGTATAATACATGGTACGAAGGGTTGATCACCCTAAGTACGGTGTCTAATGACTGTTTAGGTTTTAGTTGAAAGAAATACTTATAACCTTGGACATAGTTCATGGTCTTGTGACCCTCAGATAATTTCTAGTATCAGTTCTTGATTGTCGATGATAAGATGTGTTATTCAATTCAAATGAGTTTATTCATTGCCAGTTATTGTGTCATTTCAAGTAAGCATTTGTTTTACTCACTCTTGCACACACACACACACACACACACACACACACACATATATATATATATATATATATATATATATATATATATATATATAACTATTGCAGCTAAAGTTGAGAAGGTTGATGAGCCAACCACTAGCAAAGGGAAAGGAAAGATGAACAAGTATTGAAGACTTGTAAATCTATTGACATTTATGTTTTTAGACTTGGTTTAATTATGTGATGTAATTATTATTTCCCGCATTTGATAAATGTTTTAAGGTTAGATGACCTGGGAATTTATTGAATTTAATTATGTAACCCTTTTATGGGAAGATTTATTGTTTAAATTTTATTATATTTGGTTAGCTAGAAATGAATGATTAAAAAGTGAACACCAAATCATGTGAGAATGAAGTACCTAGATTTGGGGGTGTCACAAGTTAGTATCAGAGTCTTAGGTTATGAACCTTAGTTGAGGGGAAAAACCTTAGGTAGTAACCTTATAAGAGTTTGTAAAGATAAAGATAGTGGTGATAGATTCTTATCGAGTTTTAAGGAAGAAATAATAAAATACTCTATGTGCTTATGTGGTTGCAACCTATGTGCTCGTGAGTGTCGAGTAGTGATGGTTAGTTATTGAAAACTTAAAATTTTTGTTGTCGGGATGGCTAATGAGGGAGAATCCATTCAGGCTAGGGAGGAGGTGTGACGCCCCCAAAATAGGAATACATCATTCATTCTGAGTCGCCAAATATATGATACAGAACTTAAATACAAACTTCATTTATACAATACGACAAAACGTAGCTGAGAGTTTTAACACGGATATCATCTCGTAGATAATATCCAAACTCAAATAAAGTCCTCATTACAATTATTATCACATTATTTTCTAGAATATTGAGGACTACTATAGCCACCATCTCGGACCGTCAATCTATTCCACAACTAGTCTCTGCTATATTCTCATTTCCTGAAGAAAACAATGAAAGCAAAGGGTAAGCTCAATTAGCACAGTAATAAATATTATGACTAAGATAATGCAGAATAAATTATCGTTAGCCTTCAACAATGTTAAACTAATATAATACAATAAACAACAAGTTTAACTGCAGCGAAAAAAGCAATCCATTAGAAGAGTCAAGTAGAGCATGATATCTACTATCTTCTATGATTTAAAAAGTTTATTATCAATTTTATCGCTGAGACTTAGCTTAATAAATAAACCACATCATTGAATCATCACTACACTATGGGCCAAGGATATTCATTAGTATCACGTCCACGAATTATCCAGGCACTACGGGCCAAGGATATTCGTGTTATCACCAATAGTCATGATCAAGCCAACAACTGTCCATCAATCACTACGGGCCAATAAGGACTTTTACCACATCATTTGTAACATTATAGGTCATGATTATACGAATAATCCCTGGTCATAATCATAACAACAACTGTCCATCAATGCACTACGGGCCAATGAGGACTTTTATCACAATATAAGCATGAGGATGATGACAATGATATAAGAATTCAATTAAATGAGAGCAAGGATAAATTTTAAAGATTTATAATTTAATTTATCCAAAATTCAATAATATCCAAATTGTCAACATGATACTGCTTTGTGGAGTAAAATTCAAGAATAATATTGTATCAAAAATAATTTGGACAGAAAAGAAATCAATTTTTGTCATGAATAGTACCCCCGAGTGAATAGTACCCGAGTGGATAGTACCCCATGAATAGTATATCGTGAATAGTACCCCGTGAATAGTACCCCGACATAAAAAATTTAAACTTTAACAAGAATGTTCAAAAAAATATCCTTGTGGAACGATACTAGATGAAGCGCAAATTTCAAGGATATTCTACTAATTTCAAGGAGTATAGTAGCAATACTTTAATAAAATGAGTGTAGAATTCGAAATCTAAAACGAAATAATATTACTTACATACTACAGAGTATGGAAGAAAATATTATTTATCACAAATATTGAACAAAAATAATATCCCTTACCTTAAATGGAGAGTACTTCTGACTGGTAGGGCAAGAATATTCTTGAAAAAAACTTTCACTGTTTTCTACACTCAAAGCTTCATTCAACTCTAAAGAAATACACTCAATTATATAGAAGAAGAATTCTCTGATTCTGGTGTGATTTTCAATTCTAAACTAAGCATCCTATTTATAGGAGAATGGAAGGATACTATTTAGAAAATAAAATTACGGACGCACAGTATAATCATTCATAGGCGCAATCGGAGAAATTTTTTATTTTTACTATTCATTTCTGTGCAATAAAATATTCTAATAAAACAAAAATTTTAAATAAAATATAATATATTCTATTTATAATCTAATAAAAAAAACTTATAATATATATATATATATATATATAAACTCATCATCGATACCACTCCACCACCACCACATTTGTCACCACACACACACACATGTCAAATATATATATATATATATATATATATATATATATATATATATATATATATATATAACTTCCTTCCGATTATTTTAAAAAATGAGTAAGTGGAGGTCCAAATAATAAGCGAAATTTATAACAAATACTTCATAAAAATTTCCTCTATTTATCTCAACTCACTTGGCAACACAAAACACATTTTTAGACAAAAATTATTCATCAATAATATAACTTGTAATATTAATAACCAGATCATTCCCATGAAAGAAGGGCTTTCCGATAAGGATTTCTCCCAATTGGCGCACAATTAGGTGACCAGACTCCTTTCCTCGACAGAACTTTCTAGACATCGTCAATAATGCAAATAATAATATGAATAATTTTGTCATCTTAATTATTGATTTAATAATATAAAATATTATGACAATAATTAAATCAATAACGTGAGATACTATGCAGCAATTACTGTAGCAATAATTGAGTATAACTGAGTGACTTCTCATGTAAGCATAAATAATCAAAGATACTTTACAATACCGTGTGCTACTATTCAACCACGCGTATTATTGTACTTTTATAACCGGGTATTTCAACAGTTAACGGTAAAACTTTCGTTGTTATTTTTATTAAAGTTATTTCTATTGTTTTCTAACTCCGACAATAATTTCGTTGTGGTGTCCACCAATGATTGTATCGTCGTATGAATATTCCCTATTAAAATGAATATTCCTCGACCAATCGAATATTTTATGACAACTTGCTTACTTTGCAAAATTTATAAATATTACCCACAATTATAACATTATATCAAATCACACCATAATATTCAAAAATATATTTCGAGAAAAAAATTAATCTTTATTCATAAAAGTTGGGGTCTTACAGGAGGGACCTCAAATGCCTAGAGAGGAGGAGCCTCGAGATATTCAGGTAGTCTGAGAATAACTGGTGCCAAGTGAGTCATCTCCGTTGGTCACCCCCAGAATTAGAGCAAGAGGGTATACCTGATGATGAGGATGTGGTAGAGGCGGATGAGGAAGACCCCGTGGAGCTGCCACATACGGATGAGGATGAGGAGGAGGAAGAGTTTCCACCAAACTCTATCGCAACTTAAATGTATGATGAAGTATACGATCGTAACATTGAGCTTCAGGATAGAGTCGAGGAGTTGGAGGAGCAGTAGCTGAACATCAGACTTCGATGGCACAGAAGTTCGATGGCACAGAAGTACGATGAGATCCAGAATCTTAATGAACGTCTCATCAATGTGGAATGGAAGCTGGTTCACACATAGGGGAAGAATGAGCAGTTGATGGAGGAGGTTGCGAAACTAAAGGATAACTTGAAAGAAGAATCCACCAAGAGAGCAAGAGTTGAAGATGCATACGAGAAAACTTCTTAGCGTTTAGCGATAGCAGAGGGAGAGGTGCAAGCAAAGAAGATCAAGATGGAAGAGATGGACTGTGCTTTTCACATTGTGATGAACCGAGCTCAAGACCGAGTCATGTACTATCCGACTCAGTTCGAAGAATTGTCATGGTATATGTTAGATCATAGAACAATGTTTCGTATCATGGAAGAGGAGCACCGTAAGGCTATGCAATGTCTTAGTAGGCCATAATAGAGAATGTAATTGTTGTGTGACTAATTATATAATAAATAAGATGTGAATCCCAAGTGTTATGTGATTAATGGGATATGATGATGTTATCTTAAAACTTTATTAGTTCAGGAAAAGTGATGTAAATAGCAGTGATGCTATTGTTTCTATGTCTTTAAAAAGATTATGAATGAATAAAATGTTAATATTTATTCAAGATGTTGTGTTATGTGATGATCTTTTATGATGTGCAAGTTAAGTAGAAAATACTTAAGAAATTGAGTAATAATCTAATAAGTGTATTTTAACAGAAAATGCCTCCAAGACGTCAACCAAGACAAAGAACCCCTGAGGGGTCTACCAATAACAATAACGTTGAGGCTAACCCAGTTCAGCAATTAATGACATTATTGATGGGAGCATTACAGAATCAACCGCAGAACAAAGCTGCAACCTTCAAAGATTTCAAAGCAGTTGGACCACCAGAATCTTGTGGGTCCATGAATCCGGTTAAGGCACAAACATGGATCATGGAAATAGAAAAAGTTTTTGACATTGCTAGAGTTGATGAGGACCAGAAGACTGCTTTTGCGACATTCATGTTAAAAGCAGAAGCCAGTTACTAGTGGCAAGCAAATAAAACCCAATGAGGACAAGGGGTAATGGCTTGGAATAGGTTTAAGGAAATATTTTTTGAGACCTATTTCCCAGAGAGTTCAGAGAATCAGATGGAGGTCCAGTTTCTAGAGCTAAAGCAGGGTACAATGACGGTGTCAGAATATGCTGCAAAATTCAATGAGTTGGCGAGGTTTGCGCCATATCAAGTTAACACAGACGAGCGCAAGGTAAGAAGGTTTAAACAGGGACTGAAGCCCTGGTTATACAGTAAAGTCTTTTTGTTTCAACTGAAGACGTTTGCAGCAGTGCTTGAGAAGGCAATTATCGCGAAAGGTGGAAGCGATGCCTTAACGAAGTACAATCATGAATAAAGAAAGAAGAACAATGAAAGTGAAGGCAAAAATGGTGGTAGTAATGGAGGAAACAATAACCCAAAGAGGAAGTGGAATGTGAGTGTGGGTGCTGGAAGTCAGCAGAGTAGCCAGCAAAAAAGGAAATTTGAAGCGTGTGTTATATGTGGGAGAAATCACACTGGTGTGTGCTTGAGGGGTAAGCGGGTGTGCTTTAATTGTGTCTAAGAGGGTCAAATTTCTCTGAATTGCCAAGAAGAATGCTTGTTACACATACGGGTCAAAAGATCAACTAGCTCGCGAGTGCCCTAAGAAGAAAGATGGAGATGCAACTGGAAGCAAGGGAGGTGGCAGTGGAGGTACGTTAGCTATTGGTTGACCAACGTCATCAAGCAAACCCACAGCTAGAACCTTCAACATGACTATGCAAGATGTGGTGTAATAAAAAGATGTTGTGTCAGATATTATCCCAATCAATGATATAAATGCATATGTATTATTTTATTTGAGTGCTACTTGCTCATTTATATCAGATGAATTTGCTAAGATTTTAGGATTACCTAGTGAAGAGTTAAATTTCCCTTTAAACATAGAAATTATGAATAGGGAGGTGATTCCTGTTAGATTCGTATATAGGAATTGTAGGGTGAATATTAAGGGAAATGTTATGACTGTAGATTTAATCCCGATTAAACTTGGGGAATTTGATGTTATATTAGGAATGGATTGGCTATTCAAATATGGTGCGATAATTGATGGCCAAAAGAAATGTGTAAACCTTATGAATCCGTCAAAGGTAGTCTTCTACGGTAGCAAATTGCCTAGACAAGCGAGGTGTCTGACGATTATGCAGGCTAAGAAGTTATTGAGACAAGGTTGTGTAGGATATTTAGCTTACATAGTCGATACTTAGAAGAAGGGTGTGAAACTAGAAGAGATATTGATTGTTAGGGATTTTGTGGATGTATTTTTGGAGGATTTGACAGGACTTCCACCTGACAAAAAGATTGAGTTTGTTATTGATTTAGTACTGGGGACTGCTTTGATATCGAAGGCCCCGCACAGGATGGCTCCGGTAGAGATGAGAACTGATGGTACAACTACAAGAGCTGCTATACAAGTAATATATTCAGTCAAATGTATCGCCGTGGGGGGGCACCAATGTTATTCGTGAAGAAGAATGATGGGTTAATGCGTCTTTGCATTGATTATAGGGAGTTAAACAAAGTCACTATTAAGAATAAGTATCTGTTACCAAGAATAGATGACTTGTTTGATCAACTAAAAAGAGCTAGATACTTCTCGAAGATAGATTTGAGAAGTGGGTATAATCAATTAAAAGTAAGGAAGGAAGATGTATCAAAGACGACATTCAGAACTCGGTATGGACACTACGAGTTTTTGGTAATGTCTTTTGGTTTGACCTATGCCCCTACAACATTCATGGATTTGATGAATATGGTGTTTAAACCATTCTTAGATAAGTTTGTGGTGGTATTCATTGATGATATTCTGGTGTACTACAAATCTCAAGAGGAACACGTGGAACAATTACGTTTGACTTTGGAGACGCTAAGAAGGGAAAAGTTGTACGCAATATTCTCTAAGTGTGAATTCTGGCTAGAACATATATAATTTCTTGGGCATGTGATTGACAAAGATGGGATTTCGGTGGATCCATCAAAGGTTAAAGCTGTAATAAATTGGGAACAACCAAGAACACAATCAGAAGTGAGGAGTTTCTTGGGACTGGCAGGTTACTATAGATGGTTTATTCAAGACTTTTCTAAGATTGCCACTCCGTTGATGAATTTGACAAGAAAAGCCGTAAAATTTGTTTGGACGTAGAAGTGCGAAGAGATCTTTCAGGAATTAAAAAAGAAGCTTAGCATGGCACCTGTGTTGTCGTTATCGGATAATACAGGAAACTTGATGATGTATAGTGATGCATCACATGGACTAGGTTGTGTGCTTATGCAAAATGGCAAAGTTATTGCGAACGCCTCAAGACAACTGAAAGATTATGAGAAAGGATACCTGACTCATGATTTAGAGTTGGCTGTGGTGGTATTTGCTCTGAAGATCTGGAGACACTATCTCTATGGGGAAAAGTGTGAAATATATACAGACCATAAAAGTCTGAAGTATATTTTGTAAGACCCCAACTTTTTTTTAATAAAGATGATTTTTCTATAAATATCATTTTTAAATATTATGGAACGAATTTGATATAATGTTATAGTTATGGGTAATATTTATAAATTTTGCAAAGTACGCAAGTTGTTATATATTATTCGATTGGTCAGGGAATATTCGTTTTAACAGGAAATATTAGTACGACGGCACAATCATTGGTGGACCCCACAACGGAGTTATTGTCGGATTGAGAAAACGACAAAAATATTTTTATGAAAATAATGGTGGAAGTTTTACAGTTAAAACTGTTGAACTACTCGGTAGTAAAAGTACAGTAATACGCGTGGTTGCATAGTAGCATACGGTATTGATTATTGATGCTGACGTGAGAAGTCACTCAATTTTGTTCAATTATTGCTATAGTAATTGCTGCATAGTATTTCACGTTATTTGATTCAATTATTGTCGATATTATATATATTATTAAATTAATAGTTGAGATGACGAAGTTATTAATATTATTATTTGCAATATTAACGATGTCTAGAGTTACGCCAAGGAGAGGTTTGGTCACCTAATTATGCCATGATATGGGAGAAATCCTTATTGAAAGCCCCTCTTTCACAGGAGCGACACAGTCGATTAATATTGTGAATTATAATAATGATTATAAATGTTGTTCAAAATATTGAGGCGATTTTTATGAAGTAGTTGTTGTAAATTTTGCTTATTATTTGGATTCCCATTTACCCCCATTTATCAAAATAATCGGAAGGAAGTTATTAAGTATATATATATATATATATATATATATATATATATATATATATATATATATATATATATATATAACATGTGAGTGGGTGGTGGTGGTGGTCCTGGTGGATGAGATTTTTGGCAGGATGTAAGTTTTTTCAAAGCTAGCTTTCACTTTATTTGGCCAAACTTTTCAATCATGCGATATTATTGATAACTTGTAATTATGGGTGCATTCTAATTAGTTAAAGCTTCTAATTGGCATGTGTTGGTTTTCCTTATTGGTCAACACTTTGAAAAGAAAATATTGTTATGTTGAAACCGTGAACTTCGTCCGAATAATTACTGTTGCATCCGTGATTTTTGCAAATAGTAACCTTCTATTCTCCTATAAATAGGATGCTTAGTTAGAATTGAAAATCACACCAGAATTTCAGAGAATTCTTCTATAATCTTGGCGTATTTCTTTAGAGTTTTAAGAAGCTTTGGTATGATGCAAGTTTTCTTCAAGAATATCATCGCCTACCAATCGAATACTCTTCTTTTCACGAGTGAAGGGGTATTATTTCTTTCTTTCGTCTTCATGAAGAGAACTTCTATTATTCCATTCTTTAATATTATGTTGGAATAACTTTGTCTGCATCTTAATCTGCATACATGGTGAAATTCTTCCATTATTCCATTCTTTATTATTTTGTTGGAATATCACCGTCCGGTGCGTATTACGCTTTGACACAGTTCCATTAATTATTATTACATTGGAATAACTTTATGCATGCGGTATATATCGCATGCATGGTGATTTCTGTTGTTATTCCATTCTTTATCATTATGTTGAAATAATCTGTCTATGCAAAGTACTACAGACATGGTGAAATTCTTCTATTATTCCATTCTTTATTATTCTGTTGGAACATCACATGCGTATGCGTTACATTTGACTGGTTCCGTTATTTATTATTCTATTGGAATAACTTTTCATGCGTGCGCTTACATCGCATACCTGGTGATTTCTTTTGTTATTCCATTCTTTATTATACTCAATTGGTTAAAGTTTTAACTTCTATACTCCATGAAATTAGTGGAATATCCTTGATATTTGCGCTTCATCTAATATCTTCTCATGGAAATATTCTTCTGAGCATTCTTGAATTTTACTCTACAAAGAAGTATCATGTTGACAATATGGACATTATTAGTTCCTGGATAAATTAATTTTTGAACTTGTTTTATTGAATTCTTATATCATTGTCATCATCCTCATGTTTATATTATGTTGAAAGTCATCTGTGGCCTGTAGTGCATAGATCGACTTGGTATGATTATGACCAGGGATTATTCGGTATAATCATGACCGTAATGTTACAAATGATGTGGTAAAAGTCCTCATTGGCCCGTAATGCATTGATGGACAGTTATTGGCATGATCATGACCATTGATGAATACACGAATATCCTTGGCCCGTAGTGCATGGATAATTTGTGGTTGTGATACTAATGAATATCCTTGGCCGTAGTGCAGGGATGATGTGGATTATTTATTAAGCTGAGTCCCAGCGATAAAAGTGATGAAAAACTTTTTTAAATCATAAAAGATAGTAGATTTTATTCTCTACTTGACTCTTTTAATGGATTGCTTATTTCGCTGCAGTTAAACTTGATGTCTATTGTATTTTATCAGTTTAACATTATTAAAGACTAATGATAATTTATTCTGCATTATCTTAGTCATAATATTTCTTCTTGGACTAGTTGAGCTCACCCTTTCTTTCACCGTTTCTCTTGAGAAAATGAAAACGTAGTCGGGACTAGTCGGGAAGCGGAGTGACTGGTCCGGATGATAGTATTAGTAGTCCTCATTATTACATTAAATAGTGTGATAATAAATGTAATGAGGACTCTTTTGAGTGTGGATATTGTCTAGATGACAATATTCTTATTAAAACTCTCGATGTATGTTTTGTAAGTATTTTACACGGCATGCTATATTATTAAGTTGTATTTGAATTTTGTACCATGTATTTGGCGACTCAAGATGGGTGATGTATACCTATTTTGGGGCGTCACGCTTTAGTATCAAAGCTTAGGGATATGAACCACGGCTAAGATGTGAGACAAGAACTAGGAGGGAGAGACGAGGAATTCCTTCCCTAGTATGACCTACCTAAGTTTATTTGGTATTTAATTGGTCGATCAGAGTATAGGGATAATATGTGATATGTTAATTAACCCTTGTTTTGTGGCAATATTTGAAAATGACATCCGAGAATGTTGAGAACATCAATGGAGCACAGGAGACCGTTGAGTCTCCACAGATCAATAATCAGGATAATGTGCATCAAGAAGGCGACAATCCTCAGGCAAACAACAACACGGACCAGATGATGAACGATGGAATGTTCAGAGGCTTTATGCAATTCATGAAACATTAGGCAAGAGCGGCTCCTGTCCAAAATGCAGGTGGAAACACTGGCAACTCTCGGACGGTCACCGCTAAGCAGTTCAAGGAACTGGGACCACCGGAGTTTTTTGGAGAGCTAAAACCACTTAAGGCATAGACGTGGATAAAGCAGATCAACAAGATATTTGATGTCTTGGGATGCTCTGAGGAGCAAAAGGTTCCTTTTTCCACCTTCATGCTGCAAGCAGAGGCAGTTTACTGGTGGGAATCTGTAAAGCGTACTCAACCTGCCACACTAAAGATGTCTTGGGAAAAGTTCCAAGAACTGTTCAATGACAAGTACTTTCCCGAAAGTATTCGTCACATGAAAGAGGTAGAGTTCATCAAGCTAGAGCAAAACAACATGATCGTGTCGCAGTACGAAGCCAAGTTTGTCAAGTTGTCCCAGTTTACGTCCCATTTAGTTGATAATGAGGATAGAATAACCTGAATGTTTCTAAGAGGTTTGAAACCCGAGATACGTCAATATCTTATCTCTCATAAACTGTGTTTGTATTCAAGATGTTGTTAATAGGGCTCAATTATTGGAGCGCGATAATGAGTCAACCCAACCAAAAGAAGCGGTAGGTAAAATAATAATACCGGTGATAATTGATCGTGAGCTATGGTGACAACAAGCGTGGAGGGAATCAACATGCCAGAAATGGTAACCACTTCGGTGGTAATCATGGTCAAAATAATAAGAATGAACATTTCAAGAAGAGGATATTCAACAATGATGGAAAGACGTCAGCATCAGCACCTGTCGTTAAGGAAGGAGAACGACCACCTATCACATGCTTCAAATGTGGAGGGGAGGGACACATCAGTCCAAACTGCGCGATTCCATCCAAAGTATGCTATAATTGTGGAAGAGAAGGTCACCTAGCCCGATTTTGTTGTGCACCAAAGTCAAGTCCAGCTGGGATGGAGGCATCAAAGGCCATCCAGATAAGACAAAATTGGTAGTTCAAGGGAGAGCGTTTGTTGTGACCTCCCAGAAAGAAAGGAACCCGAACGAGGTCATCACGGGTAAGCTTATCATAAACTTTAGCGAAGTATATACCTTATTTGATACCGGTTCTACCCATTCTTTTATTTCTCCTACTTGCGCTTAACGTTTAAATTTGACTCTGGAGAAATTAGACTTTGACTTATCTGTTGAAACTCCGTTAGGAGAAACCTTCATTACATCCACTGTTTATAAGTCTTGTTTAGTTCAAATCGGCACCCGCACGTTACCTGTCGATCTTATTTCTTTGAAAATACTTTCATTTGATGTGATTCTAGGGATTGATTGGTTAACTACTCATCATGCAAAAATTGATTGTTTTCGTAAGGTTGTTAGCTTTCATATTCCTAACCAACCTATTATGCGAATTCAAGCAACCAAACCATTAAAATCAATCACTGTCATCTCAAGCCATAAAGCTATTCGTTTATTGAAAAACGGATGTCAAGATTTCTTAGCTCATATCACGGATCTAAACAAAAATACGTTAGTTTTGAATGATATTTCTATTGTTAATAAATTTCCTGACGTATTCCTTGAAGAACTTCCTGGCCTACCCCCAGGACGTGAAATTGAATTTTGTATCGACCTTGAACCTGGTACAAAATCCATTTCCAAAGCCCCATATCGAAAGACTCCTATTGAACTTCAGGAGTTAAAGACCCAACTACAAGAATTGTTAGACATTGACTTTATTCTTCCTAGTACTTCTCCTTAGGAGGCTCCTGTTCTATTCATAAAAAAGAAATACGGGAGTATGCGACTTTGTTTTGATTATCGGGAGTTGAATCATGTCACCATCAAAAATAGGTACCCATTGCCACATATTGATGACTTGTTTGACCAGTTGCAAGGCGCCAAATTATTTTCAAAGATTGATCTTCGTTTCGGATATCACCAATTGAAGATTAGAACCGATGACATTCCAAAGACGGCTTTCAAAACTCGGTACGGGAATTATGAATTCCTAGTCATGTCTTTTGGATTGACTAATGCTCCTGCTGCCTTAATGGATATGATGAACTGAGTATTCAAGGAATATTTGGATCACTTTGTGGTCGTCTTTATTGATGACATCCTTATTTATTCCAAAAGCCGTGAAGATCATGAGCAACACTTGAGGCTGATACTCCAAAAGCTTTGTGAAAACAAGCTTTATGCCAAGTTGAAGAAATGTGAGTTCTGGCTGGAGGAAGTAGCATTCCTTGGGCACGTAGTATCAAGTCATGGAATATCTATTGACCCGACAAAGATTGAAGCAATTCAAAGTGGGAGCAACCTAAATCGATGACCAGAAATCGTAGCTTTCTCGGTTTAGCTGGTTATTATCAGAGATTCGTGGAAGGATTTTCTCGAATCGCTACTCCACTAACTCAACTGACTCGAAAATATACAAAATTCGGTTGGAGCGAGGAATGTGAGAAGAGTTTTCAAGAACTCAAGAGGAGACTCATTTCAGCACCTGTTCTGACAATACCATCTGGCTCGGAGGGATTTGTCATCTACAGTGATGCTTCGGGCAAAGGGTTAGGATGTGTTCTCATGCAGAAAGTCATAGCCTATGCTTCTCAGCAACTCAAAAAATATGAGAGGAATTATCCTACTCATGATCTAGAGTTGGCAGCTGTTGTCTTCGCACTTAAAATTTGGAGGCATTACTTGTATGGGGAGAAAGTGGAGATCTTTACGGATCATAAAAGCCTCAAATATTTGTTCACTCAAAAGGAACTCAACATGTGACAATGACGTTGGCTTGAACTGTTGAAAGATTATGATTATACCATCCAATACCATCCTAAAAAAGCTAACGTGGTAGCTGACGCATTGAGTAGAAGATCATATGCGGGTACGAGTGCGATATTGACAACGCAAAGGCCCATTTTGTGTGACTTGAAAAGGATGGAGATAGAGTTAAAGATTCCAGGGACCCATGTGATGATGGTGAATATACGAGTAGAACCGACTTTAATTGATAAAGTTAAAGCTGCTCAAGTTACAGATCTGGAGCTGATGTGTATGAGGAAGAAAGTGAAAGAAGGTGCTATGCCGGAAGCAAGAATAGATGAAGAAGGAATACTTTGAGTCAACTCCAGACTTTGTGTTCCTAACGACCTTGAATTAAAGTATAAAATCATGATGGTGGCGCACAACACACCGTTTGCAATCCATCCTGGGAGTACCAAAATGTTTCGTGGTCTTCGTCATACATTTTGGTGGAGCAATATGAAGAGAGAGATAGCGTTGTTTATCTCAAGGTGTCTAACTTGTCAACGAGTCAAGGCGGAGCATCAATTACCAAAAGGTCCATTACAACCACTTGAAATTATAGAATGGAAGTGGGAGCACATTACCATGGATTTCGTTACTGGTCTTCCCAAGGTTTCTCAAGGCATAGATGCAATTTGGGTCATTGTTGATAGATTGACCAAGTCTGCTCATTTCTTACCAATACGAGAAACTTGTACACTTGAACGTATTGCTCGTATGTACATAAACGAGATTGTAAGACTGCATGGTATGCCAGTATCCATAGTTTCTGATCGAGACCCAAGATTCACTTCACGATTTTGGGTTAGTTTGCAAAAAGCTATGGGCACGAACTTACGATTTAGTTCGGCATATCATCCTCAGACAGACGGACAATCAGAGAGGACTATTCAAACTCTTGAAGATTTATTAAGACTCTGTGTCCTTGACTTCAAGGGAAGTTGGGACAAGTTCTTCTAGTTGGTGGAGTTTTCATACAACAAACGTTATCAAGCAAGTATTGGCATGGCTCTCTATTCGAGCGTTGTATGGAAGAAAGTGTTGTTCTCTAGTATGCTGGGATGAGGTGGGTGAAGCAACATTGTTGGGACCGGAGTTGGTACGTATGACTACGGAAAAGATTCAAACAATCTGGCTACGTATAAAAACCTCACAAGATCGACAAAAGAGTTATGCTGATCTTCATCGAAAGGACGTGGAATTCGATATTGGAGATCATGTGTTGTTACGTGTTGCTCCATGGAAAGGAGTTACGAGATTTGGAAAGAGAGGAAAACTCAATCCTCGATTCATTGGCCCATTTTTAATCCTCGATCGAGTAGGAACTGTGGCGCATAGACTCGCTTTACCGCCAAGTATGTCTCATGTTCATAACGTTTTTCACATATCCATGTTACGTAAATATGTGGAAGACCCGAACCACATTATTAAGTTAGAACCAGACAAAATAGCGGAAGATTTGACGTATGAAGAGGTTCCTGTTCAAATCTTGGATAAGAAGGAACATATTCTACGCTCCAAGGTTATACCTCAAGTTAAAGTTTTGTGAAGAAACCACGATGTTGAGGAAATGACCTGGGAGTTAGAATCTGAAATGAAATCAAGATATCCTTACCTCTTCGACATACCAGGTACGTACCCTAATTTCGAGGGAAAAATTTCATAAAAAGGGGAGGTTGTAAGACCCTAACTTTTTTTTAATAAAGATGATTTTTCTATAAATATCATTTTTAAATATTATGGAATGAATTTGATATAATATTATAGTTGTGGGTAATATTTATAAATATTACAAAGTACGCAAGTTGTTATATAATATTCGATTGGTCGGGGAATATTCATTTTAACAAGGAATATTCGTACGACGGCACAATCATTGGTGGACCCCACAATAGAATTATTGTCGAATTGAGAAAACGACAAAAATATTTTTATGAAAATAACGGCGGAAGTTTTACAGTTAAAACTGTTGAACTACTCGGTAGTAAAAAAATCACGATGTCTGGCGTGGTTGCGAGTAAAGACACCGTATTGATTATTGATGTTGACGTGAGAAGTCACTCGGTTTTGTTCAATTATTGCTACGATAATTCTTTGCGTAGTATCTCACGTTATTTGATACAATTCTTTATCGATATTATATATATATATATATATATATATATATATATATATATATATTATTAAATCAATAGTTGAGACGACAAAGTTATTAATATTATTATTTGCAATATTAACGATGTCTAGAAGTTACGCCAAGGAGAGGTTTGGTCACCTAATTGTGCGCATGATAGGGAGAAATCCTTATTGAAATCCCCTCTTTCTCAGGAATGACTTTGGTCGATTAATATTGTGAATTATAATAATGATTATAAATGTTGTTCAAAATATTGAGGTGATTTTTATGAAGTAGTTGTTGTAAATTTTGCTTATTATTTGGATTCCCATTTACCCATTTATCAAAATAATCTAAGGAAGTTATTAAGTATATATATATATATATATATATATATATATATATATATATATATATATATATAACATGTGAGTGGGTGGTGGTGGTGGTCCTGGTGGATGAGATTTTTGGCAGGATGTAAGTTTTTTCAAAGCTAGCTTTCACTTTATTTGGCCAAACTTTTCAATCATGTGATATTATTGATAACTTGTAATTATGGGTGCATTCTAATTAGTTAAAGCTTCTAATTGGCATGTGTTAGTTTTCCTTATTGGTCAGCACTTTGAAAAGAAAATATTGTTATGCTGAAACCGTGAACTTCGTCCGAATAATTACTGTTGCATCCGTGATTTTTGCAAATAGTATCCTTCTATTCTCTTATAAATAGGATGCTTAGTTAGAATTGAAAACCACACCAGAATTTCAGAGAATTCTTCTATAATCTTGAGCGTATTTCTTTAGAGTTTTAAGAAGCTTTGAGCGTAGTGCAAGTTTTCTTCAAGAATATCATCGCCCTACCAGTCGGAATACTCTTCTTTTATGGTAAGGGGTATTATTTCTTTCTTTCGTCTTCATGAAGAGAACTTCTGTTATTCCATTCTTTAATATTATGTTAGTATAACCTGTCTATGTGAAGTACCGCATACATGGTGAAATTCTTCTGCTATTCCATTCTTTATTATTACATTTGGAATATCATGCCTGGTCGTATTCACGCGACACGGTTCCATTAATTATTACTCTGTTGGAATAACATGTCTGTGCGGTATATCGCATGTATGGTGATTTCTGTTGTTATTCCATTCTTTATCATTATGTTGAAATAACCTGTCTATGTGAAGTACTACAGACATGGTGAAATTCTTCTGTTATTCCATTTTTATTATTATTACATTTGGAACATCACATGCGTATGCGTTCTACGCATGACACGTTCCGTTATTTATTATTCTATTGGAATAACCTGTCTGTGCGGTCTATCGCATGCCTGGTGATTTCTTTTATTATTCCATTCTTTATTATACTCAGTTGGTTAAAGTTTTAACTTCTATACACCATGAAATTAGTGGAATATCCTTGATATTTGCGCTTCATCCAGTATCTTTTCATGAAAATATTCTTCTGAGCATTCTTGAATTTTACTTTACAAAGAAGTATCATGTTGACAATTTGGACGTTATTAGTTCCTGGATAAATTAATTTTTGAACTTGTTTTATTGATTTCTTATATCATTGTCATCATCCTCATATTAATATTATGTTGAAAGTCATATGTGGCCTATAGTGCATAGATCGACTTGGTATGATTATGACCAGGGATTATTCGGTATAATCATGACCGTAATGTTACAAATGATATGGTAAAAGTCCTCATTGGCCCGTAATGCATTGATGGATGCTTATTGGGATGATCATGACCATTGATGAATACACGAATATCCTTGGCCCGTAGTGCATGGATAATTTGTGGTTGTGATACTAATGAATATCCTTGGCAGTAGTGTGAGGGATGATGTGGATTATTTATTAAGTTGAGTCCCAAATGATAAAAGTGATGAAAAACTTTTAAATCATAAAAGATAGTAGATTTTATTCTCTACTTGACTCTTTTAATGGATTGCTTATTCATTGCGCAGTTAAACTTGATGTCTATTGTATTTTATCGGTTTAACATTATTAAAGACTAATGATAATTTATTACGCATTATCTTAGTCATAATATTTCTTCTTGGACTAGTTGAGCTCACCCTTTTCTTTCACTTTTTCTCTTGAAATGCAAACGTGGTCGGGACTAGTCGGGGAACGGAGTGACGGTCCCGATGATAGTATTAGTAGTCCTCACTATTATGTTAAATAGTGTGATAATAAATGTAATGAGGACTCTTTTGAGTGTGGATATTATTTAGATGACAATATTCTTATTAAAACTCTCAGTGTATGTTTTGTCATATTTTACACGACAGCTGTATTATTAAGTTGTATTTCAATTTTGTACCATGTATTTGGCAACTCAAGATGGGTGATGTATACCTATTTTGGGGGCGTCACATATTTTCACACAGAAGGATCTGAACATGCGTCAGAGGCGATGGCTAGAATTGATAAAAGATTATGATTGTAAAATCTTTTATCATCTGGGTAAAGCAAATGTAGTTGTCGATGCCTTAAATAGAATAGGTTGTAAGAAGTTGATGTTGTTAACTGTCCAGGAGGAGATTATTTCAGCAATGGCAAGGCTAGAGTTGGAAGTAAAACTTCTGAAAGAATCAGATGAAAGATTGTTCTATATGGCAGCTGGTCCAACTTTAGTGGACAAAGTGAAGAACGCTCAACTACAAGATGAAGGATGCGATAAAATTAAAGAAAGAGTGTCTGGAGGTAGTGAGGTGAAGTTCAAGATTGATACCGAAGGATTGCTAAGGTTCAAGGGAAGAATTTGGTTTCCATCAGTACTTGAAATTAAAGACAAAATTTTAACTGAAGCTCATAACTCAAGATTTTCAATTCACTCGGGAAGTACAAAGATGGATGAGGATTTACGACGGCATTTTTGGTGGCCAATATGAAAAGAGATGTTGCAGAATGTGTCACAAAATGCTTAACATGTCAAAGAGTCAAGGCTGAACATCAGAGACCAAGCGAATTACTTCAACCGTTGGATATACCTGAATGGAAGTGGGAGCATATCACAATGTATTTTGTGGTAGGTCTTCCGACTACTCAGAAAGGGTACGATGCAATTTGGGTGATAGTGGACAGACTAACAAAATCAGCACACTTTTTGCCAATAAAAATTAGATTCAATCTTGATCAGTTGGCAAAGTTATACGTCAAGGAGATTATTTCGAGACATGGAATTCCATTGTCAATTGTGCCAGACAGAGATCCACAATTCACATCAAACTTCTTGAAGAGACTACAAGAATGCATGGGAACACAGTTGAGAATGAGTACGGTGTACCATCCTTAAACAAATGGCCAAAGCGAACAAAAAATCCAGACGTTAGACGATATTCTAAGAGTGTGCATTATGGATTTCAAAGGAAACTGGGATGATCACTTACCGTTGGCTGAATTCTCCTACAACAATAGTTACCACGCAAGCATTGGCATGCCGCCTTACGAAGCATTGTATGGCAGAAAGTGTAGAACTCCACTTTGTTGGGATGAAGTTGAAGAACGGCAATTGTTAGGACTAGAATTGGTACAGCAAAGCACTGAGGTTGTCAAACTCATCAGCGAAAGATTGGTAATTGCTCAAGACAGGCAGAAGAAGTATGCTAATCAACACAGACAAAATCGCAAATTTAACGTTGGAAATTTCATTTTCCTAAAAGTTTCTCCTTGGAAGGGGAAGATCCGATTTGATAAGAAAGGAAAGCTAAGCCCAAGGTTTATTGGACCCTTTGAGGTTGTGGGAAGAGTAGGTGAAGTGGCTTACGGCATAGCTCTACCTCCAAAATTAGAACATGTTCATAATGTCTTTCATGTTTCAGTATTGAGACAGTATAAACCCGACTACAAACATGTGATCGAGTACGAACCGTTACAATTCGATAAAGATTTGTCTTATGAGGAGATTCCTATCCAGATAGTTGATAGGAAAGAACAAGTGCTCAGGAATAAAGTGATACCTTCTGTGAAGGTGATATGGAGGAACCACAGTGCCAAGGAAGCTACGTGGGAACTTGAAAACAAAATGATGAAAATATATCCTGAGTTATTTGTTTGATCCACGTCTTCAATTTTGGGGACAGAATCCTTATAAGGAGGGAAGAATGTGAAGAATGAATTGTTTGAGTTATGATTCTGGGGACAGAATCCTTGTAATGAGGGAAGGATGCAACAATCCAGAATTTTAATTATAATTTTAAATATTTATTGAATTAAATAAATATTTTAGTTGATGTGATTATTGTTAAATAAATATTTATTTAATTTGATTATTTATTAGTTAAATAAATAATTCATGAGTTAGGGGAATTAACTTAATTAAGGTAATATGTTAATTAAGTTGATAATTGGTAATTTGGTATTTTAAAGTTAATTAAAATAAAAGAGTGATGAATTAATTATTATGTGGTAATAAATTAGAGAGTTGATAAGGATTAAATCAATTGTTATAATATTATTTTAATTTAATTTAGTAATGAAAGTAATGTACTAATTTATTAAATAAAATTATAAGAAAATCATAATTTTGTGGCAATGTGATTATGTGGCAAATTGATTTAATAAGTTGTTATTAGCTTTAATTTAATTAAATTTGAATATGGAAATTTAATTAAATAAAGTATGACAATAAACTATATTGTAATTGAGTTATTAAAATAAGTTGATAGGAGTTTTAAATGAGTTTTACCAAACAAGGCGTATGGCTTGTTAATCCTTATTTTTTTTTAATTTTGATTTGCCAAACAAGCCTTAGTGGCTTTTAAATTTAAAAAGAAAAATAACTGACATCAGTTATATTACGCATTAATGTGTATTATATGTAATTATATGTTATACGTTTATATTATATCAGTTTTTATATGTTACGTAAAGTTAGAAGAGAGAAAAGAAAGAACAAAGGAGAGAAAAGAAGAAAATAGGGAGTGCTAGAGAGGTTTTCTTGGTGAGCTTGAGAATTGAAAAAAGGAGGAAGATTAGCAAGTCTCTATTATTTTCTAGCAAAGCTAAATAAGCAACTAAAGGTATAAATTCTTATTCTCTTTCATATTCTTGAGTTTTCATTTTCTATAATATATTTTGAAGAAAATTGTTGAAGATATGATTATGTATATGTTAATTTCTGTATATAAACATTTTTATGTGATTTGTATATGATTTAGAGTGGAATAATCCATGAAAACATGATAAATATGAATATGTTTATAGTGAGTTTATAGTGTAAAATACATGAATATGGCTTATTGGATACTAAAATTAGTGTTCAATTAGTGTTGTAATGTATAAATTGTTTATTGATTGTGAAAAAACATGAAGAAACGAAAATAATATGATTTAAACTAACTGTTTTGGTTGAAAAATGAATTTACAGTAAATTGTTTCGCTAAGAATGTCTAAAAGTGAAGAAATAGTAAAAATAGTTAATTTAAAGGTTGTAATTTTTATTTTTATGTTGTTTATATGGTTAGAAACATGTTAGAAACATTATTTTATGTTTCTATAAACTTATTACAATTTGGGTAAGTTGGAATGGTTGTTAGAAAGGAGCTTTTAGTCCTAATTTGGCTTTCTGCTGTGTTCATTCGCGAACTGCAGAAACCAATACTAAATACCCCCCTGCGTTATTACCATGCATTTTTGCTTCTTCGTGGACCTTTCCTTAGTATAAAACCCTGCCTCGGCGGGGGTAGCAGAGTTGGGACAGTTTTGGTTTTAGTTGTGTGCAGTTCATTGTATGTTAGTCTAACCTAATTTAAAGAGCATTGTAACGTGTTGAACATGTAATAGGAGGTTATATTAGGTTGTTAACGTTCATATGTTCACATGGCATGATAATTTGATAAGTTGTAAAAGAGCTAAAATGTGATACTCATGAAAGGATGTGATGTTGTATAAACTTAAGATTCGAGACTTCGGTCTTGTAATATGTGATTTGTGGTAGTAAGCAAAAACTTAAACTAAGTTAACGAGCTATACTAAAAGTGGGAAGTAAAATCATGAAGTTAATATTAGTGTAACTAATGAGTGTTGTCAATACGTATGGTATGTGTAGGACTTGTGGTGAACGTGAGTAGTGATCGTTTAACCTATGCACGAGGCAAGTTCCTAAACCATATTTATTTATGTAAAGAAATATCTTTATCCTATCTTGTTTATTACTGTTGTGCAAGTTTCCTAATCCTACTCTTGTCTAAACAAGTTCTCTAACCCTAATCTTTATTTGAGCTTATCCTATTGTTTATAAATATGCAAGTTGTTATTCTTTCTTGTTTATAAAATTACGCAAGTTCTTGAATTCTATCGAGCAAAGTTCTTAATTTTGTTTCCTTATTGGAAAATATAACCTTAGCTTATCATTGTTGTTAAAGCAAGGTTCATTATATATTTTTAATGCTTTGAAAGTTATTCTTAAAGCATGACTTTGATGTATCATACTATTCATTTATAGTTTATAATTACTCTATAACATGTCGTTGTTAAACCCTCACATTGTCATTAATCTTTTGATTCAACTAATCCTTAGTTGATGTTCGTTGAACTCTAAATTACCCTTGAAACTTATCCAAACCAAACTTACTTTGGTGCGGACTTGTATTTTAAAATTGAGATGAACAACCCTATTATAGGGGATTATTTACGCGGAAGCGTTTAGATGTTTGTGCACAATACATGGTACGAAGGGCTGATCACCCTAAGTACGGGGAGTCCCTATAGTCTACTGATTGTTTAGGTTAAAGTTGAAAGAAATACTTATAACCTTGGACATAGTTCATGATCTTGTGACCTCAGATAATTTCCAGTATCAGTTCTTAATTATCGATGATAAGATATGTTATTAAATTCAAATGAGTTTATTCATTGCCAGTTATTGTGTCCTTTCAAGTGGGCATTTGTTTTGCTCACACTTGCATATATATATAATTATTGCAGCTAAAGTTGAGAAGATTGATGGGCTAACCACTAGCAAAGGGAAAAGGAAAGATGAACAAGTGTTGAAGACTTGTAAATCTAATGACATTTATGTTTTCAGACTTGGTTTAATTACGTGATATAATCATTATTTTTTGCATTTGATGAATGTTTTAAGGTTAGATGACCTGGAAATTTATTGAATTTAATTATGTAACCCTTTTATGGGAAGATTTATTATTTAAATTTTACTATATTTGGTTAGCTAGAAATGAATGATTAGAAAGTGAACACCAAATTATGTGGGAATGAAGTACCTAGATTTAGGTGTGTTATACTACTGTTCGACATTCACTCCTACTTGTCAAACGAGTTTCTAATTAAGTTCCAAAGTATATTATTTTATTTAATTGAAAACATTCTTATTCAGTTTCTTTTAACTGCAACCCAACTAAGCAAATGCTACTTAGTTTATTATTATATTTTATTTTATTTTATTTTGTATTATATTATATAATAGTATATAATTGATTAATTTATTTATTAAATTTAATTTATTCAATTAAATTATTTTATTATATTATGTTTTATTGTATTTTATTTTATTTTGTACTATATTATATAATATAATTATTTTATTAAATTAAATTAAATTCATTTTATTTTATTTATTTTATTAAATTGGATTAAATTTATTATTATGTTTTAATTCTTTTATTTTATTTTGTATTATATTATATAATTTTTAAATTTTTTATTACCTTAAATTAAATTAAATTTAATTTAATATAATTTAATTTAAATTATTTTAATTAAATTTATTTTATTTTATTTTAAATAAATTTTATTTATTTATTATGTTTTATTGTATTTTATTTTATTTTATTATATTATATATTTTTAAATATTTTTTATTAAATTTAATTTATTTATTAAATTAAATTAATTTTTTATTGAATTTAATTTATTATTTTATTTATTTTTATTTTGTATTATATTATATTATCTAATTTTTAAAATTTATTTTATTTAATAAACAAATTAAATTAAATTAATTTCATTTTATTTTAGTAGTAAGAAACTAAGTAAATGCTACTTAGTTTATATTTTAATATTGGGAAACTAAATACTAATACAATACATGCAAGGCCCACAAATCTTGCAAATGAATAATTCTGATAGAAATTTCGTCAGAAATTCCATCAGAAATAGCAAATATACCAAATCCATATACTCAGTATCAAACAGTTTAAACATGAATAGTCCCAAAATCAGTGGCAAGTTTAATAAGGCAATCCCAAATCAGTAGCAAAATAAATGAATATTCTGATTTTCAGTGTGACGCCCCCAAAATAGGTATACATCACCCATTCTGAGTCGCCAAATACATGGTACAGAAAACAACTACAACTTTATTACAATTATCGTGCAAAATACGACAACACATACTGTGAGTTTAAATACAAATATTGTCTTCTAGACAATATCTACACCCAAATAAAGTCATTATAATTATTGATGCACTATTTTACAAAAATAGTTAGGATCATGCTAAAAACAACTATCTAGGACCATCACTCTATACCCCGGATTTGGTTCTCGCTATGTTCTCGCTTCTACGAGAAGAAAAATGGAACAAAAAGAAAAAGGGTGAGCTCAACTAGCCCAGTAAAGAATATTATGACTAAGATAATATACAACAAATTATCCTTAGTCTTCAATAGGGAAAAATATGATAGAATATAATCGACAACAAGTTTTAGATCAACAATCTGCGGTGAAACAACAATTCATTAGAAGAGTTAAGTAGAGAATGAAATCTACTATCATCTATGAATTTAAAATTCCATCATCAATATTTTATCCTGTAACATCAATCAATATACATCTTGAATCAAATATTCATCTTTGCACTACGGGCCAAAGATATTCATTTATATCACCAATTGGTCATATTCATCTCAACACATGTTCATCTTTTGCACTACGGGCCAAAGATATTCATCGAATAATCATTCATCTTTGTACTACGGGCGAAGATATTCATCAAGTATCACCATTAAGGATGATGATGATGAAAAACATTTTAGAGAACTAATCCAATTGAAATGAAAGGACAAATATTAGGGATTAAGTATTTGGTTTATCCAAATTCAATAATACTCCATAATAACCAAGTATGAAGTAGAATTCAAAAATAAAGATCAAAACATGGATACAATCAAAGATAGTAACCATAAAAGACATTTGGGACAAAAAAGAGCAAATTTCATTTTTCGGTGAATAGTGCCGTATTTGTGAATAGTGCCGTATTTGTGAATAGTGATGTATACGTGAATAGTGTCGTATACGTGAATAGTAACCCCGACACAAATAGATAGAAATTCCACAATAAAATTCATAACAATATCTCAGCATAATGATATTGAAGAAAATAATATCATTTAAGAAGAAAATAACATCCCTTACCTCAAAGAAACAGTACTTTGGAATGAAAGGTCGGATGTGATGCTGAATGAAACTTGTACTGAATAGCAACTCTCAAAGTATCTAAATACTCACAAAATACGCTCAATAATATAGAGAGAGAAAGAGAGAAATATTATGTTTCTGGTGTGATTTTCAATTCTAACCTAAGCACCTATTTATAGGAAAATGCTAGCACGCCGAAGCAGACTTAACCTGCTACCTGATGGCTTTACCTGCTACTATTTTCACCCACCACATTTGAAATAAAATTTGAGCACATTTCTCACCAACCAAAAGTGGGGCCCACTCAATTCTAGAATTTTCCACCAAAAATCATTTATAACATAATTTCCGAATCAGTCACCTCTTAAAATTCATAACAAATCATACATTTATTTTTAACGGTTCAAAATTTGTGGACATATACTCAACTTATATATGTATAACATATCTAAAAATCACAACGATCCAACGGTCGGATTAAAAATTAATACTCACGTAATATATCCTGAAGAACAACGATTTGATTTTAATACCTCCATTCAACAAAAAAATCTTGATAAAACACCTAAACATTAATAGCCACATAAAATAAATATTTCCTTATCATATAAATCAATAAATAATTATTCACAAATAATATTACAGAATCACAATAATGACAACCAGGCCGTTCCCAGGAAATAGGGGGCTTTCCAATAAGGATTTCTCCTTACTGGCGCGCAATTAGGTGACCAAACCTCTCCTTAGACAGAACTTTCTAGACATATGCTATCTAATAATATTATTCAAATAATATGAATTATTGATCTGATAATGGGAAATACTATGCAGAGACAATTATTGAAACAACAATAATATAAAATATCAACGCAGACAATTATTGAATCAATAAAATAGAATATTGAATGAAGAATTCTTTGTAAAATTATTGAGTAGTGCCTTCTTACGTAAGATTGATTACTTCAAAATCTTTATGCAATCTGGTAGCTATCTTGTGCGACCACAGCGTATTCTTGTATTTTAACCACTTGGTATTCAACGGTGTTAATTGTAACAACTACAATCGTTATTTATAAAAACTCAAACTTGTCATTTTCTTTATCCGAGCGCTTATTACATTATGAGGCCCATGAATATAAACATGACGTCGTATGAATATTCCCCGACAACAAGAATATTCCACGACCAAACGAATATTTCCCGACAAAAATAAATATTTTATAACCATTTGCTTATTTGTAAAATTTGCACTTTTCACCCATAACCAAAGTATTATATCAAATTAACTCCTTATTATTTGAAGATAATAAATAGAGAAAATTTAATTTTATTCATAATAAGTTGGGGTCTTACAACCTCCCCTCCTTATGAAATTTTGTCCTCGAAATTGACGTACGTACCTGGTGTTTTAAAAAGGTGAGGGTACCTCACTTTCATTTATGATTCCAACTCCAAGGTCATTTCTTCAATAGCTTGGTTCCTCCACAAAACCTTAACTTGTGGTATAACCTTGGTGCGCAGGACATGTTCTTTCCTATCCAAGATCTTAACAGGTACCTCCTCGTAAGTTAAATCTTCAGCTATCTCGTCTAGTTCTAACTCAATAATGTGGTTTGGGTCTTTCACATATTTACGAAGGTTAGATATGTGAAAAACATTATGAACACGAGACATGCTTGAAGGTAACGTGAGTCTATAGCCCACATTTCCTACTCAGTTAAGAATCTGAAATGGACCAATAAATCATGGATTGAGCTTTCCTCTCTTCCTGAATCTTATAACTCCCTTCCATGGAGAAATACGTAACAGTACATAATCCCCAATACCAAATTCCACGTCCTTTCGATGAAGATCTGCATAACTCTTTTGTCGATCTTGTGCCATTTGTATACGTTGTCAAATCGTTTGGATCTTTTCCGTAGTCATACGTACCAACTCTGGTCCCAACAATGTTGCTTCACCCACCTCATCCCAACATACTAGAGAGCGACACTTTCGTCCATACAAGGCTTCAAATGGATCCATACCTATACTTGCCTGATAACTGTTGTTGTAGGAGAATTCCACCAATGGTAAATACTTATCCCAACTCCCTTTGAAGTATAGGACACAAAGTCTTAATAGATCTTCAAGAGTTTGAATAGTCCTCTCTGATTGTCCATCCGTTTGAGGATGGTATACCGAACTGAATCGTAAATCCGTGCCCATAGCTTTCTGCAAGCTAACCCAAAATCATGAAGTGAATCTTGGGTCACGATCTGAAACTATGGATACTGGCATGCCATGCAATCTCACAATCTCATTCACATACATATGAGCAAGACGTTCAAGGGAATAAGTCTCACGTATAGGCAAGAAATGAGCAGACTTGGTTAATCTATCAACAATAACCCAAATCGCATCTATACCTTGAGAAACCTTGGCAAGACCCGTAATGAAATCCATAGTAATGTGTTCCCACTTCCATTTTAAAATCTCAAGTGGTTGCAATGGACCCTTTGGCATTTGATTCTCTACCTTTACACGTTGACAGGTTAAACACCTCAAGATAAACTCTGCGATCTCTCTCTTCATATTGTTCCACCAAAATGTATGTCGAAGATCATGATACATTTTGGTACTCCCAGGATGGATTGCAAATGGTGTGTTGTGTGCCTCCATCATGATTCTATGATTCAAGTCAAAATCGTTAGGAACGTAAAGTCTAGAGTTGACTCGAAGTATTCCTTCTTCATCGATTCCTGCTTCTGGAATAGCACCTTCTTGCACTTTCTTCTTCATACGCATCAGCCCTAGGTTCGTAGCTTGAGCAGCTTTAACTTTATCGATTAAAGTCAGTTCTACTCGTATGTTTGATATCATCACATGGGTACTTGGAGCCTTTAACTCTATCTCCATCCTTCGCAAGTCGTACAAAATGGGCCTTTGTGTTAACAACATTGCACTCGCATTCGCATATGATCTTCTTACTCAATGCGTCGTATTCTGACGTTTGTTTTCGAGGATGATATTGAATGTTATGGTCGTAATCCTTCAATGACTCGAGCCAACGTCATTTTCGCATGTTGAGTTCCTTTTGGGTGAAGAAAAATATTTGAGGCTTTATGATCATATAAATCTCCACTTTCTCCCATACGAGTAGTGTCTCCAGTTTTCAACGCCAAATGATCGCTACCAACTCCAGATCATGAGTAGGATAATTCCTCTCATATTCTTTGAGTTGTCGCGAGGCATAGGCTATGACTTTCCCATGTTGCATGAGAACACATCCTAACCCTTTTCCTGAAGCATCGTTGTAGATAACAAATCCATCTGAACCAGATGGTATTGTTAGAACAGGTGCCGAAATGAGTCTCCTCTTGAGCTCTTGGAAACTCTTCTCGCATTCCTTGCTCCATACGAATTTTATATATTTCCGAGTCAGCTGAGTTAACGGAGTAGCGATTCAAGAAAATCCTTCCATGAATCTCCGATAATAAACAGCTAAACCCAAAAAACTACGCACTTCGGTCACCGACTTCGGTTGCTCCCAACTTTGTATTGCTTCAATCTTCGTCGGGTCAACAGATACTCCATGTTTTGACACCACGTGCCCATGGAATGCTACTTCCTTAAGCCAGAACTCGCATTTCTTCAGCTTGGCATATAGTTTGTTGTCAAGAAGTCTTTGAAGTACCAACTTTAAATGGTGCTCATGATCTTCACGGCTTTTGGAATAGATGAGGATGTCATCAATAAAGACAACAACGAACTGATCTAAATATTCCTTGAATACACGGTTCATCATATCCATGAAAGCAGTAGGAGCATTAGTCAATCCAAAAGACATGACTAAGAATTCATAATGCCCGTACCGAGTCTTAAAGCGCGCTTTGGAATATCCTCGGTTTTAATCTTGGTTTGATGATATCCGAATCGAAGATCGATCTTTGAAAAGAATTGTGCTCCTTGCAACTGGTCAAACAGGTCATCAATTCGAGGTAGCGGATACCTATTCTTGATGGTGACATGGTTTAATTCCCGGTAATCAATACAAAGTCGCATACTTCCGTCTCTCTTCTTTACAAATAAAATAGGAGCACCCCAAGGGGATGTACTAGGACAAATAAAACCGATGTCTAACAATTCCTGTAGTTGGACTTTTAACTCCTGAAGTTCAATAGGAGCCATTCTATATGGGGTTTTAGAAATGGGCTTTATACCTGGTTCAAGATCAATAAAGAATTTAACTTCTCGTTTTGGGGGTAGACCAGGAAGTTCTTCCGAAAATACGTCAGGAAATTCATTAACAACAGGAATATTATTCAAATCTGACGTGTTTTTATTCAAGTCCATAATATGGGCTAAGAAAGCTTGACATTCGTTTTTCAATAAATAAATAGCTTTATGGCTTGATATGACAGTGACTGATTTTAGTGGTTTAGTTGCTTGAATTCGTATAACAGGTTGGTTAGGAATATGAAAACTAACAACCTTACGAAAAACAATCAATTTTGGCATGATGAGTGGTTAACCAATCAATCCCTAAAATCACATCAAATACAAGTATCTTTAAAGAGATAAGATCAACAGGTAATGTGATTGTGCCAACTTGGATCAAGCAAGCTTTATAAACTGTAGATGTAATAAAGGTTTCACCCAACGGAGTTTCAACAGATAAGTTAAAGTCCAATTTCTCCGGAGTCAAGTTTAAACGTTGAGCACAAGCAGGAGAGATAAAGAAATGGGTAGAACTGGTATCTAGTAAGGTATAAACTTCGCAAGAGTTCAAGATTAGCTTACCCGTGATCACCTCATTCGGGTTTCTCGCATTTTGGCCAGTCACGACAAACGCCCTTCCTTGAACCACCGACTTTGTTTTGTCCGTATTCGCCTTTGGTGTAGCCATCCCAGTTGGACTTGACTTCACTACCGGACAAAATTGGGCTATGTGACCGTCTTTTCCACAATTGAAACACACCTTGGAAGGCTGTGAACAGTTTGGACTTATGTGTCCCTCCTCTTCGAATCT
Organism: Panax ginseng; assembly: GCA_020205605.1. Taxonomy (NCBI): domain Eukaryota; kingdom Viridiplantae; phylum Streptophyta; class Magnoliopsida; order Apiales; family Araliaceae; genus Panax; species Panax ginseng. The sequence continues at coordinate 93,255,554 of CM035137.1, forward strand.
GTAGCATCTAACTGGCGGTCGTTCTCCTCTCCTAGAATTTGTTGTTGGTCTTTGGTCTTCTTGTTGATGTCTTCCGTCATTGTTGAATCTCCTCTTTTGAAATTTCCACTTGACTCACCTCTCTATTATCATGGCCACGATTACCACCCGAGTGGTTCTGGCTTTTATTTGTATTCTTCCTCCTCATTTGGTTATCATCGGTCCGATGGCTATCTAGCATCACAATGTATGACCTCAGTTGTGGTCCCTCGGTTGAAAATACTCTCAAACCTCTCAGAAACATTCGCGTCATACGTTCCTCATTCTCCACCAAATGAGGTGCAAACTGATAACTCTGCGAACTTAGCCTCGTCTTTGAGACACCGTCATGTTTGTTTTGTTCGATCTAATAAACTCCACTTCCTTCATATATGCGAATACTTTCAGGAAAGTACTTGTCATTGAACAGTTTCTGAAATGTCTCCCAAGACACACTGAGTGCAGCTGGATGGGTAGGTTTCACAGATTCCCACCAGTAATCTGCCTCATTACGGAACATAAAAGTGGTGAATGGAACCTTCTATTTTTCATGCAGCCCAAGACATTGAATATCTTGGTAATTTGCTTAACCCACGTTTCTTCCTTAATCGGATCGGGCTTTCCCCAGAAATTTGGTGGTCCCAACTCCTTGAACTACTTGGCTGTGACAAATCGGGCGTTGCTATCATTTCCACCTGTATTTTGTACACGAGTCTCCCTCATCTGATTTTGCATGAACTGCAAAAAGCTTCTAAACATCGCATCATTCATCGTTTTCTCGGTAGTGTTGTTTACAGGAGGAATATTACCTTCATGTTGCACGTTCTCTTGGTTGGTAATCAAAGGTTGTTCCACAGTCTCATAGACTCCATTGTTAACGTTCTCAGCAGCCTTGGACAGACTAGCGGGACATGAATATTACTGCTTATTGGACGGATATTCGAGTTATAATCAGATCGTCATCGTGCCCAAAGATCAAGAGAAGACGACATTTACATGCCCATATGGCACCTTTGCATTCAGGAGAATGTCGTTCAGTTTGTGTAATGCACCCGCTACCTTCCAGCGGTGTATGATGGCCATCTTCTCGGATATGGTGGAGAAGAATGTGGAAGTCTTCATGGACGACTTCTCTGTCTATGGGGATGACTTTGATGCATGTTTGGAGAATTTGGTAATGGTCCTACAAAGATGCATAGATACGAATTTGGTCCTGAACTGGGAAAAGTGCCACTTTATGGTGGAAGAAGGTATAATTTTGGGGCACAAAGTCTTGGCTCAAGGATTGGAGGTTGATAAAGCTAAGATGGAAAAAATTGAGAAACTTCCTCCACCAAGTTCAGTTAAGGGAATTCAGAGTTTCTTGGGACACGCCGAGTTTTACAGAAGATTCATTAAAGACTTCTCTAAAATTACAAAACCTTTATGCAGTTTTTTAGAAAAGGATTCGGTTTTCAAGTTTGATGAGGAGTGTAAAGTGGCATTCAAGCTATTGAAGAAGAAGTTGACTACAGCTCTCGTGATCGTCACACCGAATTGGGATATGCCTTTTGAGCTAATGTGTGATGCAAGCGACTATGCAGTTGGGGCTATTTTGGGTCAACGCCGAGATAAGGTATTTCATGCCATCTATTATGCAAGTAAGACACTCATATAGGCTCAATTGAACTACACAACTATGAAAAAAGAATTACTTGCAGTGGTGTATGCGTTCAATAAATTTTGGGCATACTTGATCGGGGCTAAGGTGGTAGTTTATACGGATCACTCGGCCATTCGGTACTTGATTTCAAAAAAAGATGCTAAGCCACGCCTTATCAGATGGATTCTCCTTTTACAAGAGTTTGATTTAGAGATAAAGGATAGAAAGGGGACGGAGAACCAAGTCGCCGATCATTTGTCTAGGCTGGAAAATCAGAATAAAAAGGAAGAAGACAAATGTGTAATCAATAATTCATTCCTGGATGAGCAACTGTTTGGGATAAATATAGAATTTCCATGGTACGCGGACTTCGCGAATTATCTAGTAAGCAACATTCTTCCCCCTGATCTTACACGACAACAGAAAAAGAAGTTTCTTCATGACGTCAAATGGTATATGTGGATGAGCCTTACTTATTCAAACAGTGCGCCGATAAGATGATCAGAAGATGTGTGCCTTACAGTGAGATAAAGAACATATTGCATGAATGTCATTCATCTGCATACGGCGGACATTATGGTAGTGAGAGGACAGCAGCAAAGGTGCTTCAATCTGGGTTTTATTGGCCTACATTGTTTAAGGACGCCCACTAATTTGTTAAAACATGTGACAGATGTCAAAGGGTGGGAAACATATCGAAAAGGAATGAGATGCCACTATAAGAAATTCTAGAAGTTGAGATTTTCGATGTATGGGCCATAGATTTCATGGGGCCATTCCCTTCATCACTTAACAATCAGTACATTTTGCTTGCAGTAGATTACGTCTCAAAGTGGGTTGAAGCCGCAACACTCCCAACTAACGATGCCAACGTGGTTCTCAAATTCTTGCAAAAGAATATTTTTACCAGATTTGGCACGTCGAGAGCTATTATAAGTGATGAAGGTAGTCACTTCTGCAACAAATCGTTTACAGCTCTATTGTCAAATTATGGGGTCAACCATAAGGTAGCTACAACTTATCATCCCCAAACTAGTAGGCAAGCTGAGGTCTCAAACAGAGAAGTAAAGAGAATCTTGGAAAAGGTGGTAAACCCGAATTAAAAGAATTGGTCGCTCAGCAATGCAATACGGGCCTACCGGACTGCGTATAAAACATTGATTGGCATGTCACCATATCAACTATTATACGAGAAAGCTTGTCACTTACCGGTCGAGTTACAACACAAGGCCTACTGGGCTATTCAGAAACTGAACTTCGATCATGTAGCGGTGGGTGAAAAGAGACTACTTTAGCTAAATGAGCTTGACAAATTTCGACTGGAATCCTATGAGAACTCAAAGTTGTACAAGGAAAAGGTCAAGAGATGGCACGACAAAAAATTGATATAAAGAACGTTCTAGCCTGGGAAATCAGTCCTATTGTTCAACTCACGGTTGAGATTGTTCCCAGGAAAACTAAAATCAAGGTGGTTGGGTCCATTCACCATCAAAACAGTTTTTTCACACGGCGCCATTGAACTTTACAGTAGAAATCCATTGGAGACTTTCAAGGTCAATGGCCAACGGTTAAAGCATTACTGGGGTGGTGATTCAAATTGGGATGTCGTCAGCATTACCCTTATTGATGCACAGTGATACAAGAGGCACCGTCGGGCTTACGATGTTAAAACAAACACTACTTGGGAGGCAACCCAAGCTCTAAACTCTTTCTCTTTTAGTTATTATTTAAATCTTAGTTTATAATCTAGTTTAAATATACGTTTTTCATAGAAGATTGACTACATCTTTGGAAGAGTTGCAGATAACTCAAGAAAAATTGAGTCATCGACTACTGCCCCCTAGCGCGGGCCACGCTACACAAAGCACAGAGATCTGTTAAGGGCGCATCTACTACTACCCACACTTCTTATCGACATGCCAGTAGCGGACCGCTTGACTCATGGAATTCACGGTCAAAGGTGCACTATATTCAACATACAAAGGGTGCTGGGCGCGCTAATGCTACATCATGCTACTGACCCCCTAGCACGGGCCACGCTACACAAAGCACAGACACAGCACGGGGCGCACTACTACGCCAATAACTACTGATCTCCTAGCGCGGGGGCGCGCCATCTCCTGCACAGACACAACGCGGGCCGCACTGTTCAAGAACTCTAGGCGCTGAACTGTTTTAATTGTCGTGTCTTAGGCCATAACTACTTCAACTCTCCTTCATACATTCAACCTCCCCACTTCTCCTACACCCTTAACACTTCCACTGCTCCATAAATCGTATAACCCCCACTACACCATCTCTATTTCTCCTTCCCCTTTTCAACTTCCATTCATATTAAACCCATACACTCTCCATCTCCCAACCCATGTTGGTTTTCCATCCCCTATATGAACTCCAACTACACAAGTATTCAATTTCATATCAGATATAAACACTACACTCCAATCCTAAATCTAATTCCTTTCTTACATAAATTCATTCAATTTGGAACATCTTTACAAAGAGGGAAACACGAAATCATTCAAGGTTAGCACAACTTACTTCCTCATCAATATTCTTCTCTTTTATTGATATCAATTGGGTGAAAAACCTTGGAAATTGGGTGCCCAATGAGTGTGTTGTTTGATTTCACATTTTGGCTAGCAAGATAATACAAAGTAACCAAGTTTGGGGGAATTAACCAAGCCGCTCACCAACTATTTGATAAAAGTCCTGAACCAAAGATTAAGCCTAAACATCAACCGAAACACCATGTCTTCCCACAAAAGACAACACCCATCCACCTCCACTACTCGGCCTCAATATGATCATACAAAATTTGTTAGTGAGAGGGCCGCAGAAAGATTCAAGTCATCCATCGATAAGAAGAATTTGGTGCTAGAACTTGGATTGAAGCCGGATGCTAATTTGGATGGTGATATGGCTTTGCAAATTATAGAGCGTAATTAGTTTCAGTTAGTAGAACAACCACTTCCAGCGGCGATCAATATAGTGAAAGAGTTTTATGCCAACGCAATGGAACATGTCAATCACGTAGCCATGGTTCGGGGTAAATCGGTGGCGTTTCATGCCAATGATATCAACACATATTTTGGGTTAGAGGCACCACAGGTTGACCGATATGAAGATGGTTTGCCCAATCTTGACGAGATAATTGTCAGATTATGCAAACCAGGAACTCAATGGGTAATTCAAGTCGAAACGGATGAAAAGATAAATTTTCCCCAATTAGCACTTAGTCGATATGGTAAAGCTTGGTATGCATTTATGTGTGCCCGTTTAATGCCCACACGCCACCAAAACGATGTAACTAAGGCACGAGCTCGGCTATTATATGGGATTGTTCACCACCATTACCATGTGAATAACTCCATTGCATTCTATAATGTCGATGTGGGGGAGTGTATTCAAGATTCCATTGATCGGCTGCTACGAGGGAGTACTACGGGAGGTTTGCTACATGGTTTCTTAATCACTGATTTATGCCGTAAAGTTGGGGTGCAGTGGTAACCTTTTGAGCCTGTCCAACAACCGATGGCTATTATCAATCATGCAACAATAGAGAGGTACAAGGCATGGGAAGGGGCGCAATCACATCCACGTGGAGAAGGCTATATCATGATCCGCCAACCCTCACCCCCAGGTTGAGCGGAACCTATGCAAGAGGAACCTATGCAAGAGAAACCACCTCGGCACTCAATGAATCAATTTATGTGGTTGGCCCAACGTCAAGATTTAATGCATTAATACAATGCCAATGCATTCAACACGCTTGTTGATGCGTTTTCACGTTGCAATCCAAATGCACATCCAGTGGTTATGCATGTTCCTCCTATCCTGCCAACATATCCTCCTTTGGACGACGACGAGCAATAACTCGTTTTCAAGGAAGTCCTCATACTTTTATTTGAATTATTTTGGCATAATGAGGACATTACTTGATTTAAGTTTGGGGGATTATGTTTTCTTCCTGGTTAATTAATGCAAATTTTAAATAATCATGTTAGTAATGTTAGTTAATTTTTTTAGTCTTATAATTGTTCGTATTCATAGCATTTAGTTATTAAAAAAAATATGCATGTAGTTGCATGAATCTAGTTATTAGCTTGTACAAGTTCGTTCTTGGCCAATGATGAGATTGGAATTCGGTAAATAAGTACAGTGCCAAATAAGAGAACTTTGATGTGATCTCTTGTTATGAATTGAGTCATTTTCTGTTTGAAACTAATATAATAAGGATAGCACAATAAAAACAACTTGTTGATTGACTGAGTTTAAAATGATGTATAATGGGACTCTAGAGGATAATGCTAGTTTGAATGAAAGAATGACAAAAATAAGTAGTTATGACTAAAGTTAGACAGGAACCTAAGTTTGGGGGGATATTTGGGGTATATAAGCTATAAAAAAAAGTATGAATAAACAATGTGGCGTGCTTGTCTAGTTTTGTGGCCTTTGTTACTTGAGTAAGTAAGCCCAAGGGGATTGTTTTTACACCTAGCGCCCTAAGGTTTTAATGGTCTGGGAGTCGTTAGTCGAAAGCTCGTTAAGGTAGCATTGAAAAGCCTAAAGGAATAAGACATTGCATAGTTATGTGTATAAAAAAAGAAAAAAATGAATGAATAAAATGAGAAATAAGAGCAAAAAGCCCCCGTAGATGAAAAATAAAGCATACGTATCCCATGTTGATCCTCGATATTGGTAATTGTCTGATTTTGGTTGGATTTAGCTTATTTTTGGATTTTTTGAGTTTACACTGTATGATGCCTTCGAAGAGATTTATTATGTATTGAATTTGAATTTGTATCAATTATTATGGATGTGTAGCACACACGCACTATATTAGTGATAACAGTTTAAGATGTAAGGATTGATAAGGAATTACAGATTGGCTTTGTTATGAAGTGTTGACATGTTTACCTAATTTTTCTGAGGACGTATGAGTAAACCATTTGTACTGTCTTAATACTGGATTCATAGTTTTAGTTGTTAGTTGTATTGCATTGCATTTTGCTTGAGGACAAGCAATGTTCAAGTTTGGGGGAATTTGATGAGTAGGTTTTAACCTATGATTTATATTCGTTTAGCTTGTTATATTATTCATTTTTGTTTATTTTCATGTTACTCTTGATGGGTTTTGTGCTTGTTGTAGGATAATCAGTGAGCTTATCAAGATGCTAACATTGGAAGGATTTTTCAAGCAGTTTTGGACTTTCTTTCTTCTACGCGGCAGCGTATTGTGGTCTTGAGTAACATAAGCGCTGTGGGCGCACTAATGCGTCATTTGGTCACCGATTGGGTAGTCTTGCTCGCGTTGCGTTAAGAAGAGTAATACATAAGCGCGTGGCGTATGTTACGTGATCTGGTAAAGGTGATTTGTTATGTGATGGAATATGGGAAGTGTTGGGAGCTATAAATTCTTTATGCCATACATTTATGAGAGGATTGTGTTATGGTTGTTATTTCATGCTCTTGGGAGTCTTTGATTAATGACTTGTTAGTTTTGAAATGGATTTTAACTTCTTTTAGATTTTCTCAGTAATGAGGTAGAGTTGGATTAGGATTGATGGTGTGGAGCTGAAGTGAGGCAAATTTATGCTATGTGTGAAAGGAAAAATCAGAATGATAATGAAGACACATCTTTTTGGGAACAAGATTGAAGAACAAGAACTTGGAGGAACGAAGAAGGGACGATTTTCACAAAGATTGCAGAATTGAAGGACAAGAAGGGTGGTGTATTACTATTCTCCTTTAATTTCAATTTGTGTAATTGGGATGATACTTTCTTTGATTTATTCAGTATTTAATTCATTTATTATGAACTAATTTATTTTTTAGGTTTATGATGGATCCTTAAGTGAAACAATGATTATGTAGCCTTAATTTCCAGTTTAATAAACTATTATCCAGTTTATCTATATTAATTTGAGCTTGGATTTATGAATTTTCTGATCAACAATTCTTTGTGGATATGAATTCGAGAGAGGAAGTACGAATCTAGACTTAGTTAATATAACATGTGTTCTTGAATTTTATGAATGAGCAGAATCTTGATGAATGTTAAGGTAGAGATATGCTTGACATCGCATGTAATCTGATAGAGAACTTAATCTTAAACCTTCTTTAATTATAATTCTCATACAGATATAGTGAGTTAGTTGATTAAGGTGTTTAACTTGTTTCTATCTAATTTGTGGATTTAAGTTAATACGGTATTAGTGCACCGAGAGGTGGCTAGTGTTACATTCGTGTTCTTGATTAATAAACTGGGATAGTGAATTGAACTGGAGTAAAGGTGTAAAAATTAGAGTGAAGCTTAAGGTGAAATTGTAAGCCTAATTCTCCAATAATTGTTTAAAATTTTAGTTTTTAATATTGTGATTGGTTTGTGATCTTATATTTATTAATAATTTAGTTTTTATAATTTTAATCATTGATTTGGATAGTTTAATAAAATTAGGATTAATAGGAAATTGATAATTGTGAGGTTAAATTCTTACTTAATTGTCTCTATGGGAATGATACTCTACTTACACTTTATTACTTGTTGACCACGTATACTTGCGTGTCGTGCGTAATTAGATTTTACCCAACACTTTCTTCCTCATACGCATCAGCTCCAAGTCTGTAGCTTGAGCAACTTTAACTTTATCGATTAAAGTTGGTTCAACTCGTATGTTTGACATCATCACGTGGGTCCCTAGAGTCTTTAACTCTATCTCCATCCTTTGCAAGTCATACAGAATGGGCCTTTGCGTTGACAATATCACACTTGTACCCGCATATGATCTTCTACTCAATGCGTCAACTACCACGTTCGCTTTTCCAGGATGGTATTGAATAATATGATCATAATCTTTCAACAGTTCGAGCCAACGTCGTTGCCGCATGTTGAGTTCCTTTTGAGTGAAGAAATATTTGAGAGTTTTATGATCCGTATAGATCTCCACTTTCTCCCCATACAGGTAATGCCTCCAAATTTTAAGCGTGAAGATAACAGCTGCTAACTCTAGATCATGAGTACGATAATTCCTCTTATATTCTTTGAGTTGTCGAGAGGCATAGGCTATGACTTTCCCATATTGCATGAGAACACATCTTAAACCTTTGCCCGAAGCATCACTTAGATGACAAATCCCTCTGAGCCAGATGGTATTATTAGAACAGGTGCTGAAATAAGTCTCCTCTTGAGTTCTTGAAAACTCTTCTCACATTCCTCGATCCAACCGAATTTTATATCTTTCCGAGTCCGCTGAGTTAATGGAGTAGAGATTTGAGAAAATCCTTCCACGAATCTGCGATAATAACCAACTAAGCCCAGAAAGCTACATATTTCGGTCACTGACTTAGGTTGCTCTTAGCTTTGTATCGCTTCAATCTTTGCTGGGTCAATAGATATTCTGTGATTTGATATCACGTGCCCAAGGAATGCAACTTCCTCAAGCCAGAACTCGCATTTCTTCAACTTGGCATATAGCTTATTTTAATGAAGCTTTTGCAGTATCAACCTCAAGTGTTGCTCATGATCTTCACGGCTTTTGGAATATATGAGAATGTCATCAATAAAGACAACCACAAAATGATCCAAATATTCCTTGAATACTCAGTTCATCATGTCCATAAAGGCAGCAGGAGCATTAGTCAATCCAAAAGACATGACTAGAAATTTATAATGCCTGTACCGAGTTCTGAAAGCCATCTTTGGAATGTCCTCAGTTTTAATCTTCAATTGGTGATATCTGTAATGAAGACCAATCTTTGAAAAGAATTTGGCGCCTTGCAACTGGTCAAACAGGTCATCAATGCGAGGCAATGGGTATCTATTTTTGACAGTGACATGGTTCAACTCCCGATAATCAATACAAAGTCGCATACTCTCATCTTTCTTCTTCACGAATAAAACAAGAGCACCCCAAGGAGGCGATAGACGAATGAAACCGATGTCTAACAATTCCTGCGGTTGGGTCTTTAACTCCTCAAGTTCAATAGGAGCCATTCGATATGGGGCTTTGAAATGGGTTTTGTCTGGGGTTCAAGGTCGATACAAAATTCAATTTCACACTCTGAGGGTAGGCCAGAAGTTCTTCGAGGAATACGTCGGAAAATTTATTAACAATAGAAATATCATTCAAATCTGACGTATTTTTTTTTAAATCTGTGACATGGGCTAAGAAAGTTTGCCATCCGTTTTTCAATAAACGAATAGCTTTATGGCTTGATATGACAATGATTGATTGTAATGATTTGGTTGCTTGAATTCGCATAATAGTTTGGTTAGGAATATGAAAGCTAATAACCTTACGAAAATAATCAATTTTTGTATGATGTGTAGTTAACCAATCAATCCCTAAAATTACGTCAAATGCAAGTATTTTCAATGAAATCAGATCGACAGGTAATGTGAGGGTACTGATTTGAACTGAACAAGACTTATAAATAATGGATGTAATGAAGGTTTCTCCCAACGGAGTTTCAACAGATAAGTCAAAGTCTAATTTCTCCAGAGTCAAATTTAAACGTTGAGCGTAAGTAGGAGAAATAAAAGAATGGGTAGAACCGGTATCAAATAAGGTATATACTTCGCTAGAGTTTATGATAAGCTTACCCATGATGACCTCATTTGGGTTCCTTTCTTTCTGGGAGGTTACGAAAAATGCTCTCCCTTGAACTATTGGTTTTGACTTTTCTGGAATGGCCTTTGGTGCCTCCATCCCAGCTGGACTTGGCTTCCCTACACGACAAAATCTAGCTAGGTGACCTTCTCTTCCATAATTGTAACATGTTTTGGACTGATGTGCACAGTTTAGACTGATGTGTCCCTCCCCTCCGCATTTAAAGCATATGATAGGTGGTCGTTCTCCTTCCTTAACAATGGGTGTTGGTGCTGACGTCTTTCCATCATTGTTGAATCTCCTCTTCTTGAAATATCCACTTTTATTGTCTTGGCCATGATTACCACTGAAGTGGTTACCATTTCTGGCATGTCGATTCCCTCCACGTTTGTTGTCACCGCTTCGATGACTGCTACCACTGGTATTATCATTTTGTCGGCTGCTCTCCCTTGGTTGGGTTGTCTCATTATCCTGCTCCAATAATTAAGCCATATTTACAACATCTGGATACAAACACAGTTTGTGAGAGATAAGGTATTGATGTATCTCAGGTTTCAAACCTCTTAGAAACATCCGCGTCATTCTCTCCTCATTATCAACTAAGTGGGACACAAATCAGGACAACTCGGCAAACTTGTCTTCGTACTGCGACACAGTCATATTGTTTTGCTCCAGATTGATGAACTCTACCTCTTTCATGTGACGAATACTTTCGGGAAAGTACTTGTCGTTGAACAGTTCTTGGAACTTCTCCCAAGACATTTTGAGTGCGGCAGACTGGGTACGCTTTACAGATTCCCACAAGTAATCTGCCTCTCCTCGCAACATGAAGGTGGCAAAGGGAACCTTTTGCTCCTCGGAGCATCCCAAAACATCAAATATCTTGATGATCTGCTTTCTCCACGTCTCTGCCTTAAGGGGTTTTGGCTCTCCCAAAAACTCCGGTGGTCCCAGCTCCTTGAACTGCTTAGCGGTGACCGTCTGAGATTTTCCAGTGTTTTCACCTGCATTATGAATAGGAGTCGTTCTCGCCTGATGTTGCATGAATTGTATAAAGCCTCTGAACATCCCATCGTTCATCATTTGATCGATGTTGTTGTTTACCTGAGGATTATTGTCTTCTTGTTGCACATTATCCTGGGTATTGATATGTGGTGACTCAACGATCTCTTGTGCTCCATTGCTATTCTCAACATTCTCGAATGTCATTTTCAAATACTGCCACCAAATAAGGGTTAATTGACACACCACATATTATCTCTATATTCTGACCGACCAATTAAATAACAAATAAACTTAGGTAGGTCATACTAGCGAAGGAATTACCTGTCTTAGCCAGGGATCATATCCCTAAGCTTTGATACCAACTGTGACGCCCCCAAAATAGGTATACATCACCCATCTTGGGTCGCCAAATACATGGTACAAAATACAAATACAAACTTAAAAATACAACATGAGCTGTGAGTTTTAATACAAATATTATCTTCTAGACAGTATTCAAACTCAAAATAAGTCCTCAATACATTTATTATCACACTATTTCACAGAATAGTAAGGACTACTAATGCAAACATCTGGACCGTCACTCCATTCCCCGACTAGTCCCAGCTATATTCTCATTTCTTGAAGAGAACAATGAAAACAAAGGGTGAGCTCAACTAGCCCAGTAAGAAATATTATGACTAAGATAATGCAGAATAAATTATCGGTAGCCTTCAACAGTGTTAAACTGATAAAATATAATAAACATCAAGTTTAACTGCAGCGGAACAAGCAATCCATTAGAAGAGTCAAGTAGAGCATGAAATCTACTATCTTTTATGATTTAAAAAGTTTATCATCAATTTTATTGCTGAGACTCAGCTTAATAAATAATTCACATCGTCAAATCACCCTTGCACTACGGCCAAGGATATTCATTAGTATCACAACCACAAATTATCCATGCACTACGGGTCAAGGATATTCGTGTTTTCATCCATAGTCATGATCACGCCAACAATTGTCCATCAATGCACTACGGGCCAATGAGGACTTTTACCACATCATTTATAATATTACGGTCATGATTATACTGAATAATCCCTGATCATAATTATACCAAGTCCATCTATGCACTACGGCCAAAGATGACTTTTATAACAATTAATATAAGCATGAGGATGATGAAAATGATATAAGAATTCAATTAAAAGAAAGTAAAGGATAAATTTTTAAAGATTTATAATTTAATTTATCTAGAATTCAATAATGTCCAAATTGTCAATATGATACTGCTTTTTGGAGTAAAATTCAAGAATAATATTGTATCAAAAATGATATGGACCGAAAAGAAATAAATTTTTATCATGAATAGTACTCCAGCATGAAAAATTTAAAACTTATCAAGAATGCTCATAATAATATTTCCATGAAAAGATACTGGATGAAGCGCAAATATCAAGGATATTCTACTAATTTCATGGAGTATAGAAGCCAAAACTTTAACAAAATGAGTGTAGAATTCGAAATCTGAAACGAAATAATATTACTTACATACTACAGAGTATGGAAAAAAAATATTATTTCATATGAATACTGAACAAAAATAATATCCCTTACCTTAAAAAGAAGAGTATTCTAACTGGTAGGGCGGGGATATTCTTGAAGAAAACTTTCACTATTTTCTACGCTCAAAGCTTTCTAAAACTCGAAAGAAATACGCTCAATATTATAGAAGAAGAATTCTCTGATTCTAGTGTGATTTTCAATTCTAACTAAGCATCCTATTTATAGGAGAATGGAAAGGATACTATTTGAATTTCTCACAGATCAACAGTAAAAGTTCACGGGCGAAGGTTTTCTGAGAAATCACGGATGCATAATATTCACATAAAACAAAATTTTATATATATATATATATATATATATATATATATATATATATATCAACATCACCCAACACCACTCTTCATCCACCTATCACTTTCATCACAAACACTTTTCCACCACCACCATTTTTTCAATTTACACACACTCTACACACGCTATACACATACACACATGTTTTCAAATTCTACCCACACAAGTCCCTTTCACACACACACACACACACACACACACACACACACACACACACACACACACACACACACATATATATATATATATATATATATATATATATATATATATACTCTATTGATTATTTTGAAAATTGGGTAAATATGGATCTAAATAATAAGTAAAAATTTACAACAAATACTTCATAAAAAAATTTCTCAATATTTTTAACAACATTTATCATTATTATTATAATTCACAATATTTAACAACCAAATCGTTCCCAAGAAAGAGGGGGCTTTTCGATAAGGATTTCTTCCTATTGACGCGCAATTAGGTGACCAAACCTCTCCTCGACAGAACTTTCTAGACATCGTCAATATTGCCAATAATAATATGAATAACTTTGTCGTCTCAATTATTGATTTAATAATATAAAATATTATGCAGATGATACTGTGACAATAATTGAATCAAATAACGTGAGATATTATCGCGAAGAATTCTTCGTAGCAATTATTGAGTATAACTGAGTGACTTCTCACGTAAGCATCAATAATCAATACTGTGTGCTACTATGCAACCACGCGTATTACTGCACTTTTAACACCGGGTATTTCAACAGTTAATGGTAAAACTTTCGCCGTTATTTTTATAAAAAGATATTTTTGTTGTTTTCTCATTCCGACAATAATTACATTGTAGGGGTCCACTTAATGATTGTCTTGAGTCGTATGAATATTCCCTATTAAAACGAATATTCTCCGACCAATCGAATATAATATAACAACTTACGTACTTTGCAAAATTTATAAATATTACCCACAACTATAACATTATATCAAATTCACTCCTTAATATATTCAAAAATGATATTTATAGAAAATTCATCTTTATTCATAAAAGTTGGGGTCTTACAATGATAGCTTTGTAATCTTAGTTTTTGTTCATGTATTTGTCAAACAATGACTTCTTGGTACACTTGATTTGTTTGGATGTTACTGTGAAGTGATTGTAACTATGAGTTTCTAAACAATGTAAACTTCTTTAGCTTGGTGAAATAAATGGTCAGTTATTAAGGTAAATTGTGTGTGTGTGTGTGTGTGTGTTTGTGTATTTGTGTTAGTATGTTTGGGTGTTGGTTCATTGTTAGGTGTTGCTTTGCTTCATGTTGGTTGGTTCTTGTGGCTCTGTTTAGGACAATGTTTCATATGGCTCTAATTCAAGCTGGTTCATTATTAGGTGTTGCTCAAATGACTCTGTTTCTAGGTAAAACTCTGGTTCCCTTTTATTGATGTTTTATTATGGTATGCGCTTTATTATATTCCTTACATGTATACTGAAAAACAAAATCTTTATTACATACTACCATTACATTTCTTCATTAAACAAAATCTTCATTACATTTCAAATTTCACACACTGCCATTAAGCTACTCATTAAATAAAGTCTTCATTACATTTCTTCCATATAAACTGATATTGCATTTCTTGCATATACTGTTATAACATTTCTTGCATTACATAATTCAATCATGGATGATCATAATGAAACATGTTAGCACCATGTGGGTAATACATATGTTCATTTTTAATCTTTTCTTAACTTCCTTTTCCATGGTTGTACATCCTGACAGCAACCCACCTTCAACTGGGGGATCAATCCAAAAAAAAAAATCCACATCCATTCTACAATAGGCATAATAACCATGAAGGTTTGACGAAAAATTACAAGCCCTATTTCACCACAACAAAAATTCTAGCTAAGGAATGAAAAAAAAACTTACATAATGGATTGGAAAGCAAAGAATCTTCTTCCACGATTTAGGTCGGAATTAGCAGTCCTAAGTGCTACCGGAAAACAACATTGACAAATTAAATAACGGTAGCCATTGGTTAGTTTCTTCTTTGCTAATACTTTTCTCTTCTTACTTTGGGTTTCTTCTGGCTGCTCTTCTTCTCTCCTTACTCTGGTCTTCTTTTTCGCTGTTTGTGGTCTTCTCTTTGTTTCCCTTCTTCTTTGTTGCTGATTCTTCTTTGCTGCTTTTGAATTTATTGACAAAGAATGGAGGGAAAAGGGTATACCATTAAGGCGGGAAAGGCAACAACCATGTTTCTTTAAGTCAAACTGTATTCTATATGGTCAAACCGTATAAAATGCATGTTTGACTGGAAATTTAGGTATTCCGGTCAATTTTGATCGTATTCTGAAATTAGGGATTAAATTGTATCTAATTAGGCACTTGATGTAGTAAATTATAAGCCCAAATTCTTTGGGGGACCAAATCATGAATATGATGATACTTGATGTAACGGAAGTATATTTAGCCCTATATCTAATACCATAAGTGCATAATGGTGAGATGGTATTTGAAAGCTACTTATAAGTTGGTTGTCAATACAAGTTATTTCTTCAATTTAAATTTGTAGGTCTCTTTTTTTTATTGTGCAAAATCACAAGTTCTAGATTGAAAGTAAGTTTCCTCTAGGTTCCCCATTATTCTTCTTCTAATGTCCTTTCGAGATTATATTATCCCTGGATAAAATGTATATTTAGAATTAAATTCTTTAAAAAATCATTTAGATTTTTTTATCCAAATTTATTCAATAGGTAAAATGTCTATTTTACCCATAAAATAAAATTAAAATCTATATACATTACAGGGCAAATTAGGGAATGGAACCCAAAAGAAGAAACCAAAGAGATTTGACACACATGTCATCATCTTAAGTAAAGAGGTTTCTCCGGGAAGATAAATAGTTATGGCAGATAATTGAGAATCAAATTCAATTATGAGATCATGGGATGAAACTGCCGAACGTGAAGAAAGCCATGAAATTAAGATCAGACATAATCTATAAATACATCATTAGAAGAATGGAATAGAGATTGTTAAAGTCAAAATCTATTCGCTCGCCAAATTATTAAACAACGAATGTAAAATAGGTAAATAAATAATTATATTGAGAAGCGTGTGACCAGGATCCTCAAAAAATAACTCCAGTGTGAGAATAAGTACATGTCAGGAAACGTCAACAATGAATGTATATAATTGCTCTAGTGAATAAGAGTAATAAGTGTGTTAGGTGTACCTTAAATGAATTATGGTCGTATATTTATAGTTTACCTCCTTAATACGCCCGTCACCAAGTAGGAATATGAGTGAAATATTCTACCACATGTCACGGGTCCCCAAACCCTGCAAACCCATCAAACCACACCTTAACAGGGATGATCGAACAAACAATTACAAGCATATGCTAGAGTCTGTCGTTTATCTTAGGAGCATGCGGTAATTTAGCTAATCGTCAGGAGTAATTCTAGGGGGACATTTTTTTGTAGACATTCTAGCGATATTTTTTTTTTTTTGGTTTTTTTTGTAGTACCTCTTAAAAAATATATAGTATTTATTTCAACTGGAATTTTTATAAAAAATAGTGTTTTAGGTGTAAATTGGATACATACAAGAAAGCAGGTTGTATGCATTTATGCATGACCTTGTTTTTGTATGTATCCAAATTATACTTAAAACACTGTTTTTTACAAAAATTTCAGTTGAAATAAATATTATATATTTTTTAAGAGGTACTACAAAAAAAAACCAAAAAAAAAGAAAAATATCGCTAGAATGTCCCAAAAAAAATGTCTCCCTAGAATTTCTGAATCGCCAGATTTCTAGGATTGTGAATGCAACAGATACTCCCCTGAGATTCAACGTTATTTGTTTATTTCGTAATCGACCTAGAACTAATTATTTTGTGTAGGATAAACCTTTGAATTTTAACAGCACATTGTAATTAGTTTTAATAGATTTTCTTGTTGAATTGTTAGCGGCAAAAACCTGTTGTTTTCAGCATTAACAATTTAATATAGAAACTTTATCATTGACAAAGAAGCATTTGCCAGGTTTTCTTTCATTTGATTAGTGAATAAACCTTTGAGTCTAAACATTGATTGTAATATGAAAAATAATTTTTTGAACTTTTGAATGCTATTGTAATTAAATTAAAAGTCCACAAACGAGGAATTAAATTCTTAATTGTCTCATTCATTATAAATATTTATTTAAATTATTAAATATTTATTAATATAAAATCATAATTTTTTTTTGATTTACTCTCAAAACGAGCAAAACAAGTTTTTAATTTAGGTTAATATAAATAGGTTTGACCAAGTATAACAATAGTTTTTCCATTTCTTTTACTCGCTGCCAACTTTACCTCACTAATAATTTTCTATTTTTACTTTAATCTCTTTATGTCTCCTCTAATTTTCTTTATCCCTTTTAACTAACATTTTTACTCTTATTAGCTTTTTCCCTCTTGAACAACTTTTACCTGGCAACAGAATTTCTCTCCTCCCACTTTCTTTGTTTGACAATTTTTTTTTCAAATATACTCTCTTTTATCTCCTCTGCTTTTCGTGACTTGAAACATGAAAGGTACTATAATTCAATCACTACTCCCTCTTAACCATTCATCTTAGCGAGAAAATAAAATAAAAGAAGTTATTTGGTACCTAATTTTTACGACAAACACTTGACTTCAACTCACTAGGTAAATAACATCAAAATTATTCTAACAATGTATAAAAGATTTTGATAAAAAATCGCTCATTTTGATAATAAGAGTCCCAATTTATTTCAAAAAAAATGCAAGAAGCATTATATTTCTTATGTTTTTCCCCCTCAAATAATAAAGTGATCCACATTCAAATTAGGATGAGATCGTTTCATCCAATTCAATCTTGGTCGTTTGTTACATGATCTAAAGGCGTGAGAATAAATCAATCCGCATAACAGTTATTAAGAGTCTAAATAAATGTTATGTAAAGCCCGACCCACCATAACAGTTTACATTTTTGCTCTCGGATCAGGTAATAGACCTACCGCATAACAGTTTAGTGGTAGGAATTGGCACTAGATTTATGTTAAACACTTGTGAAAAAGGAAAAGAGAAATCAAGAAAAACTTAAACATCTATTCAAGCTTCCCTTTTTTTGATAAAGGGAAGTTTCTCATTACGACCAGACTATATCTTTCCTCTTCGAACATTTATTTGAGCTTCACTTTTTCTTTTACTTTTTTTTTTTTGATAAAGAGTAGTTTTCTGGTTGTTGGATTTTGGACATCCAAATGGGGCACCCCATGGAGGGTCTCACCCATTTGGTTTATTAGTTGGTTGGGTTAAATCTACTTTTCTCCACTCTATTCGACCTCGGTTTATAAATACATCACTGAACTGAATTTTTTTACAATCGACTTATTGAACTACAAATTATTTTCAAACCGTTACAAAATCTGTTAAATGAGTTGACTTTAAAAGAAAAATCCACGTCACCTTTAAAATGAAATTCCATGTCAGCTGTTTCATGTAAAATTATTCTAGTTGTTGCCACATTGAAAAGTAAATGGGTTTAATAATAAGTACAAATTAAAAATTAAAATTCATAAAAATAAATTCAAACTTAAAAAATATAACTAAAATTTTGAAAATTAATTATTATTATTATTTTTAAAAATTAATATAATTGTTATTTATATTATGAAATCATTAAATTTAAGCTTAAATATAAAAGAAAGAAATATTAAAACACTTTAAATATCCATTATTATTTTTTTAAAATCCCAAACCATTAAATATGAAGAGAGAAAAATGACCCAAAAATTTTGCATCTGAGACAACCCAAATTTGTTTACATCAAGAATCAAAAATCAAAATTTGCACAGATCAAATCAAACCCAAAATTCATTCCCATTAAACCCAAAAGTCTTCTTCTCTCTCTTTCGCTTAAATCATGTTTTGTGTATATATTTACAGATGCTCATATGTATAGAGCAATGATCAAGAGCATTCCCCTTAAATAGCATTCCTCCTTAAATAGCACTCCTTTATTAAAATTACGTCGTTTTAGAGTCTTTTAAAAGAGAGTGGTCCCACTTGCTTTCCTTTTATTTATAAAAATGCCACCCACGGCCTCACTTACTTTTTAAAAAAGACTCCAAAACGAACGTTGTTTTAATAAAGAAGTGCTATTTAAGGAGGAATGCTATTTAAGGAGAATATTCTTGATCCTTGCTCTATATGTATAATTTATATATTCTTCTTCTACCTCTGTTTCTTCTACTTTCATCAAGAAATGATAAACCATAAACCCCTAATTGCTTAATTCTTTCTCATGCTTACACTTCTCTCTACCGGAAAAAAACTCACTCGCCCATTTAAAGACTTCTACAAAGAATGGATAAACACACACGAAGAACACCCTTTTACCGCCTCCTCCGACGTCCTCTCCGTCCTCCACCTCCTCTTCTTCCACCAATCTCCTCTCCAAACACGTGAAATGATCCACCACCACTTTCAGGTCCTATTACGACGCCTACAGGCGCCGTCAGCCTCAAACAACGTCGCCAAGTCCTCTTCCTGAATGGCACAATTCCCTAGAAAACCCTTTCTCTGGTTAGAAGTAGTAGGCGATCACTTTCACTTATCTCTTCGCTCAAGCTCCTCCTACGTATCTTGACGACAATGATGAAGAAATAAATGAATATGATGATGATGGAAGTGTAATTAGTGTTGGTGAAATTAAAAAAAAAAGCCAAAATAAAAAAAAGAAGAAAAAGAAGAAGAGAATAAATTAGATTTTAGATAATTAGGTTTAATTATGTAAATATTATTAGTTTTAATTTTACAAAATATTAAAAATATATTTTTAAAATAAAAATAACAAATATTTTTTCTAAATTTTCCATGACTTTTTAAATATTTCTTCTTGATGATATTTAGGATTTCTAAGAAAAAAAATAAAGAGATAATAATAATAATAATAATAATAATAATAATAATAATAATAATAATAATAATTCTTTAATTTCAAAATATTATATAATTTTATATTTTTAAAGTGAACTTAATATATTTATAAATAAAAAAATAATATGAACTTATTAATTTTATATAAATACATTTGTAAAAATTATAAATTAATTTATTTTATTATTAATTTATTTACTTAATATATTTTGTTATTAATTTATTTAATTATTTGTTATTAAAAAAAAGAGAAGAGTCTAAGCTTGAAAATGGAATTGGTGCCATGTAGATTTTCTAAGGTGGATCTTATTATTAATATATATATATATATATATATATATATATATATATATATATATATATATATATATATATATATATATATATCCCGGATCTTAAGCTCACCCTTTATTTAGCTCACCTAGCTCACCCTTTTAGAGACGGATCGGGAGACAATTTGTGCAATCATTATATGTTGTTAAATCACTATATGTTGTCAAAATCATTTAAAAGTTAAGACGACAATTCTACATATAGCGACGGATCAATTGTCATTCGATCCATCGTTAAAGGGGGTGAGCTAGGTGAGCTAAATAAGGGTGAAACTTAAGATCCTGGATCATATATATATATATATATATATATATATATATATATATATATATATATTTATTCCTAAGGTGGAGATTATATTCCACGTAATTCGTGCCATGTAGGCTTTCTATTAAATTTTTAACGGAATAGACGATTTTTGAAATTTTTGTAAAAAAATACAGTTCAATGAGTTGACCGTAATTTTTTTTAGTCCAGTGATGTATTTATAAACCGAGGTCGAGTAGAGTGAGGAAAAGTATATTTAACCCATAGTTGGTTTAGCCAATTGACCAAGTCATTGTGCCATTTAATATTTGACTGCTACGTGACTGAGAGGTTGAGGGATTACAGGGAAGTGGTTCAACCACTTTGTCCTTATATACTCACGTCTCCTCAGTTACAAGGTACGTTTGTATTATTCCAAACCCAAAAACATAGACGTAGTTGATATTATCAGAAAGTCTTCGGAATATAGGCCAAACCCTAATTGTTATGAATCGTGAAATGTGTTCCATTCTCAATCGTAATTCGGAGACGCCGTTGGGTTTCAAGAATAGAGAAAGTTTTGTGCATCAAAGGTTTAATCACGCTTCAAGAGGTATGCCTTTGATCCTCCCATTATGTGTAAATATGTGAAATAGCATGCATATTAATACGACATTGGTATCAGAACATGGTTTAATGATCTCATGTATGCTATGCATGAAATATTTACACTTTATGCCATAATTGCATGTTTAAAAAGTTTGAAAACATCATTAATGGCAATCTTAGATACACTAAATGTTTGGTGCTAATATTGCAGTATATTGTAGCCTAAACACGGTGTACGTATATGATTTGCATAATTTGGGTTTAATTGGATTTGTATTTTAAAATTAATTTGAAACCGTAATTTGCAAACAGGACACTTTGACCAATAATAACTCTTCATGTGGTTGTCCATTTTGAATGATTTTGGTATGTATGCGTAATATATCTTATAAGCTTTCCAACGATATATTATACGCTTAAATCAGATTAATATAGGCTGAGTTATGGCCTCTAGAAGTTTGGGTCGCGAAATGGATATTCTGAAAATCCATGTTGCTAAAGGTTGAAGATGAATTGCAAGTGTCACTCTCGGACAGACTTCTGTGCAATTCACCTCCCTTATGGTAGCCCCCAAAATCATGGTTGAGCACTCCATTAGAATCAATATGGCCAGACGATCATACTGGGAAAAGTCGCGTCGCAAAATACGGACAAGAAGGTGGCGCGTCGGAGCGCTACGCTGCACGTTTAGCCTGAAATTATTATTTTTGATTTTATTTCTAGAAATAATTTATTAAATTGTTTTTATGCATGAAAATTAATTAATAAATAGTAAACATAATTATTAAATTCTAGGAAATTAACAAATATTAATTATTAGAATATAATTAATATTTATACTAGAATTTTGAAATATTAATATATTTTTATATTTTTGGTTAATGTTCTGTATATTAATTAATGGTTTATTAATGATGAAAATTAGCAAATTTATCACAAAAAATTCCATGAAAATTACAGTGACTATATTATGATGTTAAGTTCCTGTTGTGAATTTTTCAAAGAGAAAATAATTGTTTTGGATAATTTTGGTCAATTTCCAATTAATTGTGATAATTAACATTATTATCAAACAATTCTAGAAAATTACAGTAACATTTTTATGATGATAAGCTACTGTTAAAAAAGTTTTGGAAAAATTATTAGATTTGGATGTATTTGGTTAATTTCCAACTATTTATGCATAATTAATTAATTATGATAATTAGCAAAATTATCTAAATAAATTCCAAAAAATTATAGTGATATTTAGTGATGTTAATATAATGTTGAAATTTTTTTGGATGCATTTTAATGTTTTTATAGCATACATGGTATATTAATTGAGTAATATAGCCTATTATTTAATTCTTTTGTTAATATTTATGGGATATTATTTGTTGGTGCTTGGAATTAAATTATTATGCTGTAATTATATAAATACCCCTATTCCTAGTGGGAGTCATTTAGGTTGTAATAATTTAATTAAATTATTCCCTAAATTATATGTCTTGTGCGTTGAAAAATTAAATTTAAATAATTATACATTTATATGGATTGTGATTCCTAAGCTTAGCCAAGTCTCCCTTCTATATTTATGTCTCATTATTTTTATGTTAATTTGGTTCATGCGACAAAGATATCTTATATACTGTGGTGAACATTAAATATCTCTAATAAATTCTCAGATTTGAAATCAAAGCAGAAATGACTTCAAAACATATTAGCGAAAACCTTAACCAAGGAAATAAATTAGACGGAGATAATTATGACGTGTGGCACCGGAAAGTTAGGATGGTTTTGGAGGAGCAAGACGTTGAAGAAACCCTGTTGTCCAAAATGGCTAAACTAGAGGGTGAAAATACAAAGGATCCGATCAAGGTTGATGCATTCGAAAGTTGGCGTAAAAAGGATCGTATCTCTCGAATAACATTGTCGAGTTGCATAATCAATAACTTTCTGTTTGAGTATGAACAATACTCTACTGCACACGATATGTGGGAGGCTCTCAAAACTAAGTTTGGTTGCACCTATTGCACACGTTGACAAGGCTGAGGGAATTAGCCATAAGATTCGATGGTTATTAAACGAAAGATAACCGCACCATGAAATAACACCTTCGAATCATGGCTAATATGATCTGAGAACTGAAATCCAATGGTACTCAATTATCAGACGAACAACAGATTTCAGTGGTGGTTCGCTCCCTTCCCGATAATTGGGAACATATGCGAGTCAACATGACTCATAACGAGAATATCAAGAACTTTGATGATATTCGTCATCACTTGGAGCTCGAGGCTGAGCGCCTGATGTTGTCAAGACCTCCAGGGCATGTGGCTGAATCAAACCCTCACAAAGGATTCAAGCCCAAGAAGGGGAAGAAGCCTAATCATCCTACTATGCCTAAAGGGGCTGTGAGTGGGGGTGCTATCAAGCGTAAAAGAGGAAAACGAGGTTCTGGTAAGAAGGAAAAACTAAAATGTCATGTTATAACTGTGGCAAGGCGGGACACTTCGCTCGTGAGTGTACTGAGCCGAAGAAGGTAATTCCTAGTCCTAATCTATCTATGTGCTTAGTATCAAGTATTATTTTTGTTACTCATTCTCTCCATATTTGGATTGTAGACTCCAAAGCAACAGAGCACATAGCTAGAGATTGGAGTGTATTCGTGGAATACCGCCACATTTCGACTGGTTGAAAAGTATACATGGGGAACGATTCTAGTGTAGGCGTGCTAGGCATTGACACCTACAAACTGAAAATATGAGGATACTCAGCATTGATCCTTTATGATGTAATTTATGCGCCGGATGTCCGACATAATTTATTTCTATTTTATCAATACTTCGTTTAAGCTATTCTGTTAGCTTTGAGAACAATTCTATAATAATTTTTCATGGGACGAATGTTTTTGGACATGGTTTTATGTTGAATGGTTTTATGGTTTTAAATACTATTGATTCCAGCATTAATAGTACTGATTCTTATTCCTTATCTGTTGAAAATGATCACGATGGTTCAATTCAATGGCATGCTAGATTAGGCCATATTGGACAAGATAGAATGGTCAGGTTAGCTCAAGTAGGTCTTTTAGGCCTACTCACTAAGGTTAATCTACTAACATGTGAACATTATTTGGCAGGGAAATCGACTAGAAAACCATTCGATAAAACCACTAGGGCAGAAACACCATTACAACTCATTTACTCAGACATCTATGGCCCTATGAATGTGAAAAAAAGGCATGAATGTTCTTATTTTCTCACTATGATAGATGACTATATGCGCTTCAGGTACACTTTTTTGATCTATCATAAGTCTGAGGCATTAGAAAGCTTTAGACGTTATTTGATTGAGGTCAAGAATCAATTAGATAAAAATGTTAAGGCACTTCAAATTGACCGAGGCCCCGAGTATCTATTCGATCAGTTTAAAGAACTCTGTGAGGAAAAAGGGATAATCAGGCAACTGACAATCCCTAGAACTCCGCAACAAAATGGTGTGGTGGAGAGGAGGAACCGGACATTATTAGACATGGTTAGGTCTATTATGGCGCAAGCCAATATGCCTATCTCCTATTGGAGAGATGCATTGTTGACTGTGACATATATACTTAATTGTGTGCCTTCAAAATTAATTCAGTCCACCCCATATAAAATGTGGACCAGTAGAAAGCCCGAATTAAGCGGAATACGGCCTTGGGAATCGGCAGCTTACGTGCACAATACTTCTCATCTGCATGGGAAGTTAGGCCCAAGGGGTAAGAAGTGTATCTTTGTAAGATATTCTGAACACTCCAAAGGCTATGTGTTTGGTGGAGAGCAACCTAATGGGAATGTATCTGAGATAGTCACAAGATTTGGATTTCCTTGAGATGGATTTCCCTAACAGAGGTGAAATGAGCAAGGAGATGAACCTTTATGAGATGGAGGAAGATTTAGGCGCCCTCAACTCGTAAAGTAAAACCGAAGAGGTTATTCCTCAGGCTTTTAAAGAAAGTGGGAGTGACATGCCTTCGAGCAGTTCTCTTCCATCAAATGAGGAGTCTCATGTTCCTCAAGTGCATAGAAGTTAAAGGGGTAACATTCCACGTCTTCTCTTTGAGATTGAGGGGAATGCCTTTGTGGTTGATGCGCAGGGGATGATGAGGAACCTCAATTTTATCGATATGCTCTATCATCTGCTAAAAGAGATAGGTGGATGATTACAATGGAAGAAGAGATGGAGTCCATGAGGACTAATTAAGTCTGGGACTTGGTTAACCTTCGACCTGGGCGAAAGGCTATTGGGAACAAGTGGGTTCTTAAAGTAAAACGCAAGGTAGTTGGTTCCATTGAAATGTACAAAGATAGTCTTGTAGCAAAGGGCTACACCTAGTAAGAGGAAATTTATTACGAGGAAACCTTCTCACCAGTTGTGAGGTTTGCCTCAATTTGCCTCATCCTAACGATTGTCGCATATTTGGAATTAGAGTTATATCAAATGGGCGTTAAGATAACTTTTCTCAATGGAGATTTAGCTGAGGAAATATAAATAGATCATCCAGAGGGTTTCGTCATAAAACGACAAGAGCGCAAAGTATGCAAGTTTAAATATTCTATATATGGTTTGAAACAGGCGTCCAGACAATGGTATCTGAGATTCCATTGAGCCGTTATTAGTGATGGGTTTACAATAATCGAGGAAGACCATTGTGTATATATCAAATGGTTCAAAGATAAATTCCTTATCTTATCTATGTATGTCGATGACATCTTACTAGCTGGGAATGATAAGGAGATGATTGTCACCACCAAAGGGTGGTTGTCCTCTAAGTTTGAGCTGAAGGGGGACATGGGAGAAACTACTTATGTTCTTGGAGTTAAGATCTATAGAGATCGATCAAGGAAGCTTCTTGGTTTGTCTCAAGAGACTTACCTTAAGAAGGTTCTTGAGCAATTTTAGATGAACAACTACAAACCTATAGACACTTATATCTCTAAAGGTGACACTATTGGACCCGAGAATGCCCAACTTCTCCCAAAGAAATTAATAAGATGTCCCATTACCCGTATATTAATGCTATAAGAAAGCTAATGTATGCAGTTGTGTGTACTCGGCCTGATATAGCAAACACAGTTGGTTATCTCGGTCGGTATCAGTCAAACCCTGAGATTGCTCATTGGAGGGAAATCAAGAGGATCTTGCAATATTTGAAAGTTACTTTGGACTACATGTTGTGCTTTGGAGGACCGGACCTGCGTTTGATTGGTTACTCCAATACCAGTTGGGGAGGTAACCAAAGGATGCGCAAGTCAACCTCAGGATATGCATTATTGCTACATGGTGGTGCCATTACTTGGTGTAGCAAGAAACAAAATTTTGTTGCTTTTTCTATGATGGAGTCGGAGTTTGTAGCTTGTACATCAGTTGTTCAGGAAGACATGTGGCTAAAGAGATTCTTCGAGGATCTTGGAGTCATCTCTCATGCTTCGGATCCTGTGACTATTTTCTGTGATAAAAAGGCAGCCCTGGATTACACTAAGGACCCCAAGTATCATGGCAGGACGAAGCACATTGATTTGAGGATGAACTTAATCAGAGATATCATAGCAAATAATGAGGTGATATTGGAGTACATGCCCACTAAACTTATGGTAGATGATCCCTTGACGAAGCCAATTCCTAAAGTTGCTTTTTGTAGGCATGTTAGTTCATTAGGGCTTCGTAGGGTTTTATTTACTCTATTATTTCCTTATATATCACTCATTATTTAGCTTGTATTAGAGATATTCATTGTTATTTTGAGATATTTATCATTTATGCGAGATTCATTTATTTCCACTTATGTTTGGTTGCTTTAGTGCATATGATAAATGTTAGATGTTCACACAGTTTATTATGCATATTTGATATGCACACACTAAATATATGTCAACAGATTGATTGGCTCACTCACACGAGTAATCACCCATGGTGCTTTGAAAAGGGAGCAGGGTTGAGATAGTTCATTTATTGGTGCTTTGAGTAGCGAGATGTTGATACTTTAGGTAACAATCAATTGGCGCTTAGTAGCGAGCAAAATTAAGCATGGTGTTGCCTTGGCATGAGCCAAGATGAGGTTAAATTGGATTAACTAAATAAAGTATGTCCCACCATCTATATTAACATGTACTGATAGACGGATACAAAATTTTAGTTTTGGCGCTTGGAAAGCAAACAATCTGAAAATTCGAGTTATGCGCTTATGTAGCGACTAAATTAAGATTTGTACGGCATGACCATAGGACATATGCTCATGTAGATGAGATTTTTCGCCGTGACATGATAACCGGACACAAATTTTCAAATATGGAGCTTAGATAAGCGAGCAATTTGAATTATTCTAAGGTCCGTACAACAAGGCTATTGAATAGCATGTTGTGAGCGAGTTACATGTGCTCAGCGACCACGTAAAGGAGGTGAGAGAATGAATCCCTGTATCTTCACTGTGTGAGTCATGTAGAATAAGTTTTTGTTCCTACATCAAGTGCTCTTTGTGATCTTTGACTATACTACAAAGACATGGATTAATGTTATTACTTTGGTTTTGATTCCTAAGGTCAAGATTGATGAGACTAAAAGGACCGATTCTGGGAAAGCAGTTGATTCATTTTTGAGTAGTATTAGGGCAAAAGGAAGGCAATTTGATTTCACCTCGTTCTGCACTTATTGTCGACAACAATATCATTTTGATAGCGATATAGTAATAAGTGAGATATGAAATGGACTTGGGCCCAAAGGTGGTTAAGTAAGGCTTTCTGAGGGATTAGAGATAAGACCTAGTGAAAATTCAAATGTGTCTAGGGTACTATGAGTTTATGGGTTGTATCTTCTGCGTGAACTAATTGAGTTTAGCATGTGAGCTCTCGTATTATTTTTCTTTATAAGGGTAGATGTCTCTATGTTGCCTCTAATGGGTTTGATATGGAGCTCCCGCATTGCATTTGAACTCAGCAGTCTCATAGTTCGACAATTGGAGGTTTGCATGTTTTTGGTTAGAGTTGATTTTAGTAGATGTGATTATGACGTCATCCCCACCATGGGCGAGTGGGAGATGTTGGATTTTGGGTATCCAAATAGGGCACCCCATGGAGGGTCCGACCCATTTGGTTCATTAGTTGGTTTGGCCAATTGACCAATTCATTGTGCCATTTAATATTTTACTGTTACGTGACTGTGAGATTGAGGGATTACAGAGAAGTGGCTCAACCACTTTGTCCTTATATACTCACGTCTCCTCAGTTACAAGGTACGGTAGTATTATTTCAAACCCAAAAACATAGATGTAGTTGTTATTACCAGTAAGTCTCCAGAATACAGGCCAAACCCTAATTGTTACGAATCGTGAAATTATATTCCACTACAAGAAAAAGGTCTAACAACGACCAAAAATATATGCGACTGCACTTTTCGGTCGCTAATAACATTAAAAGCGACAGACATTAGCGATCGCACTGTAATTTTGTTACTATTAGTATTAGCGACCGCATGCGGTCGCTAATAGGTATATATTCGGTCGCTGAAGGTTTTTCCCTCCTAAAAATTGGCACAAAATTAGAAGGCGTTCTAATAGCGATCGATTAAATGGTAAATGATCGTGACGCGATCGCTAATAATGCCACGTGTTTAAATATCAGCGACCGCATGCGGTCGCTAATTCTATTTAATCTAAATCGAACCAGGCAGTTAGACAGAAAAGAAAACGAAGAAGAACGAAGGAGAAGAGGGAGAAGAAGGCAGGAGGAATAACCCAGGGATTTTTGGGGGAAAATCATAGTGCTCGCATTTCCTCGATTCAGGTACGTTCATATATCTCTCTACTGTGCATTTTTTTTGCTAAAAGGGCTTTCAATTTTCATCTCAATCTGAAAAGGGTTTCAATTATTTTTAAGAAATACAGATTGTGTTGTGGATTAATTGTATTTCTTGCTTAGTTTATGAGCTCAATTTTATGGGTATGCTTGTTTTGCTTTTCGGGTTTTATTGTTGTTGCATTTTTTGTGAAAAATAATTTTCTCTATAAGGATTTTTGGGTCATATATGTGCTCTATAATGGCAAACTATGAATTGGTGGAGAGTCCAATATTAATCAAAGACTCATCAGCAGAAAAAGAAACCAAAAAATCATCCAAGGGCCAGTCCAATATTAATTCAGTGACTGCAATGTATTAACCATTGCTTTAATACACTGTTAGAAATGATTCAGGTCTGTTATAATTGCTTAGCCTATGTTAGAAATGACCAAGCATATTAAGCCTTTATATATTACTGCGTTATTAGATGGGCGGCATATACCTAGAAGCTAAGCTAATAATGGAGCTGCCATTAACATCCTCCATGCTAGAATGTTAAATAAATTATGTAAAGATAAAGCCTGTTTGATTCCGTGGGGAAAAAACCCAAATGACGTGATTTTTTGTTGTTTACTCTACTTTCACATATAATACTTTATTAGGTAGAGATTGTATTCATTGGAGATTAGATTCATATATATATATATCTTAGTTGCCTAAATGATAAGTTTAAAAGGACATTGTCCTTGTTTGTTATCTCTTGGCATAAAAGGAAAATGAATGAAAATATGTATGTTATAAGTATGACTTAGCTTAGAATAGAAAGAAAATGAAAAGTACATATATATATATATATATATATATATATATATAATCTAGTTGGCCACTTATACAAGTAAAATTATAAAATTTTCCTACATACCTATCAAACAAACTCTAAATTATAAAATTTGTATATAATTATGTCAAAACTTACAAACACAAACACAAGCACTATAACTTCAAGCACATGAAATTAATGTTCATAAAAATAATGATATGTTTCCAAAATATCCAGCATTATCTAAATCTTCATATATAAGTCAAATGGCCATATATGCATTCGTATTCACAGTTGTGTTATACTTCCTTAATATATGTGATGTTATGTTAATTGCTTATACATTATTTTTGCTCTTATATGCCTACAAATGGCCATATATGCATGCCCTCATGCATGTGGATAGTCCATATTATAGGGGAGACTCTAGCAAAATATTTTCATTGGTCGGGTAACTGAACAAAGGTGTATATTTATATTATACCTACGTATATGCAAAAAATAATAATTTAGACTTGTCCCAATGAATATGCAGACCATGCATGATGCAACGATTCATATTCTACCCCTAGGAATCTATTGTCTTTAGGTTGATGTTAATTAAAATATGTAGGATGGCATAAGACCATACCTCATTCTAATTTAAGATCCACAATAATATACCATGCCTTTGGGTAGTTGATCTCAAGCCGTGTAAATTTGTTTTGGCATGTATCCTTGTTCAATTCTCGAATAATCATTTATGATGCGCACTCATGTTATATATGTACATATATATCTATATGTATTTATAAGCATCATAAATGGTATTGGGCTGAATTATAAATCTCTAACAAGGGAATACAATAATTTATGTCAACATAGGTACCATGGTATCATGGACCTCTATCCAAATCGTAGTTGGATGAGATGACGAAAGTCAAGTGCCCAGATAGGTGCTACAGCAGAATTTAGAGCCGGTTGCCAAGTATTTCTAGATTATGCATATAGTCACCCGGAATGTGTTAATGGTCAAGACAAGATAAGATGTCCTTGTTTGAAGTTTAAGAATGTAAATTATATGGATAGAGACATAGTAAACTATCATTTACTTGTTTTGGGTTTCATGACCAATTACGAAGAATGTTGGTGGGCATATGGGCAGAGAAGAGATAGTGGCATCGCACAAGTACACAATCCAAGCAACAGTACCCATCGTATGAATGACATGGTTCATGATATTACAGGGCCAGATTTTGATTAGGAACAAGGTAGAGAGCAACCTATGAATTCTGATGCCAAAGCATTCTTTAAGTTGTTAGACGAGGGTAGAGAACCGTTGTGACATGGTTGCATCGGGCACACTACATTGTCTCTGCAGTGGCGACATTACTTAACATCAAGGTTGATCACAACACGAGCCATGAGTGTTTTTCTGAGTCACTCTTGAGGGCCATTA
This sequence comes from Panax ginseng, assembly GCA_020205605.1. Lineage (NCBI taxonomy): Eukaryota > Viridiplantae > Streptophyta > Magnoliopsida > Apiales > Araliaceae > Panax > Panax ginseng. Next base: position 93,286,925 of record CM035137.1, read on the forward strand.
AGAGTATGTTGCACATCGTGAAAAATTGCCCGATAACTACTACTATTGTAAAAAAATGGTGAAGAAGTTGGGTCTTGGATATCAAAAGATCGATTCATGTTCGAACGATTGCATGTTGTTTTATAAGGAAAATGAACAGATGACAAAGTGCACATTTTGCAGTCATGATCGATTTAGGCCTAATAAAGAGGGTGTGACTACAAAAAAGACGAATATACATTTTAAGATTTAAGGTATTTTCCAATTACACATCGGCTCAAAAGATTGTACATGTCTTTAAGAACAGCTGAACATATGACTTGGCATACGAAATCTCCATCCAAAGATGGAGATCTGAACCATCCCGCAGATGGGCAGGCTTGGAAAGATTTCAACTTAGCACATCCCGGGTTTGCATTGGAACCTAGAAATGTGAGGCTTGGATTGTCCACTGATGGTTTCAACCCATTCGGCCACTCAGCTGTTCCGTACTCTTGTTGGCCTGTGATTGTTACTCTGTATAACTTGCCTCCTTGGATGTGTATGAAACAGCCGTACTTGTTTCTTTCACTCGTGATTCCTGGTCCCAAGAGTCCTAGAAAGAACCTAGATGTCTGCTTGAGACCTCTTATAGACGAGTTGAAGGTATTGTGGAAGGATGGAGTACAGACTTGGGATGTTTGCACGAAAACAAATTTCAACCTTAGGGCAGCGGTTATGTGGACTATAAGTGACTTTCCTGCTTATGGTATATTATCTGGATGGAGTACACACGAGAAGTTGGCTTGTCCATATTGTATGGAGCATACAAAGTCTTTCAATCTATTAAATGGTTGAAAGACATGTTGGTTTGATTGTCATCGTCGTTTCTTGCAAGTAGATCACCCGTTTCGAAGAAATAGAGAAAACTTCAGGAAAGGGAAAGTAGAGAATGATATGCCTGCACCGCAACTGTCGTGGACGGAGATGCGTGACCGTGTGATGAGATTTCCGATCATCACATTCGATAAGATTGTTGCCTATAACATCATCAATGGGTTTGGCGTATCTTATAATTGGGTACGGATAAGCATCTTTTGGAAACTGCCTTATTGGTCTACAAATTTGATTCGTCATAATCTAGACATGATGCATATTGAGAAGAATGTGTTCGACAATGTGTTTAACACCGTGATGGGTGTTGCGGGCAAGACGAAAGATAATGATATGGCACGGTTGGACATGAAAGATATTTATAAGCGTCATGGATTAGAACTTTATAGATCGACTAATGGTAAGATGGTCAAACCCCATGCAAGGTACACATTATCCAAAAAAGCAGGTTGAAGATGTATGCACATGGATAAAGTCTCTAAAACTACCAGATGGATATGTGTCAAACATAACAAGGTGTGTTACAGGTGGGAAATTGCAAGGGATGAAGAGTCATGACTGTCATGTGTTCATGGAGAGACTCATGCCTATAGCATTTCGGTACTTGCTTGATAAACCAATATGGGATGCTTTGAATGATCTTAGTCATTGCTTTAGAGACATATGTTCAAAAACGTTAAATGAAAATGACATGTTTATACTTGAGAAGAACATCATTGAGATCACGTGTAAGCTTGAAAAAATATTCCCACCTAGTTTTTTCGACTCTATGGAGCATTTGCAAATCCATCTACCCTATGAAGCTCGTGTTGGTGGCCCAGTTCAATATAGATGGATGTACCCTTTCGAGAGGGTCATGGAAAACCTTAAGAGGAAGGTGAAGAATATAGCTTATGTCGAGGGGTTGATATGTGAGGCATACCGTTTCGATGAGATATCTACGTTTGTCTCAGACTATTTTCCCGACGAAGTCTTGACAAAGGCCAATCAAGTCCCGAGACATGATGATGGGGGAAATGTTGAACTAAATGGTCAGCTTTCTGTATTTGGTTCACTGGGTTGCGCTTATGGAAAAGAGAAGTGCATATTCCTTTCTGCATACTTACATTCTTTTCAATTGCAAGGAGATTGATGAATTTGTGAGGTTTACATGTAAAATTCATATGTATTGCACCTATATCTTAACCTGCAATCTCATATTAATATATGTTAATGTTTATAAAATTATATAGAACATATGATGACGAGTTAAAAGTAAATCAGCCTTGCATCACTGATAAAGATATTCAAGTTAGTTGTGATCAAAAATTTGCTCTTTGGCTAAAGAACAAAGTAAGTTAAGTTAATTAAACATGACATATATTGTATTAATTTATGAATTTATTTAATTTAATAGAATTTTTTGTAGGCTCTTAATGAGGGAACGATTCCTCCAAATATACAAGTCCTAGCTATGGGTCCAGACAGGGACCAAGTCATTCGCAATGGTTACAAAATAAATGGATGTGAATTTCATACAATGACATATGCTCGCGGTAAAAGAACAACTAATACCGGAGTGTGTGTTCAAGGAGATTGTTACAATGAGCTTGGTCGTGCCTTTTATGGGGAGTTGGAGGAAATCATCGAGTTGTCCTACAAGGGTACTTATGGGGTTTATATTAACTTGTTCAAGTGTCGTTGGTTTGATTCAGAAATAGTGATATGTGTCGATCGACATGGAATCATCGATATTGACCTCCATAGGTTCGTGTACGTCAACGCACCATTTGTGTTGCCAACTCAAACAATACAAGTATATTAGACTCCTAGTCCTGTTAGGAAAAGGGATAGACCGCATGCCGATTGGCAAGTTATAATTCATACTCCCGCGCGCAGTCATGTCCAAGTAGTAGACGGAGATTTCTACCAAGAAGAGATGCTTCATAGATTTCCTATAATAAATATGGAGGACAAAAATGAATTAATTTAGTTAGAGGGTGGAGATGAACCTGATGAATTGGATCCTGAGACAGTTATTGTGCCAGATGGCATTGATACTGAGGAAGAGTTATTGACTGACACTGACACTGAATCTGAAGAAGAAGAAGATGGTTATGAATCTCCGATACTTATACAAAATGATTCTGACTCAGACAATGATTTTCATTAAAATGTATGTTTAGTTTTAATTGTATTACATACAATTACATATATACATGTTCTCTATATCCTTGACATGTTTATGTACCTTTCATTTATAGTTGTTGTAGTTAACTATTTCATACAATTACTTGTCATTATTGTTATTTTATTTATATATGTAAATCATATAACTCATAACAACATCCTAAACTTTTTATTTATAGATGTTTTTTGAACCAGCGCAATGAAAGTGCGGGTTGGGTCAGGGCCCTAATCATGTGCCGAAGGCCCCGGCTAATCCGAATGACTGGATTTTCATACAGATTCGTCCTCCTTTGGATAACACGTAAGTTAAACATCGTGTATATATAACCATTTTATATTTCCATTGTTTTATATATATACTAATTTAAATTATTTTTCATATTATAATAAAATTACTTATCTTTAATGTAAATTATTGTATATTATAGTGATTTTCAAGATAGTAAAATTGTGAAGTGCATTTCACAATTATGCTTAAAGAACTGGCCTACGCCAGTGATTACGTGGGCGAAACAACCTCTCGCCCATAAGGATGCAGTTTGGGCTGAATTTTAGGTGTATATTTTTTTTTATCATTCTGATAGATAATATATAGTTAATCAAATAATTTTTTTAGTAATGTTGGATTATGGTAATATCACCGTTTTAAAATTATTATTGTTGTTTTATTTGCAGAAAAGGTATAGATGGGACGACACGTAAGCATCAGTTATTCAAACACTGTTCTGGCAGAAGTGCGGCGTCCGAACTAAAGATAATCTGAACAAGGAATGCCAGAAAGCCCTACATAATGCAGAGATTTCCCATCCAGGATAGGGTGAGTAGTATATGCATGAGCATAGCCCTTGGTGGTGCACACAACCCATATGGGTGGAGATGTGTGACCAATGGAGAGCTGAGAGCTGGGTCAAGAGACGCAAGACTGCCTCCTCGAACAGATCCTCAAGTGTACCTGAAGGTGATAAGGCAAAAGGCACGTATCGGGGCGGCAGTATATCACAGCTGCAGCATATTATTGCCAAGGTACGTATGTATAGCAAGTTTATTAGCTTAGTTATTTGTTTTTATGTTTACAGTCATGTTTTGTAGCTAAAATATCATATGTTTACATATTAATATGAGAACATGTTTTTTAGGAGTCTCAGTCTCAAGGTCAATCTATCAATATTTTGGATGTGTATGTGGCCACCCGTGATTGTCTGCCTGAGGCTATTCAGATAGCAGTAATAAGTTAACTTTATACTAATATGTTATTTATAAATTGTGACAACTTTTTTAGCATTTTCTATTTATTTTTAACTATTTAATTGTTAACCTTCTGACATGACACTTATAAGAGCTTAATGAACGAGCATTATCCTGAAGGCACCCCGCGTCCGTCGATTGATCAAGAATTGTGGGAGAGGGCATCAGTCGTGAAGAAAAACTACGTTAAAGGCCGAGGACAAAAATGATGCCCGACCATCAGTGGCACAGGCAGCTCTGCTTCCCAATCTACACAGTCATCAGGTCATCCAGCCTATCATACTCCTGCTAACTGTGTGAGAGAGATCTGTCGAGATCGTGATCTTCTTCGTATACTAGGCGGGCATCTACGATCTCGAGTCTTGATGATTTGGCAGATGCAGTGGCGGCAGCAGCACGACGTGAGGATGGCGATGAGGTATACATAGATATTATTGTGTCTTACTTATGTTTAAATAATTTCTATTGTTTAGCTTTCCCTAAGTCATAGCAGTATCAACACATGTAACATGTTTAATTCTTTTGTTAATTACAGGGTCCTACTAATTTGGATGATGATGCATGAAGAGCTAGACTTGTTTTTTTAGATATTTAAAGCCTTGTACTTTTATATTCATTCTTTGGACAATTGTATTCTACTTAAAGATGACATTTGTATATATTTCTTTAGTTCATTCTTTGGATAATTGTATTGCTTGAATATTATGTTGGTTTACGTGTCTGCATATGGATGGATGTTTATATATACTATTGTGGATGTGTTGGGATATATATAAATCATGGATGGATGTTTATATGGATGTTTATATATACTGCTGTATGTTGGGATAGAAAGCAGGTACAAAGCAGGGTATAGTTTTTTTGGGAAATCCATAAAATAGGAAATTTTTTTTAAAAAAATATCAACATCAGCGACCACATATGGTCGCTAATACTAGAGAGCGGTCACTGATGGCCTGAGGAAATTAGTGATCGCATTGGTCGCTATTATTGGTCGCTGACACGTGTGCCACGTCAGCCCTGAAAACTGACTCATCATGACTCAGATTAGCGATGACATCGGTCGTTGATGGCGGTCGCTGATAAGTCGGTCGCTAATAATGGTCCCTGATGTCCACCCATCGACCAGATTATGTGCGACTAATATTAGCGACCGCAGTCGGTCACTAATGATCATCTGCGACCGTATGCGGTCGCTGATATGCGGTCACTGATAAGCTTTTTAGTTGTAGTGTTCCGTTCTTGATCGTAGTTTGGAGACGCCGTTGGGTTTCAAGAATAACAGGATGTTTTTCGCATCAAAGGTTTAATCACACTTCAAGAGGTATGCCTTTGATCCTCCCATTATGTGTAAATGTAAGAAATAACATGCGTATTAAATCCTACACTGGTCTTGCGACCAGACTATGTCTCTCCTCCTCGTACAAGACTTTCAATAATAGAATTACGTCCGCGGTCCATGATCCTATGTTAATGGGTCCAGAGGTAGAAGAGGAGGATCTAGAAAGAGAGAGAGAGAGGCAATACCTGAAGAATTCCAATTAAGGGACCCTTTTATATTGTCGGGAAGCAGCAGAAGATATATACCCAAACAGATCACAACACTTTCCCAAACTTTGATGCCACCCAAATGAATCGACGTCGGCGATGGGTCACGATTCTATTCCAAGTCCAATTGCAACTGCAAATGGGAACTTTAGTGGAGATTTGGGAATTGAGAGAGCATTATTCGTGCCAACTTATTAGAACATGGTATGAAGGGGTTTTGGAAGAACTAAGAGTCTATCTGGAAATGACTTAAAAGTTGGTCAAACCAATTTATAAGTTATTTGTTACTGTTTACATGTTTTGAAATGATTTATTTATTTTTACTTTTAAGTTAAAAAAATAAGTATTTGTAACATATTTTAAAATGACTTATAAGTCATTTTAAAATAAGTTAGTTTGACCAAATATAATGTCTATTTTGCCCCTCTTCTATTAATGTATTTTTTAGTAATCTTTACATTTATTTTAACGTATCAGACATTATGAGCTGAACACCTTCATAACTTATTTTAACTTAATTTTTGACTTATAAGTCAAATTGATGTCGAACGCTTTTACTTATAATTAAGTTATAACTTAAAACAACATATAAGTCAACTTATATTTTAACTTATAAGTCATTAAAAATAAGTCATTCCCGAACAGACCCTAAATAATTATAAAAATTAATATTTCTATATATTAAAATGATATTTTCATCTCTTTTTTACATGAAGGTGAGACTCACTCATTATTCATTTGAGAAGAATCATGAAAAATATAAGTCCCCTAATTATATACTAGTTGTGTTCAATCCGCATATGCAAGTCTATTTCCTGGTTCGAGGGAAAAAATGTAAAATGTTATGTTGGTCTGGCTCATAACCGTTATTTAGACTCCTGATAACTTGTATGTTTATTGGTTTAATCTCACACCTTTAGATCATGCAAAGGATTGACCAATTTTAAATGTGGATAACTCTCCGCATATATATATATATAGCCCGGTTCTCTCCAGCGAACAGGACGGAGCGAACTAAGAGCGAACTGGCTATAGCGATGGCTTTTTCCGTTCGTTCCTTCCAATTTCCTAGAAGCAAAATGTGTATATATATATATATATATATATATATATATATATATATATATATATATATATATATATATATATGTGTGTGTGTGGGGGGGGGGGTTCAAAATGCCCTTGATATTTTCCTCGATGTCTCACCGGCACCCTATACTTCTTATTTTTTCTTCCAAAATTACCTTTAACATTATATTTTTTGGGTCGACTATGCCCTTGGACCGAACGGAGTTGCCACATAGACTAACATTGCTCATACGTGGCCTTATTTTGCTGACGAGGCTTCAATCAAAGTCAAAACAAAGCCTTTCTCATACGCAGACAAAACATCTGTTCATTTTTCAAAAGGGGCAAAGGTCCAAAAGGTGCATAAAGCCCTAATCGACATCTTTTCTGGTAGAGAAGAAGAGGCGAAGAAATTGGAGAGAAGAAGAGGCAAAGACGAAGACGAAGGAGAAGCCCTTACTGAGTTGGTCGCCGAAATAGAAAAAGCCCTAACTTTTCTCCCTAATTGCTCTGCAGTCAGTTCATGGTATGACCGTGCATCTAATCGAAGGCATAAAGTCCAAGTTGGTTGTTTAAGAAGAAGAAAAAAATCTATTAGATTTTCACAGGTACTTTCATATCTATTTTTGATTGATAAAGTGCATTTTATATGGGTGAATAGGTAAAATATGGTCATCACATGCGGTCCATGTTTTAGTTGGGTGTTGACTGGTAGGGGACATGTGGTCTCCTATATTATTCTTTATTACATTATTAATACTTCATAGTACTTTCATTTCTTGTAATTTGCTGATATCTGAAGCCCTAATTCTGGGTTGTTTTTTTTTTGAATGGAAGAATGGCTGGGCGTGTAGATGTATATTTACATCATGGGGCAGATGGCTGGAGGATCCTGTGTGGAGATATGTGGGAGGTGATGTCTATATATGTAAGAACTTTGATGTAGATTACCTTTCTCTTATTTGCATTAAGAATACATATATAGAGGAATTGAAATATCCCAATGTTAAAGAAGTCTATTATTTAGAACCTGGACTGAGTATTGAAGGACTCTTTGTACTTGAGGATGACCATGGGATTAGGAGAATTCTGAGTAAAATAAATTTAGACACAACTGTTCTAGAGTTCTTTGCAAAGCATAAGATAGATCAACCTATAATAAATGATGAATTACCTCCAATTGTTCCACCTGAGCCCATAATAAATTATCTTCCTTCATTTCCACCTGAGCCCATAATAAATGAACCTGAAGGGATGATAGCATTAATAGAGCACATGAAAAGAAGGGATGATCCTACTGTGGTATTAAACACACAAGGTAGCAGGGTAGGTGAGGAAGATTTTACATATGAAGGGGAGAGTGAGGATGCTACATATGAAGAGGAGAGTGAGGACAGTGAGGAATCTAGATATGAAGAGGAAAGTGATGAGAGTGAGGAAGGTGATGATAATGAGAAAGGTGATGATAGAGAAGAAGGGGATGATAATGATGATAGTGAGAGAATGACTGATGAGGGTCAGGTGCCATGTGAGAGAAGACAACTTGTCCATTTTAATGTAAATGATCAGACACCCTATTTTAGCTTGGAAATGACATTTGCTAGTGCAGCTAAAGTTAGGAAATCTATATCAAAGTATGCATTATCTAGGGGAGTGGCATTGAAATATTTGAAAAGTGAACCATATAGAATAAGGGTAAAGTGTGAGGATGGGTGCCCTTTTGTCTTGTATGTGTCAAAGGATGGTTGTAACCCTGGGTTGGCAGTCAAGACATTAAATGAAGACCATAATTGTTATAGGATTTTCAGCAACCCTAGGGTTTCAGTAAAGTTCTTGGCCAAGCTTTACAAACAAAAAATACTTGAGCATCATGACTACAAGATCAAAGACCTCAAAAAAAATGTGGAGAAATATTGGAAAATGAATGTTTGCTTTTCCAAGTGCAAGAGGGCCAAGAGGATGGTTATGGATGAATTCTCAGGGAGCTTTACTACTGAGTTTTCTGAGTTAGAGGCTTATGCAGCTGAACTATTGAGGAGTAATCCAGGGTCTAAAGTTCAGGTGGAGTTGTCCCCAGCTGAATTAAGGGAAGGGAGAAGAGTATTTAAAAGAATGTTTGTTTGTTTAGATGTTTGCAAGAGAGGTTGGAAGGAAGGATGTAAGCCTATTATTGGCCTTGATGGGTGTTTTTTGAAGACACGGTATAAAGGGGAATTACTTGTAGCTCTCGGAAGAGATGGGGATGAGCATAATTTCCCCATAGCTTGGGCATGTATGAAGAGTGAAACTAAGGTCAATTGGACTTGGTTTTTGACTTTGTTGCAAGAATAACTTGATTTGGTAGATGGCAGTCAATACACCGTCATATCTAATATGCAAAAGGTATGAAGGTTTTAATATTTATAACTTTAATGTTTATTTATTTCATCTTGATTTTGGGTATTTAAGTTAATGTAGTTATTATACATTTATTGCTTTGTGTAACTTTTAATGTTTTAATGTAGGGTTTAATACAAGCTGTTATTGATGTCTTTGCTTGAAATGAAAACCTGAGATGGTGTGGTCATCATATATATGCAAATTGGTGTAAGAAACACAGGGGTAGAGAGTTGAAGAAGAAATTTTGACAAACATCATGGTCTACATTTGAGGAAGAATTTAAGGACAATATGAAGACCCTTGGTGAAATGAGTTTGTTACGAATAAGCATGTGAATGATATTCCTATTTATGTATGATTTGATTATGATATAAATGAATGAATATGCAAGTAAGCTTGCATTAAGAAAAGCTGTAAAGTCCTTTGATAGATAATTGGAACATATGTACAAGGACTTAGAATGAATTGATCAAATATGTTAGGTTGATCCTACATAAGCAAAACAACTTTGTAAAGTCCTTAAAAAGAAATGATGTACAAGGACTATAAATATAGAAAGATCAAGCTTGTTAGGTTGATCTTATAATGTAATAGATAGGCTTGTCTGATCGTCGAGCACTGCACTAGAAATCGTAGTCTACCAGGAGAGTCAAGGAAAACTCGAGAGCTATCAAGGTAGAATCGTAGTCTGCAAGATAGTAAATCTTAGAGTTCATAGATTGCCAGGAGATACGAGGAAGGATAGTAGTGTGTTTATAAGAACATCCTCGGAGCCATAGTCTACTGAGGATGTCAAGTTCAGAATCGTAGTGACAGCCTATCTACGAGCTGACCGAGCATCTGCCAAAGCCAATTCAAGAATCGTAGACTACACTCGGAGTCGTTGAGTCTACTGATAAATTCAGAGGCAGAGATCGTAGTTGAGCAAGATCAGATGAAGACAGCGAGCATAAAGACAGAAATCGTAGAGTGTCAAGATCTAATCTCGAAGTCATAGTGTCTGCACTACCCAAGGCAGAATCGTAGAGTGCAGAACTAAGGCTTCAACAGATGTGCTCACAACGTCAAGGTAGAATCGTAGAGCAAACACAATTCTCAACAAATGACCACTCCCAGAATATCCAAAGTATGAGCTACAAAGATACATTCAACCTAAGGGAAACATGAGAGCACTCAACGAATGGCGTACAAGCTAACAGAAGATCTAAGCACCAACCCGATCAACATACAGATTAAGTTGTGAAGCCATTCAAGATGAAGTCTTCCACAAGTTTATCAGAAGAAGACTTCAGTCAAAGAAACTAACTAAGGAAAGTCATCAAGTGCAGTAGCTGTTAAATGAACAGAAGACAACGATCTTGGGGTCAACCAGGATCGTAGTGTTTGCCAAGCAAAGAAGGATCTGATGAAGTGTTCACAGAGATACTGGTCAACTTCTGAAGAATAAGGCTAAAGTGATTAAGCATGGGTCAGTCCATTGATGATAAGTGAATGGGAGATCACAAGGAGAAAACGAGCTGGGCATGCATCTAAAGTGTCTTGCTATTCAGAAAATGCCAGAACAAGGAACAAGCCATCAGTGTCTAAGATCAGTCAAAGCAAACAAAAAAGTTGAAGCATTGCACAGGAGAGGGAATAGGTGTTCTACATTGAGGATCCAATGAACACTTGTCTGAATAGTAGTGTTGTCTAAACCGGTCGATGAACAACATTCAATATGACATTACGATCAGGTCCAAGAAGATATGCATCAGAATCGTAGAGTTCGATCATTTGAAGATTGAAGCATTGGCAATGGTTCAATCTGAAGAGTGATATTTGAACATTGCTAGTTGAAAGCATCGATGCAAAGGATAATCTCTGATGCACTAATCGAGATGTCAAAAAGAAAAAATTAAGAAGATTACCTGCCCGAGGCATCAAAGTGACATCTCTGACGAGGTAGGTGAAACAATAGATTGCAGTGTCAGAAAGATGAAAAAGGGGATGTCATGTCACATCTGCAGTCTGCACCAAATAACTCGAGATCTGCGAAGTAATTCAAATAACTTTCTACGGCTATATCCCAACGGGAAGATTAGGTAGGAGTATAAAAAAGCCAGAGTTCAAGGATCAAGAGTTGTTTATGGAGCAGACTCGTTGAGTTGCTAGAATGCTATATTGTTGACTCTACGAGTTCCACCCGAGCTAAACAGAATAAGTCTCAGTGACAGTGAGATTACAAAGGTGGAAGTGAAGCAGCTTTGAAGAAGGACTTAAATAGACTAAAGCTTTACTCAACAAAGATGAGAATGCCACTGAAGATGGCAGCTAAGCTAAGAGTCGAGAAGGCCAAGAAGATAACATTCAAAAAAGTGGCAGAGCACAAAGAAGATCCGGAGAGCCACTCTACGAATCACCATGAACCGAAAGCTAAAATAGAACAAGTGCAGAACCATGTCTGCAAACCATTTAAGAAGGGTTCAGGGAGTGCTAAGTGCTAGACGAAGTCTACCAAAAGCTCAAACACTTAGCAAACCCAAATGGTGATGGTGCACAGCTGACATCAGATGAAGATGAGCAGAAAAGAGTGAAGATCAGCTGCACCAGAGAAGATGTGGTCCAGACTCAAAGCAGAATACAAAGAGGACCATGCTAAGCTACTAAGTACAAACGATGTTCAAGCTTAAACACATCTTAGAAGCTCAGCACCAACAATAACAACTACTACAACAAGTAGCCAGGGCCTGAGTGATCCTTGTCCGGAGGGACTAAATGAAGTTCCAAGCCTGCTGGGCTTGAGGATTTCCAAGGGAACTAGAGGAGTCCCAAGGCTGCTGGCCTTGAAGAGTTCTTAGTGAACTGAATTTCCAAGACTGCTGGCCTTGAAGGAATCTTAGTGATTCAGGGTGCTGCCCTTCATTAGTGGAAATCCTGCTAGTTGAAAGTAGAAGAGTGGATTAGGAGCTTGAGTCTCTGAACCACTTAAAATTCCTTGTGTCATTTACTTTATGTCATTTACATTATGTACTTAACTTCTATAAATGTTATGTATGTATTAACTGTTTACCACTTAACTAACTCTAAGAACAATGTTTGTATGATTATGAATATATCAATGAAGGGGATATTTTACTTATTCCGATGTGCTTGAAAAGATTCTTATGTTTGTCAAATGCTAATTCATTAGCAATACAAAATAAACATGAAAAGTATTTGAAATTAAAAACGATCTATTCAACCCCCCCTTCTAGATCTATTGTGTGCTTACTGGGAACTAACAATTGGTATCAGAGCAGGTTCTCATGCTACATTCAAAAGCTAATCCTTTGAGTCTGATCCTAGGCACAAACATTATTCTAAAGTTAGTTTAGTAGTAAGTCACTTGTAAATACAGATGAGCTCACAAATTGGAAATATTGTGTACATGTAAATGTGTATATACACCTGAAGTTGCTCAGATTGGGCCATGTTCTTAAATGCCATAACAACAAGACTAATCCTTTCCCATAGTCAATCTTGTAGTCTGAAGAGCAGATATGGGAGCTCAAGAGGCATCAATAGTAAAAAGTCAAGCATCCACCAGACTGATAGACAAAAAGGCTATATGTGCTAAGAAGTACTCACTCCGAGAAGAACTCTCAAGTCTATACTTAGCTAACCAATAGCTGGATGTGAATCTTGAGGACTCGAGGTTATCAAAGAATGTCGAGATTTTCTTAGCCCACATCTTCAAGACTATGACTGATTGATCAAAGGACAACTGGAGCAACAAGCTGTCAGAAGTGAAGGAAAAAGTATGCACATCAATGCCTAACCTTAGTATATTAAGATAAATGACTGTCAAGAAACTGACAATGTAAAGGTATGATTCATCATCAGTATAAATGTGTACATCATATTGCATCACCTTATGCACTATAACTGTATTCTATCAAGAGGCCATACTCTACCTAAAAAGGAGAAGAGATAAAGTACACTGAAGTTGGAAACTCAAATGCTAACAAACTTTCTCTCCATCCAAGTTTTATGTTGAAGATAACATCTTGAAAGAAGTTTGAAATAGGTCATAAGCATACCAAGGTTTAATTATTCTTAAGTGGAGTAATCTTTACTGATGGGTTAATATGTATGTACAAACCTATGTTCTAAGTTCTTGATAACACATAGAGTATGATCAGTTCTACAAGAGTATCTTGAATATTTGTAGAAACTGATCACCTCCATGAATCAACCAGATACAAATAAGTAATAGAGTTGATCCTCACTCTGTGAAAATTTAAACCCTGTGAGCATAACTAAGCAAATGATGAAACCATCAAAGAGAAAGAGTGTTTTATTAAAATGATTAATCTTACACACGCATCATCATGCTGCTCAAAATGTAATATCAAAATTGGATACATGCATGGATATGATTCTTGGTGATCAATATGATGATAATTCAAATATATAAGGAATTGAGATTTTGAAGGCTAACCCGGTAGGACCCATTTAACCATGGGTACCAAAAACATAAATTTATCTAAATTGCAGGTACCTAGTCTATCTGACCACACTAAGGAATGTGAAGCAAAAGACTTCAGTCAATAAGATTCAACTAGCAGAAGGTTTAAGACAATTCAGAAATGATTCTGATAAAATTCCTATTTGTCAAAGCCTGTCCTTGAAGATTTGCTAAGCTAAAATGAATGAAGATCACATGGATGCTGATCTCTATATGAAAGCATACCATTAAACCTAGGATGAAAAGGGTCTTATATACTCAATCATGTGAAGTATATCACATGAGAAGAATCCTCAAGGAAGTTCACATTAGAGGATCATCAAGCATTAATCATGAGGAACTCATTACGAAAGCAGAACTCCACAAGAACAAACTGACAAGGAAAACTACGTTCGTAGTGCTGTCAAATGATCATAAAGAGATCAGTCCTGAATATATCCACGTCTCTGATATAAGGAGAGTTAATTGATAGTGATGATTCCAGTCAGAAGGAGATATACAAGGCTGCCCTTTAATGCACATGAAGAAGAAGAAATCACACCTCACTGAGAAGATAATATCAACTATAGGGAGCAGTGATCTGCTAAAGAACAACATCACTAAAGATATTGGAGATATACTATGAAGCAATGTACCAGTCACAGAGTCCCAAAAATTTGTGGCTGATGAACCAAATGAAGATCCATAGTCAGCAGGAATGTCTCAAAACGTACTACTGATAATCATGTCAGCCACCCAACTCAAAATCATGGAGTGCCTACGATCAACCATCTGATCACAGTGTGAGAGCTGAAGGACACCACGATTACAGCCAATACAAATGTCTAGATTTGGTTAATGAACTCTCCAGCAGAAAAGCTCAAATGAGATATCAGTGCTAATCACTTATAAAGTTTTTCATCTGGAAAGCGCCTCAGGGATAAACCTGCCCCTTGGTTCACTCTAAGAGGTTGGCCCTTCCTGAGCTACCTTAACCCAGATGGAATGCTAAGTCGAGTTCATCTCAAGGACCAGGACAGACAACGATCGTGGAGTAGATTCTGAAGTGAACTCAACGATCGTAGTGCAACCTCAACGATCGAAGAGTAGGCTCGACGATCGTAGTCTTCCCAGAGGATACACTGGCTCATGGGGAGCTCGGAAGAACTAGACACATGCTCAACTACTCAGATTATATGGAGATAAGATTGGAAAGATGCCCTGTAGACTCACCTCAAAAGTTTAGTGCCCAAACTATCATGAGGTACATTAGTGGTTAAGCCATGCAACTTCAAAGATGAGGGTCAGTGTTAAATCATCCACTAAAGCATCTTTCAGAAGACGATCGTTGAGTCGATAAAGAAAATCATAGAGTCTATAGCTACCTCAACAAGCTACTCTACGTACTGAAATAGTCAATAGCAGAAAATTCAAATCTGAAGGACGGACACAATGGATAACTTATAGATGATGTCTTATCAGCAACTTACAACTGTCCCACTAAGAAACGTGGAAGGAACAGTTACAAGAGGGAAATTCAAATAATTGGCAGTTTCATATTAGCGGGCTCCTCAAAAATCTGCAAACCTGTCAAATCTATACCTAAGGCAAAACCTAGCTACCTCTAAATAACCAAAATCTCTGAACAAGTTATCAAAAGCTATCAAACCTTTCTCTACCTCTCTTGTCAAAACCCTAAAACTCTCTTCAAAGCCTAAATCTGTCTAACCTCAAGCTTCGCCCTAAGTGTATTCAGCTACCTCTTATTAGACACCTGAAATTAAAAACCCACATACTTCAAACTATTCAAATGGCAGATTGGCGAGTAATCACTGGCATTCACTTTTGGAACAAAGTGTTGGGCTTCTATGACGTAAACGCACAACGGAAATTAAAATTTTAAAGCAATTTCAAACCCCAAAACAGGATCCATGCGAAAAATCAATTAATTCGAGGTTTAGAGATTATACGAGATATGAAAAATGAGAATCAAACCGATCGCGTACTCGAATGTCCAACGCAATACAAAACCGATTTGCGCCTCTACTAGATCCACATCGAACGCAGCATTACAACCGTCGAACGATTCTACAATAAGAAGGACTTGCAGACTAGCCACCAAAAGGAATGGATTTTACAAATGTTTCTCTAGTCTCTCTCTAAGAGCGCTAGGGTTTTTCAATTCTCGATATCATTTACCCTAAGTAGTCTATATATATCATATATATAGTAGTTTAAAGGAATTAATCAAATCAAAACCTAATTTCATAAAATCCAATTTTATATATATATATATATATATATATATCTTAATTAAGTCTTACTTAATTAATATACATATATACAAATTATCCTTTTAATTTAAATTAAATGATTTAAATACTATTAATCATATTAATATATTTAAATCCTTAAAATTTAAATTAATTCCCTTTAAATAATGTTCTATGTAGTGACCTTATACGTTATTATTACGTTGGCAATAATTTTAAAATCATATTATAAAATTATAAACGGTGAGCTGCAGATCTAGTAATGCATCATCGCTACCCAAGTAATAATAAGATCGATGATTCGATGCAACCTTTTCGTGACCAATGTTTCAATGTAATTTAATCCTTTTAACCTTAATATCCTAGATTAAACTCGAGTCATGGAATGTGTCATACTCTTCATAATTTAATCTGAAGTTTTCTTGATCAATGAGTAGACTATATGAAACAAATCACTATTTGAGCATGGCCATGCATTTCATAGTCCTACTCAATCAACAGGCCTATGGATATCACCCATAATATATAGGATGGTTAAATTCCATCTAGATCACTCATATTTCACACACGATTAATGATGAACCCAATAATCACCTTTATAGTCTACCCTATTAAAGGTGACATTTGATGATATCAAAGTACATAAATTCTCGTGTAGTAATATAGCGATTTCAGGTCGGAGGACCATTACATCATTGTCACTATGAGAATTGTTAATGACACTTCGCATAATGCTCCATATAGAATTCTCATGGTGGGTCTGTCCACTACATCGTTCTCTAACATGTACCTATGCATTGACTTAATATCTCATATATTTATGACCAATGAGATTTGGTCATCAGTCAACCCACATACTAGTCTCAATGCATCATTGTTGTCACATCAACAATGATACTCGACTAGGGACATTTAAGAACACTGATACTAATGGTAATATATAATCTCATGTTCAAGACACATACTTGAAACTATATAATTTGTATCACTATTCTAAGGAATTTTATTATGTTAACAATTATATTACGCAGTAAATAAAACCATAATAAAATCATATATTTATTCAATCAAATATAATATCAAAACGTTAAGCAATTATATCAAATAATTGGCCTCTAGGGCATAAACTCTAACACAAAGACTTTTGAGAAATCTGAAAAGAAGTTCAGAGATGTTCTTGAACTCATGAAGAAGGCAGGATTCTCTTAATATCTTGAGGCAAACACACGAATATATGGAGACCTGGTCAAGGAATTTCACTCAAACGCAACCATAAATTCTGGAATCCTCTCCACCGAGGTTAAGGGTTAGATTCTGAATCTAAATTCTTCTGACATCAATCAATGCTTAGGCCTTCCTGATTGAGATCTGAAGAGCCTGGAAGAGATCGACACTGAAAAAGCTAAGAAGATTATGCAGTACAAAAGAAACCCTAGTCTGAAGGATATGAAGAAAAAGGAGTTTCTTGAAGAATTTGAGTTCCTTGCTGAAATAGTGGGTAAATGTATCTTATGCAAAGACACTGCACATGATACTGTGATTGACCAATAGCTGAAGATCATATCTGCTATAGTCCTGAAGGAACACACCAACTTTGGAGCTATTTTGCTTGATCAAATGTCTAAGTGGTTGGATAAGGAAGAAAAGAAAAGGTTAACTGAAAACCCACTCACAAAGGTTTTTCATGGAATGTTTTTAAGTATCATCTTGAAAAAAAGTTAAAGAATAAAATTAAGGATGATGAAGTAATGTCTAAGGTTTTTAATGTTCATAAAGTAATGTCTCCATAGCTATTTATAAATTGGAAGAAAAATCCCAAGGAGAACAAGAGGCTAATAACAACTAGGAGCAGCAACAAGGTCTCTGTCAAGAGGAGGAAAGCACAAGAAGTGGAAAGTTCTTAATCTGATGACTTTGCATCAGTTGCTGCCACACCAACAGAGAAGAAGTCTAAGAATGTGAAGAATACAGAGGCTCCATCAAGCCATTTCTCCACTGACAAGAAGAAACAAGGAGCAGGAGAAGAACCAGCATCAACTGTTGATACCCCAAAAAGAAGGAGGAGTAACATACTACTCCAAGAGCCACCTAAGAAGAAAGCAAAGGTGATGAAGAAATAAATTTTAGTTCCCCAAGAAAGTCCATCCAACAAAGAAGAGGACGTAGAGTCAGAAGATGGGAAGGAAACTAAAAGTTCTAAGATTGAACCCTCGAAGAGCAAGTCCAGCAATGAAGAAAAGGCTGAGTCTATGAAAGAAATAGCCAACTCCGATGGTTAAGAAGAATATGCAAGCCCTATTGCTAACTCTCAGAGCATCCACTCTGATGATGAAGAAAGATTACAAGTTAACACAACAACATCTCCTACTGCAAATGCTCCAACAAGCTCCAAGGATGCTGAGTCTGAAAAAGAAGGACATGCCCCTACTGATGATAAATATCAAGGAAGCTTATCTGATGATTCAGAGGCTTCACATTATGAAGAAGAAGAAGAAATGTCTGTCTCTTATATAGGTGAACCTCCAAGGAGAAGAAAGAGCAACAGACTGCTGGCTAAATCTATCGCAAGGAAATAAGGTGAACACTCTACTGCAATAATTGAAGTCAGTAATGATGAGCCTGACTCTGAGAGAGAAGATACTGAAGAAGGCACTAATGATGAAAACTAGCATGAAGAATTCTCTTATAAATAAGATGAAAGAAGTCAGCATGATACAAACTCAGAAGGTGAAGAAATGGAGAAAGATTCGAGTTCTGCAAGTTAGGAATCAGAGGAACCAGCAGACTATCTTGTTCTCTCTCTAGCAAAAATTAGCAGAAGAATAGTGGTGGAAGTGTTTGATGAACCACCAACTAAACCAGTAGCAAGATGGATAAGTCATGGGAATGAAAAACTCCGAGTTGTAAGAATGACTACAGATGAGGTGCTTAATAATTGGAAAAATATGGAGTTAGATTGCACAACAATACTGTACAATTCTGAAGATCTTCTAATGAGATGGTTCTTTCCATGGATGCCTTGGTTAAAAGCGCATACTAATAAAGATGAGAGCTACTTCAGCTAGTGTTACTCAACATTTTCGAACTTGGAGCTGGTATCTCAAAACTTTCCAAGAGTAAAAGAGTTTACAACCAAGATGATCAATGAACAGCCTCACTATAAAGTCTACCGACATGCTAAAAACCACTACATTCCCTACGATTGTAGAGTGGGATCTGTGGCAGAAGGATTATGCTCAAATAGATGATCGTAGAGTCTCTTCACTCTACCATTGAAGATGTTCAAGTTTAGATTGAGAAGCTTCCCTCTGATCAAACACAATTATCTGATATTCCTTCATCCTCCAACAGTGATTGGCACTCAACGATTTATCAGATTCTCAATGCTTTTGAAAATCTGTCTAAAAATGAAAATCGTGGAGTCCAGTCTGATGTTCAACAGAAGCCTACCCAGCCACATGACCAAACTCCTACGGAGCAGGAGTTATTGAGGAATACTAATGAGTTAGTCAAGCAGATGCCCATCATCACTAAAGGGTCAAAGATGTTGACAAAAGTAGGAGACAATGTAGCTCATGACAAACTACAAGCCACTATATCTGATATATCTCTCAAAATCAAAGAGAGATCAAATCTATCTGAAGGCTATGTATGATCAGAAAGCCGAAGCTCTACAAGCACAGAAGGCCAATGAAGAGAAAATTCTATCTGTAAGACCCCAACTTTTTTAAATAAAGAAGTTGACAAAAGTAGGAGACAATGTAGCTCACGACAAACTACAAGACACTATATCTGATATATCTCTCAAAATCAAAGAGAGAGAGAGAGATCAAATCTATATGAAGGCTATATATGATCAGAAAGCCGAAGTTCTACAAGCACAGAAGGCCAATGAAGAAAAAATTCTATCTATAAGACCCCAACTTTTTTAAATAAACAATAATTTTTCTCGACATATATTTTTGAATATTATAGTGTGGATATGATATAATGTTATAGTTGTGGGTAAAATTTGAAAATTTTGCAAAGTAAGCAGGTTGATATAAAATTTTCATTGTGTCAGGGAATATTCGATTAGTTGGGGAATATTCATTTTAACAGGGAATATTCGTACGATGACACAATCATTGGTGGACCCCACAACGGAAGTATTGTTGTAGTTTGAAAATGACAGAAATATCTTTTTATAAAAATAACGAGGAAAGTCTTACCGTTAAACTGTTGAACTACCCGGTGGTAAAAGTACAGTAATACGCGTGGTTGCATAGTAGCACACGGTATTGATTATTGATGCTTACGTGAGAAGTCACTCAATTATACTTAATTATTGTTACAATAATTGCTGCATAATATCTCTCATATTATTGATTCAATTATTGTCACAATATTAATATTTTATATTATTAAATTAATAATTGAGGCGACAAAGTTATTCATATTATTATTTACAATATTCACGATGTCTAGAAAGTTCTGTCGAGCAGAGGTTTGGTCACCTAATTGCATGCCAATAGGGAGAAATCCTTATCGAAAAGTCCCCTCTTTCTTGGGAATGATATGTTCGTTAAATATTTTGAGTTATAATATTAATGATGAATAATTGTTAATAGATTAAAAATGTGTTTATTAAAGATAAATAATTTATGGTAAATATTTATTCAATTTTTGATATAAATATAGAGATTGTTATGAGGCGTTTGTTGTAAGTTTGACTTATTATTCCATAGAAAGATTTACTAATTTTATGGACCTTCAATGGTGGTTTTAATAGATAACCAATCTGGACCATTGATGGTGGTTTTAATAGTTAATCAATCTGGACCATTGATGGTGGTTGTAATAGTAAATCAATCTGGACCATTGATGGTGATTTTAATAATAAAACAATCTGGACCATTGATGGTGGTTTTAATAGTAAATCAATCTGGACCGTCGGTGGTGGTTTTAAAAGTAAATCAATCTGTACCGTCGGTGGTGGTTTTAAAAGTAAATCAATCTGAACCGTCAGTGGTGGTTTTAAAAATAAATCAATCTGGACCGTTGGTTTTGGTTTTAATAGTAATCAATATGAACCGTCCGTTCTAATAGTAAATCAATCTGGACCGTTCATGAATAAGTTATTATTTAGTCCATTCTCCTATAAATAGAAACTTAATTCTTCTTTCATTCTCACCAATTCACTGAGATTCAAAAGAGAAGCTATAGAGAGCAAGAAGAAGAGTATTATGCTACTTCACTATTGCAGTTTCCAGCCTTCTACTAAGGTAAGGGATATTATTTCATTCGTATTCATAAGGAATACTATTTTTCGTATTCATCCTTTAATATGTTAGAATAACCTATCTACGCGGATTACGTACCGTATGACAGGTGAAAATCTATTTGCAGTTTCCTATGTTATTTCTTTTCATATTCTTAAATCTAAACTTACTATGGTAAGTATTGCTTCTATATTCCTTGAAATTAGTGAAATATCCTTGAGTTTTGCGCTTCATCCAATATCGTTTCATTGAAATATTGATTTGAACTTTCTTATTAAATATCAATATTTTCACCCGGGGTACTATTCACGGGTTACTATTCACCCGATTACTATTCACTCAAATATTGTTCACTCAGGTATTCGGGGCACTTTTTTTGTCGGGGTACTATTCACGAGTTACTATTCATGGGTTACTATTCACCCAGTTACTATTCACTTAAATATTGTTCACTTGGGTATTCGGGGAACTTTTTATGTTGGGGTATTATTCACGGGGTACTATTCTCGAAGTACTATTCACAGGGTACTATTCACCAAAAAATTTATTTCTTTTCTGTCCAAATTATTTTTGATACATGGATATTATTCTTGAATTTTACTCCACAAAGAAGTATAATGTTGACAATGTGGACATTATTGAATTCTGGATAAATTAAGTTATAAATCTTTAAAAATTTATCCTTTGCTTTCTTTTAATTGAATTCTTACATCATTGTCATCATCCTCATGCTTATATTGTGATGAAATTCATCTTTGGCTTACGTGCATAGATGGACTGTTGATTGGTATGATTATGACCAGGGATAATTCGGTATGATCATGACCATTGACGATTACATGAATATTCTTGGCCCGTAGTGCAAGAATAATTTGTGGACGTGATACTAATGAATATCCTTGGCCCGTAGTGCAAGGATGATTCGATGATGTGATTTATTTATTAAGTTGAGTCCCAGCGATAAAGTTGATGATAAACTTTTTAAATCATAGAAGATAGTAGATATCATGCTCTACTTGACTCTTCTAATGGATTGCTTGTTCCGCTGCAGTTAAACCTGTTGTCTATTATATTCTATCATTTTAACATTGTTGAAGGCTAATGATAAGTTATTCTGCATTATCTTAATCATAATATTTCTTACTGGGCTAGTTGAGCTCACCCTTTTACTTCCATTGTTCTCTTCTGGAAATGAGAACGTAGCTGGAACTAGTTAGGGAACGGAGTGATGGTTCGGGATGGTGTTATAGTAGTCCTCACTATTCTATAAAATTGTGTGACAATAAATGTAATGAGGACTCCATTTGAGTTTGGATATTGTCTAGAAGACAATATTCGTGTAAAAACTCTCAGCTCGTGTTGTATAATTAAGTTTGTATTTGTATTCAGTACCATATATTTGGCGACCCAAGATGGGTGATGTATACCTATTTTGGGGGTGTCACAGTTGGTATCAAAGCTTAGGGATATGATCTCTGGCTGAGATATGAGACAAGAACTAGGAGGGGAGAGATGGGGAATTCCTTCGCTAGTATGACCTACCTAAGTTTATTTGGTATTTAATTGGTCAGAGTATAGGGATAATATGTGGTATGTCAATTAACCCTTGTTTTGTGGCAGTGTTTGAAAATGGCATCTGAAATGTCGAGATAAGCAATGAAGCACATGAGACTGTTGAGTCACCAACGATCAATACCCAGGATAATGTGCAACAGGAAGACAATAATCATTAGGTAAACAACAACACCGATCAAATGATGACCGATGGGATGTTCAGAGGCTTCATGAAATTCATGCAACATCAGGCGAGAGCGACTCCTGTTCAAAATGCAGGTGGAAACACTGGCAACTCTCGGATTGTCACTGCTAAGCAGTTTAAGGAGCTAGGACCTCCGGAGTTTATGGGAGAGCCAAAACCACTTAAGGCGAAGACGTGGATAAAGTAGATCACCAAGATATTTGATGTCTTGGGATGCTCCGAGGAGCAAAAGGTTCCCTTTGCCACTTCATGTTGAGAGGAGAGGCAGATTATTGGTGGGAATCAGTAAAACGTACTCAGCCTGTCGTACTCAAAATATCTTGGGAAAAGTTTTAAGAACTGTTCAACGACAAGTACTTTCCCGAAAGTATTCGTCACATAAAGGAGGTGGAGTTTATCAAGTTGGAGCAAAACAATATGATCGTGTCGCAGTACGAGGCTAAGTTTGCCGAGTTATCCTGGTTTGCATCCCATTTGGTTGATAATGAGGAGAGAATGACGCGAATGTTTCTACGAGGTTTGAGACCCGAAATACGTCAATACCTCATTTCTCACAAACTGTGTTTGTATTTAGATGTTATAAATAGGGCTCAGTTATTGGAGCGTGATAATGAGTCAACCTAACTAAGAGAGAGAAGTCGGTAAGTCGATACTACAAGTGGTAACAGTCATCAAAGCGGTGATAACAAACGTGGAGGAAATCAATATGCCAGAAATGGTAACCACTTCGGTGGTAATCATGGCCAAGATAATAGAAGTGGAAATTTCAAGAAGAGGAGATTCAATAATGATGGAAAGACGTCAGTACCAGCACCTGTTGTTAAGGAAGGAGAACGACCGCCGATCGTATGTTAAAAATGCTGAGGGGAGGGACACATCAGTCCAAACTATACGCAGCAGTCCAAAGCAAGTTACAATTGTGGAAGAGAAGGTCACCTAGCCTAATTTTGTCGTGCACCAAGTCCAGCTGGGATGGAGGCATCAAAGGCCGTCCCAGACAAGACAAAACTGGTAGTTCAAGGGAGAGCGTTTGTCATAATCTCCCAAAAAGTGAGGAATCTGAACGAGGTGATTATGGGTAAGCTAATCATAAACTCTAGCGAAGTCTATACCTTATTTGATACCGGTTCTACCCATTCTATTATTTCTCCTACTTACGCTCAACGTTTAAATTGGACTCTAGAGAAATTAGACTTTGACTTATCTATTGAAACTCCATTGGGAGAAACCTTCATTACATCCACTGTTTATAAGTCTTGTTTGATTCAAATCGGTAACCGTACACATTACCTGTCGATCTTATCTCTTTAAAAATACTTGCATTCGATGTGATTTTAGGAATTGATTGGTTAACTACTCATCATGCTAAAATTAATTGTTTTCGTAAAGTTGTTAGCTTTCATATTCCTAACCAACCTATTATGCAAATTCAAGTAACCAAATCATTAAAGTCAATCACTGTCATCTCAAGACATAAAGCTATTCGTTTATTGAAAAATGGATGTCAAGCTTTCTTAGCTCATGTCACGGATTTAAACAAAAATACGTCAGTCTTGAATGATATTTCTATTGTTAATAAATTTCCAGACGTATTCCCTGAAGAACTTCCTGACCTACCCCCAGAGCATGAAATTGAATTTTGTATCGACCTTGAATCGAGTACAAAACCCATTTCCAAAGCCCCATATCAAATGACTCCTATTGAACTTCAGGAGTTAAAAACCCAACTACAGGAATTGTTAGACATCGGTTTCATTCGTCCTAACGTCTCCTTGGGGTACTCTTATTCTATTCGTGAAGAAGAAAGATGGAGGTATACGACTTTGTATTGATTATCGAAAGTTGAATCATGTCACCATCAAAAATAGGTACACGTTACCTCGTATTGATGACTTGTTTGACCAGTTGCAAGGCCCCAAATTCTTTTCAAAGATCGATCTTCGTTCTGGATATCATCAGTTAAAGATTAAAACCGATGACATCCCAAAGACTGCTTTCAGAACTCGGTATGAGCATTACGAATTCCTAGTCATGTCATTTGGATTGACTAATGCTACTGCTGCCTTTATGGATATGATGAACCGGGTATTCAAGGAATATTTGGATCATTTTGTAGTCGTCTTTATTGATGACATCATCATATTTCCAAAAGCCGTGAAGATCATGAGAAACACTTGAGGCTGATACTCCAAAAGCTTCGTGAGAACAAGTTATATGCCAAGTTAAAGAAATGCGAGTTCTGGCTTAAGGAAGTAGCATTCCTTGGGCACGTGATATCAAATCATGGAATATCTATTGACCCAAAGAAAGATTGAAGCAATTCAAAGTTTGGGAGCAACCTAAGTCGATGGAAGTCAATGTAAGCTTTCTAAGCAGCTAGTTATTATCGAGAGATTCGTAAAAGGGTTTTCTTGAATCGCTACTCCATTAACTCAAATGACTCGAAAGATACAAAAAATTTGCTTAGAAGCGAGGAATGTGAGAAGAGTTTTCAAGAACTCGAAGAGAAGACTCATTTCAAAGACTGCTTTGATAATACCATCCGGTTCGGAGGGATTTGTCATCTACAGTGATGCTTCAGGCAAAGGTTTAGGATGTGTTCTCATGCAACATGGGAAAGTCATAGCCTATGCCTCACGATAACTCAAAGAATATGAGAGGAATTATCCTACACATGATCTAGAGTTGGCAGCTGTCATTTTTGCGCTTAAGATTTGGAGGCATTACCTGTATGGAGAGAAGGTGGAGATCTATACGGATCATAAAAGCCTTAATTATTTCTTCACTCAAGAGGAACTCAACATGTGGCAATGACGATGGCTTTAGCTGTTGAAAGATTATAATCATACCATTCAATACCATCCTGGAAAAGCGAACATAGTATGGTAGTGCATTTATCGAGTAGAAGATCATATGCGTAATGAAAGTGCAATATTGTTAATGCAAAGGCCCATTTTGTATGACTTACAAAGGATGAAGATATAGTTAAAGACTCCAAGGACCCATGTGATGATGGCAAATATACGAGTAGAACCGACTTTAATCGATAAAGTTAAAGCTACTCAAGCTACAGACCTGGAGCTAATGAGTATTAAGAAGAAAGTGCAAGAAGGTGCTATTCCGGAAGAAAAAATCGATGAAGAAGGAATACTTCGAGTCAACTCTAGACTTTGTGTTCCTAACGATTTTGACTTGAAGTATAAAATCATGATGAAGGCACACAACACACCTATTGACTTATGTCATACTCCTTCCTAAATGTTTTGATGATGACCATATTATTCCTCTAATTATGTTCTATGAAATTTCAGGGAAAGATATGGCATTACAGGAACATCAAGGAGAAAAATACAAAGACAAGAAATCTTTGAAGCATGAAAGGCAAATTGAGTCCTAGGAAAAATATGTAAGATCATAGCATTTACTACTTTCCAATACAAGGCTTTAGGACATAGTCCTAGGAAAAATATGTAAGATCTTAGCATTTACTACTTTCCGATACAAGGCTTTAGGACATGTGCATTTTACATATATATATATATATATATATATATATATATATATAATCTGGAATTTAATAAATAGACTAAAATCTGTTAAAAGAATTGTTAGGCATATTTGCTGAGATCATGGGTTAATAGTTTTAAAAATAATTGATTTACCTCGAGGGTCATAAATCAAGGAATCTATCTCTGATTAATCAAATAAGGTAACACTTAGTTGATAGTTGGTTAAATCAAATACCATGAATCATGTGTCATATAAATACTTAATTTAAGGAACGTAATAAAACTGTCTCCAAACCACTTACTTAATAAATTGATATGGCAATGATTTAAACGTGTTGGTTTTAAAGATTATATAATAAGGTAATATGATCACATGATATTTGTTCGGTAATTGACATATAGAAATTCCATATATGACAAGATGGGATAAAATATAGGAATCATGAAAGACATGTTATCACGTGATCAGGCATGATCCCTTCGCCAATTACTCATATCTCATATTGAGCATGACATGTATTACTGGAAAAAATATTAATCACAGGCATAATATCTGGAAGTCACATGATTTGTGCATTCGGTGCTAAAACAATCATATTACACCTTGAGTCTATGCAACGGCAACTTATCATCGTTGGCTATAAAAGAACTAAAATTGATGAAAAGAAAGAAACAAGAATTACATACTGAAATTAATCACATATATATTACGTAACTGTGATTCTTCCGACTACTGTTGCCTGCTATTGAAGAAGCTACTGCTAAGGTGATATTATAGAAAATACTCAGTAATAATCTTCTTGCATATCATTACATACTAGAGCCTTGCATTGGTGAGTGATATATTGCTTGATCATTAGACCTCTATTGTGTATCTTATATTTTTTCATACAAATCAATCTCATCAAACTTGAGATCCGATTTTGATTAGTGTATTATTGCAATCAAGTTTGAAAGCATAGGTGCTTAAGGGTGCATAGGTGCACAAGGGGCAAAGGTGTTCAAGTTGTTGGAACTTGTATTGTAATTGGAAAAGTTTTAATAAAAGAGAGTCTCCAATACTAGTTGGTATTGGACGTGGATTAGGCTACTATTATAGAGGGTACTAGTTGAACCACGTAAAAAATTCGGTGTTTATGTGATTGCATTTTTTGTGGTATATTATTCTGTTAACTATCTAGCTGCCTACATCTATATCCACAAATATTATCAAACTAATTTAGTAAATTGTTTTTCTCATAATCACTGTTTGAAATAGGATAAATCTCGAATCTACACATCTCAGAAAATATAACAAAGATTCATCATCTTATCTTAAAAAGTTTATACAGATATAGAATTCAGTTTTTTGCATTGTATATTCAAAGAAATTTTTAGTTTATCAAAAATTGGACAAAGTTTGCACCTACACTTATTCAACCCCCATTCTAAGTGTGCCTACTTAAATTTCATGCAATCCATCCTCGGAGTACCAAAATGTATCGTGATCTTCGACATACATTTTGATGGAGCAATATGAAGAGAGAGATAGCGGGGTTTATCTCAAGGTGTCTAACTTGTCAATGAGTCAAGGCGGAGCATCATGTGCCAAAAGGTCCATTGCAACCACTTGAAATTCTAGAATGGAAGTGGGAGCACATTACCATGGATTTCGTTACTGGTCTTCCCAAGGTTTCTCAAGGCATAGATGCAATTTGGGTCATTATTGATAGATTGACCAAGTCTGCTCATTCCTTACCGATACGAGAAACTTATACACTTGAACGTCTTGCTCGTATGTACATAAATGAGATTGTAAGATTGCACGGTATACCAGTATCCATAGTTTCTGATCGAGACCCAAGATTCACTTCACTATTTTGGGTTAGTTTACAAAAAGCTATGGGCACAGATTTTTGATTCAGTTCGGTATATCATCCTCAAACGGATGGGCAGTCGGAGAGGACTATTCAAACTCTTGAGGATTTATAACCATTGGTGGAGTTTTCCTATAACAACAGTTATCAAACAAGTATTAACATGGCTCCATTTGAGGCGTTGTATGGAAGAAAGTGTCGTTCTCCAGTATGCTGGGATGAGGTGGGTGAAGAAACGTTGTTGGGACCGGAGTTGGTACGTATGACTACGAAAAAGATTCAAATGATCCGACAACGTATAAAAACCTCACAAGATCGATAAAAGAGTTATGCTGATCTTCATCGAAAGGCTGTGGAATTCAATATTGGAGATCATGTTTTGTTACATATTGCTCCATGGAAAAGAGTTTCGAGATTTGGAAATAGAGGAAAGCTCAATCCTCGATTCATTGGCCCATTCGTAATCCTCGATCGAGTAGGAACAGTGGCCTATAGACTCGCCTTACCGCCAAGTATGTCTCATGTTCATAACATTTTTCACATATCTATGTTACACAAATATGTGAAAGACCCGAACCACATTATTGAATTAGAACCGGATGAGATAGCAGAAGATTTAACGTATGAAGAGGTACCTGTTAAAATATTGGATAAGAAGGATCATATTCTACGCTCCAAGGTTATACCTCAAGTCAAAGTTTTGTGGAGAAACGACGATGTGGAGGAAATGACCTGGGAGTTAGAATCTAAAATGAAATTAAGGTATCCTCACCTCTTCGACATATCAGGTACGTACCCTAATTTCGAGGACGAAATTTCATAAGAAGGGAAGGTTGTAAGACCCCAACTTTTTTGAATAAAGAATAATTTTTCTCGAAATATATTTTTGAATATTATGGTGTGGATATGATATAATGTTATAGTTGTGGGTAATATTTAAAATTTTTACAAAGTAAGCAAGTTGATATAAAATATTCGTTGTGTCAGGGAATATTCGATTGGTCGGGGAATATTTGTTTTAATAGGGAATATTCGTATGACGGCACAATCATTGGTGGACCCCACAATAAAAGTATTGTCATAGTTAGAAAACGACAGAAATATCTTTTTATAAAAATAACAGCGAAAGTTTTACCGTTAAACTGTTGAATTACCTGGTGGTAAAAGTACAGTAATATGCGTGGTTTCATAGTAGCACACGATATTGATTATTGATGCTTACATGAGAAGTCACTCAGTTATACTCAATTATTGTTACAGTAGTTGCTGCATAATATCTCTCATATTATTGATTCAATTATTGTCACAATATTATTATTTTATATTATTAAATCAATAATTGAGACGACAAAGTTATTCATATTATTATTTGCAATATTGACGATGTCTAGAAAGTTCTGTCGAGGAGAGGTTTGGTCACCTAATTGCGCGCCAATAGGGAGAAATCCTTATCGGAAAGCCCCCTCTTTCCTGGGAATGATCTGTTGGTTAAATATTGTGAGTTATTATATTAATGATGAATAATTGTTAATATATTAAAAATATGTTTATTAAAGATAAATAATTTATGGTAAATATTTATTCAATTTTTGATATAAATATAGGGATTGTTATGAGGCGTTTGTTGTAAGTTTGACTTAGTATTCCATGGGAAGATTTACTAATTTTATGGACCGTCGATGGTGGTTTTAATAGATAACCAATCTGGACCATTGATGGTGGTTGTAATAGTAAATCAATCTGGACAATTGATGGTGGTTTTAATAGTAAATCAATCTAGACCATTGATGGTGGTTTTAATAGTAAATCAATCTGGACCGTCGGTGGTGGTTTTAATAGTAAATCAATGTGGACCGTCGGTGGTTGTTTTAAAAGTAAATCAATATGGACCGTCGGTGGTGGTTTTAAAATTAAATTAATCTGGACCGTTCATGAATCAGTTAATATTTAGTCCATTCTCCTATAAATAGAAGCTTAATTCTTCTTTCATTCTCACCAATTCACTGAGATTCACAAGAGAAACTATAGAGAGCAAGAAGAAGAGTATTCTGCTACTTCACTATTGCAGTATCCAGCCTTCTACTAAGGTAAGGGGTATTATTTCTTTCATATTCATAAGGAATACTATTTTTCGTATTCATCCTTTAATATGTCGGAATAACCTGTCTACGCGGATTACGTACCGTATGACATGTGAAAATCCATTTACAGTTTCGTATGTTATTTCTTTTTCATATTCTTAAATCTAAACTGACTATGGTAAGTATTGCTTCTATAATCCTTGAAATTAGTGGAATATCCTTGAGTTTTGCGCTTCATCCAGTATCGTTTCATTGAAATATTGATCTGAACTTTCTTATTAAATATCAATATTTTCACCCGGGGTACTATTCACCTAGTTACTATTCACTCAAATATTGTTCGCTCGGATATTCGGTGCACTTTTCATGCCGGGGTACTATTCACGAGTTACTATTCATGGGTTACTATTCACCCAATTACTATTCACTTAAATATTGTTCACTCGTGTATTCGAGGCACTTTTCATGTCGGAGTACTATTCACGGGGTATTATTCCCGAAGTACTATTCATAGGATACTATTCATGGGGTACTATTCACCGAAAAATTTATTTCTTTTCTGTCCAAATTATTTTTGATACATAGAAATTATTCTTGAATTTTACTCCACAAAGCAGTATCATGTTGATAATTTGGACATTATTGAATTCTGGATAAAGTAAGTTATAAATCTTTAAAAATTTATCATTTGCTTTCTTTTAATTGAATTGTTATATCATTGTCAGCATCTTCATGCTTATATTGTGATGAAATTCATCTTTGGTTTACGTGCATAGATGGACTATTGATTGGTATGACTATGACCAGGGATAATTCGGTATGATCATGACCATTGATGATTACACAAATATTCTTGGCCCGTAGTGCAAGAATAATTTGTGGACGTGATACTAATGAATATCATTGGCGTGAGTATTGCGGTGAATGATTCGATGATGTGATTTATTTATTAAGTCGAGTCCCAAATGATAAAGTTAATGATAAACTTTTTAAATCATAGAAGATAGTAGATATCATGCTCTACTTGACTCTTCTAATGGATTGCTTGTTCCGCTGCAGTTAAACTTGTTGTCTATTATATTCTATCAATTTAACATTGTTGAAGGCTAATTAGAACTTATTATGTATTATCTTAATCATAATATTTCTTACTGGGCTAGTTGAGCTCACCCTTTTACTTCTATTGTTCTCTTTAGGAAATGAGAACGTAGCCGGAACTAGTCGGGGAATGGAGTGATGGTCCGAGATGGTGTTATAGTAGTCCTCACTATTCTATAAAATAGTGTGACAATAAATGTAATGAGGACTTCATTTAAGTTTGGATATTATCTAGAAGACAATATTCGTGTAAAAACTCTCAGCTCATGTTGTATAATTTAGTTTGTATTTGTATTCAGTACCATGTATTTGGTGACCCAAGATGGGTGATGTATACCTATTTTGGGGGCGTCACACTATCCCTCTCTGACAAGATTGACAATCTGCATCAGTCTCTTTCCCTACAGCTTGAGCTGAGCCAACAAGAACTTAAAATGGAGGTTGGTAACTCATCTTACTTGATGGAACAACTTATGTCCAACATGGAGCATCTTTCACAAGTGATTAATGACAAAAAGGGGGAGAAAATGAGGCATAGAAAGAGGCATTCAAGGAAGAGCAAAGAGAGCAGAAGCAAAGAAGATAAGAAGGCTAAGAAGAAGGCAAGGAAGAAGTTAGCAGCAGCAGAAGCAGAATCATCATCTGAGGGGGAGCCAAAGGATGATGATCCTATTAATGCAGAGTTTGAGGGGGAGCCAGAAAAAGAAGAAGAGCATGAGTCCCAGGGGGAACAGGAGCAAAGAGATCAAACAAATAAATAGCTAACCAACAAACATCATGGAAGACACATGGAGCCAAAGAGGTACATCTATAACTAGCTAGGTATGTTCTGGATCCAGGATGTAAAGTGTCATAGTTTATCAACTACATATTATTATCAATGACATTCATGATTATCTGTTTTAGAAATACAGCTGCTCACTGTATATAAGATTCATTCATATCATGCATATGCACTTATTGTTTTTGTCATAATCAAATAGGGGGAGATTGTTAGGAATAAGCATGTGAATGATATTCCTATTTATGTATGATTTGATTATGATCTAAATGAATGAATATGAAAGTATGCTTGCATTAAGAAAAGCTATAAAGTCCTTTGATAGATAATAGGAACATATGTAAGGACTTATAATGAATTGATCAAATATGTTAGGTTGATCCTACCTAAGCAAAATAGCTTTGTAAAGTCCTTAAAAAGAAATGATGTACAAGGACAATAAATATAGAAAGATCAAGCTGGTTAGGTTGATCTTATAATGTAATAGATAGGCTTGTTTGATCGTCGAGCACTGCACCAGAAATCGTAGTCTGCCAGGAGAGTCAAGGAAAACTCGAGAGCTATCAAGGCAGAATTGTAGTCTGCAAGATAGTAGATCTCGGAGTTCGTAGACTGCCAAGAGATACGAGGAAGGATCGTAGTGTGTTGAGAAGAACATCCTCGGAGCCATAGTCTGCTGAGGATGTCAAGTTCAGAATCATAGAGACAGCCTGTCTACGAGCTGACTGAGCATCTGCCAAAGCCAATTCAAGAATCGTAGACTACACTCAGAGTCGTAGAGTCTACTAATAAATTCAGAGGTAGAGATCGTAGTTGAGCAAGATCAGATGAAGACAATGAGCATAAAGACAGAAATCGTAGAGTGTCAAGATCTAATCTCAGAGTCATAGTGTCTGCACTATCCAAGGCAGAATCGTAGAGTGTAGAACTAAGGCTTCAACAGATGTGCTCACAACGCCAAGGCAGAATCGTAGAGCAAACACGATTCTCAACAAATGAGCACTCCCAGAATATCCAAAGTAATAAAGCCTCTGGTCTGAGCTACAAAGATACATTCCACCTAAGGGAAACCTGAGAGCACTCAACAAATGGCATACAAGCTAACAGAAGATCTAAGCACCAACTCGATCAACATACAAATTGAGTTGTGAAGCCATTCAAGATGAAGTCTTCCACAAGTTGATCAGAAGAAGACTTCAGTCAAAGAAACTAACTAAGGAAAGTCAGCAAGTGCAGTAGCTGTCAAATGAATAGAAGAGAACGATATTGGGGTCAAATAGGATCATAGTGTTTGCCAAGCAAAGAAGGAACTGATGAAGTGTTCACAGAGATATTGGTGATTAAGCATGGGTCAGTCCATTGATGATAAGTGAACGAGAGATCACAAGGAGAAAGCGAGCTGGGAATGCCACAAATCTGAAGTGTCTTGCTATTCAAAAAAGGCCAGAACAAGGAACAAGCCATCCGTGTCTAAGATCAGTCAAAGCAAACAAAAGAGTTGAAGCACTGCACAAGAGAAGAAAGAGGTGTTCTACATTGAGGATCCAATGAACACTTGTCTGAATAGTAGTGTTATCTCAACCGGTTGATGAGCAACATTCAATATGACATTACGATCAGGTCCAAGAAGATATGCATCAGAATCGTAGAGTTCGGTCATCTAAAGATTGAAGCATTGACAACGATTCAATCTGAAGCGTGATATTTGAACATTGCTAGTTGAGAGCATCGATGCAAAAGGACAATCTCTGATGCTCTAATCGAGAAGTTAGAAAGAAGAAATAAAGAAGATTACCTACCCGAGGCATCGAAGTGATATCTCTGACGGGGTAGGTGAAACAGTAAACTGCAGTGTCAGAAAGATGAAAAAGGGGATGTCATGTCACATCTGCAATCTGCACCAAATAACTCGAGATCTATGAAGTAATTCAAATATCTTTCAACGGATATATCCCAATGGGAAGATTGGGTAGGAGTATAAAAAAGCCAGAGCTTCAAGGATCAAGAGTTGCTGGTGGAGAAGAATCATTAAGTTGCTAGAATGTTATATTGTTGACTCTACGAGTTCCACCAGAGCCAAACAAAACAAGTATCAGTGACAGTAAGATTATAAAGGTGGAAGTGAAACAGCTTTGAAGAAGGACTTAAACAGACTAAAGCTTCACTCAACAAAGATGAGAATGCCACTGAAGATGGAAGCTAAGCTGAGAGCCGAGAAGGCTAAGAAGATAGAATTCAGAAAAGTGGCAGAGCACAAAGAAGATCAGGAGAGCCACTCTATGAATCACCATGAACCGAAAGTTGAAACAGAACAAGTGCAGAACCATGTCTGCAAACCATTTAAGAAGGGTTCAGGGAGTGCTAAGTGTCAGACGAAGTCTACTAAAAGCTCAAACACTTAGCAAACCCAAATGGTGATTGTGCACAGCTGACATCAGATAAAGATGAGCAGAAAAGAGTGAAGATCAGCTGCACCAGAGAAGATGTGGTCCAGACTCAAAGCAGAATGCAAAGAGGACCACGCCAAGATGCTAAGTACAAAAGATGTTCAAGCTTAAAGACATCTTAATAGCTCAGCACCAACAAAAACAACAACTACAACAAGTAGCCAGGGCCTGAGTGGTCCTTGTCCGGAGGGACTAAATGAAGTTCCAAGCCTGCTGGGCTTGAGGAGTTCCAAGAGAACTAGAGGAGTTCCAAGGTTGTTGGCCTTGAAGAGTTCTTAGTGAACTGAATTTCCAAGGCTGCTGGCCTTAAAGGAATCTTAGTGATTCAGGGTGCTTCTCTTCCTTAGTTGAAATCCTGCTAGTTGAAAGCAGAAGAGTGGATTAGGAGCTTAAGTCTCTGAACCACTTAAAATCCCTTGTGTAATTTACTTTATGTTATTTACATTATGTACTTAACTGCTATAAATGTTATGTATGTATTAACTTCTTACCACTTAACTAACTCTAAGAACAATGTATGTATGATTATGAATATATCAATGAATGGGATATTTTACTTATTCTGATGTGCTTGAAAAGATTCTTATATTTGTTAAATGCTAATTCATTAGCAATACAAAAAAACATGAAAAGTATTTGAAATTAAAAAGGATCTATTCAATCCCCCCCACCCTTCTAGATCTAATGTGTGCCTACTGGGAACTAACAGAGTCAAAAGGAGCAATGGATCTCATAAATTATCCACCTCATACATGGTGCAGAGCCTACTTTAGTAGCAGAAGTAAGTCATGGGTAGTAGATAACAAAATGGTGAAAAATTTCAATTCTTGGATTCTTGAAGCTAGGCACAAGCCCATTAGGACTGTGATGAATACCTTAGGGTAAAATCAATGGAGGCGTTGGGAACTCTTGGTGGAGAATGTGAAAAGTGGATAAATTCTTTTAGTCCTTATAGTAATGATATATTTTAGTCAAATAGAAGCATGGCAGTTGGATGTATTGTGGTCTATAATGGAGACACGGGTTATGAAATTAGGGAGGGTGAGGACACCCACGTTGTGTTCTTGGACAAAAACTCTTGCACATGTAGGGCATGGGATCTCACTGGAATCCCTTCCAACATGCTATATGTGCTCTAGTTCGTAGCAAGTAGGACCCAATGAACCATATTTCAAAGTGGTATCATAAAGATGTATACCAAGCTACTTACAAGTACAAGATTATGCCAGTGAGAGGGAAGAGATTCAATGAAATGGATAAATATAAACCTATTGAGCCACCAAAGGTTGAAAAGAACAGGGGAAAGCCTAAGATTAAGAGAAGAAGAGAGGAAACTGAGGTCAGGCCTACAAATAAAGTGACAAAACTATCTAGGAAAGGTAATTCAGTTACATGCAGTATGTGTAAGCAACAAGGACACAACAAAGCAAGCGGATCGAAGGTAATGTCTCTAAGTTAATTATGTATCTAAGTTAATAATGTCATATATATTAATTATGTTTCATAATAGTGTATTGGTGACCACATTTGCTCTATAACAGAATCAAAGCCATTCAGAAGGAGGAAGGTCAGTCCTAGCTCAGTATAAACCTATCAATGCAAGCCAATCACAAACAGGATGTTCAGTCCCTACTCAATCCCAAACTGGATCTACAGTACACACACCTCCTTGTCAAGCTGGCCCAGGTATGATATGTAAGGTTATGCCTTGTTTAATTATAGTTGATTTATGCACAGTCAGACATGCTAAAACATTCTACTGTGTTGATGTTCAATCCCTGCTCAGTCCCAAACTGGATCTACAGTGCACATATCTCCTTGTCAAGATGACCCAGGTATATCAACAATGTAAGGTTATGCCCAGTTAAATTATAGTTGAGCAAAGCACAGTCAGCCATACTAAAACCAAGTATTGTGTTCTTGTTGCCTTGGGTTTAATGCATAGTCAGCCAGTCATTCCAGTCATGCACCTCCTACTTCAAGTTCAAAGCCTTCAAAATTACAAGTTCGAGCTGCTGCAAAAGCTCATTCAAGGAAGCAGTCCAGTCAAGGTGAAGGATTTGGGTTGTTATATGATGACAACACTGGTGGGGTAACATACAAGGTAATGAATTACAACTCAGTTTGATTGACATAATATGATGTGTAAGGTTAGAGTGGCAGACATATTTGGGTTGTTATATGTTGTTTTATATACATGCAGAGTGGCACATCTTCAAAAATTATCAATGAAGGAAGTCAGACACAGCCACTTTGTTGACCCTAACACCAGATTTTCAATCCCTAATGAAGCTCAACTAAGAGCAGTCAAAGCTATAAAAAAAGCATCATCTTCAGGGAGAAGTAGAAAAATAAACCACAGAGGTGATGGTGGCCCTGTAAACATGTCCAATATACCTTTCAAACCTCCAGGACTGCAATGGAGAGGTAGAAGTTACATCACTACCACACAGCTTATGGCATATATGGATGAGAGGATTGGTAGGATCATCAATGCAAGCAAGTCACAAGGAATTCATCTTAATGGTAGTTGAGATAACTGAACTTTGAATGCTATTGTGTTTTTTTGGGGGAATTTGTCCGTAAAACTTATTTTGTAATTATGTTTTTGGAACTAAGCAATATATTTGTAAGTGTTTATGCTCAGTGTCAAGTGACTGTAATGGACATGCTTTTGAAGCCATGTTTTTTTGGAAATATAATTTGGCATTATCTTTTGGTATATGTGTTTTGTTCATTATATTAAAATTACTCAACTCATTGTCAAGTGAATGTAATGGACAACCAGCTTATTTGATTAATGTGTTAAACTTCATTGTACCTCATTATTTCCAGACTATTTGGTCAAGGACAATGGCATCCTATTGTTACTATCAAATCAAATGTGTTGCACATAAATCTTCAATTTCCTGCTGCATGCCAACTCCTGATCCTACACATTCTTTTCTGCTCATTGAACTTAAAAGATTTTAAAGAAGTAAAAATCTGGACTCTACTGAATTCCTCTAGAAGGTAAACATGATTTGCAGCAAGAAAATCCAACTAGATTTATTATGTTTCTTCTGAAAACCTAAACAAATTGTCAACCTGCCATTCATGGCTCTGAAAACTTCAGCCCTGTATTTGCTTTGTACTCCAAATTTGTATGCCCTTGTGGCTTATGCTATGAACATTTTCCTGTACAACCTTATGGAAAAACCTACCATGAGTGCTAGTCAATATAGAAAATCTAGATTATATTTTCCCACATATGAATTATGTGATCATGTAACATATTAAAAGATACTAAAAGATAAACCAAGTTGATTTAAAATTTATTTGACATTGATGCAAAAGAAACATTATAAGTCATTCATCTAAACTACCAATTAACAGATAAACCAACTCATTAACACACAAAACTACCAATTAACCAACCAGTGCTCAAACAAGGACTTCCATTAACAAAATCCACCAATTATACACACAAAAGATACCAACAAAACTATGGGAAACTATTGACTTCCATTCACCAATTACATTAAGTTAACTTCACATTTTAAACTGCATTACATTACAATTCTCCACACTACCCATTCATCTAACACCATTTTTCTACCTAATTAAGTAGCATAAAAGAAATGCAAATAATTGTAACTACAAATAACATAGCAATGCACTTCCTATTCAAATAATCTACTTCTTTAATTTGATTCACAAAAGATTCATGTCCATTTGACTTCAGATTCTTTAGCTCCTGAACCAATTCTTTCAATTCAAATGCCCCTTCAACTTGAGGAAATTTATTCAGTTCCTTATTCAGTAAAATATTGTTCTCCGTCTTCAAATCATTTATGACAACCTTTGCCCTATCACACATCTGTGGATCATGCCATACAAAGAACCCACATCCCCTTTCCTGAAACCAAAAAATTAAAATTTTCAGAAATTGTTGTAGGTAAAAATCTTTTCCAAACAATAATTCAAACTAAATTATAAGAATTCCAAGTCAATTTGTAGGATTACAGAATTAAATTAAACTAAAACACAAAACTTACTCTGAATTTTGAGCATGAGAAAAACATCCTTCCAGGGTTTGTTTCGCTCCATGAAGTCCACATAGGAGCTCTTTTCCCACAATGACACAACGTCATAGCTTCATAATCAACATCAATGGTGCGTCTTCGAGAAGAGAATGAAGATGACGACGAATAGTGAGCCATGGAAATGACGATTAGGACTGTGATTTCTTCTCCTCTCTACGACTAAAGAACAAAATAGTAAGATTAGGGTTTTGCCTCTCCTTCTCTCCTATTTCTCCTTCTTCTCCACGGCAAGAGATGTCGATTAGTTCTTTTTGCCCTTTTAAAAAATAAAAAATGAATAGATGTTTTTTCTGCATATGAGAAAGGCTTTGGTTTGACTTTGATTGAAGCCACGTCAGCAAAATAAGGCCACGTATGAGCAACGTTAGTCTATGTGGCAACTCCGTTCGGTCCAGGGGCACAGTCGACCCAAAAAATGTAACGTTAAAGGTAATTTTGGAGAAAAAAAGTATAGGGTGCTCGGTAGACATCGAGGAAAATGCCCCTGACATTTTCCCCGATGTCATTTTCCCCGATGTCTACCGAGCACCCTATACTTTTTTTTATCCAGAGTTTAAAAATATCCAAATTGTCAACATGATACTGCTTTGTGGAGTAAAATTCAAGAATAATATTCATATATCAAAAATAATGTGGACAGAAAAGAAATATATTTTTCTGGTGAATATTACCCCGTGAATAGTATCCTGTGAATAGTACTTCAGGAATAGTACCTCGTGAATAGTACCCCGACATGAAAAGTACTCCAAATACCCGAGTGAATAATATTTGGGTGAATAGTAACCCGTGAATAGTAACTCGTGAATACTACTCCGACATAAAAAGTGCCCCGAATACCCGAGTGAATAATATTTGAATGAA
Source organism: Panax ginseng (assembly GCA_020205605.1). Taxonomy (NCBI): domain Eukaryota; kingdom Viridiplantae; phylum Streptophyta; class Magnoliopsida; order Apiales; family Araliaceae; genus Panax; species Panax ginseng. The sequence continues at coordinate 93,326,662 of CM035137.1, forward strand.
TAGTAACCCGTAAATAGTAACTCACGAATAGTATTCCATCATGAAAAGATCAATAATTATCAAGAAAGCTCAGAATAATATTTTCATGAAAAGATACCGGATGAAGCGCAAATATCAAGGATATTCTACTAATTGCATGGATTATAGAAGCCAAAATTTCAACAAAATGAGTATAGAATTAAAAATATGAAACGAAATAATATTTTTTTACATACTATAAAGTATGGAAGAAAATATTATTTCAAGCGAATATTGAACAAAAATAACATCCCTTGAACAGAAATAATATTCCAACGAATATTTAACGAAGATAATATTCCTACAAATATTGAACGAATATAATATTCTTTATGAATATTGAACGAAAATAATATTCATACGAATACGAAAAATAATATCTCTTCAGTATATTAAATAAATAATACCCCTTACAACTGTTGAACGAAAATAATATTCCTACGAATATTGAAAAAGGATGATATTCCTTATGAATATTGAACGAAAATAATATTCATACGAATACGAAAAATAATATCTCTTCAGAATATGAAATAAATAATACCCCTTACAACTGTTGAACGAAAATAATATTCCTACGAATATTGAACAAAGATGATATTCCTTATGAATATTGAACGAAAATAATATTCATACGAATACGAAAAATAATATCTCTTCAGAATATGAAATAAATAATACCCCTTACCTCAGAAGAAGACTGGATACTAGAGTAGTGAAGTAGCAGACTACTCTTCTTCTTTCTCCCTATAGCTTCTCTCTTTATAGCTTTTCTCTCTATAATTGCTCTTGTGAGTCTTAGTGAATTGGTGAGAATGAAGGAAGAATGAGCTTCTATTTATAGGAAAATATAGTTTCAATAATTGCACGTTTTGGGGCTCGAAATATTACAGTATAATACTTTCATCTTTTCCTTCATTTTTAATTTAGTCCTACAAGTATTATCAAACTTGCACCAACCTCCCCAAATAGTATATCATGTGAATCAATAGTTCAATCATGTGACTCAATAGTTCTATGCATGTGAAAAAACTAATTACAGTATAGTACCTTCATCTATACCTCCGTTTTTAATTTAGTCATGCAAGTATTATCAATCTTGCACCACCTCCCCTAATAGTACATGCATGTGAATCAATAGTACACACATGTGAACAAATAGTTATAAGCATGTGAATTAATAGCAATTAATTTCTCATTTATCTGATTAATTACCCGATTGATCAGTATAACATCCAAACATCAATTATTATCAAAATATATGTCGATTTCCACTACAACTAATAATCCCAACACAATGGAACTATCAATTTTATCTTTAATCAACACGAACTTATTCATCATTAATATTATAACTCATAATATTTAACAACCAAAAGTCGCTTCTGTGAAAGAGGGGCTTTTCGATAAGGATTTCTCCTTATTAAGCGCATGATTAGGTGACCAAACCTCTCCTCGACAAAAACTCTAGACATTGTCAATATTGCAAATAATAATATGAATAACTTTATCGCCTCAATTATTGATTTAATAATATAACATATTATGTAGATGATAATCTTGTGACAACAATTGGATCAATAATATGAGAGATATGATGCAGCAATTACTGTAGCAATAATTGAGTATAACTGAGTGACTTCTCACGTAAGCATCAATAATCAATAGCGTGTGCTATTATGCAACCACGCGTATTATTGTACTTTTACTACCGGGTAGTTCAACAGTTTTAACGATAAAATTTTCGTCGTTATTTTTATAAAAAGGTAATTCTGTTGTTTTCTAAATACGACAATACTTCCGTTGTGGGGTTCACCAATTATTTTGCCGTCGTACGAATATTCACTGTTAAAATGAATATTCCCCGACCAATCGAATATTACCCGACACAACGAATATTTTATATCAACTTACTTACTTTGCAAAATTTTCAAATATCACCCTTAACTTTAACCTTTATCAATTTAACCATTTACTAAATAACTTAATAATTATAAAAAATTTGAATACTTTTATTTTATAAAATTCAGGATCTCACAATCTCCCCTCCTTATGAAATTTTGCCCTTAAAATTTACGTACCTGGTAGTTCGAAGAGATGAGAATACCTTGCTTTCTTTTCGGGTTGTACCTTCTTGGTTATTTCCTTTGTATCATGATTTTCCCATTGCTTATGTCCTATATTTCAGATATCATTCTAGAATATATCTTCAAAACAAAGGTTAATTGACATATCACAATTTGTCAACTTATCAAGTAAATAATTTTAGCTTAGGTAAATCACACTCTAGCGAAGTATATTACTCGTCTCTCCCCTCCTATATCTAGACTCATATATCCGCCAGCGACCATATCCCTAAGCTCTGATACCATTTGTGACGCCCCCAAAATAGGTCCACAGGACCCATTTTGAGTCGCCAGATATCACACTATAAAAATCAAATACAAACTTCATTTATACAACTGTTGAACTGTCATGCAGAATACCATCACAGTTAAACTGTGAGTTTTAATACAAATATATGTAACTCTCATGGTGCCTCGACCACAACCTTACAATGGTACTTTACATAAAAGTACAGTTAATAACTATTTTAGAAATTAAAATCCTTGGAAAATGCTCAAGGAAACCTTCGTACATGGGAGGGCATGCATCTAAGTTATGATATATATCATATGACTCGAGAATTATCCTAGGTCAACCTAATAGACCCCAAAGAAAAATGAGAAGATTATCATCATGTTCTTTCCAATGGTGAGTCTTCTCTTGACATATAATTATCTCCATTGTCTCCAATTGAGAATTATAATTCAAACAAACTCCAAGATTATATAGGTAGTGCTCATAGATATAATCAAGCAAGTGCATGTGCACAACCCCTGCTTTATGATAACACGAAGTCGCCTCATCATTAGACATCTTGTATGATAAAGGCAAAACACCTTTCAAAGTTGGGTTCACCTCACCCTATTCTTGGTTCACCAAAATCAATGGTTAAAATGACGATAAAAATATGACACACTTATCTAAAATTTCTCAATAAAATTATTTTCATACTATTTTAGGGGAAACCTCAACAACTATAGACCACCGTTCTAATCCCCTTGTTACCCCCGCTCGACCCAGCTACACTCTTATTACCGAAAGGAATTTTGAAGCAAAAAAGGGTGAGCACAACTAGCCCAAAGAAAGAATATCATGACTAAAGATAACTAAATTATCAATAGCCTTTCACAAGAATAAATCGTAGATTTAGAACATATGGTAGATGATAAAACTTTTCAACCATAGTTGCAGCGGAACGAGCAATCCATTAAAAGAGTCAAATAGACCATAAGGTCTATTATCTTCTCCATGTTAAAAGTCCACCAACAATGTTTTATCCCTATAACATCAATCAACAATTCCTGTCCACAATCATTTGAATAACTCATAATCATAATTGTGATTCTAAATTCCTCTTCGCACCCAGGACGAAGATAATTTTCATCACCTATCTTTACCTGAAACATCAAAAATCATGGTTATACCAAATCACAATTCTTGTTCATAATCATACTAATAAATTCATCTTTGCACTACGGCCAAAGATATTCATTAACAATTCATCTTTGCACTACAGGCCAAAGACATACAACTGTATTTTAGAAGAGTCAAGTAGAGCATGATATCTACTATCTTCTACGAATTAAAAGTGTATTATCAATATTTTATCGCTGAGACTCAGCTTAATAAATAATCCACATCATCGAATCATCCCTGCACTACGGCCAAGGATATTCATTAGTATTATGACCATGAATTATCCATGCACTACGGGCCAAGGATATTCGTGTTTTCAACAATGGTCATGATTATACCGAATAATCCCTGGTTATAATCATACCAACAACTGTCCATCAATGCACTACGGGCCAATGAGGACTTTTACCACATCATTTGTAACATTACGGGTCATGATTATACCGAATGATCCCTGGTCATAATCATACCAATCAACAGTTCATCTATGCACATAAGCCAAAGATACTCATCAATCAATAGTTCATCTTTGCAGCCGTATAGCCAAAGATATACAATCTTAAGACCAATAATCAAATCTATAATCCAATCTTCATCTTTACACGTAAGCCAAAACTATATACAACTGTAAAACCAATAATCAACAGTCCATCTTTGCACGTAAGCCAAAGATGACTTTCATCATAATATAAGCATGAGGATGATGACAATGATATAAGCATTAATCAAACGAAATCAAGGATAAATATTAAAGACTTTAAATTTATCCAGAGTTTAAAAATATCCAAATTGTCAACATGATACTGCTTTGTGGAGTAAAATTCAAGAATAATATTCATGTATCAAAAATAATTTGGACAGAAAAGAAATATATTTTTCTGGTGAATATTACCCCGTGAATAGTATTCTGTGAATAGTACTTCGGGAATAGTACCTCGTGAATAGTATCCCAACATGAAAAGTACCCCAAATACCCGAGTGAATAATATTTGGGTGAATAGTAATCTGTGAATAGTAACTCGTGAATAGTACTCTGACATGAAAAGTGCCCCTAATATCCGAGAGTGAATAATATTTGAGTGAATAGTAATCGGGAATATAGAACTCGTAAATAGTAACCATGAATAGTATTCCATCATGAAAAGATCAATAATTATCAAGAAAGCTCGTAATAATATTTCCATGAAAAGATATCGATGAAGCGCAAAATATCAAGGATATTCTACTAATTTCATGGAGTATAGAAGCCAAAACTTCAACAAAATGAGTATAGAATTCAAAATCAAAACGAAATAATATTACTTACATACTACAGAGAGTATGGAAGAAAATATTATTTCAAGCTTAATATTGAACAAAAATAACATCCTTGAATGGAAATAATATTCCAACGAATATTTAACGAAGATAATATTCCTACAAATATTGAATCGAAGATAATATTCTTTATGAATATTGAATCGAAAATAATATTCATACGAATACAAAAAATAATATCTCTTCGAATAAAAAAATAAATAATACCCCTTACAACTTTGTTGAACAAAATAATATTCCTACTAATATTGAACAAAAGATGATATTCCTTATGAATATTGAATTCAAAATAATATTCATACTTAATACGAAAAAATAATACCCCTTCGTAATATGAAATAAATAATACCCTTTACAACCTGTTGAATGAAAATAATATTCCTACGAATATTGAACAAAGATGATATTCCTTATGAATATTGAACGAAAATAATATTCATACGAAATACTGAAAAATAATATCTCTTCGTAATATGAAATAAATAATATCCCTTACCTTAGAAGAAGATCGGATACTAGAAGTGAAGTAGTAGCAAACTACTCTTCTTCTTTCTCTCTATAGCTTCTCTCTCTATATCTTCTCTCTCTATAATTGCTCTTGTGAGTCTTAGTGAATTGGTGAGAATGAAGAAAGAATGAGCTTTTATAGGAAAATATAGTTTCGATATAATCGCACGTTTGGGGCTCAAAATATTACAAAGATAATACCTTCATCTTTTCCTTCATTTTTAATTTAGTCCTACAAGTATTATCAAACTTGCACCACCTCCCCTAATAGTAAATCATGTGAATCAATAGTTCAATCATGTGAATCAATAGTTCTATACATGTGAAAATACGAATTACAATATATAGTACCTTCATCTATATCTCCATTTTTAACTTAGTCATGCAAGTATTATCAATCTTGCACCACCTCCCCTAATAGTACAAGAATGTGAATCAATAGTACACACATGTGAACAAATAGTTATAATCATGTGAATTAATAGCAATTAATTGCTCATTTATCCGGTTAATTACCTGACTGGTCAGTATAACTTCCAGACATCAATTAATATCGAAATAAATGTCGATTTTCACTAACACTAATAATTCCAACACAATGGAACTATCAATTTCATCTTTAATCAACACGAACTTATTCATCATTAATATTATAACTCACAATATTTAACAACCAGTGTCGTTCCTGTGAAAGAGGGGCTTTTCGATAAGGATTTCTCCTTATCAAGCGCAATTAGGTGACCAAACATCTCTTTGATAGAACTTCTAGACATTGTCAATATTGTAATTTAATAATATCAATAACTTTATCCTCTCAATTATTGATTTAATAATATAACATATTATGCAGATGATATTGTGACAACAATATATAATATGAGAGATATGATGCAGCAATTACTGTAGCAATAATTGAGTATAACTGAGTGACTTCTTATGTAAGCATCAATAATCAATATCGTGTTCTACTATGCAACCACGTGTATTACTGTACTTTTACTACCGGGTAGTTCAACAGTTTTAACGGTAAAACTTTCGCCGTTATTTTTATAAAAAGATAATTCTGTTGTTTTCTAAATACAACAATACTTCCATTGTGAGGTTCAACAATGATTGTGCCGTCGTATGAATATTCCCTGTTAAAATGAATATTCCCCGACCAATCGAATATTCCCCAACACAACGAATATTTTATATCAACTTACTTACTTTGCAAAATTTTCAAATATCACCCTTAACTTTAACCTTTATCAATTTAACCATTTACTAAATAACATAATAATTATAAGAAAATTGAATACTTTCATTTTATAAAATTCGGGATCTCACAACCTTTGGCGTAGTTCTTCTTCACAACAGATGCCCTTTCCCATAATTCTTGATCAATTGGAAGACATGGGGTGCCTTCAGGATAACGCTCATTCAATAAAGGCTTATAAGTATCTTGTCATCATGTTAACAATTAAATAGTTAAAAATAAATTGGTAAAATTCTAAAGAATGACGTAAAACTTGATAAACAAGATCAAAGTTGTTAAAACTTATTACCGCTATCAGGATAGCATCAGGCAGACCATCATGGGTGGCCACGTACACATCCAGCCAATGGATAGGCTGACCTTAAGACTGCGACTCCTATACAAAACATATTCCAATATTACTAAGTAAACATGTGATATTCTATAATTCATTATTGTAAACATATTAAAACTATTCATACGTACTGTGGCAGTCATATGCTGCAACTATGATATACTGCCGCCCTTGTAGGTTCCTTTTGCCTTTTCTCCATCAAGTACACCCGAGGATCTGTTAGTGGCGGCAGTCTTACGTCTTTTGACCCAACTCTCAGCTCTCTATTGGGCACACATCTCAGCCCATATGGACTGGGTGCACCACTAGGGGCTATGCTCGTGCATGTACTCCTCTCTCTGGCCTGGATGGTCGATCGATGCATTGTGTAGGGCTTTTTGTCATTCTTTATTCAAATTGTCTTTGGTGGAGACGGCGCACTTCTGCCAGGATTGTGTCTGTATCACTAAAGCATGCACGTCCTTCCATCTATACCTTTTCTGTAAATAAAACAACAATAATAATATTAAAACGGTACTTTTAACATATAATCCAACACTACTAAACAATTTTCCTTAGATAATTATATTATTTGTCATAATTAAAAAAAAATATACCTGAAATTCAGCCCAATGCACACTAATTCACAACGTCAACGGTATATTGAGTAAAAGATATCTATGTGTGTACAACTGACTGATAATAATTTCATTTAACCCAAAAATAAGTGATTTTTAAAACTTCACATGCAGAAACAATGAATCTTACCCTGCTTGATCTTTTATAAAACCAGCTCCAAAAATTGTATAGTTTAGGAAACCCAATCAAATCGAACGGCTACTTGAAGAATTCAACAGTATGTAATCTAATCTAACATATGATATAAAACACAAATCAGATTAACTATATGCAATTGACTATATATCGGTATAGACACATACAAATAGTAGAAATGTAATATTAGGATAACGAAAGAAAAAATGATGGAGTACCAGTGTTTGGTGGCGGCGACGGGCCGGTGGCGTCTCTTCCCCTTCTTTTCCTTCTCTTCTCCCCCTTTCTCCCTCTTCTCTCAATTCTGAGCTCCCTCTTTTTTTTCTTTACTTTCTGTGTCGAGCGAATGCCTGATACTGATTGCATTAAATTTGATCAGCGACGGCCATCAGCGACCGCATGCGATCGCTAATTTTTAATGACATAGACTTATTAGCCACCGCATGCAGTCGCTGATTTTAAGTGGTTGCACAACACCTTCGCGCCAACATTTCACGCCAATTTTTGTGAGTCAAATTTATGCAAGCAATGATCGTCAATATTGATCGATCGATATATATAATATTGTTGAAGGTAATCACGGTCACATATGTCGGTCGCTATTTACTAATATCAGCGACCGCAGGTGTAGTCGCTAATAGTATTGGTCGCTGTTAGGCCTTTTTCTTTTAGTGAAAGTCACTCGTCTGCAGTATTAAACTGCGGACGCTAAGTATGGCTGACCAATAGGAAAATGATGTCATTTAGTTTTTAAATAAGTGTCGTCCGCACTATTAAACTGCGAACGCTAAATTTGGCTGGCCAATTGGGAAATGACGTTGTATTGGACAAATTCATTTTTTTTAATATTCCAAGCTCCACAATATTAAACTGTGGATGACAAATAATAACTATCTTTTTAAAAGAAAAAATTTGTTCTAATTTATTTGTCGTTTATAACTTTCTAGGAGAATAACCTATTTATTTTCCTATATTACCCCTAACTTCTCTCATATTTTCAAGAAATTCTCCCTTATATTAATAGTTTCCAACTTTTCATAAATGGGTAGTGATGAGTGGGTTTCATACCTACGAATCGGCTATTGATTTGGACTTAAACTGTGTTGTTCTTGTCTATTTAAGTTCGTTTTTACTTGTTTTGTGTTTGTTTTATGTTTAGGAGTGCAATACGAGGCATGGTGGTAGAATGGCGGCGTTATGGCGAGAAATGGCCTGCAAAAGGCAAAATCAGAACCGCAGAGACGCACCCCCCTTCGGGGCAGGCATATTTACAAAGAATCATTCCCCGTCAGGGCGGGCTTATCCAGTTTAAAAAACCCCTCCGAGGCGGGGGTGTCAGGAAGAAAAGGAATTTTCAGAATTTGAGTTCAAGAAGAATTGGTTCGAGCTGATTGTTCAAGGACTTCTAGGAGGACTAAGAGACATATGAAGAGGCATATTCTGAGACCCTAAATTTTATAAAATAAAAGTATTCAATTTTTTTATTTTGGTAAATAGTTAAATTGATAAAAGTTTAAAGTTAAGGGTGATATTTGAAAATTTTGCAAAGTAAGTAAGTTGTTATAAAATATTCGTTGTGTCGGGGAATATTCGATTGGTCGGGGAATATTCGTTTTAACAGGGAATATTCGTACGACGACATAATCATTGGTGGACCCCACAAAGGAAGTATTGTCGTAGTTAGATAACGACAGAAATATCTTTTTCTAAAAATAACGGCAAAAGTTTTACCATTAAACTGTTGAACTACCCAGTAGTAAAAGTACAGTAATACGCGTGGTTGTATAGTAGCACACGGTATTGATTATTGATGCTTACATGAGAAGTCACTCAGTTATACTCAATTATTGCTACAGTTATTGCTGCATCATATCTCTCATATTATTGATTCAATTATTATCACAGTATCATCTGCATATTATTAAATTGCAATATTTACAATGTCTAGAAGTTCTGTCAAGGAGAGGTTTGGTCACCTAATTGCACGCCAATAGGGAGAAATCCTTATTGGAAAGCCCTCTCTTCCTCAGGAAACAACTTGGTTGTTAAATATTGTGAGTTATGATATTAATGATGGATAAGTTCGTGTTGATTAAAGATGAATTTGATAGTTTCATTGTGTTGAGATTATTTGTGTTAGTAGAAATTGTCATTTATTTCGATAATAATTGATGTATGGAGGTTATATTGTTCAATCGGGTATTCGGGGCACTTTTTGTGTCAGAGTTACTATTCATGAGTTACTATTCACGAGTTACTATTCATGACTTACTATTCATGAGTTACTATTCACGAGTTACTATTCATGAGTTACTATTCACCTGATTACTATTCATGAGTTACTATTCACCTGATTACTATTCACTCTAGTATTGTGTATTCGGGTATTTGGGTACAATATTATTCCATGAGGAGATGTACTAATTTTTCAGATCGTTGATTGAAATGATAATAGTAAATCAATATGGATCGTTGATTTAAAGTTTTAATAGTAAGTTGCCCTTTCAGTTTTCCAAGAGTTACTTGTCTCTTCGGTGTTCCAAGGGTTAATTACCCCTTCGCAAATAGTAGTTGTCTCTTCAATATTACCAAGAGTTATTTACCTCTTCGGTGTTCCAAGGGTTAATTGCCCCTTCGTAAATAGTAGTTGTCTCTTCAATATTACCAAGAGTCATTTTAACCCTTCGTTAAGACCAAGAGCCACTCTCAGTTTTTCTATAAATAGAAGCTCATTCCTTCATTATTTCTTACGAATTCACTGAAACTCTTGAGAGAGAAACTGTAGAGAGAAAGAAGAAAAGTATTCTGCTACTTCACTTTTCCAATATCCAGATTTTCTAAAGGTAAGGGATATTATTTGTTGTACCCGTAAGGGGTGTTATTCTTTCTTATTCATGAAGAGAACTTCTATTATTCCATTCTTTATTATTCATTGGAATAACTCAGATACGCTTAGACATACCCTATACATGGTGAAATCCTCTATTATTCTATTCTTTATTATTCATTGGAATAACTTTTGTATCGCCACATACCATATACATAATCAGATATCTGCGGCATACCATATACTTGGTGAAATCACTCATATTCCATTCTATATTATTATGTTGAATAACTTTGCTTATCTGTACCGTGACATACGTGTTGAAATTCTTCTATTATTCCGTTCTTTATTATTACGTAGAATATCCTCGCTTGCATTTAATTTCACGGGACCTAGTTCCATTATTTATTATTTTGCATTTATTATTCTCATTGGAATATCCTCACATGCATGCGTTTTGTGGGACTGGGTTCCATTATTTATTATTCCGTATTTATTATTCTCCGCCGTAATATCCTCGCCTGCAAGCGTTTACGTGGGACTTCGTTCCATATTTATTATTCATTGGAATAACTCATGTATCTATCTATCATCACATGCCCGGTGATTTCTTTTGTTATTCCATTATTTATTATACTCGATTGGTTAAAGTTTTAACTTCTATACTCCATGAAATTAGTAGAATATCCTTGATATTTGCGCTTCATCCAAAGATCTTTTCATGGAAATATTCTTCTGAGCATTCTTGAATTTTACTCTACAAAGAAGTATCATGTTGACAATTTGGGCGTTATTAGTTCCTGGATAAATTAATTCGTGAACTTATTTTATTGAATTCTTATATCATTGTCATCATCCTCATGTTTATATTTTTGAAAGTCATCTGTGGCACTCAGAGTGCATAGATGGACTTGGTATGATTATGACCGAGGATTATTCTTGGTATAATCATGACCGTCATGTTACAAATGATGTGATAAAAGTCCTCATTGGCCCGTAGTGCATTGATGGACAGTTGTTGGCATGATCATGACCATTGATAAATACACAAATATTCCTGGCCCGTAGTGCATGGATAATTGTGGTCGTGATACTAAAGAATATCCTTGGCTGTAGTGCAGGGGTGATTCGATGATGTGAATTATTTATTAAGCTGAGTCCCAGCGATAAAAGTAATGAAAAACCTTTTAAATCATAAAAGATAGTAGATTTTATTCTTTACTTGACTCTTTTAATGGATTGCTTGTTCTACCGCAGCTTAAACTTGATGTCTATTGTATTTTATCAGTTTAACATTGTTGAAGACTAATGATAATTTATTCTGCATTATCTTAGTCATAATATTTCTTACTGGGCTAGTTGAGCTCACCCTTTTGCTTTCATTGTTCTCTTCAGGAAATGAGAACGTAGCGGGGACTAGTCTGGGAACGGAGTGACGGTTCAGAGGATAGCATTAGTAGTCCTCACTATTCTATTAAATAGTGTGACAATAAATGTAATGAGGACTTATTCTGAGAGTGGATATTGTCTAGAAGACAATATTTGTATTAAAACTCACAGCTCTTTTGTTGTATATTAAAGATTGTATTTGTATTCTGTACCATGTATTTGGCGACTCGGGATATGTGATGTATACCTATTTTGGGGGCGTCACAGTTGGTATCAAAGCTTAGGGATATGATCCCTGGCTAAGATGTGAGACAAGAACTAGGAGGGGAGAGACGGGGAATTCCTTCGCTAGTATGACCTACCTAAGTTTATTTGGTATTTAATTGGTCGGTCATAGTATAGGGATAATATGTGAGATGTCAATTAACCTTTGTTTTGTGACAGTATTTGAAAATGACATCCGAGAATGTTGAGGTAAGCAATGGAGCGAATGACGCGATTGTTTCTAAGAGGTTTGAAACCCGATATACATCAATACCTCATTTCTCACAAACTTTTTTTTATATTCAGATGTTGTGAATAGGGCTCAGTTATTGGAGCGCGATAATGAGTCAGCACAACCAAAAGGTAACGACCAACAACACGATAATAATCGTACCAGTAGCAACGACCATCGGAACAATGATGACCATCGTGGGGGAAATTATCATGCCAAGAATGGTAACCACTTCGGTGGTAATCATGGCCAAGATAATAGAAGTGGAAATTTCAAGAAGAGAAGGTTATTTAGCTCGATTTTGTCATGCACCAAAGTTAAGTCCAGCTGGGACGGTGGCACCAAAGCCGGATACGGACAAAATATAGTCGGTGGTTTCAGGAAGAGCGTTTCCCGTGACTCCTCAAAAAGCGAGTAACCCGAACGAAGTTAGCACGGGTTAGTTAATTATAAATTCATGCGAAGTCTATGACTTATTAGATAACGGTTCTACCCATTATTTTATCTCTATTGCTTGCGTTCAACGTTTAAATTTGACTCCTGAGAAGTTAGACTTTGACTTATTAGTTGAAACTTCGTTAGGAGAAACCGTTGTTACCTCTACTATTTATAAATCTTGTTGATTCAAATCGACATTTTCACGTTACCTGTCGATCTTATCTGTTTGAAAATACTTTCCTTTGATGTGATTATAGGAATCGATTGGTTAACTACTCATCATGCTTTTTGTAAGGTTGTTAGCTTTCATACTCCTAACCAACCTGTTATGCGAATTCAAAGTAACCAAACCACTAAAGTCAATCATTATCATATCAAGCCATAAGTAAAGAGCCCTAAGCCTTTCGTTGGTGACTTCCTTGTGTGGAATGCACCGAAGCCAAACTTTCTGTAGGCGACATCGTGAATGAAGATGGCAAGTTGATAGGTATCATTGTGAGGTGCTATCCAGGTTAAGGGATAGAAGTCACAGTTGGTATCAATGTGACGTACTATCCAAGTCTTGGATGAGGGTCACAGTTTTGAATGATATTTCTATCGTTAATAAATTTCCTGACGTATTCTTGAAGACTTCCTAGCCTACCCCTAGGACGTGAAATCTAATTTTATATTGACCCTAGTACAAAACTCATTTCTTAAACCCTTAAATATTTCTTCAACTAAAATGAACGTAACATGCGCCAAAGACGTTGACTCGAGCTGTTGAAGATTACGATCGTACTATTCAATATCATCGTGGAAGAAGCGAACGTGGTAGTAGGCGGCGTTGAGTAGAAAGATCGTATGCGTTCTGAAAAGTGCGATGTTGTTAACACAAAGACTCATTTCGTATAACTTACAAATGATGAAGATAGAGTTAAAGACTTTAGGGAACCACGTGAAGATAACGAATATATGAGTAGAACCGATTTTAATTGATAAAGTTAAAGCCATGCAAGCTACATACTCAGAGCTGATGAATATGAAGAAGAAGGTTCAAGAGAGCGTTATTTTAGAAGCAAGAATCGATGAAGAGAGGAAATCTCAACCCTCGATTTAATTGGCCCATTTGAAATCCTCGATCGAGTAGGAACTGTGGCCTATAGACTCGTTTTACCGCCAAAAATGTCGCGTGTTTATAACGTTTGTAACGTATCGATGTTACGTAAATATGTGGATGACCCGAACCAGATTATTAATTTAGAACTGGACGAGATAGCGGATGATTTAACGTTTGAGGAGATACGTGTTAAAATCTTGGATAAGAAGAATCATATTCAACACTCAAAGGTTATACCTCAAGAGTTAGAATCTGAAATGAAGTCAAGGTATCCTCACCTGTTCGGCATACCAGGTACATACGTAAATTTCGAGGGAGAAATTTCATAACGAGGGGAGATTGTGAGACCCCAAATTTTACGAATAAAGATTTAATTTTCTCGAAATATTTTTTTGAATATTATGGAATGAATTTGTTATAATGTTATAGTTGTGGGTTGTATTAATAAATTCTTCAAAGTATGCAAGTTGTTATATTATATTCGATTGGTCAGGGAATATTCGTTTTGTGAGGGAATATCCGTACGACGGTACAATCATTGGTGGACCCCACAACGGAATTATTGTCGGATTGAGAAAACGAAAAAAATATATTTATAAAAATACCAATGAAGTTTTACTGCTGATCTTGTTGAACTACTCGGTAGTAAAAGTAAAGCACATGTACAACGTGGTTGCATAGTAGCACACAATTGATTATTGATGCTTACGTGAGAAATCACTCGCTTATACTCAATTATTATTAAGAAATTGTTTGCATCATATCTCTCATATTATTGATTCAATTATTGTCACAGTATCATCTGCATTATATGTTATATTATTAAATCAATAATTGAGACGACAAAGTTATTCATATTATTAAATTGCAATATTTACAATGTCTAGAAGTTCTGTCAAGGAGAGGTTTGGTCACCTAATTGCGCGCCAATAGGGAGAAATCCTTATTGGAAAGCCCCTCTTTCCTGGGAACAACCTGGTTGTTAAATATTGTGAGTTATGATATTAATGATGGATAAGTTCGTGTTGATTAAAGATGAATTTGATAGTTTCATTGTGTTGAGATTATTTGTGTTAGTAGAAATTGTCATTTATTTCGATAATAATTGATGTATGGAGGTTATATTGTTCAATCGGGTATTCGGGGCACTTTTTGTGTCAGAGTTACTATTCATGAGTTACTATTCACGAGTTACTATTTATGAGTTACTATTCACGAGTTACTATTCACGAGTTACTATTCATGAGGTACAATTCACGAGTTACTATTCACCTGATTACTATTCACTCTAGTATTGTGCATTCGGGTATTTGGGTACAATATTATTCCATGAGGAGATGTGCTAATTTTTCAGATCGTTGATTGAAATGATAATAGTAAATCAATATGGATCGTTGATTTAAAGTTTTAATAGTAAGTTGCCCTTTCAGTTTTCCAAGAGTTACTTGTCTCTTCGGTGTTCCAAGGGTTAATTACCCATTCGCAAATAGTAGTTGTCTCTTCAATATTACCAAGAGTTATTTGCCTCTTCGGTGTTCCAAGGGTTAATTGCCCCATCGCAAATAGTAGTTGTCTCTTCAATTTTACCAAGAGTCATTTTGACCCTTCGTTAAGACCAAGAGCCACTATCAGTTTTTCTATAAATAGAAGCTCATTCCTTCATTATTTCTTACGAATTCACTGAAACTCTTGAGAGAGAAGCTGTAGAGAGAAAGAAGAAAAGTATTCTGCTACTTCACTTTTCTAATAACCAGATTTTCTAAAAGTAAGGGATATTATTTGTTGTACCCGTAAGGGGTGTTATTCTTTCTTATTCATGAAGAGAACTTCAGTTATTCCATTCTTTATTATTCTGTTGGAATAACCTGTATACGCGGCATACCATATACTTGGTGAAATCCCTCTGTTATTCCATTCTTTATTATTCATTGGAATAACTCAGATACGCTGTGACATACCATATACATAATCAGATACGCCAGTACCCTATACTTGGTGAAATCCCTTTGTTATTCCATTATATATTATTATGTTGAATAACTCATTTTATCTGAGTACCGCATACGTGGTGAAATTCTTCTATTATTCCGTTCTTTATTATTCTGTCGTTTAATATCCCGCTTGGTGCAATTTCACCGACTCAGGTTCCATTATTTATTATTTTGCATTTATTATTCTGTGAATATCCTCGTCGCATGCGTTTCTGTTTAACTGGTTCCATTATTTATTATTCCGTATTTATTATTACGCCGGAATATCCCGTACATCCGTATGCGTTCGTTGGACTTCGTTCCATATTTTATTATTACATTGAATAACTCGCATGTGCTATCTATCACATGCCTGGTGATTTCTTTTGTTATTCCATTATTTATTATACTCAGTTGGTTAAAGTTTTAACTTCTATACTCCATGAAATTAGTAGAATATCCTTGATATTTGCGCTTCATCCAGTATCTTTTCATGGAAATATTCTTCTGAGCATTCTTGAATTTTACTCTACAAAGAAGTATCATGTTGACAATTTGGACGTTATTAGTTCCTGGATAAATTAATTCGTGAACTTCTTTTATTGAATTCTTATATCATTGTCATCATCCTCATGTTTATATTTTTGAATGTCATCTGTGGCCTGTAGTGCATAGATGGACTTGGTATGATTATGACCAGGGATTATTCGGTATAATCATGACCTTAATGTTACAAATGATGTGATAAAAGTCCTCATTGGCCCGTAGTGCATTGATGGACAGTTGTTGGCATGATCATGACCATTGATGAATACACAAATATTCCTGGCTCGTAGTGCATGGATAATTGTGGTCGTGATACTAAAGAATATCCTCGGGCAGTAGTGCGGGGGGTGATTCGATGATGTGGATTATTTATTAAAAGTTTGAGTCCCAACGATAAAAGTAATGAAAAACCTTTAAATCATAAAATATAGTAGATTTTATTCTCTACTTGACTCTTTTAATGGATTGCTTGTTCACCGCAGCTTAAACTTGATGTCTATTGAATTTTATCGGTTTAACATTGTTGAAGACTAATGATAATTTATTCGCATTATCTTAGTCATAATATTTCTTCTTCGGGCTAGTTGAACTCACCCTTTTGCTTTCATTGTTCTCTTCAGAAAATGAGAACGTAAGCGGGGACTAGTCGGAGAACGGAGTGACGGTTCGTGAGGATAGCATTAGTAGTCCTCACTATTCTGCTAAATAGTGTGACAATAAAAGATGATCTATTTGAAAACGTAGGTCAACTCGCAAAACAAAGAAAGGAGGTTTGGGAAGCACTACTCATTATGCATGAAGGAATGTAAGAAGTCGAGAAAACAAACAATCTCTCCCGACTCAACAATATGAGATGTTTGCTCACGCTCAAGGAGAGAAACGCCACCGCCACATACGAGAGATTCAATATTTTGCTCAACTCTCTACGAGCCTATGGAAAGATCTATCCAAACAAAGATCCGATCATAAAGTTCATGAGAGCTTTACCAAGAAAGTGGGATGCCAAAACCAATCGCCATAAGAGAATCAAAGAATCTACATGAAATGACTGCTCAACAGCTTATATGGCAACCTCCTCACGCATTTAACCGGAGTCGACACAACGAAAGCGTAAACGTTGTCATCAAGGAAGAAAGAAGGATAAAGGTGTTGCTTTCTCAAAGTAACCGAAAACACCTCCAAAGTCAACACCAAGTTGATTCTCGACTACGATGAAGATGATGATGAGGACTTTGCAATGTCAAGTTAAAAGACTACGAAGATTCATGCGACAAGGCAAAACCAAAGAAGCCAAAGAAAGTTAAGAATTACAACAAAAATGAGAGCAAATGAATGACCTATGCTACAACCGCAAAGAAACTCCGGTCACTTCATTGCCAATCGCAACAAACCTCTTAGAGAAGAACTCAAGAAGAAATCACATGCAAAGAAGGAATACAAAGGCAACAAAAGGCCAAGAAAGAAAGACAAAGGCCAGAGTCGGAGGATCGTGGAGTGACTCGATAATGACTCAACTCTGTAATCTGGAGACGATGAAGATCCTCAAATGGCTAATCTCCGATGGCCAAAAAAATGCAAGGGACAAACAGAACTCCAACATACATGAAGTAAGTATCGATGAGGTATTTGACTTCAACTCTCCTGATGTAGATATTGATGACCTTAGAACTGCATTACACGGCATAACATCTGATCTGCATCAATACATGAAGTGGTTTAGAGTTCTGTCTAAAGACTATTCACTTCTTCAAAAGGAGAAAGAAAAGTTCAAGAGGAACTGAAATGTTCCTTCTCAAGATCGATTCTCTCTCCAAGTTTGAAGTCGAGAATAAGCTCTCGAGACAGCAAATGAGCTCAAAGCACAAAGAGAGTCTAGTCTAACCTCTAAGATCGAGGATCTAGAAAAGACAGTCTCTACATGGAATAAATCCTCTTCATCCATGGACTCCTTAATCTCTAACCAGAGAAGTGTCTCTGATAGAACAGGGTTAGGCTTTGGGAATCTACCTCAGAGTCATGTGTGGAAAAAGCAAAGGAAACTAGCACCGTAATGCTTCAGTGTTTCAATAGAGGCATTATATTTGTGAAATCCTCACGTAAGGATGAGCCTCACAAACCCCGCCAAATTGATTCAATTCATATTCCCGTAAGTAAGGGATCTCATATCGGTCTAGGTTTCAAAAAGAGAAGAGTAATCTAGCTACTACTCATCAACCTCAAGGATCGTAGAGTCCAATAAAATCAACTCTACGAACCAACCAGAAGATACAAGAGAAGTAAGATACACTCCTCACAAATAATGAAACAAGAGAACACATGGAAAAGGAAATATCACCCTAAAGCAGAGGATGACCAATAACCCACAAAAGTCTAAATGGAGGAAGAACTTTCACACACACACAAAACATGCTTCATATCAAATGTTTTGTGTGCTATGAGTCAGCCACAAGGTCAGCAAAGTGTTATTATAATTCCATGCATGTGAGACCCAAAATCAAGCAGATTGGGTCCCCAAGGGTACTAATATAGTAGGACCCATGCAAGTATGGGTACCAAAATGAAGGTTTAATGTTACCTCAGTGAAAAGAGCTCCACTTAACTCAACTCGTATCCGGATAAGGATGTTCAAGACACATGACCGGGAACAAAGCCCTTCTATCTAACTACATAGAGAAGGAGGGTCCCTCGGCCATCTTTGGAGATAATGGCTCGCAAGACAAGAGGCTATGGCTCACCGAAATGGTACTGGATCCTTCAAAGAAAGTGGCCTATGTGGAAGGACTACAACACAATCTTCTAAGCATTAGCCAACTCTCATGACAAGGGTCATCAAGTAACATTTCTCAACAATCAATGTCATGTCCGAGACCTGAAGACATCTGCAGTAAAGCTAACCTGAATAAGAGAAGGAAATGTCTACACAGTAAATCTTGGAAAACTGAGCTCAGACGAGACAATATGCTTTCAAGCAAAGCATCTCAAGAAATGAGTCAAGCTATGGCATCAAGACCGCCTCTCATCTCAACTTCAAAAGCATGTCCAAATTAGCTTCAAAAGATCTAGTTGCAGCCTACCCAAGTTCAACTTCATTAAAGAAAGGTCGTGCAATGCCCGCCAACTTGGAAAATGCACTGTAAGCACTTTCAAAAGCAAAACTCACAATTCAATCGACAAGCCTTTGCAAATGCTACATACGGATCTTTTGGGCCAATTCCAACTACGAGCCTTGAGGAAAGAGATACTCTCGTCAGTAGTCGATGACTTCACCAGATTTATACGGGTGTTCTTTCTAACCTCAAAAGATGAGACAAGTTCCCAAATCATCAAAATGTTCAAGCTTGTGATGAACGAGAAAGGAGAGAAAATCAAGGCTATAAGGAGTGATCATGGTAGAGAATTCGATTTCTAAAAATGGACCAATTCTCGCATGTAAAATGGCATTAGTCACAACTTCTCACCCCACGAACTCCTCAACAAAAAATGGAGTTGCCGAGAGAAAAGAACAGACATTAATAGAGGTCGAAGGACTCTACTAAGAAGCAGCTTCATCTCGCCTCGAGTACTTCTCGCGTAAGCAAACAACACCGCATGTTATACTCGTAATGTATCACTCATACACTCTACGATTAAGAAGACTCCTTATGAACTTTGGAAAGGAAGAAAGCTAAGTGTCGCCTACTTTCATGTGTTCTACAGGCATGCTACATACTCAACAATGGAAAGCAAAGATTTGACAAAGTTTCAACCAAAATCGATGAAGGAATCTTTCTTGATATGCCATGCATAAAGAAGGCCTACAGAGTGTTCAACAAAAGACACCGAAAGTGTTGAAGTCTCGATTCACATCATCTTTGATGAAACAGACTTAGACAAAACAATGCCTCAAGATACACGCGACTAATAGCTCGCTAGTACACTACTTAACGAGGGCGCCGAGCTCAACACTACGATTGTAGTACCGCATAAAGAAATCGCTGAACAAGGGAATGAGATCGTAGAGAGGCCTATGCCGCATAAATCTAACCTCCACATCAAGAAGAAGAAATAGATCTTGAAGATCTAAGACAAGAAGGCATAAGAACCGATGTCCCAACAGAAGTAGATGGGCAAGAGATCACACTCAAGATCTAATCATCGAGATCCGAATGCAAGAGTCAAAACAAGAGTCACATTTCAAAATGAATGCTTCTATTTAAGCTTCCTATCTCAAATAGAACCAAAGAAGATAGAGGATGCTATGGAAGACTCCAAATTGGATAGAGGCTATGCAAGAAGAACTTAATCAGCCGAGAGAAGCAAAGTATGGAGATTGGTTCCAAGACCAAAGAACCATCCTGTAATTGGAACCAAGTGGGTTTACAGAAACAAGATGGATGAAGATGGAGTCATCACCAGGAATAAGGCAAGACTAGTGGCCAAGGGCTACTCTCAGGAAGAAGGCATTGACTACGATGAGACATTTGCACCTGTTGCCAGACTGGAAGCCATCAGAATATTTCTTGCCTTTGCTGCTCACATGAAGTTCAAGGTCTTTCAGATGGATGTCAAGAGTGCATTTTTGAATGGAGAACTTCAAGAAGAAGTTTATGTAGAGCAGCCTCCAGGTTTCATCAATACATCTCTTTCTAATTATGTCTTTAGATTAGACAAAGCCTTATATGGTCTTAAACAAGCACCTAGAGCATGGTATGAAACACTGACTAACTTTCTTATTGAAAATGGATTCACTAGAGGTAGAGTAGATACCACACTATTTCGTAGAAAGCATAAAGATAAAGTCCTATTAGTTCAAATATATGTTGATGATATTATCTTTGGGTCTACTGATGAAAAGTTATGCAAGAGATTCTCCAAGCTTATGCAGAGCAAGTTTGAAATGAGCATGATGGGTGAGCTGAACTTTTTCCTTGGACTGCAAGTAAAGCAGACTGATGAAGGAATCTTTATCAACCAAGCCAAGTACATTAAAGACTTACTTAAGAAGTATGGCATGGAATCACCTTTCCCATGAAAAAAACCCCAATTGCTCCTCGCAACTAAGCTTCGATAAAGATGAAAAGGTAAAAGTATTGATATAACTCAATACAGAGGTATGATAGGCTCTTCTTTTATATCTAATCGCCAAAGAGACTGTATATAATGTTTGCAACATGCATTTGTGCTAGATTTCGTGCTAGTCCTAAAGAATCTCATTTAACTCATCAGAAAGAGGATTTTCAGTATCTCAAAGGTACACCCCACTGGGGGCTTTGGTATCCCAAGGAGTCCTCATTTGAGCTAACAGATACATAGATGCCGATTTTGCAGTCAGAAAATTGATAGAAAGAGTACCAAAGGCACTCACCAATTGCTAGAAAAAATGACTTGTGTCCCGGTTTAGCAAAAAGCAAAATTCAAAGGTTCACTTCAACCGCAGCGGTCAATAATACATTGTCAGCAGCAAAATGTCGTGCTCAGATCTTATGGATGAAAAATCAACTAACAGATTATGGGTTTGAATTTAAATCCATTCCTATTCACTGTGATAACACAAGTGCAATTGCTATAACTCATAATCCTGTTATGCATTCTAGAACTAAGCATATAGAAATAAGGTATCACTTCATTAGGGATCATGTGCAAAAAATGGAACTATATCTTTACAATATATCCCACCCGAAAATCAACTTGTCGATGTCTTTACAAAGCCTCTAGATGAATCCAGATTTAACAAGTTAATAAGTGAGCTAGGCATGCTTAACTTACAACCATGAAAAATATGCTCTAGTATGTGCTAACCATACAGTGTTTAAAGGCTATGTTTGAAATCATAGATATGATCAAAGGAAGACCACGATCAGAGAACCAAAGTGTCATACAATGACAACGATCGCAGTTGAAGACTCCACGATCACGCAAGCACTCTCAACGATAAAGCAGAATTACATCAAAACCAAAGGAGCACCCTATGATGATCAAGTATCAAACAAGGCAATCTCTCCGATAAGTACCTCGTGGACAAACCTAACCCTTGATTCATTCAAAGAGGTCAGGCCCTTCCCGAGCTACCTTAAACCGAGAAGAATGCTAAGTCAAAAGGTTCATCACGAGAACTTGATCGACTCTACGATTGCCAATCGACTCAACGATTGCAGCTCTGTGACTTCACGATTGCAAATGTATACGATTTAATCGCTATATAGACTCAATGATGGTAGAATGCACTGACGATTCCAAGGACCATCTCAACGATCGTAGTCCCATCAAGAATACATTAGCTCGTATGGGTTAAGGGCAATTCAAGACAATCCTTCTCCTCGTCGATTCAGAGAGCCAAGCAAAATTCGACACCGTCCCACTAAGCAAAATAGAGAGAGAGGAAGTTACAAGTACAAATTAAAATCGCCTTTTGAAATCTAAAAGTTCAAAAGATCATCTCTCTCCTCTCTGAAGAAGCAAGCGTAAACCCTAAATCAAGAAAGAAGCTCACCACCTCACTTCCCGCAAAGAAATCAATGGCAGCTTTCCAAAGGTTATCTCCGGCCACACACTGCTTTTTGACGAGTTTAAATCAAATTAACCTCAATTTCACAAGACGTTGTCGCCATCAAGAAGGCAAGTCTCAAGAAGCCTTGGGTACGACACATTGATCTACCCAAAGTCGGTAAAAAAGAATTCTACAATAACGGGGTATTTGAAAACAACACCATCATCACGAAAGTCGAACGCCCAAATCGCACTAAAGGTCGAGGACATCAATCTAGCCCTAGGCCTCAAATCAAGGGTATCCGCCCTTAGATGGCATAGACTTCCATAAGGGTCTCAAGAAGATGCATCACAAGAAATCACCCTCCACAAAGGATACAAGAAGAAGGAGTTTCCACAGAGGTATGAGTTTCTAGTCGATATTGTTGGAAAATGTATATGTTGTAAGAGCTCAGTCACGACTCGCAATGAGGTACAACTCAAACTCATGACCGCCATATGTTATAAAATACAACTTAACTATGGGGCTCTATTACTTGAATGGATCGGGAAGTGGTTAATCACCAAAAAAAAACAAAGAGCTCACAGAAGATGCTCTACTGGACGATTTATAAGCATTATCCTACAGTGCTTTTGGTGACCTAATTGAGGATGATGAAGGAGAAGCCATCAATCCAAATCGACGAATGACCCAAAGAATTATTTGAAAACCGGAAAAGGAATCCAAATTAAAAATGTGAAGATGATGTCCAATCAATCCAAAGGAAGAACCGTGAAATAAAGGAATCAGAGAGTGCCAGGAACATGTCAAGCTGTCAAAGAAACTCAAGAAGAAGAAGAAGAAGCTAAATCAGAAGAACCCATTGCTTTAATCGTAAAAAGCAAAGGGAAAAGGAAGTCGAAAGCCGTAACTACGTAAGAACCTCAAGGATCCACTACCGATAAGCCCGTAGAGTCCTCGAATATCGAGACTCTAAGGATCCTAAGAAGGAAGCAACAAAGAAGTCGAGGCGTAAGAAGATAGAGCAACCATATCTCAAATTAATAAAAAAAGATAAAATCACCACAAGACCAAAAGGCCATCAATCTCTTCGATCGTAGAGTCTCTCACGCCGATCGTAGAGACCGCACTCAAACAAGGAAGTAGTCGCAACAAACATTTTAATGATAAGAAGGATAAAACCAAGAAAGTCCTAAGGTCGTGGCTCAAATTTAAAAAAAGCCAAGAAGGAAACTCGTCAAGAAATATATTCTTGTCAATGAGAAAGCACTAAAGAGGGAAGACAAAGAATCGATCACGAAAAGGAACCAACAAATGAAAGCCAAATAGTCAAAGCTCAAACTGAGGGGGAGACACCAAGATCTCATGATAGAGGATACTCCTATTGAGGGGGAGATGGTCAAACTCCCATTATAGAAAGTGCCCCAAATGAGGGGGGGGAGTTATTGATAGTACAAGAAGATGATCACGCGAGGGGGGGGAGGCTCATGACATCTCTATGACAAGAAGAGGTTCCGGAAGAAATGAAGAAGAACCTGCAAAGAACATCATGAGGCCATTGAGATAATGGAAATCCTCCAACGAAAAGCGTAAAAGAGGATGAAGGTGATGAGGTAGAGATTATAGTCAGGGCATTGATGGGCACAAAGAGCCAACTATGAACAACTGCTTGCATATCTACCTATGATGCCTTTCCACCAAGCTCAAATTCTCAACTCTTGGGATCACATGTTCGAGTTTCAAAGAGTATCCCGCCATCTCAAAGCAGCCAATGGATTCCTGTGGAGATTCAATTTTGCCAAGAAGCTTCTCACCAACAGCTTCTTCCTCAAAGAACAAACTTGAGGTACTATCTATCCCAACTCTTTCAGAGTTAATCACTTGCCATCATCCTCATTTAATCAATTTTATGAATTCCCACGATGGTCGGAAGTGATTCTTCATCCATCGAATCAATTTCAGCCATAGAAATCCCAAAATTCTCAGAATCGAGGAACCAAATAAGATCAACTCCCTAATGCTCCCACAACCTATCAACTCTACGATCACCGACTCTAGACCCATCAGAGAGTCTCCACCTCAAATCGTAGAGTCACCAACCTTAAACATCCAAACCCAGTGCC
The DNA here is from genome assembly GCA_020205605.1 of Panax ginseng. Lineage (NCBI taxonomy): Eukaryota > Viridiplantae > Streptophyta > Magnoliopsida > Apiales > Araliaceae > Panax > Panax ginseng. The sequence goes on from CM035137.1 coordinate 93,351,725, forward strand.
CCTCCATCGATATTCCTTCCTCATCCAAAGAACGAATACTTCAATCTTGATCTTGCCCTCTACTCCTTGCAAGAGCAATCCAAGAGCACGCCACCTCCCTCACAAATTCCTCAACTAAATGAACTCCTGTCAGAACTATCCACAAAGGTTGATTTGTCAGCAATGTCTGAGAAAGTGATCAAGAACTCGACGAGAGTCTTCAAAGATCATATCGCACTTATCCAAATTGAGATTAACATCAATGATCAATGCCGCAAACAATCTTCCAAGCTCCCTAAGCTCGAGCTCTCTAAAACGCTTCAAAGAAATCATCAAAGAAATGCTTCAAAGCATAAAAGACAGGGACGATATTCACTTTCTTGCAGCCTAAAAGGCATCGGATGTCAGTTTTGATCTTACAAAAACTCAAGAATCTCGTAACAATCTAATGATACAGAGCATCAAAAGTCTTCAAACTGCAGTCAAAGAGTTTCAAGACTTCTCCATGGGTCAAATGCAGCAGACAGAAACTGTTCTCAACATTCTTCAACGACGTGAAACTCGCTCGATGCTCTCGATCCAAGAAAATCGTGAGGACATTGCTCAAACTCGAAAGTCAACTCAACGAGCTTGTCCAAGGAGTCACTCGCCTCCGAAGACATTCAACCCTTGATGTCGATATAAAGGGGGAGAATAAAGGCAAAGGAGATCAGGGAGGTCAGGAGGCAAGGGCAAGCAGGCAGAGGACAATTCCAAACTCAAGCCTCGAGGAACCCACCTGCAAGGCAAATCACTCAAAGCAGACTCCACGATCCAGCCATCAGACTCAACGATCTGATCAACAGGAAGTTTTAATGGCTCAACCATTAAGGAGTCAAGGGCCAACTACCAGCTCTCATGAGGTGATAACAATAGGCCTACGAATGCCAATTGAGATCCCGATTCATGAATAGGCATGATCACAATCCTAGACTAAGCCCAAGTGAGCTGGAAGATTTGGCCAGAAGAGAAGAAGCAAGCAGAAAGAGGAGAGCTGAGGAATATGCAAATCCTCCAAGAAGCAAAAAGGCCAAGAAATAGAGATAAGTTGAAACTTAAACTCTTATCGATGTAAAGCTTATCTCGTAATATCTACTCTTCGACATCAATAAATTCATGCTTATTCTCTAGAAATTTTAAATGCTCACCAAAAATATTAAGTCACGCTTACTTTTACTCGAAAATGCATCTAGATATTGATAATCATGACAACAAATCTCCTCGGTTATGTCAACATCAAATAGGGGAGATTGTTGAAGAAATGCATATCTTGATTTGATGTTTAAAGTAAATGATCATGATTATATGTAAAGTCCTTAAAAGAATATATGTACAAGGACTTAGTGATAGATCAAATTTGTTAGGTTGATCTTAGCTTTTAAGTGTTCATCATTCTATAAACAAATGTATAGATAAAGAGATCAAAATGTTAGGTTGATCTATCGTGAAACGATAGATAGATAGCTTCAACAGAATCGTAGTCTATCGTCGATCAACAGATTGCAAAAGCCAAGGCAAGATCGTAGAGCTTAGAAGATCGTAGTATATTTGCCTTGAAGGACCTCTTCGTAAATCGTAGAGTGGTCCAGACGCTTGTCAAGCTAACTCGTAGATCGTAGTGTGCTCTCGAAACGTTGAGTCCGCAAGACGAGCAAGTGATGATCGTCAGTGAAAAAGATCGTAGTGTGCAAATCTCTTGCGAGAAATCGTAGTGTTCTCTTAAGAGCAAGCACCAATATGACAAGACACTACGATATGGATAGTAGAGTGTCATCCGCCTCAGGTCGTAAGCATCGAGCCCTAACTTTTGTTTGAAGACAAATTCCAACAAATGAGGAATGGGTTTGAACGTTGAAGCACTCACCAAATTCCAATCTGCACAAAAGATATCCTTAGTATCGATCAAAAGGAACGATTCAAGAAGCTAAGAAAAGGACCATCAAGGTAGAAAAACACCTTTTCGTGTTAGGTGAGAAAGCAAATGATGTGTCAATGGGCCAGAGTGAAATTCGTAAGATGTGCGTAAAAGTCTCCATCAAAGTTCGTAAAGGTCAAACGATTTAATGCTTCTTCAAAAGGCTTCAACGGATAGATTTCAAGATCACATATATACAAAATACGCATGTATGAGAAAAAAAGCAAGTATTAAAACAAAAACGTGAAAGAACACTCAACGCCAACTCTACGATCCGAGAAAGATAGAAAGCTTGCTCACCTACTCAGCTTTTTTTCAACAAGTGCTTAATAAAGCAATCGAAAGTAGCACCAATCACGATCTCAACAACAACCCATCAATCAAGTGAGAAGTTCCAAGTCCAAGGACTCAAGAGTTCTAAGTGAATCAGAAAGAACCAAGTCTCGCTGACTTGAAGAGTTCAAGAGTGAACTAAGAAGTGCCTAGATCATCGGTTCTGAAGGAATCTGTGAGATTCAAGAAGTGTAATGTATATCCTTAGTGGATTCCCTACCAAGGAGTAGAGAGAGTGATTAGAGCTTTAAGTTTTAAAATAGTGCTCAACCACTTAAAACAAACTCGTGGTTCTATAAACTCTATAAAATCGCTATAACTCACTATAATCGCTTTACTCTCATTAACTCAAGATATCTAAAAGAAGGTTTATATATACTCATTCCGCATTAATCACAATCATTCTAAACCGCTTAAAAGAAAAGTTTTTAAATATCTATTCAACCCCCCTTTCTAGATATCTATCAGGCCTCCGAACTAACAATTCTTGGTGGAAATCTGTAAAACGTACCCAGCCTGACACACTTAAGATGTCTTGGGAGAAGTTCCAAGAGTTGTTCAACGACAAGTACTTTCCCTAAAGTATTCGTCATATGAAGGAGGTGGAGTTTATCAAGTTGGTGCAAAATAATATGACAGTGTCGCAATACGAGGCAAAAATTACGGAGTTATCTCGGTTTGCATCCCATTTGGTCGATAATGAGGAGTGAATGACGCGAATGTTTCTAAGAGGTTTGAAACCCGATATACGTCAATACCTCATTTCTCACAAATTTTGTTTATATTCAAATGTTGTGAATAGGGCTCAGTTATTAGAGAGCGATAATGAGTCAGCACAACCAAAAGGCAACGACCAACACCACGATAATAATCGTACCGGTGGCAACGGCCATCGGAACAATGATAACCATCGTGGGGGAAAGTATCATGCCCAGAATAGTAACCACTTCGATAGTAATTATGGCCAATATAATAGGAGTGGAAATTTTAAGAAGAGAAGGTTCAATAATGATGGAAAGACAGTAGCACCAGCACCTGTTTCAAAGGAAGGAGAACAACCATCGGTCGTATGTTTTAAATGCGGAGGGGAGGGACATATCAGTCCAAACTGCGTGATGCAGTCTAAGGCGTGTTTCAATTATGGAAGAGAAGGTCACCTAGCCCGATTTTGTCATGCACCAAAATCAAGTCCAGCTGGGATGGTGGCTCCAAAGGCGGATACGGACAAAACAAAGTCGATGGTTTCAGGGAGAGCATTTTTTCGCGACTTCTCAAAAAGCGAGTAACCCGAACGAAGTTAGCACGGGTTAGTTAATTATAAATTTTTGCGAAGTCTATACCTTATTAGATACCGATTCTACCCATTATTTTATCTCTCTTACTTGCGCTCAACGTTTAAATTTAACACAGGAGAAGTTAGACTTTGAATTATTGGTTGAAACTTCGTTAGTAGAAACCTTCATTTCTTGTGCTATCCAAGTCTTGGATGAGAGTCACAGTTTTTAAATGATATTTCTACCGTTAGTAAATTTCCTGACGTATTCCTGAAGAATTTCTTGGCCTATCCCCAGAGCGTGAAATCAAATTTTGTATTGACCCCAGTACAAAACCCATTTCTAAAATCCTTAAATATTTCTTCAACTAAAATAAACGTATAACGTGCCAAAGACGTTGGCTCGAGCTGTTGAAGATTACAATTATACTATTCAATACCATCATGGGAAGAGCGAACGTGGTAGCTGACGCATTGAGTAGAAGATCGTATGCATTTACGAGTGTGAATATACGAACCCACGTGAAGATAACGAATTTACGAGTAGAATCGACTTTAATCGATAAAGTTAAAGAAACTCAAGCTACACACCTGAAGCTAATAAATATGAAGAAGAAGGTTCAAGAGGGCGTTATTCTAGAAGTAAGAGTCGATGAAGAGAGGAAATCTTAATCCTCGATTTAATTGGCCCATTTGAAATCCTCGATTGAGTAGGAACTGTGGCCTATAGACTCGTTTTACCGCCAAGTATGTCGCGTGTTCATAACGTTTTTCACGTATCAATGTTACGTAAATATATGGATGACCCGAACCACGTTGTTAAATTAGAACTAGACGAGATAGCAGAAGATTTAATGTATGAGGAGATACGTGTTAAAATCTTGGATAAGAAGGATCGTATTCAACACTCAAAGGTTATACCTTAAGAGTTAGAATCTGAAATGAAGTCAAGGTATCTTTATCTCTTCGGCATACCAGGTACATACGTAAATTTCGAGGGCGAAATTTCATAAGGAGGGGAGATTGTGAGACCCCAAATTTTATGAATAAAGATTTAAATTTCTCGATATATTTTTTTGAATATTATGGTGTGGATTTGATATAATGTTATAGTTGTGAGTAATATTTATAAATTTTGAAAAGTATGCAAGTTGTTGTATAATATTCGATTGGTCGGAGAATATTCTTTTTGTCAGGGAATATCTGTACGACGGTACAATCATTGGTGGACCCCACAACGGAATTATTGTCGAATTAAGAAAACGACAAAAAAAATTTATGAAAATAACGGCGGAAGTTTTACCGTTAAAACTGTTGAACTACTCGGTAGTAAAAGTATAGTAATACACGTAGTTGCATAGTAGCACACGATATTGGTTATTGATGCTTACGTGAGAATTCACTCAGTTATACTCAATTATTGCTACAGTAATTGCTGCATTATATCTCTCATTTTATTGATTCGATTATTGTCATAGTAACATCTGCATAATATGTTATATTATTAAATCAATAATTGAGACGACAAAGTTATTCATATTATTAAATTACAATATTTACAATGTCTAAAAGTTCTGTCAAGGAGAGGTTTGGTCATCTAATTGCTCGCCAATAAGGAGAAATCCTTATCGGAAAGCCCCCACTTTCTTGGGAACGACCTGGTTGTTAAATATTGTGAGTTGTAATATTAATGATGAATAAGTTTGTGTTGATTAAAGATGAAACGACCGGGTATTTGGGAAACTTTTCGTGTCGGGGTACTATTCATAGGTTACTATTCACCCAAATTACTATTCACTCTAGTATTATTCACTCGAGTATTTGGGACACTTTTCGTGCTAGAGTACTATTCACGAGTTACTATTCACGGGTTACTATTCACCCAAATTACATTCACTTTAGTATTGTTCACTCGGGTATTTGGGACACTTTTCGTGTCGGAGTACTATACTCGAAGAACTATTCACGGGGTACTATTCACCTAAAAAATATATTTCTTTTCATCCAAATTATTTTTTGGGTATAATATTATTCCATGAGGAGATGTGCTAATTTTTCGTAATCAGTTGGTTGAAATTATAATAGTAAATCAATATGGATCGTTGGTTTAAAGTTTTAATAGTAAATCAATATGGATCATTTGGTTTAAAGTTTTAATAGTAAATCAATATGGATCATTTGGTTAAAGTTTTAATAGTGAATCAGTATGAACCGTTGCTTTAAGTTTTAATAGTAAATCAATATGGACCGTCCATTTAAAAGTAAATCAATCTAGATCGTTCATGAATTAGTTACTATTCAGTCCATTCTTCTATAAATAGAAGCTCATTCCTTCATTATTTCTTACGAATTCACTGAAACTCTAGAGAGAAATTATAGAGAGAAAGAAGAAGAGAAGTCTGTTACCTCACTTTTCCAATACCAAGTTTCTTCTAAGGTAAGGGATATTATTTCTTTCATACTCATGAAGAAAACTTCAGTTATTCCATTCCTTATTATTCATTGGAATAACTCAGTATATAATGGCATCTGCATACATGGTGAAATTCTTCCATTATTCCATTCTTTATTATTATGTTGGAATAAGTCAGATATGCTAAGTCCGCATACATGGTGAAATTCTTCATTATTCCATTCTTTATTATTATGTTGGAATAACTCGTATATGTGAGTACCGTGATACATGGTGAAATTCTTCCATTATTCCATTCTTTATTATGTTGGAATAACCTTTGCTCATCGCAATCTCGCATACATGGTGAAATTCTTCTATTATTCCATTCTTTATTATTCTGTTGGAATATCATGTCTGTGCGTTTACGCATGACCTGGTTCCATTATTTATTATTCTGTTGGAATAACCTGCCTGTGCGGTCTATCGCATGCATGGTGAATTCTGTTGTTATTCCATTCTTTATTATTCTATCAGAATATCCTGTCTTTGCATTTACGCATGACCTGGTTCCATTATTTATTATTCTGTTGGAATATCCTGTCGGTGCGGATTACGCATGACCTGGTTCCATTCTTTATTATTCTATTGGGAATAACCTGTCTGTGCGATCTATCGCATGCATGGTGAATTCTTCTGTTATTCCATTCATTTTATTCTGTTGGAATAACATGTCTATGTGGATTACCACATGTATGGTGAATGATCGTTTGTATTCATTCCTTATTAAATTGTGGAAATGATTTGTATACCTGGATTACCGCATGGCGGGTGAAAATACATGTGCAGATTCATATATTCTATTATACTTAGTTGGTTAAAGTTTTGGCTTCTATACTCCATGAAATTAGTAGAATATCCTGGATATTTGTGCTTCGTCCAGTATCCTTTCATGGAAATATTCTTCTGAGCATTCTTGAATTTTACTCCATAAAGCAGTATCATGTTGACAATTTGGACATTATTGAGTTCAGGATAAATGAACTTATAAATCTTTAAAATTTATTCTTGAACTTGTTTTATTGAATTATTATGTCATTGTCATCATCCTCATGCTTATATTGTGATGAAAGTCATATTTGGCTTACGTGCATAGATGGACTTGGTATGATTATGACCGTGGATCATTCTTGGTATAATCATGACCAGAAATGTTATAAATGATGTGGTAAAAGTCCTCAAAGTGGCACAAAGTGTATTGATGGACATGCTTTTTCCTATGATTATGACCGGGATTATTCAATATAGTCATGACCATTGATGATTTAATGAATATCCTTGGCCCGTAGTGCAGGGATGAATCGATGATGTGGTTTATTTATTAAGCTGAGTCTCAGCGATAAAAGTGATGAAAACCTTTTAAATTATAGAAGATAGTAGATTTTATTCTCTACTTGACTCTTCTAATGGATTGCTTATTCCACTGCAGTTAAACTTGATGTCTATTGTATTTTATCAGTTTAACATTGTTGAAGACTAATGATAATTTATTCTGCATTATTTTAGTCATACTATTCCTTACTGGGCTAGTTGAGCTCACCCTTTCTTTCACTGTTCTCTTCAAGAAATGAGAATATAGCTGGGATGAGTCGGGGAGCGGATTGACAGTCCAGATGATAGCATTAGTAGTCCTCACTATTCTGTTAAATAGTGTGATAATAAATGTAATGAGAACTCTATTTGAGTGTGGATATTGTCTAGAAGGCAATATTCCTATTTAAACTCTCAGCTATGTTTTGTCGTATATTACACGACGTTTGTATAATTAAGTTTGTATTTGTATTCTGTACCATGTATTTGGCGACCCAAGATGGGTGATGTATACCTATTTTGGGGGTGTCACATTATATCATTGTCATCATCCTCATGCTTATATTATGATGAAAGTCATCTTTGGCTTACGTGCAAAGATAGACTATTGATTATTGGTTTTATAGATTGTATATCTTTGGCTTACGTGCAAAGATGGAATCGTTGATTATTAGTTTTACGATTGTATATCTTTGGCTTACGTGCAAAGATGGACTATTGATTATTGGTTTTACAGTTGTATATCTTTGGCTTACATGCAAAGATGAACTATTGATTGATGAGTATTTTTGGCTTATGTGCATAGATGAACTGTTTATTGGTATGATTATGACTAGGGATTATTCGGTATAATCATGACCCGTAATATTATAGATGATGTGGTAAAAGTCCTCATTGGCCCGTAGTGCATTGATGGACAGTTATTGGTATGATTATAACCAGGGATTATTCGGTATAATCATGACCATTGATGATTACATGAATATCATTGGTCATAGTGCGTGGGATGATTCGATGATGTGGATTATTTATTTAATGAGTCTCAAATGATAAAATATTAGTTATACACTTTTAATTCGTAAAAGATAGTAGATATCATGCTCTACTTGACTCTTCTAAAATACAGTTGTATGTCTTTGGCCTGTAGTCCAAAGATGAATTGTCAATGAATATCTTTGGTCGTAGTGCAAAGATGAATTTATTAGTATGATTATGAGCAGGAATTGTGATTTGGTATAACCATGATTTTTGATGTTTCAGGTGAAGATATGTGATGAAAATTATCTTTGTCCTAGGTGCGAAGGGAAATTTAGAATCACAATTATGATTATGAGTTATTCATATGACTGTGGAAAGGAATTATTGATTGATGTTACAGGGATAAAATATTATTGTTAGACTTTTAACATAGAGAAGATAATAGACCTGATAGTCTATTTGACTCTTCTAATGGATTGCTCGTTCCGCTGCAACTATGGTTGAAAAGTTTTATCATCTACCATATATTCTAAATCTCTAATTTATTACGATGAAGGCTATTGATGATGTAAATTATCTTTAGTCATGATATTCTTTATCAATAGCTAGTTAATGCTCACCCTTTTTGCTTTCCTGATTCCTTTCGTGTAATAAGAGTGTTCTTTGGGTCGAAAGCGAGGATAACGAGGGGAATAGAACGGTGAATTATATTCGTTGAGGTTCTTCCTAAATAGTTTGAAAATAATTTTATTACGAACTTTAGATAAGTGTGTCGTATTGTATACGTCATTTGATATTTAATTTTGGTGAACCAAATAGGGTGAGGTGACCCAACTTTGGAAGGGTGTTTTGCCACTATCATACAAGATGTCTAATGACATACAACCTCGTGTTATCATAAGACAGGATTGTACACATCCACTTGCTGAGTATATCTACGAGCACTACCTATATAATCTTGGAGTTTGTTTGAAATATAATTTTCACTTGGAGACAACGGAGATAATTATATTTCAAGAAAAGACTCACCATTAGAAAGAAGATGATAGTAATCTTCTCATTTTTCTTTGGGGTCTATTGGGTCAACCAAGAATAATTCTGTGGACATATGATATCTATCATAACCTGAGACGCGTGGCCTCCATGTATGCGAAGGTTTCCTTGAGCACTTCCCCAAGATTTTAATTACTAAAACAGTTTTTGACTGTACTTTTATGTAAATTATCATTGTAAGGTTATGGTCGAGGCACCATGAGAGTTACATACATTTGTATTAATACTCACAGCTTATCTATTGTCGTACTCTGTACGACAGTTCAATAATTGTATAAATGAAGTTTGTATTTGATTTTTATAGTGTGATATATGGCGACTCAGAATGGGTCGTGTGGACCTATTTTGGGGGCGTCACACATATAAAGGAGGATAATTGCAAGGATTGAAGGGAGGATTCCATTAGATTAGATTAGAGTAGATTAGGACCAAAACCCTAGTTCTTATGAGATTTGGAGATGGAAGCAACTTGGAGTGTGACGCCCCCAAAATAGGTATACATCACCCATTGTGAGTCGCCAAATACATGGTATAGAAAACAACTACAACTTTATTATTACAATTGTCGTGCAAAATACGACAACACAAACTATGAGTTTAAATACAAATATTGTCTTCTAGACAATATCCTCACTCAAATAAAGTCCTCATTACAATTATTGATGCACTATTTTATAAATATAGTGAGGACTGCTAAAACAACTGTCTAGGATCATCACTCTATACCCTGACTGGTTCCTTCTATGTTCTCGCTTCATGAGAAGAAAAATAGAACAAAAGGGAAAAGGGTGAGCTCAACTAGCCCACTAAAGAATATTATTGTGACGCCCCCAAAATAGGTCCATTCCATCCAACACATTCTGAGTCGCCAAATACATGGTACAGAAAATAACTACAACTTTATTACAATAATTGTCGTACAAAATACAACAACACATATGCTGTGAGTTTGGATACAAATATATACCAAATATGACACATGTCCCAACCGTGACACAAGACCTCACAAAGATGACACCTTACATAAAGGTATAGTCAAAAACTGCTTTAGAAACTAAAATCTTTGGGAAGTGCTCAAGAAACCTTCGTACATGGGAGACCATGCGTCTAGGTTATGATAGATATCATATGGCCACAAAATTATCCTTGGTTGACCCAATAGACCCCAAAGAAAAACAAGAAGATTACTATCATATTCTTCCCAATGGTAAGTCTTCTCTTGACATATCATTATCTCCACTATCTCTAATTGAGAATTATACTTCAAACAAACACCAAGATTATATAGGTAGTGCTCAGATATATATTCGTAAGTGGATGAGCACATCCTGTCTTATGATGATACGAGGTTGTATGTCATTAGATATCTTGTATGATAGTGACAAAACACCCTTCCAACGTTGGGTTTGCCTCACCTCAACAAATTTATAGACCACCGCTCTATTCTCCTCATTATCCCCACTCGATCAAATTTACACTTTTATTTCTTGAAAGGAATTGTGAAGCAAAAAGGGTGAAAACAACTAAATTCAAAAAAATATTATGACTAAAGATAAATAAATTGAATTTGTATTGCATAAATACCCAAGAATCCCAGTAAAAAAAGTTGGTCTTTTCTTGAATCCTTCAAATTCACTCCATATTCCTCCCAAGTCCTAGCTAGCTAAATTCACTTCATAATGCTTAGTCATAAAGATTGAGTTTATTATTATTATTGACTAGATTTTCGGTCAGAAAATGCTCTATATATATCAACCCTAATATTCAAAGAGAAAAATAAAACTCTATTTATTAGTGGAAGTTTCAGACTGCAAGAGAAATTGTTTACGCCCTGAAAAAAGAAGAAAAAAAAGAGTAAAAGTTATGTAATTTTTTATTTTTATAAAAAAATTTGATATTCTTATAATATATAATTCACATTCATGTGAATCGTATTTTTCGTTCATGTAATATTAGAGTCTATTTGGTAACAATTTTTTCTTTCAAATTTTTGTTTTTACTTTCATTTAATTTTTTTTATAATTGATTCTACTTTCAAAAAAGTAAAAGAAAATTTCACTTTAATAGCAAAACAAGTGAAAATACAATTGCTTCTTTAGCTTGACAACACAAGCAATTATTCCGACTCTAATGAGTTTTATTAAGAACAAATTTTCAAATTTTATTTATTCAAAAAATAAATAAGACTAACATTTAAACATAGTTATCAAATAATATTATTTTAATTTTTGCTTTCATTAAAAGCAATCGAATCATAATTCCACTCGTAAAAATATCAATCTCAAAAATCACAAGCTCCACGTAACAAAGGAAAATAGAGAAAAAACAAAAAAAAAAAAGAGAGAGAAAATCTAACTAGGCACCACTACCCTTGTGGCCTTATCAACGACAATCTAGGTTTTTTTTTTTTAATTTTTTAATATTAAATATATATAACTCCTACTGGCCTAGAATTTTAAACAACAAATATAAGTGTTTGTTTATTCTTCAACAAAGAAGAACGTCTTGTCAACCACTCAACTCACGGCCAGCCTTCGCCGGTTCCGCCGTATACCCCTCCCGTCTCCCCCATTTCTTTCTCTCTCATCACCTTTCCGATCACCTTTCATGGGCACAAAACCACAGTTCAACTTTACCTCTAGACCTCCTTGATCTTATCATGACAATAACTTTGGGACAAAAATAGTTTCTCTTTAAATTAACTTCTCAACCCATAAACCAAAAAACAAATATATAAATCTAGCAGATCAATAGATTTTCTTTCCTTTTTTGTTACTTTTTTCTGGAGTTATTTTTTTAGGGTTTGGCTCAAGAAATGGAGGATTACAATAATCAAGTAAGTGACAATAATAATGAGACAGCTTCAAGAGGTAGTTTCTTGTATGGTACAAGTTATTCTCATAATAATAATCAGCTGCCGATCAGTTTTCATCAGCATAATCATCTTCAAACAAGCGAAAGCGATCACGGCTACCCAAGTGTAAAAATGGAAGCTGGAAATTCTCAGCATAAATTTCAATACCCTTTTATAAATAGAAGCTCCAATCATCATCAACAAGAAGAAAGACGAGAAGAAAATGAAAATTTAATAAATGGATCCACCGACGAAGCGATAAAAGCCAAGATCATTGCTCATCCTCAGTATTCTAGTCTTCTTCAAGCTTACATGGATTGTCAGAAGGTAATTAACAACTTATGAGATTGTTAATATTACAAAGACTAGCGATCTTATTAATAAAAATGAATATTATTCCACTACTATGTTCCGTTTCAACAGAATATAAGATCGCTTATATTTGTACTTTGAAACGGAACAAAATACTATAATAATAATCTTTAGCGATAAGAGAGAATTTCTTAATGCTCTCTTTCTCTCTCCTATTAGGTGGGAGCTCCGGCGGAAGTGGTGGCGCGGCTGACGGCGGTACGGCAGGAGTTTGAGGCTAGGCAGTCGGAGAGTGGTAGAGAAACGTGCAAAGATCCAGAACTAAATCAATTCATGGTGCTTTTATTTTATGTTACTTGTCCTTAAATCTGGTCGGGTTTTAAATTTATTTTCGTGTATATTTTTGGCTGGTTTTTGTGTTAATTTTGATCTGGAATTTAGGAGGCTTATTATGATATGCTGGTGAAGTATAGAGAAGAGTTAACGAGACCATTGCAAGAGGCTATGGAATTCATGCGAAGGATTGAAACTCAGCTTAATATGCTCAACACTGGTCCTCTCCGGATCTTTAGCTCCGGTACTTTCATTTCCTCTCTTTATATATATATATATATATATATATATATATATATATATATATATATATGTCAATCTAGAGAGAAAAGAGACGTTAAACGGGGAAAAGATATAGATCAAGTCTAGTTGAGTTGTTGTTAATTCTTTTTACAGATCAAAGTCTTGTTGAGATGTTAAGATTCTTTTTACAGCGCTCTCTCGAATGGAGGAAATCTGGAGAGGCAGTCAGGCAGACCTACATTTTCCAAAGTTGGCTTCACTGGATTTTCTATTCCCTAGGAATGTAGGTCTGCCGTTCCAGATTTCCTCAATTCAAAACTGTCTCATTCCCGGTGAAAGCCAACTTTGACCATAAAACAAATAGTGGGTTTGTTTTGTGTGTGGAAAGGAGGGGCCTTTTCAAAGAGTATTTTAAAACCCTAATCACGAGTCTATAGTGAAAAGATATGATTTGGTTTCATTTAACAATAAACAAATGGAGAAATCAAACAAATACAAATTAAATAGCTATTGAACTAGGATAAACAATAATGAAATCACACGTTCATTTCTCTAATCAAATTCAGTCTATTAGCGTTATCCATCTGACAAAATCAATCTAATACAGGGTTTGTTCCCTAGTCTAACAACCCACTCTATCCTCTTTGAATCTATATCTGATTTTATTATAGAGGCATATATATATATATATATATATATATATATATATATGAGAAATAATCTATACATTCCAATTTTAATGACGAAATTACATTGCAAGTGTTAGCATTAGGATCACACACACGCACACAACAATAGAGAATTAACACAGAAATTTACGTGGCTCCCCAATTTGGGTACTCCACAGGCAACTTGTTGTTTATTGATGATTTCTTGTTACATAGGGCTTTACAATAGATAATATTTATAACCACTAATTTTATTCTAACCTTACTTCACATTATACTCATAATGTCCTTCCAAAAAAAACAAACCATTAAACTTTAATTAAGCATAGGCAGTATTAAGCCCGCTTCTAAGCTTGTCATTATCGCGCTCCGTCACACACAGCAAAACTGCATCGATCGATCCCGGCGCTACAAGGCCACTCCTCCCTTGCACTGCACGCTTAACGCCCACGCCATACATGCAGAAACTACGTACAGTACGGCCCCTTGCTCCGCACTAGCCTTTTTCAATAGTTTCTATGTTATGAGTCACAAGTTCCAACAAGTAATGTGAAATTTTAAGAAATAATATGATAAAATAAACCAGTGTGAGGTTTTCATAATTCGTTCATATTCCATGTATCAACATATAGCAAGACAATTTATATATATATATATATATATATATATATATATATATATAATATGAGAAAAATATATGACGACGGTTTTTTGGGCTATAGCGACGGTTTCACCCGTCGTCATAGCTATTCTGGACTATGACGACAATTTACCTTCGCTATAACCCAAAAAATCTGTCGTCATAGTCCTACTGTGTAATACACAGCTATATATATATATATATATATGTGTTTGTGTTTATATATATGCCTTGAGAATTAAATAGCATTATTATTATTCTTTTTTCATTTCCGAAGTATACTTTTGCACATTTTCCATTGGTTCTCTAGAGTGGCTTTAGGCCTAATTGGGAAAATTGAAGAACATAGGATGCTGTTCGTATCAGACCTACCCCCATGTAGCCTGTACTGATTTGGATGTGCTTTGCATATTTATTTACTATCTTTTATTAATTAATTGATTATTTTTGTTTTGTTTTATTGGCACGGCTTGAATTATCCACTGTGTTTCCTTTGACAATTTATAATTTTGGATGAATTTTATATGAAGTCATATAATATTATATTACTCCCAACTTTCCGCTGTGTTTATAGATGTAGTACTATATTAAATTATTATCATACTTATTATTGAATTATTAATACATCACTATTGTTAAAGCTGTTATACATTTCTTAAATTAGTTTGTTGTTAGCTCCGAATAGCGAAAGGAATGGGAGGATGGCTTGCAAATATTTAGCCAAATAAGCCTTAATAATTCTTGTATTAATTATTATATTTTATGAATGGGAATACGATGCATGAGTATTTATAGGAGTACATTACAGAGATAAGGAAAAGGAAAAACCTTAATGTTGATGTACACAAAAGAATTTTATCCTAATCTAAACACCCTATGCTAACGGCTTAGAACAACATTGAGCTTGAACTTGTTGTGCAGAAAACTGGATGATGACGATGGCTTAGTTAAGGCATCAACAATATTATCTTTCTTAGAAATAAATGCAACAGTGAGATCCTTGCGAGTGATCATGTCTCGAACAAAATAAAAATCGATCTCAGTGTGTTTCGTGCGAACATGAAATTAAAAGACCGAATTGAAAGCAAAGATAGATCGCCCCCATATTGTTGCACCACAAAGTGGGCGATGTGGAACAGGATAATGGATTTCAAGGAGTGCGTGTAGCCACTGAAGTTCGGCGGCAATATCAGCAAGAGCTTTCGTGAGGACTTATTCGTGAGGACCATGATATTAAGTCGTTGCCTAATTAGAAGACAACATAACTACCATTGGAGTGTCGATCATTTGGATTGCCTGCTCAATCAACATCCAAAAAGGTAGATAAGGAGTGTGTTGGGGAAGAACTGAAGAGCTCACACGACTGCTCAATTAGCATTCGAAAAGGCAAATAAAGAGTGTGTTGGGGAACAACTGGAGAGCTCACGCGTCGTGTGCGCATATACAAAGCAATAACAAATGTTTGTAACCCAACTTAACCCAAAAGCTTAAGCCAATATGTATTGGGTTCATTCATGTACATTAATTATTCATTCTTCTATTATCTATCTGGTTTCAGATTCTAACTCACTTGTAATATCCTAATAATCGCTCCCTTACAAATGAGTCCATCACATCAAGAGCTCCCTCTTACTTGAACATTTTCTTCAATCACCGCACACTAATTCTTGGCTAACTATTCTTGGTCCTTTTCTCCTTCGAGAGTCCATTTTCATTAAGAATTGAATATCTTTTCTTCAGTCACCACGGATCACCAATTCTCGGATATAAACTTTTCGCAACCAATTCCTGGCTAAACCCATCAAGAATTTAATATCACCATAGAGAGCCCTTTGAGGAAGCACCAACCCTTTATCGAGAATTCAACATTATCTCGTGTCTTTTGGAGACGTTGATCCGAGATTAATTTTCAAACTACCATCGCGTATCTTTTAAAGAGAGTAACTAGCTCGGGTTCAATTTTTCATAGCTCTGATACCAGTTGTTGGGAATTAAGTCAACGTAAATTAAACAAGAAAATAAAAGGAGAACAACATATATATACACTCCTATGTTTTTTGGGAATATCCGGTCAATCTTCCTCTTAATGTGTGATCTCTCCATCTACATTAACACTAATCTCACCCTTAAACTTTAACCATTAATCTTTTGTGCATTAGCCCATCACTTTCTTCTAGTTGACGTGTTGGACTCTTCATTATCTCTTGTTTGATTCACCAAGAGCCTCTACCAAGCCCATAAAGTCTACCTATCTGACGAGCTTATCAATAAATATCTCTCGTTTGATCAACCAAGAGCCTCATCGAGAAGAGTCCACAAATTGCTCAAAGAGTACATAATCCACCAAGCATCCATAACCCGTTGAACCACCACTTGCTCTGATACCAGTTGTTGGGAATATACGACCCATATACATTAATTTGAAACCATATCTTATCCTAAAATGTTAATCTCTTAGGTTTATGGTTCATTAGAGCATTATATGTTCTCAATCTTTCTTCTTATCTTCCGATGTTGGACTTTATTATCACGTTGTACCTCAATAGAGTGATTGGAGGCATAGTGAATGAGTAGGCAATGGGATGGAGTACCTTTTAAATAGCGACGGATGCGCTTTTCAACTGCCTAATGAAGATTTATTGGCATATATACTTTGTCCAGGGCGTATGCAACTTCAGGTCGTGTAATACTTAAATATTGCAAGGCACCTACAATCTGGCGATACTTTATGGGATCAATAATTAAAGGAATCACCGCTAATAAAATTTTCAAATATTGTTGTTGAGATAACAATAAGCCATCGCATAGTTGTCTTGGCGTCACTTAAGCATCCTGACACTGAGAAAGGCAAGGCAACTCCTTAGATGACGAGCTGCCAAGACTCACACGCTTTTGTAGCTGACCCAAGTTTAATGATTAAGTTATTTTTTACCTATGACTCATCATAACCCATGGACTTGCTATATGGTATAATTTATCACTTATTAGGCTTGTAATGTGTGATGGGTGAGGACTTGGTTGATTCTTTAAGTTCTTTATTGAGATCAATGAAAAAGTGTGGTAATATAAGAAGCTTTTGTATTCAAATATATAGTTCGTGAAATAATTAATTTATATTTAGTTCCATTTCCCCACTATATATTGAGGGAGGGGGGAGGAGGAGGGAGGGGAGGGGAGGAGGATAGACTCCACGACACTCTTGCGTGAGATGGTCGCCCGAATCGTTTCTAGCAAAATCATAAGGTGTAACGCTCACGACACCTTAACCCTTCGTCTATATGGAGCCGAGAACCTTGGTACAATTGTTTGCGCAAGGAAGTCTGTGTTGAATGACCACCAACGACACCTAAACCCCGTACTTATAAGAAGTAAGAACTTCGGTACAATGGACGATTGACGCGGTAGATGACGCCACACACAACTATGAATTGTTGTGTGGTAAGTCAAAATTGAATCTCAAAGAAAAACTAAGGATAACTTAGAAATTCCTCAAAAAACCAAAAGAAGACTATCTCCAAGTAATTTAATTGAATGAGAATAATGTATGTCATTTACATCAACCTTGCCTTTTATTTATAATAGAGCAAGAAAACCCTAAATCCTAAAAGGAATCAACTACTAATTAACAACTAATTTTGAATAAAAATCTAGCTAAAAAGCATTCTAATTACATTAGAATTGGAAAAGATCTCAAAAATCCTTAAAACATGAAAGAAAATTTAATAAAATCGCATAAAACCGCGTCCTTGAACAGCGTGCACGATGCGATAGATTCGGTCTTGTACTGAGGGATGGTGCGGCAGCGCCTGAACTCTAGAAAGGGGTATCCTGCGTCTGCAGCACAACACGGCAGCGCCAACTTCCAGATTTCCTCCTTTATTTTCTTTTGCCTCTTGGCATGTTCACTTGAATCACATCCATGAACTTGGAGTTCAACTCAAATGCCTTTGAACTAGAGTCCATGTCATTCCAAACTTCTTGAATAAATCTGTTAAGACCTTCCTTGAATCGTTTAGCTCGAGCTCTCATCACGGGACCAATAGGAACTTGCACCGGATCCGCACCCTGATTCCCATCCATTCCCGAGCCAGACATGTCCTCAGCTTTCCTCTCCTCTTGAAAAGAATCTGCCCTCAAATCATCACCTAAATCAAACAGACTTAAATCAGTAACGTTAAATGTGGCACTAACATTATACTCACCAGGTTAATCCAATTTATAAGCATCGTCGTTGATCCGTTCAAGGACTTGAAAAGGACCATCTCTTCTCGGCAGCAATTTAGAACACCTTTGAGCCGTAAATTTTTCCTTTCGCATATGAAGCCAAACCCAATCTCCCGGCTCAAAGATCGCTTGACGACATCCCTTATTAGCTTGTTTCACATATTGTTTCGTTCTCCTTTCAATGTTGAGCCTCGCTCTCTCATATATATGCTTAACAAAATCAACCTTTTTTCAATCTATGTTAGTATATTCAGACACAGGTAATGGTGATAAATCTAACGGTGTCAAAGGATTAAAACCATATATAATTTCAAATGGAGAAAAGTTAGAAGCAAAATGTATAAAACAATTATAAGCAAACTCAACATGAGGTAAACATTCCTCCCAATGCTTGATATTCTTTTTAATGATAGCCCTTAACAAAGCAGACAATGTTCTATTTACTACCTCGGTTTGACAATCAGTTTGTGGATGACAAGTAGTTGAAAATAACAGTTTAGTACCTAACTTACACCACAATATCTTCCAAAAGTAACTCAAGAACTTAATATCCCTATTAGACACAATTATTTTAGGCATACCATGCAATGACGCAATTTCTCTAAAGAATAAATCAGCTGCATGGGACGCATCATCAGTTTTGTGACATGGAATAAAATGAGCCATCTTAGAAAATCTATCCACGACCACAAAAATCTAATCATGACCACGCTTAGACCTAGGTAAACTCAACACAAAATCTATAAAAATATCAATCCAAGATTCTTTAGGCATAGGTGTATACAATCCATAGCGTTGAACGCGAGATTTAGATTGATGACAAGTAACGCACCTATCACATATTCTTTCTACATCCTGTTTCATATATGGCCAACAAAAATGTTCTTTTAAAACCGCCAATGTTTTGTCCACACCAAAATGACCTATTAAACCACCCAATGTGATTCTCTTAACTAATAACTCACGCAAAGAACAAGCAGGTATGCATAACTTATTTTCACAAAATAAAAATCCCTCAATTTTAAAGTACATACCTACAACGTTCTTTTCACTAGACTTAAACTCTTCACAGAAATGATGGTCATCAAACATACAATTTTTTAAATCGTTCAAAACCAAGTAATTTCGTATCAAGTGTAGATAACAAAACATACCTTCGCGAAAGAGCATTTGCAACGACATTCTCTTTACCTTGCTTATATCGAATGACATATGGAAAGGTCTCGATGAACTCCATCCATCGTGCATGTCTCTTGTTCAATTTGTACTGACCTTTAAGGTACTTCAAAGTCTCGTGATCAGTATGAATCACGAACTCCTTAAGACATAGGTAGTGCTGCCATGTTTCCAACGCACAAACCAACACGTACAATTCCTTATCGTAAGTAGGATAATTTAAAGTTGTCCCACTTAATTTCTCGCTGAAGTACGCCATTAGTTTCCCTTGTATCAAAACAGCTTCAATTCCTAAACCTGAAGCATCACATTCAATTTCAAAGGTTTTAGAAAAATTAGGTAAAACAAGTAAAAGGAGCATTAGTCAATTTATCCTTAATCAACTGAAATGCTTTCTCTTGCTCATCTCCCCATTTAAAACCTACACTCTTCTTGATTACTTCCGTAAGCAGTGCCGTGATGTCTCTGAAGTTCCTCATGAAACGTCGGTAAAAACTCGCGAGTCCATGAAAGCTACGAACTTAACTTGAATTCGTAAGACTCGGCCAATCCCAAATTGCACGCATCTTCTCCTCATTCACTTGTACTCCCTGTGAACTCACAACAAAACCTAGGAACCCAATTTTATCCGTACAAAACGTGCATTTTTCCATGTTAGCAAACAACTTTTCCTTTCGAAACACATCAGATTTTAAATGTAATGTTTGTTCACCCAAGTTTTTGCTATAAACCAGAATATTATCAAAATAAACCACGACAAATTTACCAATGAATGGACACAAAACATGATTCATTAATCGCATGAAAGTACTAGGTGCATTAGTTAAACCAAAAGGTAACAATAACCACTCATATAACCCATTTTAGTTTTGAATGCAGTTTTCCATTCATCACCCTCTTTCATTCGAATTTGATGATATCCACTCTTTAAATCAATTTTTGAAAACACATATGATCCATGCAATTCATCTAACATATCATCTAAGCGAGGAATAGGATGTCGATACTTTATAATATTATTTACCGCTCGACAATCAATGTACGTACGCCATTTCCCATCCTTCTTAGGCACTAAAATCACCGGAATTGCACATGAACTCATGCTTTCTCTCACGAACCCTTTCTCCATTAGTTCACCAATTTGCTTTTGCAACTCCTTCGTCTCCTCGGGATTGCTCCGATAAGTGGGTCGGTTAAGAATGGTAGCACCGATATGAAGTCAATTTGATGTTTTATTCCTCGAATAGGCGGTAAACCTTGTGGAAGCTCTTTGGGAAACACATCAATATAATCCTGCAAAAGAGATGAAACAATACTAGGCAACGAAGAGTTAAGTTTGTTAGTATTTAAAAATGCCTCCTTATACAGAAGTATAATCATCGACTGATTAGAAACTAAAGCCCTCCTCACATCACTCTTTTTTGCATAAATATTTATTTTTCTCTCTTCTTTCTTTTTCTCTTATTTTTTCCTTACTATTTTTATTTTCTTCACTCTCTTTTATACATGATCTTTTGCAAATGTAATTGATCTTCATGCACTTGTTTCGGTGACATACGACAGGACAAAGAGTGACTTTTCGCTGGTTATGAACAAAGTAATACTCATTTGTAAAGTCATCATGCTTCACACGACTATCAAATTGCCATGGCCTCCCAAGTAACAAATGGCCTGCCTGCATTGGAATCACATCGCACAATATTTCATCAACATATCTCCTAATGGTAAACGGAACCAATACTTGCTTTGTCACCTTTACATCTCCACTGTCGTTGAGCCATTGCAAACGGTAAGACTGATTATGTTTGGTTGTTGACATCCCTAGCTTCTCCACCATGGTAGTACTCGCCACATTGGTGTAACTCCCACCATCAATTACCGCACAACAAATCTTCTCATGAACAAGGCACCTCGTGTGGAATAGATTTTCCCGTTGCTCCAAGCTTTCTTTCTTCTGTTCTTCACCTGCGTGCTAAGAGCTCTCCTTGTAACCAACACTTCACTATGGATGGCGATTTCCCTCTCATCTATCTCCTCCAAAGGTGTCATAGAATCAGCATCGCTAACATCATCCTCGGTCTCCACCTCACCATTGTCAAGTAATAGCATAGTATGTTGATTCAGACACTTGCTCGATATATGACCCCTGCCTTGGCATTTAAAGCATCGAATGTCACGATTACGACTAAAAGAAGAAGGTTCAGTTTTACCTTGCACTCCTCGATTAATTGTTTCTTGTTTGGCTCTTTTTTGCTTCTTTAAACCGGCTTCTCCTCTTACTTCACAACATTGGGCCTCCAAGATGAACCCGTAGTGGAACTTGATCGCTGGCCACCTCTCCTGTTCAGTTGTTTTTCAATTTTGATAGCCATGTGTACCATATCCTCTAATTCACATAATGTTGTCGCTCCACCAAATCTACAATATCCCAATTTAACCCTGCTGAAAATCGAGCCATTGTTGCCTCACGATCATCGACTATATTAGCCTTTGTCATCAACATCTCCATCTCCTTGAAGTAGTCCTCTACATTCCTACTCCCTTGATTCAAACTCTCCAAATTCCGGAATAAGTCTCGGTGGTAGTGGCTAGGCACGAACCGCTTTTTCATCATGGTTTTCATCTCCTCTCAAGTTTCAATCGGAGCCCACATCTCTTACGGTTGGACATTAGCTGACCCCACCATGTGACGGCATAGTCAGAAAATTATGTGGCTGCAAGCTTGACTTTCTTAAGTTGCGGCGTGGCAGTCAAACACCCACTCTATCTTCTTTTCCCACTCCAAGTATGCCTCAGGATTACTCCTCCCTTTGAAAGCTGAAATTTTCATTTTGATGTTATCCAATTTCTTGTCTTCTCTATTACTACCTCATCTATTCCTTGCTCCATGTCTCCGATGAATGAAGTCGGATTTACGGTCCTCCTCTTTGATAAACCTACCCTCGTAGTAAGCTTCTTCCTCTGTTCTAGCTCCTCTTTGATGCGTTCTTCCCTGTTGACGTGCCCCATGAGGATGTTGAAACTGGTTTCCTTGGAACGCACTCATTTGATCAAAAGGCTCGTTTGCTTGCTCTATCGCCATATCCAACTTCCTAGTAAATTCTTTCATCATGGCTCCCATTACAAATTTTGTATCGAACTTTGATGGGTTCCCCTCCACAGTACCTTTATCCTTTGAGCTAGGCATATTTCGCTGCAAAATAATGGTTAGTAGAAAACAATTTCCTCAACTTGGATTCCTTTTGTGGGTGAGGAGTCACACCCGACACTTTTTACCCTTCTTCTTTAAAACACAGAGAAACATGTTTGGGCAATTTGTCTCTTTCCACCTGATATTCTCTTCAATTATTTTTCTTTTTCACTTTTGGACAAAAAATTACCTAATTTTCTTCTGGTTTCTCTTCTTAATTTTCACTCCTTAAACAGACAAACAACATGAGGGCACTTTCTCTTCTCTCCACTTGCTCTATCCAAACTGAGAATAAGTTTCCAATTGTAAGATTTTTCCTCTCGATTTTGAACAAAGCATGTATTTTGACTCAGAAGTTTCCTTAATTTCTTGTGTTATTATTCTGATTTTAGTTGCAATTAAATCTTGTAGCACATTTTAGCTCTATGACAAGCTGTTGAACCCCGGGTAAAGCTCCCAAAAGCTTAATTATTTCACTTCTCACTTTTTCCTATTTCCTTTTTTGTTATTCTTTTGCGCTCCCTTGCGCTTGTGTGATTTAGGAGTAGGACTTTTGTTTGAAGTGGAAGTCAAAGATGATCATGATTATTGCTTATTTGGATACTATAGCTTACTATTATCATTCTTATTGTGCATAAATTATCATTAACTATTTTTTAATATGCGTCATTTTTGGCTGAATCATTTTTCAGAGTGTGGTATTTTAATAGGGTTGTAAATTATATAAATAAAATGTTTGCCAAAATTTAGTGATGCCTCGGGCATTTAATTTGAAGTACAGAAGGAACTGTTTTTATAAAGTTTTCATCAATTATGATTATGAGGTCACTCTTCTGAACTAATATACAATGGTTTCTTATAACATGCTAACTATAAATAGTTTTCATTGTTTGTTTGTGTCCATTCTATGAACAAACAGATGACAATAAGTGCGAGGGGATTGGTTCATCCGAAGAAGATCAAGACAATAGTGGTGGAGAAACAGAACTTCCAGAGATTGATCCGCGCGCTGAAGATAGGGAACTTAAGAACCATCTATTGAGGAAGTACAGTGGTTACTTAAGCAGTCTTAAGCAAGAACTATCCAAGAAAAAGAAGAAAGGAAAACTACCCAAAGATGCCCGTCAAAAGTTGCTAAGTTGGTGGGAGTTGCACTACAAATGGCCATATCCTTCCGTACGTATATAAATATGGTTTAAATACACTTTAAACCTTCAAGTTTTTTGCACCGTAGAACTTCAATTATAGTGTTTCAATTTTAAGACATTGAACCTGAATGTCCCTAACAAGACTTGATTAATGTGTAGGCACGAGATTAATGTGTGATAAAGGAAAAAAAAAAGAGAGAAAAAATTGGAGCCAAAATAAACGATATATAACCTTTAAAAGACTTGATTGCCCTTTCATTCCGAATCACGCAACTTATTCTAGTAAGAAATGCCAAATCCAGTAGCCAGAAAGTCGGGACATTAATGTTCAATGTTTAAAACTTGATTATTAGGGTTTAAGTTCTAAAATACAAAAACTTGAAGATTCAAAGTGTATTTAAGCCTATAAATACTACAAATTAAAAGTTTCTCTTAACTGAATGTTAGATCATTTCTCCTTCTATTGACATAAAAGGTACTTGTACAGGAAACAGAGAAGGTGGCGTTGGCTGAATCAACAGGTCTAGATCAGAAACAGATAAATAATTGGTTCATCAACCAAAGAAAAAGACACTGGAAACCTTCTGAAGATATGCAATTTATGGTAATGGATGGCCTTCATCCACAAAATGCAGCATTCTATGTGGAAGGGCACTATATGGGTGAAGGTCCTTATCGATTGGGGCCCTGAATAATGGACCCGAAGTTACCATCATGCTTGTTTGATATTAAGAGTTGGGTATTGTTTTCAATATCCCAATCTTTCGTATAAACCTGTTTAGTGTGTTTGTATCTTTATTAGTATGTTTCCTTTTGCTGCTGGTCTGTTGGAATACTTGGTTACAATGCCTACTTGGGTGTATTAGAATTTAAGGTATATAAACCATTATACCAAGAGAGAGGTTTTGAGAGTATGCAGCATGTGTATTTATCTTTAAAACCTTGGGAATTTATAAGGTATTTATTGATTGTTGAATTGTATATTATGAGAAGGCTAAATATGTAGTTAGTATGGTGTTGGTAATATATGGTTTTGACCAGACTGAGTGAAAATATTTGGAATGATGTGTTTCTGATTGCCTGATTCATCACTAATGTGAAGGTTGATGAAAAATAAGACTACAATGCAAAACTCTCTTATGTGTTTGTTTTTGTGTGATGTTTTCTTCCTCGAGTGTTCGACTAATGGTGTTGTGATATCTGTTTGGATTGCATAAATCTGCATTGGCTATCTAACATATGTTTTGTGCAATACAGTTTTTTTCAGTTTCTTGGTTATCTGTCTTTCGCTTCTATATAATTATACTTGTTTAAATTGTAAGCATTTGTTCAATACAATAACAATACAGTGAAAATACTACTACTTTCGTTCCAGATAACTAGGCGATAATATAGGCGTTAATGTTTCAATTTTTGCAATGTTATAGCTAATCTTTCAATTTTGTCAGAAAGTGTCGTTGCAAAAAAAATAATAATTAAAAAATTATTTTTTTTTTTGAATTATTTTTTGGTCAAAATTTGTCAGAAGGGACACTTTTGCATGAAATTGAATTAGTTATGACATTGCAAAAATTAAAACATTAGCACCTATATTGCAAATCAAGGTTAACATGAGAGGAAAATTTTGTAATTTGCCCAACTTTAAGGTGTTTTTTCTTTTGTTCCATATATATACATAAATGGTAAACATAATTTTAATTCTGTTTAGTAGTGGTGTTATGAGAATGAGAATGAAATTGTACCGTTAAACTTGAACTATTTTCCATTTTTATACTATTATTAATAAATATGGAACTTTTTTTAATGAAAAAAAATAGATAAATAAGACTCTATTTTATTGAAGGAAAAGTGTATTAATTAGTTGATGACAAACATAACCCTTCCTGGCTCGACTAGATCTCCCATACGATTGATTAAATCTTTCAGGAAACTAAAATGTCGTAATGTAGAGGTTGACAACGAGCTCACCCCTATATAGCACCATCTTTTAGTGGCTCATGGGTCTGTGTCTTCACTGCGTGGCCCGGCTACAAAACTAGAAGAGCTTATTGTTCAATCCCTTCCCCAAGGGGCACTCCGGCTCTCCCCTTGTCGTGATGATTTTATTATTCCTAAAATACTTTCGGGGCTGAGGATAGACCTAACAAAATATGGTTATGGGTTGGTTTTGATTTTAAAAATATGATTATGGTTCCATTTAAGAACTAAGATTGTGGTTGATAAACTTGAGAATTAAGATCTGAATGATTATTATGTCTTAATAAATTAGATCATCTGAATGGTTATGAGGTCTGAATTAAAAAAATTGTTTGATAATTAAAAAATAAGTTGTCTCTTAATGACACTATTTTACCATTTTAAAGGGTAAAATTTTATTTAATAATTTTAAATATTCAATTTAATAAAACTGAGTGCATAATATTGTTGAATATATTTATATAAAAAAAAATTATCAAAAAAATTTCATTAAGAGGTAACTCTTAATTATTAAGATTTCATTTTATGTCTTACCGATTAAGAGGCATTCAGAGGTAACAAAAATAAAAACAAACAGCATCATGCCTCTTAGCGAATAAGAGGCAGTCCATTAAGAGGCAATCAGATGTAAACAAACAGCACCTAAAACCATATTAACCATTTTTAATATGGGTTGGGTTGGGTTGGGTTGGGTTGGGTTGGGTTGGAACTATATGGTTATAGTTCAAAATCATATTAACCATTTTAAGATTTTTGATTTTTAAACAAAACTTTTAAAAAATGAAATTGTATTTGTTAGGCGTGATATTTCTATTTTTAATTGGTGGGACATTGGCCTACTCACAATGAAGAATCCATTGGGCCTTTATTTTTAATCCTTTAAAGCCACCGGGCCCAATCACCATATTATATCCGTTTTAATCTTTAAAAGTAAATTCGGTCAAATGAATCGACCCATTAGATATTTTAAATATCTCATTGCTTTGACTTGTGATGATGAAAAAGCATGACGGTTGACCAAGCCTCCCCGCCATGCATTAATGTGGATGGGATCATAAGCCATGGCGTGAGAAAACAAAGCATGTGGCGGTAGATAAACCTTATATAGTCGGCAGAGCCCATCAAATCAGGGGGGGTGTCAGGTAGTAGTGGGTGGCACAATAATCCAAGCAAAGATAGTATAACCTAGCAAGGAAGCCATCGTCTAGAGGTACGTTCTCACATATATTGATTTTTTTTTATTCTCCCATACACACAACTGAGAATTATTATCTCTCTCAATACACTAGACTATCGTTCCTCCATTGTTAACTTTGTGAACACGTCATTAATTCTCACGCTGAAGCTATCCCAAAGCCGGAACCGTAAGTGAGCTTTGATGTTGATTGTGTTTCTTCGTGCGGGGATCAGGACGTCTTACGTGATTGGGACGTGGAGAAAGATCCTGGCGTTAACATTGGCGCTAGAAGGAGGGCTTTGAGTTCTAGTGTCATTAAAATTTTCAATCACAATCGTTTAACCTACTTTGGAAGATGATGAGGAGTAGGGATGGTACACCAGAAGGGCAGGCGATGGCTGTTAGCTCGTCACTGCCTCGTGTTTCGGTGAAGGATCGTCTGGGTCCTTCCAAGAGTGCTCACGAGAGCACGGCTTCTAAGCATAATTCAGGGGATCTCCGTCCGAAGATTCCTGGCGGGGCCAGACGAAGATTGGTTTTCGATGCGAATGAGGAGCGAGATCATGGTCGAGGACAGGTGGAAGCCTCACCAACCAAGATTTATCATGAAGTAGCCGAGGAGGTTAGAGTTTGCCAAGTTGGCAAAGATGGCGGACGAAGCGAGATGAGACCATGGCGGTCTGTTAAAAGCAAAGAGAAGATATAGCCGAATGTATGCTTGGTGGCGGAATTGCGGGGACGAAGCATCTAGCCATGATCAATCTGAAAGACGAAGTGGGCATAAGGAGGAGACTCGGCGAAAAGGGTAAGGAGCCAAGTGTTCCATGCGTGTTTCTAGGGATCATTCTCGAAGTAAGAGGAGATCGAGAAGCGAACTCCCATGGCCTCGAAGAAGGCGATAATGGCGATTACCTCTCGGCAGATCGAGATGATTATCAACAAAGGAAGCGGTCGAAGGAGGTCGTGCAGAAGTCCGGGTAATGGACTATCAACGTGATCATTCTCACCACAAGGAAAAGTTATGTCAAGAAGCGGATCAAGAAGTCCTCTAGGGCGAGGATCGGCGGGAGGAGTCGATCCTCTCGGAGACATAATGTTGTTCATGAGAAAGAGGTTTCCCACGACTGAAGGCGTTGATTTTCTAGTAAAGGAGCTTAAAGAGCTCAGAAAGCAACTGGCTGAGGTCCAGCAGGTGAAGGACGCTCCGGGAAAGAAAGCATCCCCTTTTTCCTCAGATATTCTCAAGGAAAAGGCGGATATCACTAAAAAATTGTCTCGCATGGAAAGTTACGATGGAACCGGGGACCCTTATGACCATAGCCAGGCGTTCGACCGGCTAATGGACTATTACGACTTCAATGTGTTTGCCAAGTGCCACACCTTTGTTACGACGCTAAGAAAAGATGCGAGACAGTGGTTGGGAACTTTGCCTTCAGATTCCATATCCTCGTGGACCGAACTTTGTGATAAGTTCCATGCCTGTTTCGGGAGCAACCGAAGAAGAGGAAAGCCTACGGGTTCTTTGGCACAGATCCGGCAGTTTGCCAGCGAATCTTTGGGCCAGTATGTAAAGAGGTTCGAGGAGAAGCGATCCGTCGGTGTCCGATCTTAATGATCTCGGTCGTAGGTTTGTTCGAATGGATTGGATCTGGTAAAAAGTCCAGAAAAGTTGGTGAAGAAGTTGATGTTCAATCATCCGAAGAGCTTGGCCGAAGCCTTTGACAAAGCAGAAGGCTACATCGTTGTGGAAGAAGCTATGAACAGCCTGAAACATCCTCTTTCGGGTCAGGGGAAAGAGTCGGTGGCTCCTAAGCCCGAAGTTGAACAGAGGAGAACGGGGGGGTATAATGATCGGACAGAGGGCAGTTCGAAAAAGTACAATAATTCCTGGCGGCAAGGAAGCAGTCATCCCTCCGTTCCGGCCCCGAAGGTGAATAAGATCTACACCAAACTAAACACTGATAGATCGATAATTTTGGATCAAATCAGAAACCAACCTTTCTTTGAGCCACCCCGTGATAATTACCGAACTGGGCAGGGTAACTCTCGTAAGTATTGTGGCTATCATCAGGCCGCTGGCCACGACACTAACGAGTGTTGCAATTTGAAAGACTTTGTGGAGAGGAAGATTAAAGACGGCTTGTTGGTGCAATATGTGGCCGTAAATAATCGCTGAGAACGTTAACCGTCTTTGTTTTGGCTCGAGGGGCTCCAATCTCGCCGCCAAGGCATGTTATCGATGTGATAACCGGTGGGTCCGCAGGGAAGTTGATAGGGAGGAAGAGAAGGGCTTACCTGAATTCGGTCATGACTGTGACAGATGCTCCCCTGAAAGCAGATAGACCATTCCCCGGGACTGTCATATCATTCACCGACGCCAATATCCTCCTGAAGCCCATCGAGCCGCATTTAGGGGCCTTGGTGATCACAAATATGAAGTGGCACGGTGGACATGAAGCGCATGATGATAGATAATGGATCTTCAGTGGATATCCTGTATGCCCATGCCTATCAGAGGATGCACCTTGATGGGCAGAAAATGGAGGTCGGGCAGGAAGCTCCTTTATACGGCTTCAGCAATGATCCTGTCAAAGTTGCAGGCACTATTGAACTCCCGGTTGTCTTCGGCACAGCACCCCAGCAGGTCGAAATAGTGTGTAAATTCTATATTGTGCACGTTGATTCACTTTTTACAACGCTATCTTTGGGAAGACCTACTTTAATCGCTCTCCAAGCCGTGACCTCCATCCTCATTTCAAAATCAAGTTCCCCACGGCTCATGGAGTAGGAGAGGTGGCGAGGACTTGGATCTAGCCCGACGATGCTACCGGAATCTTTGTTATTTCCTCCCGGAGTGGGGGTCAAGACAAACAAAAGCGAAGATGACAATTGAGATCGAGCCTTTTACCGAAAGTAGTTACGAGCCGATGGTGATTCTATGGGAGGAACGGAAGAGGTCTAATTGATCCTTGAAAGCCGGACAAGATCAGTGAAGATCGGTTCAGTCTACCGTAAACCTCTTCGGACAAATCTCATAGAACTCTTATCTTCTTTATCTGGATATTTTTGCATGGGAACCAAGGGACATGCACAGAGTTAGTCGGAGGATAGCCGAATGTAGCTTTGAATGTAGATCCTTGAAGAAGCTTTTCGGCAGAAAAAGACGGATCTTTGCTTTGAACAACCGTAAAATCATTGATCGTGAAATAGCAAAGTCATTGGTCACGATTTTATATATGAGATTGATTATCCCGAATGGATGGCTAATGTGGTGTTGGTGCGAGCGAGAATGGAAAATGGCGGGTTTGCATCTACTACTGCAAACCTCAATAAAGCTTGTTATCACCAAATATCCATGTGTAAAGAGGACATCCCAAAGACCGCATTTATTACACAGATTCGATTATGCGCCTTCTGAAGATGACTTTTGGCCTTATAAATCTTGGAGCCACTTACCGAGAATGATGAACTTCATCTTGATAGGCGGTAGGAAGGAACATGGAGGTATCGTTGATGACATGATCGTGAAAAGCATGCACGCGTTCGAGTCATTTGACGATCTAGAGGAATGCTTTCGAATTGTCGTCTCATCGTCAACTAAAACTTAATCCCAAGTGCACTTTCTACCTCGGTGCATGGAAGTTTCTAGGTTATCTTGTTAGTCAAAGGTATCGAGGCCAATCCGGAGAAGATTGAGGCCATTCTTAACATGAAGACTCCTCGGTCATTCAAAGACGTCCAACGTCTGATGGCGAGATGCGGCATTAAGGAGGTTAAATGCCAAATCTGGCAGAGAGGTGTCTTCCTTTCTTTGATACATTGAAAGAAGTCAAGAATGCGAAGACGTTCCATGGACTTTAGAGTGTGAAGACGCCTTCCGAGCATAAAGGCGTATCTTTCTTGGCTCCTTTATTGGTGAAACCCATTCAATGAGAGACCTTATATCCATGTCTGGCGGCAAGTTCATTAGCGGTTGAGCAGCGGTCTTGGTTCGGAGATCGATGGAAGACGATCCCGGTCTATTATGTCGATCCACGTCCTGCGAGATGTCAAAACGGGTATCCAAATGTTGAGAAATTTGCCTTCGCCTTGATAATTGCTAGTAGGAAGCTTGACAAGATTTTCAAGGTCGGCTCTGTTGTCTACGGATCGGCCATTGAAGAAGATGATGGGCAAGCGAAGTTTCGTGAAGGTTAACTACGTGGACAATGGAGTTATCCGCGATTTTTCATCGAATACCATCCACGAACCGCTATCAAAGGCCAAGCTTTGGCGATTTCATAAAGAGAATGTTCGCTCACCGGCGGAATGCTTGAAGTTACCTAGGTTTGAATCGTCCGTCGAAAGCGATTGCGCTTCTGCAACGAGGCGCGAATGTTTGGACTCTACATGCAGATGGTTCCTCTACCCTAACCGTTAGTAAAGCGAAATTATCTTGACAAGTCCGGACGGGTTCAAAGTTCAACAGGCCATCAGATTTGGATTTAAAGCGACAAACAACGAAGCCGAGTATGAAGCAGTGCTAGCGGGTGTTCGATTGGCAAAGAGTCTAGAGGTCCGAAACCTTATCATCTACAGTGACTCTCAATTGGTTGTCAAGCGACCTATCTCGAGGATTATGAAGCTTCGTGGAAATCGGATGATCAAGTATTTGGCGGAGTTAAAGGATGAAACTTGATGATTTTGCTTAAATGCAATTTGGGGGCATAGAGCGTAATGACAATTCTATCGCCGATGCATTGTCGAAATTGGCTACTACTGGATCATGCGATGTTTTTAACGGATCGGTTTACTTGGAAGTTCTGCAACAGCCGAGTGTTCAACATGAAGTAGTGATGTGTATCGAGGCGATCTAATTCTTGGATGACCCCTACATCGAGTATTTGGCGGATGGCGTCCTTCCTTGGATCGAGATGTTAGCAAAGAAGTCAAATACAAGAGCGCTTGACTTTGTTCTTATTGATGGGGATCTTTATCGATTGGCCTTTTCTTCACCATTCTTGAAGTGCTCGGTCCCATCCGAAAGCGGAATATGCTCTTGGGGAAGTTCACGAGGGCATTTATGCGGTGATCATATAATTCGCTAAATCTTTGGCTTACAAAGTACTTCGACAAGGATACTATTGGCCTACAATTTTCAAGGAAGCTACAGAGTATGTCAAAAAATGTGAAAAGTGCCAACTCAACAGTCCGATCCCACATCAGCCACCGGAAGAGCTATACTCGATTTTATCTCCTATACCCTTCGCTGTCTGGGGGGTAGATATATTGGGTCCATTGCCTAAAGCTAAATGTCAGGTTAGCTTTGTCATAGTTTCTATTGATTACATGACTAAGTGGGTAGAGGCGAAGCCACTTCGGTTAATTACGGAGCAAGAATGTTTGAAGTTCATAAAAGAGTCCGTAATGTTTAAGCCGGGATCCCTAGAGTATTAATATATGGACAACGGACGACGGTTAAATGGGATCAAAATTTGAAGCATTTTTAAAGGAGTTGAGGGATTCAAAGATAAGAAGACTTGATTGGCTCATCCACGATCAAATGGCCAAGTTTGAGGTGACCAACAGGAATGACTACTCTTGAACAGGATCAAGCGCAGAGACTAGATGAAGCTAAAGGAAGATGGCGGAGGAGTCTGCTTCAACGTGTTGTGGGCTTGGCTACCGGACTACACCAAGGACTACCACTGAGGGATTCACCTTTCGGTGGCCTATGGTGCGATGCCTTAGTCCCTGTCAAATCGGATCTCAAGTCTTGAATCACCAATACAAAGAAATATACAATGACGAAGGATCAAGGCCAATTTGGATCTGCTAGAAGAAGTTAGAGAGGTTGCTCTACTTTAAATTGGTACGCTTATCAACGAAGAGTAGCTAAGCATTATAACAAAGGAGTCAAGCTTGCAGATTCAAAGTAGGAGACTTAGCCCCGGAGAAGCCGAAAGCTTCTACACCTCAAAACACAGAAAGTTATTTCCAAACCGGGAAGGGCCATACTGAAGTGGTCGAAGTATCCAAACCGAGCACTTACCTTAAGAAGCATTAGATGGTTCCGAAATCAAAAACACACAGCATTGATGGCGGGCTTGAAATACTTTCAATAAAGATCAAGTTAATTAATCTAAGTCCGTATATATTATTGTTCATTATCAATAAAAGACACTTTTTCACTATTGGTCCCGGTCCTATTTTGTCCTATGGTCACTATGGTGTAAGGAGGAATGGTAGGACTTCTTGCGCCATTCGATGGCGACCATTTATCGTTCTACCCCGAGTGGTAGGCGAAGGATCCTATATTGATTTTACCAGGGTGGTAAATCAATGGTCACTATTGGTCCTGGTCCTATTTTGTCCTATGGTTACTATGGTGTAAGGAGGAATGGTAGGACTTGCTGGCCATTCGATGGCAGCCCATTTGTCGTTCTACCCCGAGTGGTAGACGAAGGATCCTATATTGATTTTACCAGGGTGGTAAATCAATGGTCACTATTGGTCCTGTTCCTATTTTGTCCTATGGTCACTATGGTGTAAGGAGGAATGGTAGGACTTGCTGGCCATTCGATGGCAGCCCATTTGTCGTTCTACCCCGAGTGGTAGACGAAGGATCCTATATTGATTTTACCAGGGTGGTAAATCAATGGTCACAACTGGTCCTTATATCTTGGTCCTTATATCTTGATCCTTATATCTTGGTTTTCATATAATTGTTTCACCCCGAGTGGTAAACAAATGACCGATCTCACACTTGAAATCGATGGTATGTGGTACTTTATTTTATTTAAGTGTTGAGTTCTAATGCCTCGTTCTTTAACATCACTTTATCTCATTATATCACATGCTTAATTGTTAATTAACAATTTGAGTTAAATCCTCGAAGTGTTTGAGTTCACCTCCTTTACATTCGATTAAGATAAATCATGTCCATGAAATTCAATTCCCTTCGTCTCATACATTAACTATTATATATCTTAAGCGATTCAATTTATTTAGGTTCATTTTACCGATATTGAATTATTGACAAGAAACTAACCGAGAACATAGTTCACAATTAAAGAGATTGCAAATTAAATCAGAAAACTAAAACATTCATTTGACCTATTCATTCATGAACAAAAATACACTAATATAGAAACGTAAAATGTTTAAACGGATAAATTTTTACATAAGTCAGAATGAAAGCAGGAAGAACACCTAGGCACCACCTTCGTCTTCGGAGTTGAGTAGAGTTGGGTCGATTGAAGCGTGAACAGTTTTCTTTGCCTCTCTCTCGGCGATCTTTCGTAGCCTTAAGAGTAAACTTTCATGATCTCGACGTTAAGCTCGTCCGAGTCTCTATATTACGCACTGTCACTTTACGAGCTCTTGATCGTAAGAGGACCCTTCCTCAAGATCCTTTATTTTAAGACGGCTTGTGGCGTTTGTTCTTGTGTCTCGTCCTTCATCCACGGGCCTTTGATTGAGCCTCGCCAAGTTGAATAGTCGGAGCTTCGGTTGGTAAGAAAACTCCTCATTTTTGCCCTCGTAGCGGTGTTTTCTTCGACTAAGCTAAGCGCTTCGAGATCGGTTAAAGTTTGTTGGCTAGCTTGAGGTGGCCAACCTATCTCTTGTACCGCCCGTCGTCGGGGACGTCCTCAAATCCATCTTAGCTCTATCCAAGTCTCGTTGGAGGCCATCGATGACTTGAAGAGAGTCTTCGATCGGCCCTTTCTCGAGCCAAAGTCGATCTCAAAGATATTGATCTCTTGTCGCATGAAATCTTCCTCGGCTTCCCCCATTTATGTGTCTTGGGCGCAAACGTCCAAAGACGACATTAACTTGCATATGTTCTAAGCGAGTTCAAGCCAAAGATCCGGATGTACAATTAAGGACGAAAAGACGTAAAAATAAAGGAATGATTATTTACCTTATCCAAATAGCTCATCCCTTCATCGAAGCAAATTCCCGTCAGGTAGTGATCACTTGAACCTATGATCGTCGGCATTCCTTACGAAGGCCCCGAATAGGTCGAACGGAAAATTAGCATTGAATCTAAAGCCATATAGTGGAGATCCCACGACCTCGGCATGATAGCCTGACACAAGGACCTGCTGCGTTCTTAGCGAAGGACCTTCGGGGAAGGAGCCGTTTACTTTCGGGAGAGTAGGTTCGTTCAGGTTAAGTACGCGGTCTCTGGAGAGGGAGATTTGTTTGGGTTGGTTCTTGTAGAGGAGTGGCCGTCTGAGCTTGGGTGGGCTGTCGGTGTTCGTTTCCTCTTCACGGGCGAGGTTTGACAACTTCATCCCGATCACCTTCTTGCTTGATCAGATTTTTTTCTGGTGATGACGAAAGGGGGGTATGATCGAAGATTGAGGCACCCTAAGCTCTTCGACGATCAAAGCGTTATCTTGCTTCTCGACTTTTTGCGCGGAGGATGCTTCTTGATCGGAGACGATCGAGTAGGCCTCCTCGTCGGGTGACGGACGTGGTGGTTGGCTCGATTTCTGGGGTGGCTTCGGAAGGGGTTGGAAAGGGTGTTGTTCGGTTTTTCGATCGCCTCTCTCTTACGGCGAGGGCGGAGAGTCTCTTCCGAAACAGGAACCTCTTCGGCTTCTGGTTCGTCAGTTTGGAATTCGTCTGTACATGTTTCCGGGATTGGTTCGGCCGGGCGAAACCTTTGCTCGAGTTTCAACGACTTAGAAGGCTTCCCAGACAAAAAATCTTCGAGCTCTTTTATCTCTAAAGAGCTCGGTTTGATCAAAGATACTGCATAACCAATACAACTCTGTGTTAGAATCCACATCATAAAAGCATTTTCAAAAATTCGTATACATATAAAATAGACCGATACTTACATTTATGGTCGTATAACCATGCTTGCTTCGAGAGGAGTCCGTACTTCCACTCTTCCTTGGGGAAATTGTCAAAAAGTTTCATCATTTCCATTTCTCTTTCTTCAGAAATATCTCCAAAATCAGCAGAGATCTTCTCGTCAGTGGCCCAGTTCGGTAGAGAAGAGATTTGGGGCCTTTGACATAGAACCATTTTTCATGCCAAATTTTTTGCTCGGCGTGTTTACCAGTAACGCCTCTCGAACTTCTCTCCCGACTTCGAATGCTTGCTAATGGCCTTGAACCCCTTCTCCTAGATTGTACTATTTTGTATATCGTAAAGAAGGAGTCGAGGAGGCTCCACGCCCAATTCATGGCGGAGAGGCCCACGAAGGCCAAGATGTGAATGTCTGAGTTCGGTACTAGTTGAAATGAACCCCACCCCGAAACCCCAAAGGGGTTACTATGAAGATATCACGGAGGAAGCGAACCCCTTCTCTCGGTGGGGGTCACAGGCACGGCCCGTCCAACCCTCCGGGCCGTTGGTACATCTTCTCACCGGATCTAGGAACCCTAGGCTGCGTGGTATCCCGGATGTGGTATCGGGACCAATTCTCTTGATTGACCTCTGTGATCGAGGAGTGTTGGCGCACGAAAATCGCTCGATATTCCCCGTAGTATTCTGAGGGGGTTTTGGGATTTATGGGGGGTTCTATCGATTCGACACTTTTGGGTTCGATGTCGAGGCTCCTTCATGAAAGCGTGATGGTGGTAGGGTTTGGTGGAACAAAGCGGTGAGTGGGGTTACCAATATGGGAGAACCTTATGCGAGAATCCGGGAAGCCATTGTTGATTATTTGCGAAAGAAAAGAGAAAGTTCAGAAAGTCAGAGAGTTCAGAAGGCGCTTGAAATTTAAATGAGCAGGTAAAACTGTCAAAGTTGATAAAGTTACCTTTTATCTTGTGATTTGCCACAAGTGTTCAAGGCCTCATTAAATCTATATTGATGATTTGGAATTTGAATGGGAAGGGTCCTGATTCGGGTCCATATATCTATTAAATAGGGTTTTTCCGATTTGGGCCTCCATCCTCTTCTCCTTTTATTTCGTGAATAACGATTGGATACACTTCAATTATATCTCACTATGGACCTTTATTAAATTATCTTAGGCCGTTCATAGTTTTCTATTAAACATTCATTTAACAAAAAAACTAGGGGCAATGTTGGGCGTGATATTTCTATTTTTTGGTAGGGTACATTGGGCCTACTCACATGAGAAGAATCCATTGGGCCTTTATTTTTAATCCTTTAAAGCCATCGGGCCGATCACCATATTATATCCGTTTTAATCTTTAAAAGCGGGTCGGTCCAGTGAATCGACCCATTAGATATTTTAAATATCTGTTACTTTGACTTGTGATGATGAAAAAGCATGACGGTTGACCAAGCCTCCTGCCATGCATTAATGTGGATGGGATCATAGCCACGTGAGAAGAAAACAAAGGCCAAAAAGCGAGAGATAAACCTTATATAGTGGCAGAGCCCATCGATCGGGGGGTGTCGGTGGTAGTGGGTGACACGATAATCCAAGCAAATAATAGTATAACCTAGCAAGGAAGCCATCGCCTGAGAGTACGTTCTCACATATATTGATTTTTTTTTATTCTCCCATACACACAACTGAGAATTATTATCTCTCTCAATACACTAGACCATACATTCCTCCATTGTTAACTTTGTGAACACGTCATTTCAATTCTCACGCTTCGAAGCTATCCCCCTGGAACCGGTAGTCGAGCTTTGGTGTTGATTGTGTTTCTTGTGCGAGAATCAAGGCGCTTTTACGTGATTGGGACGTGGAGAAAGATCCTGGCGTTAACAGTGACTATCTTAAAGAATGTTTGGATAAAATGTTGATTTGGAAGAAAATAGTTGAGTCTTACCTGTGGTTAGAGATCAACCCCAATGTTGTAATGAAATCCCAATATTACATGGTACCGTCTAATACTCATTTCGACTCAACTTAACGCAAGAAGTGTAAAGCGATAAAATTGTGTAATAAAAGTTTATTAAAATAGAGATTATGTACAAAATAGAGATATTTTAAAAAATAGAGTTTTCAATGTAAAAAAATTGTTTAATAACTGATATGTATAGTATGTCAAAATGCAACATTTTATTATTCTTCTCTTAGATCATTTTATATAATAAACTTAGAGGGAGGATAATAATATAATAATTAATTCAAATAAAATCACTAATATTGTATAATTAATAAAATATTTCAAGTCAAATAAAATATAATAATAATTATTATAATTTTACATAATTACTATAGTAACAGTGTTGGGTGGGTGGGTGGGTGGGTGGGTGAGGGGTGGGGGTGGGGTGGGTGAAGTAAAGTGAACATAAAAAAATAAAATTAGGGTAATGAGGATAAATGAGTAATAATGAGTCTTTTTTTCTACAAAGAGTTAGTTCAATATTTTTAAGAGGCAAAAAAGGTTGTCCAAATTTTTATCAAAACAACTTAATTTTGTGCCAAAAAAAGACAAGATCAAAAAAGAGACTATCAAACAATCCGGTAGACACCCCTTTGATGGTCTCTATTCTTTCAGCGTAAGACCTCTAGATTTGAATGTTAATAATTAAGGTCCTTAATTATATGGATGGGAATGGAATATGGATTGAAAAATAGTTAACTGGTTAATTAACTATATTTATTTTAAAAAATATAAGTCCAAACTTTAACCAACCTGAATAAATAAAAATGGTTAACCAACCCATTTGGTTCCAGTTAATATGGTTTGACCCAACAGTTAATTAACTATATTGCCAGGTCTAGCTGAAGATATAAACCCTAAAGAAAAGCTTTTTAGGATCGATGTCAGACAAAGGAAAAACATGTAAATGCCGAGGTGACTTATTTGGCTAACTCTTCTAGGCGGACATAAAAATTAGACATAAGTGTATTTAAATTTCATTTATTTAAATTTTGACCCATTAAGTTTTTGATTTGGCTAATTGGACTCAAAATAAAAAAAAATGAGAAACCAATTCAAACCCTAATCTCATCTATCACTTCTCTCTCCTTCTTGCCAACTTCTTCTCACCACTTCACCGCCACCCACTCTGCAACCGTCTCCATTTTCTCGTCTGAAAGCCTAACACCAAAGCCACCATCATCCGCCTCCAAAGATACAGTCACATTCCACCTCTATTCGCTCAGGCGGACGCCTCCTCGCCGTCGGATCCCACTCCGGCCTAGTTCAAGTCTTCGATGTCGTTGTTAAGTATTGGGATGTGACTTCAGAGACTCCGATTCATAATCTCGTCTGGCATAAAAATTACGTTCGTAGCCATAATTTTTCATCTTCTAGTGATATTCTAAATATTAAGGCCATGTTCGGGAGTTACTTATAAGTTGATTAAATAGCTTTTTACTGTTTGAGTGTTTGAGAATGACTTGTTTTTGACTTATAAGTCATAAGTAATAATTTGTAGCTTAAAATAAAATGACTTATAAATCACTCTTAATAAGTTATTTTGACAAAATATAATGACTATTTTGCACCTCCTCTATCTTAACAAATTACATCTTGTACCCTCCAACCTAAAATGCCT
The DNA here is from genome assembly GCA_020205605.1 of Panax ginseng. NCBI lineage: Eukaryota > Viridiplantae > Streptophyta > Magnoliopsida > Apiales > Araliaceae > Panax > Panax ginseng. The sequence continues at coordinate 93,391,432 of CM035137.1, forward strand.
CATCTCTTCTGAAGTAAACATTTCTTAACAACAGCTGCTCATCCGATCTGCTCTGCTCTGCCTCTCTCTGCGCTCGATAAGTCAATTTCTTGGTTTCTCCCTCCTTCGATCCGCGACTGTTACTCCTGCTACTCATTCTACTCCTTCAATTACTGCTACTCCTTCGATTGTTGTTAGGTACCAAATCCTAGACCAAATATTTGATATGTATATATATATATAAATGTATATATATATATGTGTGTATTATGTTATATTTGAATCTTTGGCATGTGGTTTTTCTTCTTCTTTATCTCTTTAATTTTGATTGTAGTTTCAGAGGATGTGGGTTTCGATTCAATTTCGTTTGTTGTTAATTATGTGGTTCAAATGTTTGATTGATTGAATAAATTGTTGTATACTGGGTTGTGCTTAATTAGGAATATGTGAGCAGCTTAATTTTTAGTAATTTTCAGCAACTCTGATTGAAACAAAATTCGATGTAACTGAAATATATTATGTGTGTGCTATATGTGATTTTTTTTGAAAACTATTTCTAAAAATCAGATCAAGGATGTCAATCTAGAAAGTAAATGTTAGTTCTTTATCTGAGTTTTTGTTTGTTAATGGTTGTTAATGTTATACTATGTATGTTGGTAGTGTGAGTATCATGTCTCATGTTATATTATTGTTTGGTGTTTATGAATTAGATGGAAAGTGAAGGAATAAGGGGATCGAAAAAACTACAAACAAGGGGTAAGGGGTAAGGGGGCAAGGGGTAGGGGGAGGGGTTACATTGAAGAAGGCTCAAGCCAAGGATCTGCAAATTGGGATGAATTGGCCCATCAAATGTTTACTAAGTGATGAGGTAAGAAAAGGCAATAGAGATGCATTCATTTTAACAAAGTAGGGTGGAATTATATATTAACCGATTTCAATACGGAGACAAACAGAAATTATAGTTTAAAACAAATAAAGAATCATTGGACTCAAAATGAGAGGAGATTGGTTGTTGTGGCAACAATTAATGTACAAGTACACAGGATTGGGTTGGCTGCCAAGCAGAATGTTGCCGTGTCTGATGAATGGTGGCAAAACAAAATTAAGGTATTCTAAATAAACTTTACACAATTATTATATAGTAAGTTAGACTTTATTAATTATTTTAAGTTAGTCTCTTAAAATTCTTTTTTCTTACACTATATGCAGATGAACAAAGACTTTGCCAAATTTCATAAGAAAAATTGCTCAATGTACAACGTGAGTATAATGAGTTATTTGCAAGTGTGGTTGCTACATGTGAGGGTGCATATGCACCATGTCAAGGGTTCGCCCCTCCATTAGTGTCTACGCAGAGATCAGGAGTTGGTTATGATGATTACTTTGATGTTGATATCGAAGGAGATGCATATGGTGGTGGTATTGGTGGCGAGGGTAGTGGGGATAATGATGATCTAGCGATAGGAGATAACAGTGGTGAGGGTAGTGGTGTTCTTGAGGTGTTTTTTCTGGGCCATCAACTTGCCAATCAAAGAGGCCATCAAACGAGAATCTTAGTAACATGAAAAAAAAAGGTAACAACTTGAGAGCATATACCCAATCAAATTGATTCAATGATAGATATAATGTCAAACAAAAGTGCAACCACAATGCCATATCCTGTACAAGAGTCATTTGTTGTTTACCAATAATATATTTAAATAATAAGTTGTTTACCAATAAGTTATGTAAATAAGTTGTTTACCAATAAGCTACTTAAATAATAAGTTGGTTATCAATAATAAGTTGTTTAAATAATAAGCTGGTTACTAATAGACTGTTTAAATAATAAGTTGTTTAACAATAAGCTATTTAAATAATAAGTTGTTTACCAATAATAAGTTGTTCACCAATAAATTATTTAAATAATAAGTTGTTTATCAATAATAAGCTATTTACTAATAAGTTGTTTAAATAATAATAATTATAATAATTTCTTTTATATAATATCTTTTTAGTAATCTTTACATTTTATTTTAACTTATAAGTTATTATCGGTCAGAATACTTTTATAACTCTGCTTTAACTTATTTTTTGACTTATGTCGTCTTATCAACTTTTCTTATAAAGTTCATAACTTAACACAACTATATTTTAGTTATGTTCATTTTAAAATAGCCCTTAAGTGTCCCAAAATATTTACCTTATAAACCTGTCCCAACTTAAACGGTCCAGGCGGAACAAGGGGAGGGGAGCCACTGCCTTATTCCGGCGACCCTTCAGCAGCAAGTCTTCTTCTTCGGTCTTCCGTTCTTCACTAAATCAAGTTTTTTTAAACATAAATTTCATTAAAAAAAAAAAAAATTTTCTATCATCTTATCAGGGCCATCAGGTAGGAATTAGGGATTTAGGACCTCTTCAATCTTCACTCCCGCTCTTCGCCCTTCCGCCGACTGCTTGTCATCTTCGCCTGCTTGCTGCTGCCTGCCTGCCCCTAGTTCCGCTCTATGCATGCTTCCTTGCTCCAATCCTGCAGCTGCTTGGTCCTTCCTTTGACTTTGGTAATTTCTAAATTCTAATTTATGTTATGGATCAAATTATATTATTTCATGTTAAGAATCAAGATCTTTTCCGATTATTGTAATTTTAATTTATTATTTTTTTGATTGTTGTAATTATATTATTTAATTTAGGTTTGTTTTAATTTTTCCAATAAATTTTTCTTTTCTTTTACCTTCTTTTGAGAATCCCAGGAGAAAGAATTTGATGAATTTTAATAATTTAATTTTACATCTTTAATCTTTTAGTAATTTAACCATTGTTCTGGAGTAATCTTAAATTTAGTAATTAGAACTTTCATTTCTTTTTTTAGTAATTGGAGTAATTTTCTTCAGGTTATTTTACAGTAATTTTAATCTCATTTCACATTATGAGCTTGTGTGTAGATTGTAGTAGGCTAGTATTTCACTACCCCGTGATTTGCAGTCTGGAAATGTTTGTTTGCGGTGTTTGATGAGATCTGGGGTTTAGTTTTTGATGAAGATAAGGATGAGAAGAGTCATTTGTGGTGTTTGATGAGATCTGTGTTTTTTTCCTTCTAATTTGGAGTGTTGGTTTCAAATCTGATTTAGTTATGATGAGGATAAGGATGAGAAGAGTCCTTTGTGGTGTTGGGCTTTGTGATTCACCTTTTGCCACCATTTTTTTGTAGCCACCTGGGGGTAATATGAATCAAACATGCAACAATCTCCCACATATCAATGAAGAAAATAAAGGGAAAAAATGCATGTATAGAAAGAGAGGATGATTTGATCAAAGATAAAAGAATGAACCAATATATAATGGAATGAAGTGTAACCTACACAGGGACTTAATTTTTTTTTTTGAAATACTTACGAACCTCCTCCTCTTATGCAGCTTGGAGAACTTGTTTTAAATCTAAAAAACATGCTTTGCTTCTAAGCCATTAGAAGAAGTATTATGGATCTCTTTATCCAATGTGAACTGCTAGTATTGGAGGGAGGAGATGCAATCTAGTTATTGTGGATGACTTTTAATTCAAGATTTTCTTGGACTCTAAATCTTTTCCACAAAAACGATACTACTAACATGAAAGAAAGAATTTTCAAATAAGATTGATGAAGAAACAATTACTCACGACTTAGAAAGAGTGACTTACTTGTAATTCTGTAAATAAGCACACCTATAGGGGGTGAATAGGTGTAAATATCGAAAGTAATTTACATTGGTCAATTTTTAAGTTTTCTTTGTTTTAGTGTATCTTCAAGCACGAACTGAACCTAAATATGCATAATACAAATACAGATTAAAGAAAAGAGAAGAACAAAAATCACACCAAGATTTTTACGTGGTTCAGCCCCTATCCTCTAATCTAGTGGTCTAATCTACGTCCAATACCAAATGATATTGGAGACTCACTTTATTCAATTTAATATTCAAAAGATTACACAGAAAAACTCAATGTTCAAAGAATTTCAATTATGATTTGGACACCAATGCCCCCTTTGCACTTCTACAATATTTCTCACCACCGAGACCTTTGAAAATTTCTTTGAACCAACTAACTATTACAAGAGAACCCAAGCCACACTAAAGCATGTACCCAGACTATAAAAGTTGTGAAAGATTACAATTTTCAGCTCAAAAGATTTAAGAATGATATAATCAATGGGTAAAATGCAAATGTGGCCACTTTGAAGTTTAGGTGTTTTTGGTTTTGAGCCCTTTCTTTTGTTAACACAAATCGAGCCTCTTTCTCTTAAAAAATTTGGATATCGAGCCCATAGGTGCCACATGCGTGTTGACACGCCTCGTTAGCTGCACGTGATCTTGACATGTACTTTTTCAAAATTAATTCCCAAAATTATGTCACTCCAAAGAATTGAACCCACAACCTTTAATTTGAAATTTTGGTCAAAAAACCACCCAAGCACCACATGTGTTATTAGACTGTCCCAAGAAATAAGATTTGTACTAAATCAATCCATTGGTTATAATAATAATAAGCTCTCTGATGTATTACCAAATGGTTTGCAGCTTCAAGTCATGTGTCTTCTTTTGTCGTATGAGACTACATATATATAGAATAGGATGGCAACGGCTAGTTCTGATTTGTTAGCAAGAAAGCTTAATGAAGGATAGCCAGTATCAGTAAGTGTTATAACATCGACTATATTATATTTTATAAAATAGTATGATTAGAGATAGGAATATAAGATATGCTGATTTAAAGGAGTCAAGAGATATTCAAAATATAGCTGTTAAAATCCAAAAATAAAGCAGTTAAATCCAACTCTTTAAACAACCTTGATCGGTTATGAGAAGTCCCATGATAGGCTCCAACTTAAATCCAAAACAATTCCCATAGATAAACCAAATACCTTAATATACTCTAATTAAAAAACTTCTTTTAACAACCTATTATTTGAACAGCCCAATCAATCCATTAAATAACATATACGTATATTCTAAGAAAGTATTCTCAGCAAAAATTATGCATTCCATAATCTTTTATAAAAATAGCCCAAAATATAATCCATGCAATCCATAAAATAACACCATTACAAAGTCAAATTAGCACATTTAATAACTAATATACTTATGCATATTGTCATCATTAAAATCACAAAAATAAAAACTAACATTACCCAGAGGCAAAACAAGGCGAGGCACCACAGGAAGAAAATGAGACAGAGACAACATAGCAAAATCCAGTAAAACAGCCAAGAATATTAAGGGATCATCCAATTTTTTCGCATTGGGTTTTTAGCCAAATAAAATTCTGATCAAACATTGGTAATGGGTTATGCTTAAAATTTCTGTTTGGATTCAAGGAAAATTTTAGAACACACATTAAATACACTATATATATATATATATATATATATATATATATATATATATATGACAAATGAAACAGACCAGGCCTTTATTCCTTTATTTGAATGTTGCATCAAAAGCAGCAAATCAACCATTTTGCGCAACACCATTTACATAACCCACAGAATGAAAGGAAAAACAAACACAATGTGCAAGATTTACGACATATTTCTCTTTCCACACGACCATATCATATAAAACATGAATAACAACATTCCGAAACTACAAATCTATAGATAACAACAACGGTGACTCACCCTTATCAACAACAAATGTCTTTAGAATCTTCTTCTTGCTGGAGGGGAAAATAAGAAGCTCCACTTCATAAGTCCCCTGGAAGCCTCTAAACTTCAATTGTCCTTGCTCGTCGATATGTCCATGAGCACATGATAGCCACTCTTGCTTAAGAGCAAGATATCGCTTTACCAGCTTCATTGATTTCGCCTTCTGCATTTACCAAATGTGAATTGTCTCTACTCATAAAAAGCTCCCAAAATCCCCACAACATGACTCCATCAACGGCTGGATGACCATAAGCCTCATGATATAACTTCCAAATCATCAGCTCTAATGTGCTCATTTATGGAAGATACGCCGAGTTCTGTGAACCAGATTGGAAGGCCAAGAATGCCTAATGTGTCGAGAGCAGAACAAACGATGGGCCCCACTGGACTATCTATATGTCCTGAATTCCAATTCCTCCCACAGGAGCTCCTTGCTCTTGCAAATCAAGAATTTGCTGAATGTACTTTTGGGGGGATGATCTAGTGTCACATCCGTCCTCAACGTGATAATCATTCACAAAAAGGGTAGCAGATGGATCTAACTGGTTGGCATTCTTGAACATGTTTGCTCGGATATCTTTTCCTAAATGATCTTGATAGAATGATCCATGTAGCATCTCATTGTTCACATCGTAATGCTTAAACTTTCCCTTGTAGCGTGTGAGAAGGCCTGTTAGGCGATTTTGAACTGCTGTCATCAAGTCATTCTTATTTAGAGCCCGAATCCATGGCTGAACTGTGCCCTCTACTTCCCAGAAGATACAGTGACCACGGGTGTCAATGTTATGGCTGTTGCACAAGTTCAAAAGATCATCAGCGTCCGTGTAGTTAAATCTTCCTTGCTGTGATTCTGTCCAATACCACTTCAACTCATTCCCAAACACGGCCCAATTGAAATGCTTTACTAAGAAATCAACAAAATCTTCGTTGTCTATGTTTGTTCTGCTAATGCATGAACCAAAGGGAAAACTGTTCTGCGTTTGCTTGACTTTCACAAATGTGCTAGGCAGACTGCTTGAATCTGATCCGGAGAATTTCAAGATTACATCACGTTTACGTATCTGCAAATCAGGGATATAATAATATATTTAACGGTATATAATGGTATTAGTGTCTAAGTCATATCCAGTATACACTGCAGAGAATGAACAAATGAGGAATTAAATCCTACCTTTTAGAGAAAAACAAGTTCCCAAGACAAATTCATTTTTCGTTGTCCAAGATAAATAAATTGATACAAAAAATGCAGAGTTTTGTCAATTGACTTCATTATAGAATCCAAACACCCTTGAGAAGAACTAAACCAAATGGAGAGTCTCATTATACAGGACAGAGGGAAATGAATTTTAGTGTTGTGAACTTGTAATGACTTAAAGCGAATAATTCCTATTGATGTGTGTACTAGACTACTATACTTTTAGCCAAGTTAATTCCATTGTAAAATATTCAAACAAATACTCATAAGGCAGCTTAATAAGTAATAGTTTCTTTTGAAGACTGCAATGTTATCTGGAATGCGGTTCGTTCGGTTTGTCAAATTGATACGGATGCAGGATATTCTACATAGGCTAAAACACAGTACGCTAGGGTAGTTTTATATGACTGTTTATAGTTATGAATCCTCTTAGAATCTAAATGCAATAAATCGAAGTTTGTAGAGTGGTTTTAATTTCAACTAATCTATAGTTGATTGTCAAAGGCCGTGTAATTAGATTTTAGTTGAATTAACAATTTGATTATTCTATAAATAGTTTAGTATAAATGTGATGTTTGAGTATCTAATACTATGTTAGAATATGAATATTTGTGCAACTATAGGTAAAATAATAAGGAAATATCTTGGTACGTAATAGGAACATATTTAGATATGCAAGTACCAATATGCTGTTAGTTAGGCTATAAAAAGTATCCGCTAACTCTGTCTAAAAGTCTTTCATTACTAATATTAGCAAGATATGATATAATTTATATCTATTTGTTACCTTATCAGTTTGCCTCCTCAAGTGTCTGAACCTCGCATTCCGATCAACAGGGAAAATCTGCACTCCAGCAACCATCAAGTCAACACCAGCAGCAGGACCTTGAATATAAACCATCACCTTGGCCGGTTGTTTCTCAATTCTAAAAGATCCACCAATTTCATGCCATCGACCATCATTAAGCTCAGCTTGGCCCCCGTTGACCCATTGGCTGTCGACACCAAGTGCAACATTTACATTCTGAGGACTAGTTGCACCAGAACCTATTCGTACCCATGCAGATACTTGATATGTTAGATTTAGTTTAATTTTATCAGTGATCATTTGGGCAGGACCCATCCAGGTTTGGGTGCGATTCGTCACAAGAATGTAGCGACCACTTAAAGGCACGTGAGGTCCTAGAGTATCGTGTGCCATTGGAGGAAGTATATGTGGTGAACCTGTTCCAATGCTCAAAGTGCAATTACCAAGGGGAAACCATCCGTTTGTGCCATCATTTAGGTTGCTGTTTGACATTATATTTACTCCAAAAAATACATTCTGAAATATAAGAAAACAAATATCGCAATGTTTAAAAGACTAAACTTTGTGAAGTCTGCATTGAATATTGCAATACTAATCTATAGACTAAAATGCATACCCAGAGTTTAGCACTTTATGGAGATATGGTATTTGATTTTATAATATAAAAAATTGATACCTCGTGGTACAATTATTAGTTCACAAGTATACTTTTTGGGTCAGTTTTGCACTTATAATTTTACCTTAAAAGGTGCAATTTTGAAGTAATAACTGTACTTTGAGGGAGGGATATGCTAATTAGTCAAATTCAAGGATGGAAAATCATACGGGAACAAACAAAAGTGAGAGCTTTAATTTTAGTTAAATTGTTTGATCAACTTACGTCAATAACTGGTGCTGGCGCCGGAGGGATTTTTTCTGCATGCTTTACGACCAAACCATTGAGGAGAATATCAGTGCCTGCAGGTGGACCTTCTAAATAAATAACTACCCTTGATGGGGAACCATTTAGAAGAAATTTCCCCTGCAATTTTACCCAATCTTTGTCTGTTGCCTGCGTGCTGCAGGATGAAAAAAACACAGTAACAGTTTTCTTTTTAAGTAAACTTTAAAGGATATGAAAATATGAAGGGATATTTCCCTTCATATTATTAAGGTGCTACTGCAACTGATCAATAAAGTTATATGTTATATCCAAAGATTAAAAAAACATAACAAAAAATCATAAATAACTCCAAATTTCCCCTTAAACCTCTTAGTACATGGTTTTCAAGTTATTCAAATTTAGACACTCAAAATAGATCTTGTTTTTGCAGGCTTGCAAGAACTACAGATTGTGAACATTACTGCATCATGGCTAAGCTATAGGGAGTTGGGGACTATTATGAGTTGTTTTATTGTGGATATGAAATTATGAATAACCAATACAAAAAAAAAACATATTTATAGTGATGCAGATTTGTAGCATTATTGATAACAAAACTTATGATTGTAAGTTGTAGCATACTGAGGGGTAGATATAAGAATTCAAAAATAACTTCTTTTGCTAGTTTAACATTGAATAGATAAAGATAATTTTGTCATTCAAAATAGTAGTCTAAAGAAAAACTGAAATAACTTTCATGCAGAAGAAATTGCTAATATATATGAATTGTTACTTAATGCATCTATTCATATGATGGTTTGATATTTCCGAATCTGACATATAATTTGTAAGAACTGAAAGGAAAGATTATTATCGGTTAACATTGTTCAAAAATACTACATGCATAATGCTGATTATTGCATTTACACTAAATAAGGCAGAAGGAACTAACTTGGCAATGCCTATGTACTGTTCACGGTTATCTGGCGTTTGAACCCACAAGGTAGCCCGTACATCCGCATTGCTGACATTGTTACCAAATATCCGAACCACAGCAGAAACCTCATAAGCAAGCTTTCGCTGAACTCTTCCGGTTATCTCCTGCTGAATGCCATTCCAATTCTGTGTGCGTTCTGTTGTAGTTACAAAATACTTACCAGATGCTGGAAGAATTTTTCCGTCTCCCATGGACTCCTTTAAGAGAATCTTGCAGCCTCTTCCAGACCAATTATTAATGTCATCATCAAATGTAGGGTTCAATATGATGTTCTCGTCTCCAGCAGAGACGCAGCCAGTGCTTCCAACCTGTCAAATTAGAATTGAAGTTACACGTAGGAAAGAAAACGAAAGAGAGAGGTTGAGAAGATTACTATTTCACCGATAGGATCTGATTAGGATCTTGCAGTTCAAAATAAACATTCATTTAGACAGTTTATAGTAGATAGTTGCATTTCAGATGCCCTTTGTTATACGAGTAGCATACAAATGCAACTCTCCACTCTACACATGCAACTTGTTTCTATAGGACTGTCCAATTTAAACTGTCTGGAATACAAACCGGATCACTAACTACTAAACCTTGCGTACATGACTACACTTGGCTCATGCATTTCATTTGATCAAACACGTAGTCCCTTCACCCTTTTGATTTATCAAAGTCCTTGTATTCAAGTATACGAGGAAAGTAAATTACATACCAAACTTAAATTGTCACTTCGACTAGGACATGATATTAGTACTGATTCTATGAGCAGGTCCACTCCAGGAGCGGGTCCTTCCAAATAAAATACAACCCGATCAGGCATACTTGACAATGAAAATGTTCCTTCCAACTTCTCCCACTTTTCTTTACAAACAGAAGTTCTGCATTTAGTGACAGTTATTAGAACAAGCGTATTCTCAAATAGAAGATTAAGATGCAAAATCTATCCCGAGTTTTATCACTTCGTAGAGGTATGGTACATTAGTTTACAATATAGCCAACAGATCGTGGTACAATTAGTAGTGCAAATATGTACACTTTGAGTCAGTTTTGCACTACAAATTATATGAAAAGGGTATGGGTTTGCACTAATAAATGTACCTCAAGCAAAGGGTTTGCGAATTAGTCAAACTCAAGGATGAAAACATTAAACAAACACAAACACGGTGGGGTGGGGGGTGGGGGGAGGGCACTTTTGTTTGCATTTTAGTTGAGATAGAAAAAGGCCTATAACAAAGAGAAATGATTTTTATGTCGACAAATCTATAATAAAATTGGATTGCGACTTACGTGGAACTCTAAGCGATAAGATAAAATAGAATAAATTAAGATTATTTAGAAAGAAAAAAAAATTAAGGTAGAACCATTCTTAATTCCCACGTATCCTGGGAATCCATCGTCATATGCAACAAGACTAACAAAGATAAGGAAAACCTTATTACCTTGCAATAAACAAATAGCTGGTTGCTGCATCTCGGTATTCCAATTTAAGTGTAGCCAAGACATCAGCAAAGCCCTGATGAGCCCCTGATACTCCAACACTAGCAGAAACCGTATGAGTGGAACCTGGGAAACTCTACTTGTGATATCTTGTTCCAAGCCTTGCCAACATTCCTTGCGATTTGTAATTACAGCATAACGACTGCCTGATTTTGGCGATATGCCTTGAGGGTAATCAGAATTGACTGAAGCCACAAAGGCTTCGCAGCAATTCGGATGCCATGAATCCAACCCTCCAGAAAAGTCATGGTTTAGTAAGATATTAGTGGCGAGATTGTTCGTTGAATTGTTAGTACCCTCATCTGATTTCTGTTCAATGAAACCAAAGTTCAAGAACATAAACTGCTACGAGTTCAAGTTGAAAGAGAGATACTAACTGCATAATAGCAAATTTGTAAATGGACAAACATGAGGCTCCATGGTGAGAGCCTTAGATATATAATACCAAGAACCATCATGGCATCATACACATCATTTTAAATTTATTTTTAATATTTATTCTTATAATCCTTATTGTTCTCCCATACATATAATTTGTGATATACGCTCAAGAAGTTTACTAATTAGTATATATTAAAATATACAACCATAGAAATCATACAATGTACATGTCGAACGGAGTTGAAAATCTTATTAGTTTATAGTAATTTATTTCAAACAAAATATTTTGGACTAAAACTCAAATACAGCGTTTGCGGCTAAAATATAAAGACACCAAAAATGGTGAACTCAATTTAGATATTTATATGCACTCGCCTACTGCAAATGCAAGTAACCTAACAAATCCATGTGTCTATTAATTGTCAAATTAATAAATAAATGTATGACACTTTTGTCCAAATTTTTGACGTTCAAATTCTCCTCCATTGTTTCACTCGCGAACAGTTAAAATGGAATATGTAAAGAGAAGCATAATGGAACCCCCAAAAAAATTGGAAAAAAATGAGTAAAAAAGTTCCTCACTAACAATTATGAGTGAAAAATTATGAGTGAATTGACTGGCTCACCCAAAAAATTATAAAACAAAAATATAAAGAAACCTATTACTGTCCTTCATAGGCATGTTTTTACATTTCCTGGGTCCCACAAACCAAAAATTGTTAAATTTTCTGAATTCTGATATTGTAATTAACCTTTACATTTTGAAACCCCTAAACAGCTAATCAAATTCACGGAGTTTGTCCAGTTTAATTATTTAATTAAACACTCCTCTAGTATTTGCCTTGAACCTGCTTGTCATAATAAGAATTTACGGAGGCAAAGAAATGGGTAAATTTAAAACAATTAAAAGTAGCCGACCCGATAACCATTAACAGCAACCCATGATATGAAAGAAAAAAAAAAACAGAGAACCTAAAATGCAATCATACCTCAGACTGAAAGCCATTGCAAACATTGCTTGGTGATGGGTTTTCCATAGTTTCTTTAGAATCCTAATCAATAATATTAAATTTAAAAATGCTGAAATTTAAACAAAAAATGAAAGAAAATAACTACATATTAAACAAAAAGACTACAAAAAAATTAGCTAACAACCAAAAAAAAACAAAAGAAAGAAAATTAAGTAATTAAAAAAGTTAAAAAAGTAAAAAAAAAAAAGTAATAACCAAAAAAGGAAGAAAAAAAATGAAGTTTAACCAAAAAAGAAAGAAAATTAACTAATAACCAAAAAAGAAAGAAGAAAGAAAATTAACTAATTAACCAACAAAGAAAGAAAAATAACTAATAACAACAAAAAAAACAAAGAAACAAATAAAATTAACCAGTACCTCTGAATATTTCCGCTTCCAATTGGGCTTGAAAATTCGACCGATGAAGCAGCTTTTGAATACCCTCTTCATTATATACAAATGAATCAAAGACTGAGTTTGATAATGTTAAGGCAAAATGGCAAATCCTCAAGTGAAGTCTACGAAAAGCACGGGACCAACCAAAACACACCAACTAATTAAAACCCTTCTGACAAAATCAGATAAACCTTTTTTTTTTCCTTCAGTTGTCCTCCATTCTTTCCGGGGCAATCCAAATGGGTATACTTTATTATATGAAAATTCAAAGGAACCCCGTCTCATTGCCCTACGTTTCGCGTATCAGGTACTATAAGTTCTAAACGGTAGAACTCCTACCCTTGTGCATTCTACTTTAGATAGCGTAAACCCGATTTATTTTTAACGCAAATTGTGGAATGAGAATTGACCCGTGTAAATTCTACTTTAGGTAGCATTTCTCATTACCCGATTTTATTCCACGTACCTAATTGATTAGCATTGCTGGTAACAATTATTTGTTACTATCGAAAAGAGTAGGGCGTCTAAGCTTTCTTTCCTATTTTTAATTTTTTTTTATGCTGATGGGTTTACTTTGTCTTGCCGATTGAGAATGCTTGAATTGAAATGGAAGGCTATTTTATTTTCTTCCCCATTTTCCTTGGCTTTCTTTAATTAGTTTATCATCTTTATGTATCTTTTCTTTTTTGTAACTTGGATTACAAGCCAAAATGTCACTCTTTATGTAAAGGTTAGGTGAATACTCGTCTTTCAGTCATAGAATTTATTCCCAGAGATGCAAAGCTTAAAATGTAAATCACTCTATCCCATTATTTATAAGCTCCGATTGATGGCTATAACAAAGTATTTGTTCAGGCTATAACAAACTTGAGATATACAGATTCATATGACAGCAAGCTTATTTAACTTATTGATACATAATTGACACTTATAAGTAGGATAATTAAGAGGCAACTTTGAAACTAGCTGACAACTTAGAGCGAGAAGTTTGTAATTAAAACAAAAGTATTTGATACCAACAGAAAAGGAGTACTGATGGACACAAATGGGCACTTAAAATTCACAAGTACCGCGCGCTAGGCCAAGTACTGGGTCTGGCCTTGAGGAAAATGATAATTTCTCAAGCAAAAGTGAATAATTCATAAGGTCTCTCTGAACATGAACAAAAGGGATCTACAATCACGTGAAAGGGTGCTATGGGCGACGGTTCATATATAAATCGTCGCCATATAGCTCTAAAAACCGTCGACATAGCGGGTCCGTTAGCAAATCTGGTCCATTAGAGAACCGCCGATATATATATATATATATATATATATATATATATATATATATATATATATATATGTTAATTTTTATTGTTTGTGATTTTAATAATGACAATATGCTTGTGTATATAGGTTATTTAATGGACGGGATGGATTATGTTTAAGGCTGATTTGATAAGGGTTTATGATGGCCCAATGTGGATTTAAGTCCATTAGAAATTACTTATGGGATTGCATGAAAGTTTTCTAGCCCAAATAGTTTTAACACAAGACAATTATTATAGCTACAAATTCTTTCTCTAATATACATTTTGCCAAATCTGTTCTAATTTGAATTGGAGTCTTTTAAGGAATTTGTTTAGCTGAGCAATCTGTTCTAATTTGAATTGGAGTTTATTAAGGAAACTGGTTTAGCTATTCAAGTTGTCTAGAGTATGAACTCTAACAACCTTATCATATAATATTCTTTTGCTCCTTTAATTAAGTCTGATTTGAATTCATATCTTTGACTTACTGAATTTGGGAAAATATTATAGCCGTTATCTAAAACAAAGTTGCTGAAATTTTTATCTCTTTCTATCATAGACAGAACCTTTCATTCTAGCTATTTCATATAGCCGTTGGTCTTTATTCTATATATTCTCATCCTGCTCGGCTATCGAAAGCAGAACTCTTGAAGCTGCAGTCCATCTTATATAGTACATCTGAGAGCTTACTAAGTCTTGTTCCAGTAGTTGATTGTATTGTTCCTAAATTCTTTTGAGCTGGAAAATTATTGTACTCTATAAATCATAACATTTGTAATCCAAATACAAGCCTAGTTTGGCTTGAGTATTCCAATGGTAGTCAGTCTGTACAAAGGAAGCTTCAAAGGTCTCAGTGGTGAGAAAGTTGAAGAGGTACGAGGGGACAGTGGTGTCAAGTCGAGTTAAGGATTAATTACATATGTTAGTACCTTTTAAAAAATAATTACAAAAATCTTACATCCATAAAAAAATAACAAAAACATTACACTTTTTCAATTTTATTTACAATATTATTATAATTATAAGTCCTTAATTTAAGGGATTAATAATATTAATGGCTGACAGGGCATGTTTTTTGAAATGCGTGATAACCGCCATCTATTGTCTGTGTAGGACTTTTCGTCTTTAGACGATTCTTTGCACGCTGAAACCCTTTTTTCTCTTTCCGTTCGTGTTTCAGTATTCTCCATTGATCGTTATTTAGTTCATAGCCATTTCGTTTTCGTTTTGTTTTCGTCACCATCGTTGTTACTTGTTATCGTGATTACACAGTGTTCCAGTTGGTTTATTCTTCTTCGTTATCGATTCTGGTTGTGTGAATATTTTTAGGTCAGTTATTTTGAAATAGTTTAACGTATTATATATTAATGTAGTTTATCAGTCGATTGTAGTATTGATTGTTGTGTGGGTTTGTGTTATTTTTTATGTTTTGTATAGAATGACTGATACAAGGAAGAAGGATGGGAAGAGGAAGAGAATCTCGGGCGTGATTACATCGAGGGCGTGAAGAAGTTTGTTGTGGATAGGAAGGGAAGGAAAGGATGTAGATCGGAAAATCGAGTAAGAATGAGAATAGGCTGGTGATACATAGTGATATCAAGCATTCTCAAGTGCAGTTAGATTCTGAGTTTGATGTTCTTGTAGTTAAGGCCAAAGGTCAAGTGCTTATCCAGAATATAATTCCAACACAGAGAATTTTAAAGGTGTGTTAATTTAAATTTTCTTATGGTTACCATTATATAATTATTTGGTTACTTATTAGTATGTATTTAGTTCTTTGTCATATTATATTAGTGTATTATATTTTTTAGTATGTATTTGGTTTTATGTAAAATTATAATTATTTGGTTACTTATTAGTATGTATTTAGTTCTTATAAACTTATAATTATTTGGTTACTTATTAGTATGTATTTGGTTCTTTGTCATATTATATTTTAGTTCTTTTGTTATATCGTTATTGTTTTGGTTACTACCATATTACAGTTTGGTTACTATTTTGTATTATTTGATTTATGATAATGTTCCATTGAAGTAAACTGTTTGTTACTTTTTATTATATTTGTTTACTATGTATTTGTTTAGTATATTCAGTTTGCTTAAATTATTATTGATTACATGATATGGTTACTGACTAATGCTGACTTGATTACATTCAGTTTGCTTATGGTTATCATCATGTAATTACTTGGTTACTTGTTAGTATGTATTTTGATACTGTAAGCTTATTATTTTGATACCATTTATGTTTTCTTAAGTTGGGACTTTGGTTACCTTTTTATGTTGTTATGTTTAATATGTTTTTGCCTAGTATACATGGTTTAATAAACTTGATTTAGTGTACATGTTGTTTATGTATTGGTTACCATTAAAAGATGGTTTGGTTACCATCATAGAATTATTCGGTTACTTGTTTAGTATGTATTTGGTTACTGTAAGCTTATGATTTTGATACCATTTATGTTCCCTTGATTTAGGATTTTGGTTACTTTTGTATGTTGTTATGGTTACCATGTATTTGCCTAGTATACATGGTTTTCTAAACTGTTTTTAGTGTACATGTTGTTTATTAATTGGTTACCATTTAAAGATGTTTTGGTTACCATCATATAATTATTTGGTTACTTGTTTAATATGTATTTGGTTACTGTAAGATTATGATTTTGATACCATTTTTGTTACCTTTAGTTGGGACTTTGGTTACTGTTTTTTGTTGTTTTGGTTATCATGTATTTGCTTAGTATACATAGGTTAACCAAAATGTGGCAGTTACTATTAAAACATTGTTTGGTTACTACGATATAAATGTTTGGTTACTACACAAACTGATATGTACTATATTTTGTTAATATTTTGGTAAGCATCAGATTAATAATATAACTGTTTGGTTAATGCTTTGTTATATTATGTTTTCTATTATATTATGATATGGTAACTATTATTGTGCAGTCATTGTGGGATGTTGGATACTTTTTATAGTCTGTTTTTGCTATTGTGTAATTGCTATATTATGTTTTGGTTAGTATTATATTTTTTGTTGGTTATTATGTAACTGTTTTTGGTATAAATTTTGTTTATATTGGTTACTAATAACTGTTCAATTCTGGCTTTGTGTATTTACAGTTATGGGATCTTTACTATGAGGAATGCTACAGAAAATTCACTAGAAAAATAATATATTGGTGTGACATGGAAGTCCTGATCATTATTGCCAAGAAATTGAATGAAAGTCAGCTGGAGAAGTTTAGGGCAACATGTTTTGGAAATTTTTTGGAGTTTAGTGAGCATCAAATGTATTCACAGATTATTCACCATGCTCTTGTAAGGAGGTTCACTAAAGGGATGATGATGAAATGTGGTTTTTATTTGGGAGAAAAGGTTAGGTTTGGGTTGCCTGAGTTTTGTCTGATTTCTGGGTTGAGATGGCAAGGCAATGATGATATAAGTGCATATAAAGGTAAGCAAAATCTGATTATTAAAAAATCTTTTAGGGCTGAAGCTGTTACTCGTAGTAGTATAGGTAGGGTATTCCGGAAGGCAGTTTTTGATGACGATGATGAGGCTATTAGGATGTCATTGATTTTTTTGGTGTTTAATTTTATTCTTTCAACAGTTTCTGAAAATTTTGTTAATGGGGCAATGGTCAATTTTTTATGTTATGGTGATGTTAGCAGTTTTCCTTAGGGGAAAGTTGCGTTTGAAATGACAAAGTACTCTTTGTCAAATGCTTTGAAGGGCATATAAAGAAAAGGAAGGAGTGGTGGTTCAACATATAATTTCTACAGGACCATTATATTAAATTGTATAAGTTGAATGGTCTTCCATATGTATTTCAAGTATTTATGTTTGAAACCATTTCAACTTTCAAAACTTCATGATATATCTGACGAGCAGCATCTGTCGGATGTCCGTTTATGTAGATGGAAGGAGCTAGTGAAGCCCCCTTCAAATGACAAGTTGAATGATCTGGTTTTTTATTCTGGACAGGTATGTAGTTTACTACTAAGAATGCAATTGGTTACCTTTAGTTAATTATTTGGTTACTGATTATTTTTGTGAAGTTTACTATTAACATAGTAGTTAGTTACCTTTATATACTAATTTAGTTAATGATTATATTATGTGTATGTTAACAATAAAAATGTTGTTGGTTACTAGAATATACATAGTTTGGTTACCTTTATACATTTAGTTGGTTACTGATTTATATATATTTGGTTACCAGTATATATGTTTTTGTTTACTGATTATGTTTTATGATTCTTTATTTTATCTTTTTGTTATTGTAATTGTATAATGTTTGTCAGATGTTATACTAAAGTGTACTTATTGTTTTTCAGCTGAGGGTAAAAAGTTTGATTCCCACGGCTAAGGAGAATGAACGACTTGATTTGGGCGGGTTTCACTTTTTCAATGGGAAGAATGCTGACAAAAAGGTTGAAAAAAAGATGAAGGATGACAACATTGGATTTGATATATCGGACATTAAAGATGCAATTGATACACAGTTATGGCCGTTGGAGAAAAAAGTTTCTGAAATTAAAAAAGACGTTATAAAATTGCGGGCTGATATTAAGGATGAGATACAAATTTTACACGTTCACTATCACTGAGACTTTAGGTTAATTATTAGAGATGAGTTCTGGGCGATCAAAGATGGTGGGGTTAAAGAAGTTGATAGTGATTCTGATGATGGTTCTGATTCTGATGAGGGTGGTGATGTTGATGATGATGATGAAGCCGATGAAGCTGATGAAGCTGATGATGTTGTTGATGAGGATGCTGATGTTTCTAAAGGTAATAATAATAATGATGATGAGGTTGGTGATGATGGGTTGAAAGCTAATGAGAAGAATGATGATGTTGAAAATGAAGTTTAAAATGAAGCTAATGATATTATGGTTGAAGACCGTCATGTTGTTGAGGATGGTTCAAAACTAAATAAAAATAATTATGGTGATGATGTATCGGATTTTGTTGAGAAGAAGGATGGGAATGAATTTGAGTATGGTAATGAAGTTGAACGTGATGGTATGGTTGAAGAACATCAAGAAATAATAAGTAATGATGATCAAGAAAATGTCAAGGTTAGAAATTTTTGTTTGTTTTGTTTTGTGTTAGATGTCTTTTTCTTAATGATTAATTGGTTGTTTTGTATTTTGCACAGATTGTTAAGAATGATGACATGCCAACTTTTGACATATTAAGCCGATCTGAGTTGGAAAAGAAATTGTTGTTTATGTTATTGTCTTTGAGAGGTTAGTGTTATAACGACGTATATAATTTTTTTTTACATGCTTTAGGTTTTGGTTACTTTTATACCATTACATGCTTTAGGTTTTGATTACTGTTACAATTTTACACAACAACCAACTCATAAATATATAGTAACCATTATAATGTTTCACAGTAACTAAATCAACATTAGTTAGTAACAAGTATAATGTTTCATAGTAACCAATATTGCATTAGACAGTAATTAATACAGCATTAGACAGTATAATGTTACACAGTAACCAAGACATCATTAGATAGTATATTATTGTTCAATTTATATGTATTTATAACTATTTGTTATTGCATATATTAGTTAACTACATGTGTTTATGTGAAAATCTAATTGTATTTGTTACATTTTATGTCAATTGAAAAAGGGGAATAAATTTTAGACAGAAAGCAACTCTGTACTTGATGAGATGGTTTTGACCACACAGGACATAGTTCAGTGTGATGGATTGGAGAAAAGCATCCCTAAAGTCGGTGGTAGACCTGTCCGGGAACATGCAAAGAGTGCCGTTCTACAGTCTCCATATACAGCAACGTTTGGATCGGCTGGTTCATCGTCTAATGCTGTGGGTGCTAGTCACAACGATTGCGAGCTTCTTTTCTGCATTCCCCAAAGTATGCATGGATATGCCGTCAAAATTTGAAGAGGCATTGTTAAACAATGGTTTAAAATTGGACTAAACAACAGGAAAATGTTTGTTTTTTATTGTTAACAATGCTATAGTTTTTTATGAAACAAATAAATTTGTTTTATTGTAGAGACAAATGGTTAATATTAAATAAATGTAATGGTTACTAATATTTTATGTTCTGGTTAATGTTTTATTATGTTATGGTTACCGTTTTATTATGAGTTAGATACCATTTTTTTGTGATCTCAAAATTGGATTTTAGTTAATTTAATATTATATGTTGGTTAATATGTAATTGTTATGTATATACAGGTTGGTTAAATTGGTATTGATTACATTAGATTTCTGTTTGTTTTACTGTCATATTATATTTTGGTTACTGTCATAATAGGTTTTAGTTACTACCATATTATAGTTTGGTTACTATTTTGTATTATTTGATTTATGCTAATGTTCCATTGAAGTAAACTGTTTGTTACTTTATATTATATTTGTTTATTAGGTATTTGTTTAGTACATTCAGTTTTCTTAAATTATTTTTGATTACATGATGTTATTGTTTTGCTTACTATTAAATTATTTTTTGGTTATTGTTATTTTATGTTCTAGTTACTATTTTATTATATATTGGTTACTATTTGATTATGGTTATTATATTAATATTTTTTGGTTACCAGGTTATTGTTTTAATTAAGTTGTTGGTTAGTATGTTAATTATTAACTGTTCAAGTTTGATTTTGGGTAGTGTGTATATTAATACGATAATTGTTAATGTTAGTGTGTTTACTAATATGCTTTTATATTGAAGGATTGACAAATTACCTGGGAAGAATGACATAATTGAACTTGCTTTTGTATTTGGGTCTATCCCAATATCATCATAAATGTGGTTCTTCAAATTAAAGACTCTTGGGCAATGGTTAGACGATGATGTGAGTTTTTTTTAAAATTATATTTTTGTAGTTATGGTTACATTATTTAGTTGATTCAGTAACTAGTGTTAACAGTGTTGGTTTCATTCATTACATAATTTCATTTTTCAAAGAATTGTTAATATCTTATGTTTTTTTTGGTTCAACACATCAATGTTGCGTTATATTATTTCCAGAAATTGGCTGACATTACGATCTTGTTCATATAAGGGCAACGACTACGGATTGTTGGGTCCATGCCAAGATGACCGCTCTTTTCGAGGAGTATTCAAGTAAAAATGCAGATAAGAGTGTTTTGTTTGTGGAGGGTGATGTTGTCGAATACATTCATGGGCTGTTTATGGATGTCAACACACCATGGATAAATGTTGACTACGTGTTGTTCCCCATTCATATGTCATCACCGGACCATTGGTTTTTGTTGACATTTGATGTGCATCGTAGGCGTCTAACTGTTTACAATTCTCTACAGCCAAAAAGGAAATCCATGCAAACAAAAATCATAGATGTTTATGAGCCTTACACCTTTATTCTTCCCACTTTATTGTGCAAGACTGGTTTTTGGAGGGATAGGTGTGACATTGACTTTAGCAGTGAACCATATCGAAATAAGGAGGAAGATGATATAATTGAGTTGGAATTTGCAGAGACGGTTCCTGAACAAGTTGAGGGGTAAGAGTTACATTGTTTACATTTTTTAAATTATTACATATATGTTGGGTTACCATGTATTTGCCTAGTATTCATGGTTTAATAAGCTGGTTTTAGTGTACATGTTGTTTATGAATTGGTTAGCATCATATAACTATTTTGGTTACTATCATATAACTGTTTTGGCTACTATCATGTAACTGTTTGGTTATTTATTCAATATATTTTTTGTTACTGTTTTCTTATGATTCGAAAAATACTCTTGTTCCCTCAACTTTGTATTTTTGTTATTTTTTTATGTTGATTTGGTTACCATGTATTTAGGTAGTATACATTGGTTGTCTGAACTGGGTTTGGTCAATATGCTGATCATGTGTACCTTTTATGAATTGGTTACTTTCATATAACTGTTTTTGTTACTATCATGTAACTGTTTGGTTACTTATGCTGTATGTTTTTTGTTATTGTTTGCTTAAGATTTGGAAAATACTATTGTTCCCTCATTTTTGTTGCAATATCATTTTCATTATAGGATGCTGAATATACATGTTGTTTATACTTTGGTTACCATTAAAATTAGATTTGGTTATTGTTATCTAAATATTTGGTTACTTATTTGTTATATTTTGATTACTGTTATAACAAAAAAGTAACCAAATAGGTTGGGTTACCATGTATTTGCCCAGTATTCATGGTTTAATAAACTATTTTTAGTGTAAATGTTTATGAATTGGTTACCATCATATAACTATTTGGTTACTATCATATAACTGTTTTGGTTACTATCATGTAACTGTTTGGTTACTTATTCAGTATGTTTTTTGTTACTGTTTGCTTATGTTTCTAAAAATACTCTTGTCCCCTCAAATTTGTATTTTTGTTACTTTTTTATGTTGATTTGGTTACCATATATTTGTGTAGTATACATTGGTTGTCTAAACTGGATTTGGTCAATATGTTGATCATGTGTCAGTTACCATTAAAACATGGTTTGGTTAATACGATATAACTGTTCAGTTACTTCTTCAGTATGTTTTTTGGTCTATTTTTTTTTGTTTTGGTTGTCTTTAATTTATGTTTTGGTTAATTTTATATATAACTATTTGGTTACTGCATAAAATGATATGTACTATTTCTAGGTTGATTCTAGTTTTTAATTTTCGTTATCTTTTGTCCATTTGTACAGTGATTGCGGGATGTTCACGATTTGTTTTGCTGAGCATGTCATTCACCAGAAGTTTGATGAAATTCCTATTCCATTCCCCATTGAGAAATATCAGAAGAAGTTATGCACAAACCTATATATGCATGCGAAGAACAAACAATTTGATGGATATGAGACTGATAGAGAATTCCCAGGAAGATTTGTTCCAGATTTTGATTAGTTCGGATCTTGCTGTTTTGTCTTTATGAATTATTTTTTGTATCAGTTTGATGAAATGTACAGTTAATAACCAAACATGTATAAAAGGGTAACCAGCTAATGTTTCGATAGTAACCAAAAATTTACAATCTTGTATCAGGGCATATATCAATTGTTAAATGTACATGTGAGACTGTGAGAGTATACATTGGTTACCTAAAAAAACAATAATATCACTTTCATTATAGTTTGCTGGATATACAGGTTGTTTATGATTTGGTTACCATTAAAATTAGTTTTGGTTACTATTATCTAACTATTTGATTACTTATTTGTTATATTTTGTTTTATGTTATAACAAATAAGTAACAAAATAGTTTACTGTTATGGTCACCATTTTATTTTTTATAAGTAATCAAATTTTCATAAAATTTGATAAAATCAGTATATATCAGTTATTTAAGTTGAAACGTTAGGTTGGTAACTGTTTCGTTGGTAACCAAACATTATTATTTATTATTTTGTATCACGAATGTTATAAAGTGTTAAATGTATGTGTTTTTTTAAGAAATTTTAATTAATAGATTCCATTATTATATATGATGGTCATTTATAAACTCATATTAATTTAGTTTTGAGATGTGCAGTTGGTATCCAAATATTTATATAAAGGTAACCATCTTAGTTTATGTTAGTAACCAAATAATTTACAACTTATTTTTGGAACAATTATCAAGTGCACAGTGTACTTGTGTGTGTTCCCAATTATATTTGCAACTCATAATGAAATCAAAAATCAAAATATTAATCAATTACAATATTGGTTACTGTTCAAAATCAAAATTTTTACCAACCATGTGGTCTATGGTTACCGATAGTAAACAATTATATATACATATATCTACACTCTTAATGTAAATGTACTATATCAGTTTTTTGGTCTTAAAACCGGTGGATTATTACATGTTTTCCTGTTGTGTCCCTTTTCTTGGCACCTGCTACATTTGTTTTGAATTTTGATTTCAGATCCGTGTTTGTACCTCCCTATTTTTGGTCTTCCAGCTGGTCTTCTTGTGTTTGGTGGTTTTACACATATGTTGCTTACTTCCTATGGTATATCCCAATTTTCTTTGTCATCTAACGGCATGATGGATGCTGAGTATGTGTCGACCAAAGTTGTTTTAAAGTATTTTTTTGAGAAAAAATCATAACAGCTCAAATTTTGCTTGTTCATAACAACAGCAGCGTGCACACAAGGCATCTCATGGTACTGAAATTTATGACATGAGCATGTCTTTTGATCAATGTCCACAATATATTGTTTAGCGACATCGTAAACAGTGAAAATCACTAAGTTTGATGTTTCAACCTATAACACAAATTAAGTATTGTTAGAATAAAGTTCAACTGGAATCATTTTCATTGTCTGAAAACAGGATAAAAAAAGTGCAGTAGACAACTCAATGTTATAATTACAAAACACAATAACATTATAATTATACAGAGTAACCAAATAAGTATCAGTTAGTAACCAGTACATTGATACACAGTAACCAACTCAGCAGTAGTCAGTATCCAATATAATGTTATGTAGTAAGCAATTAAGTATTAGTTAGCAACCAATATACTATTACACAGTAACCAAGTTACCGTTATTCTGCAACCAAGTCAGTATTAGTTAGTAACCATTATAATGTTACACAATAACCAAGTCAGCATTACTCAGTAACCAATGCAACATTATTTAGTAATATTATGCAGTAACCAATACAACATTAGTCAGTAACTAAGATATCATTAGACAGTATAATGTTACACAGTAACCAATAGTGAACAAATAGGTTTCTATAAAATGCAAATGCAACTTATGATGCAATAATTATTAATTTGTATTAGTTACCTTAAGTTTCTTTGATTTAATGATATTAGTTTGCAACCTTCCCTCAGCTGTAGTGGAAAGTGTTGTGAATGTTGCTATGGCTGCTTGTTTGTTTGTGAAATACCATCTTTGAACAAGACAACGTAGGCATTCAATCATTGATACAACTGGAAGATCCCTGATCATCTTGATTGCGTTGTTAAAAGATTTGGCGGTGTTTGAAGTCATTGTTGAGTATCTGCTTACAGTACCATGGAGCCTGGTGCACTTCTCCAACTTGACCTCTTCCTCCAAATATGTCCTTATTCGAGGATCAATGGCATCAAGTTCAGCCATGTGTTTGTTGAATTGTTCAATAGTGTAAGCTCTACAAGCCCCGTTATAAGCCTGTTTAAGTTCCTCTCCCCTCTTTTTGAATCTATTTTTTATATTTTTCAGTACATAGTATGTGCAGGAACCATGCATGATGTCCGAAAACACAAAATCCAGTCCTTGTATAATGGCTTCATGTCTATCTGAGATGATGCATTGGCCTTCCCTAACTCCACAAGTAATTCTCAAATTTACGAAAAACCATTTCCAAGATAATTCATTTTCGCTGTCAACCACTGCAAAGGTAATCGAAAAAATGTTTTGGTGTGCATCTTGTGTGTTTGCTATCAGTAGTGTTCCCCCGTAAGTTGATTGTATGAACGTTCCATCGGTTACAATTATTGGAAAACAATGGTTCCATGCTTGAATGGATTCTCCAATGGCAAAGAATAAATACTTGAAACGGCCATTTTTGTCCAACTCAAGGGATGTGACAGAACCTGATATGAAACATGAGGTTTATCATTAGGATTACAAGTAGTATACAGTATCCAAATCACTAGTACTTGGTAACCATTCAGTTGGTTAATGGTAAACAAATCAGTTGAGTTGGGTAACCAAATCAGTTTAGTTGGGTAACCAACTAAGTATGTAAAAACAAATAAAATGTCATTAGAATTACAAGTAGTATACAGTATCCAAATCAGTAGTAGTTGGTAACCATTCAGTTGGTTAATGGTATCCAAATCTGTTGAATAGGGTAACCAAATCAGTTTAATTGTGTAACTAACTAAGTATGAAAAAACAAATAAAATGTCATTAGAATTACAAGTAGTATACAGTATCCAAATCAGTAGTAGTTGGTAACCATTCAATTGGTTAATGGTATCTAAATCTGTTGAGTAGGGTAACCAAATCAGTTTAGTTGGGTAACCAACTAAGTATGAAAAAACAAATAAAATG
Source organism: Panax ginseng (assembly GCA_020205605.1). NCBI lineage: Eukaryota > Viridiplantae > Streptophyta > Magnoliopsida > Apiales > Araliaceae > Panax > Panax ginseng. The sequence goes on from CM035137.1 coordinate 93,417,519, forward strand.
TCATTAGAATTACAAGTAGTATACAGTATCCAAATAAGTAGTAGTTGGTAACCATTCAGTTGGTTAATGGTATCCAAATCTGTTGAGTAGGGTAACCAAATCAGTTTAGTTGGGTAACCAAATCAGTTTAGTTGGAAAACCAACTAAGTATGAAAAAACCAATAAAATGTTTTTAATTGTTACCTGGATTTGTTTTCTTCAGCATGTGTAACCACGATGGGATCATTGAGTAGTCGTGTGGATTTCCCCTTACCTTTTCCAACTCTTTCTCCTTCGATCTCCATGCTTTTTGGTAAGAGATAGACACATTATATCCTGTCATCATGTCCTCCACAATATCGGTTGGTGTGTATATTTTTTTTAAATTTGTTAATTTGTGCATTATGCATTCACTGACCAACTCACTATTTGCCTGTCTGTGGTCTCCAAGCATTACGTTGGCTGAACACGTGTGGATGTCGTTGAATTCTCTCACCTTGAATATACTTGTTTTTTGAAAACTTGATCCTCTCATCTTCCATTTGCAATTTTCATCATATATGCACACTAGCACAAAGTCTCTAGACTTGTTCGTTGAACTTTATGTTGTCTGTTTTTCCTGATTGAATGCAGCCTCATAGCTTGTGTTAGGATTTTTTGGTCTTTGTAGGTTTGATGTAATCGTACCTCTTGTTCATTCGGATCTGTTATTACATCATCATATCGTTCTTCTGTGTTTGATATGTCATGTTGTCTGTCTCGTCGTTGTTCAATAATTTCTATTGCAAGGTGATCAGCATATTGTGTTCCAATTTGGCAATCGTGTGTTGGCAGTGGAACTAGTGCTGAATTCCCTTGTGTTGATCTGATTGGCGTTACAGTGTGAATTATAGTTTCTTCTACATTGGTCAAGTTATGTAAGATTGTTGTGCGTCCCCTTCTGTGTTCAGTTTCTATAATCACCGGGAATTTCTCTTGCTCATCAGATTTTCTACTGACTTCAATTAAGAATCTTAAGGTTGCTTCATCTGATATATTGATCGGTGGAATATCGCTTTTAATATGAAACTTGATTGACAATGTTGTTGTGTTTGTGTCTAGCCGTAATGCACTGCATATCATGTTCTGCATCTCTCTAAATGAACAAGTTGATGGAACTAGTATGCCGGTAACTTCAAATTTGGTGTATTGGTTACTATCAGTCCATGTACCGTTGAAATAAAGTACAACTGGAATCATCTCCATTGTCTGACAACAGAACAAGCATTTTTAAAGTAACCAAATCAATGTTAACTAGTAACCAAAGTACATGAGGTAACCAGATAATAAAACACATTTGTACATTCATCTTACAATAGAAATAATCAGTATATTGATATTTGTTACCAATTAAATTATAACAGTTGTATGAAGGTATCCATGTAGCCAATAAGTAACCAACATATTAAAACAAACCAAACTCATAACAACATTATACATTAATCATGACAACATTATACAGTAACCAAATCCATCTTAGTAAGTAACACATATTTATTTAGTAACCACAAGATAAATACATTTTGCATTCATTTTTATGGTAAAAAACAACTAGTATAATTTATTTATTATCAACTAAAGACAAGCTGTTGTAAGAATGTAACCAATGTAGATAACAAGTAACCATTAATATAAAAAACATAAGTAGAAGTGTTCATTAATATGCTTCAGCAACCAATATTACAGTAACCAATTAATCTCTTCAGTAATTAAGTTTGCATTAATCAAGAACAAAGTCAAAGATTAATCAAGAACCAAGTCAAAGATTAGTCACTAAATATTTTTACACAGTAACCTCCAATATAAAAATAAACAATTATAAAACAATATAACATTATAATCATACACAATAACTAATTTAGCACTATTGAGTAACCATTATAATTTTATATAGTAAACAAGACAGCATTAGACAGTAACCAATATAATGTTAATCAGTAACCAAATAAACATTAGTCAGTAACCAAGTCATCATTTTTCAATAACCAATCAGCATTGTTTAGTCATATTATGCATTAATCATTATAATTTTTCACAGCAACAAACTCAACAATATTCAGAAACCATATAATGTTACACAGTAACCGAATCAGCATTAATCAGTAACCAATATATTTTTACTCAGAAACCAATACATCATTAGATAGTAACCAAGACAGCATTAGACAGTAACCAAGATATCATTAGACAATATAATGTTATATAGTAACCAAGATAACATTAGAGAGTAACCAACAGTTGCAGGAAGGTAACCAATTTATTTGATGAGTAACCATTAATATTAAAAAATCAGGAGAGCTCATTTAAAAATTATAAATCCATCAAATAAATATTATTTAGCAAACAAATACACAATAAACAGTAACCAATTTATATCTATTTAGTAACCATAATATAAAAATATCAATGAATCAACCAATTTTTATAGGAATATGTAGTAACCAATTGTTATAGGAATTTGTAGTAACTTAAGAAAGGTTATCAATATAGGAATTCGTAAAAAACATATGTAACTATATGCATATGAATTTTAAACTCACATACCTCAGTATTCAGATTTGTATCAAAGTTGCTGCGATTTTGTTACTGAACTTCAACAATCACTGTAGTAAGATTGTTTTTGGTTACTGAACTTGAAGTTGCTGTTGATTTTGTACACTATTTTGCGATCTCAGCGTGCCGTTGAGACGAAAAGCTTCGTCTTCTCCGATCTCAGTGGTGTGTCGCGCCAGAAGATTTGAATTTTTCCAGTATCAAAGTTGCATGTTCTGTTCAGTCGCTTGATTTTAGGAGCGGTTAGTTGCATATAGGAGAGTCCGTATCTGACGTATACGTGATTTTAGCAACTTTATATTGTGTTGTTTTATTTTTGTAATTATGTTGTGTGTGTTTTATTTTTGTAATTACTTTCTAATTGTTGTATATTAGTGTTAAGGACCCAATGATTAATTGGTGTTTATTTAATTTCATTGGTTACTTGAATATGGATTTTTACTATTTAATTTAACTAAATTACATGTGGCATCATTTTAAATGATGTGAATAAAGAGCGTGTATATTGGCCGAAAAGTTGTGTGAATGAGTGGATATATTATATTTTATCAACTCAGTAAATGAATACCTAGGCTCCCTAATATCTTTGGACTAAGTTAACATGTTGTATTTATAAACTACATGTGAAAGTACCAAGGACCATGCTAATCAATATAACAGACACATATGTTAGTAGGCCCAAAACAATGTAATTCAGCCATGTTCCTTGAGTAATTCGGCAACCCAAATTGGAGTAGAGAGAGAATGATGAACTTGGTTAAACTGAATTAAACAATAAAAGTGAATGAGTCAGTTACTTCAGTTAGCTAGCAAGTTAGTTAGGGGCTATGGACTGTAGTAAGGTGGTTGTGATACGACAGTTTCTTTTAGGGACCGTGTAGATTAAGCTGGAAAGGATAATGATGAACCTCTTAGGGACTAGGTAGGGATGATGTGAGAGGGCAGCTAAGGGCCAAGTAGGGGCCAGGGGAGGGCTGACTGCAGGGGAGCTTAGCCATAAATGACCAGTTCTTCACCCCTAGCATAACTAGACATTTAAAATTTCTAAGTTTTAAACTGCAACAGAGTTACGGCTGGGAAGAGAAGAGATTAGAGTAACAAAGCAGCCATCCCTTTCATTGCCTTCAAAATCTAGGAGATATCATCCCAACAAGGTAAAGACAAACTTTAGTAGTTCCTTTCTTTTTGTATCTCTAAGTAGACTGTTAGCTAGCTTGTATTAGAATGTTGTGGTTGTTGTTGATTGTGTTTAATTTGGGGATCATGAAGGGTCCGACAGTCGTAATGTTGGTAATTTCTATGGGGGTATATATATATATATATATATATATATATATATATATATATATATATATGAAAAATGATCCATAACATCTATTTGCTATGGACCAAAAAGTGGCATATAACATGTACACCTTCCATTCCATAAATGCAGGGTCGTGATTAAAACTGTGTATACATCGTCCGCTAGTAATACTAGCGGACGTGGTTAATGAAATTGTTTCCACTTTTGCCCCCACTTAGCAAAGTCAGATCAGGTCGAAGCAATGAATTGGGGAAAAAGTGGGAAAAGGTAACAAAACTCTATAATAGGGGAATGACAGAATTTGTTGATTGCTCAAGAACCTTAGTCGATTACTATGTAAATGGACTGCAAGTTGTGGAAATTGTCCTTTGTTCGTCCTAAATTTAGCGACTACAACAAATTAATCAGCATTTAATCGATAAGTAATCTCACAAATCTGAATATGTTGTGATTTTCCATGACTTATCTAAAACCCTAGTTCACAATCTATTTCCCATGATTTCTATATTTCATGAATTCTGAAGTACCCCCATTTTATGTTCGCAATCGGTAGTTTCTCTTTTTCTTGATTGTTTTTTTAGTACCTATTTTCGTGGCCATATAGGGTTCTCTCTGTTCTCTCCTTGTTTGTTACAATGCTATGAACCACTTTCATAAAACATTTTCCCATGAAAAATGTGTCTTCTTATATCCGTTCAGATAAGATGTTTAAGTAGATATTTATTTTACTTCATTTTAAAGTATTGTGCCTTCACTGGTTGGTAATGAAGTTAGAAAGAAAATCATGCCCATGAGTAGATATTCAATATGGTGGTGATAACTTAGAATTCTAGCACTATTACAAACAAATATTTACTCTATTCTAAATTTAAGTTAAAGCGCTAACATTTTTTATTGTCAAATATTATTAATCTGGTCTTCCCATAAAATTTCTGGAGCTGGGCTTGGGATTTGGTTCATCATTTGAAGTTGCAGACATGCCCAAATTGAGTAATTTTGGTGTTCAGAATTGAGCCTTACTCATGCTAGACTAGGGATAAGAGCAACAACCTATAATAAGCTAAATATTATTTCTGAATTTTGAAACATCATTTGCACTTGTGAACTTGTAAGACTCCTTCAAACATCATTTGCAGCTTTGGGTGCTTATTAATGTCTTATATTAATCTATTTTTTAATTTGACAAGGATAAAAGAACGTACATTTTATTGACTTTCTGGTCTCTCATTATAGCTTGTATGTTTAAATATCAAAACTAGTTTTCCTGCATGCCTCTCGCTCTCTCTCTAACAAACAAGGTGACTTGGTGTTTACAATGTTCATGAGGATCTTCTATTATTATGATATGACGCAATTAGTTAAAATAGGTTTTGGGCTATATTTTTTGTTATTAAATTAATGTTGTTATTGTTAGGGCATGTGAATTGCTAGTGTAATTTTGATGAACTGGTGATCTAGATATTGATGCTGAGTTTGTCTTATGAGGAATAATTTATATAAACTTGTGAATGTTTGTATATAATGTCATATTAATGCAATGATGGATTAATTATATTCATATTAGGAAATGGTGGAGTGGGAGCACAAGAGCAAAATTCCTGGTAAGATGCACGCTTGTGGTCATGATGCACATGTTGCAATGCTATTTGGTGCTGCCAAGATTCTTCAAACACATTGTGATTTTTAAAGGTTGGTTTGTTGATGTTCATGACCATCTATTCTATTATTATCTACTTTTTGCATGATTTCGGGTGTTTGCACAATCTGTACTTAATCTAGAGACATTAACAGTATTTGTGGCCAATTAGCAGAACAGTGAGGTTATGATGTGTGGGAAGGAGTTAGAAAATGGTTGTGAATAATTAAAAGATCAATTTTGAAAGGTTGAATGCTTCTGGGTGTGTACCTGCTTGCATATGTATTTAAAAGTAAATGTAGTTGAATGATAGGTAGCAAGGCTTTCAATTGCAGACTGCCTAGGTAGTGTTTGGGAGCTTTGGTAACCACTAGTCTTATCAGGTGTTTGGGAGCTTTGCAGATTGTCTAGGTAGTGCTTGGGACGCCATCTGGATGTCCAAGGTAATATTTATGCATTCGGAGTACTTCTACTGGAACTAATTAGTGGGAGACCTCCATACTGCAAGGACAAAGGATACTTGGTAGACTGGGTAAGTAACTTCTATAGTCCGATTTTATGAATTTTTTTATTATAGCAATAATAGCAATGATATACCAACCCGAATGTTCTCCTTTTTCAGGCCAAGGAATATCTTGAACTGCCAGAAAAAATGTCTAATGTGGTGGATCCCGAGTTGAAACATTTCAGATTCGATGATCTGAAATTGATATTTGAGGTGGTTACCCTTTGCATCAAACCAAGTCCCCCGATCCAATTGACCATATAGGACTAATGCACCATGTTGGAAAGCAGAATCGACACTTCTGTATCTTCTGAGCTCAAGGCATCATCTTTAGCATGGGTAGAATTTGCGCTTTCATCGTGACCAAGCCAAAAAGCTAACACACACTGTAAAGTAGAAAGAGAATATAGTTCTAATACACTTCTCATTTTTACCCATTTTTCTCCTTCAATTACCTTTGAGATAATGTAAATGTTAGTGTGGTAAAAGAGAAGAGATTTTCATGAATGACAAAATCCACTTGTCATTGTATACCATAGGTTGATAGACTGATGTGTGAAATTCTAAAATTTTGCCGAGCATTAAATAGTAAATATTTACGAATTTTTCTTTCTTTTCCATTTTGTTTAGTTTTTACCTCCATAGCTTTCAATTTGATGTACTTCAGAAAAATATATACACACAGAATACATATTTTTATAAAGTTCTCTGCAACTTGAATTATTTTTTATAGAGTTCTCTGCGACTTGGATTATTCTTTATTCTCTATTCTCTGATTTTCTATTCTCTATTATCTGTTTTCATTCTCTGTTTTTCTAATGAATGATTTCGCGAATATCTTTTCAATTTGGGAACGTATAGCAAATAGCGTAATATTTGTGTTAGTATATATACTTTGTGATTTTAATGATGACAATGCTTATATGGGCTAAATTGATTTTATATTGGCTTATAATTTAATTTAGTCATGTTAATCAAATATTTTCATGCATATTAATATAATAGTTTGCATGGGTTATTGCATGGGTTAATACTACATGTTATTTGCTAGCCCACAAAAGTTACTGCAGTTTGGAGTAAGTAAATCAAGTTGGTTTATTTTTGTCTCATGCTTTCTATGTTTAAATCTAAATCTGTTTTGTTATGGAGACTAATTCAAATATGAAGTGGAGTATTTTAAGGAGATTGAAAATCAGGTATTGGATTTATAACAGGTATGTGCAAGCTAGAATTTATATCTAATCAGTTTAAAATTCCTTAAGTTTCTCATATTTATTTGTTGGGTTATATTCTTCCAATATAGATATGTTATCTGTTATATATATATACTGATTTACCAATTTACGTGTCTTAAAGATCTTTTTAGGAATTGGTATATTTAAGGACTCTTATTCAAGTTAGAACAACATTTATTTTTTGGAGTCTTGCTAACAATAGTTGCTATTTTGAAGGAAACATGTTAACTGTCAAATAGGACTCTTTCAACTAGTCTTTATATTTTATTTGACTACTTTCCTTATCTACTGAGGCTGTTATTCATCTCCTATTAACAAGTAAAATAGCCGTTTCTAGAAGAATTGGTGCGTTATCATCATAGCCATTGGTTCTCTTCTTTATATATTCTGTTTACTCGGCTTCATGGAGGAACAAGACTACTGATCTGAAACTCTTCAAGCTATCCAGGAAACAAATCATCATATCACTATTTTAGTCTTGGGGTTTACAACGTTTTTGTATCCTTTATTTCAATATCTATTGTAAACATAGTAGTACAAGTCTAGGATTGGCATGGGATTTTTATTTTAGTAATACTCAGTCTGTTCAACGAAGTTATCAAAGTCTCAGAAGGTGAGAGGTGTTGCAGAGGGTGCAAAAAGGCAGCGAGGTGTCCAATCGATCATCATCAGAATCAGGAGTTTTATTTACTTTGTAATTGCTGAGTATTATTTTAATAAAGTGAGTCTCCAATCCTAATTGGGATTGGACACGGATTAGGCTATTAGACTAGAGGATAGGGGCCGAACCACGTAAAAAATCTCGGTGTGATTTACTGTTATTTTGCTTCTGTTTTTAACTTTTATATTCTGCATATTTTGGTTTATGTCAGCAAATTTTACACTAATACGGACATATATTAGCTATCCGTTTATAACAGACAAAAAATTTAACTAATACGGATAGGGTTAGACCGTCTGATTATAGCCTGCTATAGTAAACTTTGAAAATTGGCCATTGTAGATCACTTCTAAGTATTTACACCTATTCACCCCCCTCTAGGTGTGCTTAATTACAGAATTTCATTTGGTATCAGAGTAAGGCTCTACTAATATTGATCTTTGCAGTCGTAGGAAAGATCCTATATGGCACACCTCAATTTTCAAGAAGGTCAATCCACACAAGCTCACCACCTTTATTGCTTCTAAGTGAAAACTTCAACTTTTGGAAGTTTAGAATGATGATTTATCTCAAACGAGACCCATGGAATGGTGGGTTGTTGAGAATGGCCCCTGCATTCCTAGACATGATGATGGAAAACCAAGACTCTCATGGAAATGGATTCAAATGAATCATACATGGTATCCTACGACTCCAAAGCCATGAACACGCTGCTAAGTTGGAATGATTCAAGTCGAAATCGACAAAGTTTCGCATGCACCACTACTAAAGAAATACGGGATACAATCATCATGAGCCATGAGGAACTACAAAGGTAAAAGAAGTTAAATTAAGTATGCTAATGCAAGAATATGAACTTTTCAAAGTTGAGAAGAATGAATCCATCAAAGAAGCTCAAGCTAGATTCCTCACTCTCATGAACTCTCTAAGCATGCTCGGCCGAAAAATTGATCAAAGGGAGATAAATAGAAAGATACTTAGAGTCATGCCCAAACGGTTCGCACCAAAAGTTACAACTCTTCAAGACTCAACTACAATCAGCACGATGGAAACTCTAACGTTATTTGGAGAACTTGAAGAATTTGAAAATTAACTAAAGAGGTATGATGAAGAAGATGAAGGACCTAAAAGGAAGACCTTAGCTCTTCAAGTTGAAAGCTACATAGAAGGTGATGATGAAGATTCCGATGAAGAAATAGCTATGATGTCCCGAAAATTGAGAGAGCTGATTAGAAAGAAGAATAAATCAAAGTTCCAAGGCAAGACATTCAACAACAAGAAAGAAGACAAGCAAAAGCCACAAGAAGATACCTGTTTTGAATGTGGAAGGCCCGGACATTTCAAGAGAGACTGTTTCCAATTAAAAAGGAAGAACAAAGCAAGCAATTTAAAAGGAAAGGCATTAATGACATGGAGCGATGATGAGTCCAATCATGAAGAACAAGAAGATGAAACCGCTCAACTGTGTTTCACTGGATTATGCAATCAAGAATCATCTGAGGTATATTCTGAACTTGGTGATATTACTATTTCGGATTATCTAGTTTTAAAAAATGAAAATATTCGTATTAAAGAGAAAAATGCTCATTTTAAAAATTGGATAAATGATTTAATGAAAGAGGTAGAAACATTAATTGAAGAAAAATAAGAAATAGTTAAGATTGCACATCAGGTGAAGTATCTAAGTTAAATGCTAAAATTGATTATCTTGATAACTATAATAAAATTCTGTATAATCGTGCAAACAAATTAAATGAAGAATTCAATGATCTTAAAAAGGAAAATGATGTTCTAAAAGAAAGTTTAAAAATGAGAGATACTTGTATTGATGCTTTTAATGATGGGAAAATATTAAACATGCAAAATAATAACGAGGAAGAAATAATATCATTGAAAAAGGATCTTGCAAAATTTGTTCAAGGGGAAAATAATTTAAATATAATGTTGGGTGCTCAAAGGTCAAGTCTAGATAAACAAGGAATTGGGTACAATCCTGTTAAGAACATTACAAGCACTACTAATAAAATTAAAGTAATAAATAATAAACCAAGGAACAAGCCTCTTTATTGCTCACCTTTTGTTACTTGCAAAAAATTGTGGTTTAAAAGGACATTTTGATATAAACTGTAATAAAATTAAAATAAAACAAGTTTGGGTAAAGAAAAGAGATTTAATTGCATTAACAATATTTCGACCCAAATAGATTTGGGTACCAAAACGATGAGCTACTTTTTGTTTTGTAGGTGTGTTTAAAAGCTAAAGTACCATCACATAAATGGGTGCTGTATAAAGGGATGTTCTAGACACATGACGGGTGATAGTACTAAATTCATCTCACTTGACTACTAAGAAGGAGGAACTATTACCTTTGGAGATGACACCACATGCCAAATCGTGGTAAAGATAAAATTGAAATGGTAAGGTTTTCATTGATAATGTTCATCAGTGTCAAGGATTAAAATATAATTTAATTAGTGTAAGTCAACTAATGGATAGTGGACATAAAGTAATTTTTGAAAAAGATAAATGTGCTATTATTCATGCTTCTCACAATGTTCCTCTAATTGCTCAAAGGGAAGGTAATATTTATACAATTAACTTTGAAAATCAAAATGAAGATATTTGCCTAATCGCTATTCAAGATCAAACTATTCTTTGGCATGTAGGTTAGGACATGTGCATATGGAATTGATTAACAAATTAGCTACCAAAAACCTTGTCTAAGGATTGCCAAAGCTAAAATATGAAAAGACAGGGATTTTTAATGCATGTCAGTTAGGTAAGCAAGCAAGAAATTTCTTTATCAACAAAAATCAGGTATGAACTTCTTTATCTCTTCAATTATTGCACCTTGATTTATTTGGACCCGAGAGATATGCTAGTTTAGGAAATAATCATTATGATTTTGTTATTGTTGATGATTTTTCAAGATTTACATGGGTTTTATTTTTGAAAACTAAAGATCATGCTTTTACAGAATTTGAAAAGCTTATAAAGAATGTTGAAACAAAACATAGCCTCAAGCTAATTGGTATTCGGAGTGACCATGGTGGGGAATTTGGAAAAGACTTTATACCATATTGCAGTGAGAGAGGTGTTACACATGAATTTTCTGCACCAAGAACACCACAACAAAATGGTGTAGTGGAACGCAAAAATCGTACTCTCCAAGAAACTGCAAGAACGTTACTTCAAGAAAGTAAACTGCCTAAAAGATTTTGGGCAGAGGCTGTAAGTACTGCATGTTACATTCTAAATAGAGTATTGATTAGACCCATATTATTGAAAACACCATATAAGTTACTAAACAAAAGGATTCCTAATATTAATTATTTTAAAGTGTTTGGTGCTAAATGTTTTGTTTTAAATACTAATGGTAATCTTGGAAAATTTGATGAAAAATCAACCGAAGCTATTTTTCTTGGTTATTCAGTACATAGTAAAGCATATAGGGTTTATAATCTTGACAAGTCAAAGGTTGAAGAGTCAGTGCATGTAATATTTGATGAAGTTAACTATGATATGTCGAAAGATGAGGATTCTACAGGAAATAATAATTTGAGTCGTGAAAGCCAAACTGCTAAATCCGGACAAACAAGTAAGTCGTCCTAATCGGAAAGAAAATCACCAAATCGCATAAATTAAGTCGTCCAAATCGGAAGGAAATACAAAAATCGAAATTAGACGACCTGACTCATCCATTTTAGTAGAAAACTCGTATACATGCAGACACCGAAAATGTATAATGCAATTCATTCGATTTAGAAGAAAAATCAGATGAACACACCGATGCGTAAATGTGAATATACCACGCTTTGAATCCAACGAACAAATGACCACTACCAAGCTTCCTAAATCATCTCGAATCGTGAGAAATCATCCTCCAAACTTGATCATAGGAGATCCCGACACTTGGATGAACACAAGAAGGAAAGCAAGGAATTATTGTGCATTTTCACCCTTTCTTTTCTCAAGTTGAACCAAAAATGCCAAGGAAGCAATTCAAGATGAAAATTGGACAATCGCCACGCAGAAGAGTTAAACCAATTTGAACGATGTCGTATGGGATCTTGTTAAGCCTCCTAAAATGCATCTATTATTGGTACAAAATGGATTTTCAAAAACAAATTAGATGAAAATGGTGTTATAACAAGAAACAAAGCCAGATTGGTAGCTCAAGGCTATAATCAATAGGAAGGTATAGACTATGAAGAAACCTTTGCCCCTGTTGCAAGGTTGGAAGCTATAAGAATTTTATTAGCCTATACATGCTTTAGACAATTTAAATTATATCAAATGGATGTGAAAAGTGCTTTTTTAAATGGTTACTTAAATGAAGAAGTATATGTTAAGCAACCACCCGATTTTGAACATGAAAAATATCCACATCATGTGTTTAAATTGAAAAAGGCTTTGTATGGATTAAAACAAGCTCCAAGAGCTTGGTATGAAAGACTAAGCAAGTTTTTATTAGAAAATGGTTTTAATCGCGATAAAATTGACTCTACTCTTTTATTAAAACCAAAAATAAAGATTTATTAATTGTTTAAATTTATGTGGATGACATAATTTTTGGAGCTACTACTAACTCTTTGTGTGAGTGGTTTTCCTAATGTATGCATAATGAGTTTGACATAAGTCTTATGGGTGAATTAAACTATTTCTTGGGGCTTCAAATAAAACAATCCAATGAAGGGATTCACATTCACCAATCCAAATATGTAAAGGAGTTATTAAAGAGATTTGGTTTTGAAAATACCAAACCAAAGTCAACACCAATGAGTACTACCATCAAGCTTACTGCGGATGCTACAGGTAAAGATGTTGAAGTGACAATGTATCGAGGTATGATTGGTTGTTTACTTTATTTAACTACATCAAGACCGGATATTATGTATAGTGTATGCCTTTGTGCTAGATTTCAAGCTCAACCTAAAGAATCTCATCTTAAAGCGGTAAAAAGAATATTTAAATATTTATCTGGTACAATTAATTTTGGCTTATACTATCCTGTATCTCCTAGCTTTGAACTAATTGGATATTCAGATGCAGATTATGCAGGGTGCTAAGTTGATAGAAAAAGCACAAGTGGTGCTTGTGAATTTTTAGGACAAAGTCTTGTGGCTTGGCACAAAGAAAAAGCAAACATCACCGCTTGCCTTGTCTACTACTAAGGTGAATATTTGGCAGTAGTAGTTGTTGTTCACAAATTTTATGGATGATTCAAACTCTTCATGATTTTAATGTGATATGTGAAAATGTGCCTATTATGTGTGAACAATACTAGTAATTGATATTTCAAAAAATCATGTGCTTCATTCTCGTATTTAAGTATATTGAAGTGAGACATCATTTTTAAGAGATAATGTTGCTAAAGGGTTAATTAAATTAGTATTTGTTCCTCACCAACATCAATCGGCGATATTTTTACAAAACCTTTTTAGTGAAGAAGCGTTTTTTTGCACTTTGAGAAAAGAACTTGAATGTCTCAGATGTGGTTAGAATTTTTTATATATATAAAAAAAATTATTAAAAAAAATATATAATTAATTAATTATAATAATAATTAAAAAATTAAAAATTAAAAAATATATAAATATTTATTTATTATATGATATAAAATTATATTAAGATTATTTGTTATAATTGATTTATGTGAAGTTATCATTCTGATCTTATTTACATAAGGGTTAAATTGATATTTTCAGTTTATGGGGGTATGATTGATATTTGTTATGTTGGTTTTTGGGCGGGAATAGATTTTTTATCAGTACTTACCTGTTTCTATTTTTTTTTTAAAAACTCTTCATCTCCTACTCTTCTTGGACTAAATTCTAAACTGATCAGGCATCTCAAACCTTTTAGTATTCTGTGATCTAATCTTTTCCTTATTAGTTATTATTTATTTATTTTTCTTTTCTCTAATATCAGTAACATAGATTTGTTTTAACAAAACCCTTCCTCTTCTCTGGTTTTTCTATCACGTATTTTGTTCCTCTGTTCCTCCTATCTCGCTTTTCTTTCACCAACCTAGGGTTTGTTCTCCTATCACGTATTTTGTGTTCTTCTCCCTATTTGCTTCAAGTTTTCACATAATCTCCATAGACATGGCCAAAACAAGGGGCAATTTTATCTTTAATACCGGACGCCAGGCGATACAACGCCCTAAGGCTACGGATATGGCATCTCAAGAATTGGATCGTCAAGACGGAGCTTCTTCATCAAAGGGACTGCGAGATGAACGTCGCCTGAACAGAAACCTCTCCAAGATGGCCTCTGATTTGGGACCTTCTTCAAAGAAGATGAAGAAGACAAAGGAAACATCTAAGGATAAAAACCGAGTTGCTGTGAGTATACCCATTTCCAATTCTATTCCTAGCACTCATGATTCAACCATTATTTTTCGTTCCCAAAAATTTGCAAATCAATTTCAAAAATTAATGGTCAATAAACCCATCGTGTTTGGCAAGCCTGTCGACCATGTTCTTTTTGATACTATTGGGGTTACTGAAATTTTTAATCATCTTGGTATATCTAGTTTGTTATTTCCACCAACATATGCCTATCCCAAATTGATTAAACAGTTTTATAGGAATATGTCTGTTGCACATAATCAAATTCAAACTTTTGTGAAAAACAAAACCATTTTAATAGACTCTGCACTTTTAACGGGTGTTTTGTTTGATATACCTTGTTCTAGCCCTTCCCCATTCACTCTAAAAGGGACATTGAATTCAAAATCTTCTCACAGTTCAACAATTGCATAATAGTTAAAGATTGTCCCACATCTGAGTTTGTTTCTTTACCCACAGTTCTTGAAACAACACCATTAAATAGTGTGATTCATAAGCTTATTCGTGCAAATCTTATTCCTAGAACTGGTGGTAGGTCTGAGATGACTTATCAAGATTTAATATTGTCATCCCTCATTTTGTCAAAAACAAAATTTAATTGTGCTCTTTTAATGATCAATCACATGGAAAGTTGTGTCAAAACTAAATCTAAATGTTTTCCATATGGTGGCTTTTTGATAAAGATATTTACTCATTTTGATATATCTTTTGAGAATGAAGAAGTGTTTCAATTAACTGAAGTAATTGATGACTTAGTTTTTAAAAATTCAAAACTCAAAATTGGGGTCGATAATATTTTATCTTGGGACATCAAGAAAACATTCCCGATCCTATTGCTCCTCCTCCCCCTTTTCTCCTTCTATTCCAATTCCTCCTCCACTTCCTCTTTCACAAATTCGCACTTTCTCATCTTGTTAGTGAATGAATTCCAAGTTCGACACAATGCTTGAACTCATGCATAATTTTTTAGCTTCACTCAAATTCTTTATCCGATAGAGTACTACTCACGATTATCGAGAAGGTTGAATCTTTAGATGTGCAATTCAAAATTTGTTCTAAGAAGATCAAGATGGGGTGTTTGAGACCGATAAAGAAGATAATTAATTTCTCCTTTTGATGATGTCAAAGGGGAGAGATTTGGGTATTTAAATTTTGGGATTTTAGACTTTGGGATTTTAGACTGCTTAGTTTTTTGGATAAGATCAAGGTGATAAATAACTAATTTGGATATGTTTTGGATATGTTGGAATTTGGTAAACATTTGAATTCATATTGGTTGGTTAAGCGTAAATATGATTCTTCTTTACTGTCATGCTTTGGGTATTATGTGTTTAATATGGGTTATTTGATATACATGCAATTAACATGTGATATTTGATATACATGCCATGTTGAAAGATTTTATGCCTAAATTAAGGGGGAGCCATATATTTAGGGGGAGTATGATATTGTCATCATAAAAAGGGGGAGAATGTTAGTATATATACTTTGTGATTTTAATGATGACAATGTTTATATGGGCTAAATTGATTTTATATTGGCTTATAATTTAATTTAGTCATGTTAATCAAATATTTTCATGCATATTAATATAATAGTTTGTATGGGTTATTGCATGGGTTAATACTACACGTTATTTACTAGCGCACAAAAGTTACTGCAGTTTGGAGTAAGTAAATCAAGTTGGTTTATTTTTGTCTCATGCTTTCTATGTTTCAATCTAAATCTGTTTTGTTATGGAGACTAATTCAAATATGAAGTGGAGTATTTTAAGGAGATTGAAAATCGTATCGGATTTATAATGTGTATGTTAAAGCTAGAATTTATATCTAATCTCTTTAAAATTCCTTAAGTTTCTCATTATTTATTATATTCTTCCAATATATATATATTCCATATATATATATATATATATATATATATATATATATATATATTGATTTACCAATTTACGTGTCTTAAAGATCTTTTTAGGAATCGTATATTTAAGGACTCTTATTCAAGTTAGAACAACAATTATTTTTTTGGAGTCTTGCTAACAACAAATATTTTGAAGTCAATAGACTCTTTAGCTAGACTAGTCTTTATATTTTATTTTACTAGTTTACTCTTATTTTTTCGAGGTCGTTGTTCATCTCCTATTAAAAAGTAAAATAGCCGTTGTTGGAAGAATGGTACGTTATTTGTCATAGCCATTGCTCTTCTTTATATATATATGCTTTATTCGACTTCATGGAGGAACACAGACTATCGATCGAAAACTCTTCAAGTTATTCAAGATACAAATCATCATATCACTATTTTAGTCTTGTGGTTTACATTGTTCTTATATTCTTTATTTATATCTATTGTAAACATATAGTACAAGTCTAGGTTGTCTTGGGGTTTTATTTTAGTAATATTCACCATACATAACGAAGCTTATCAAAGTCTCGTGAGGTGAGAGGTGTTGCAGAGGTGCAAAGGGGGCAGAGGTGTCCAATCGATCATCGTTGTAACATGGAGTTATTTACTTTGTAATTGCTGAGTATTATTTTAATAAAGTGAGTCTCCAATCCTAATTGGGATTGGACGTGGATTAGGCTACTAGACTAGAGGATAGGGGCTCAACCACGAAAAAATCTTGCAGATTTACTTTTCACGTTTTTTCTATTTTTTAGCTTTATAGTCTTGCATAATTTGGTTTTACGTTGAAAATTTTACACTAATACTTTTACAGTATTAGTCATTTCTGCTGCTTATAATGCATTAAAATATAACTAATACGGATAGGGTTAGACCGTCCGATTATAGCCTACTATAGTAAACTTTGAAAATTGGCCATTGTAGATCACTTCTAAGTATTTACACCTATTCACCCCCCCTCTAAGTGTGTTTAATTACAGAATTTCAGTACAGTACTGCAAGAGCAAGTTCAGCTCCAACATCTAGCGTACTCATATTCTTTTATCTTGGATGGCCCCTATGGAGCCAAGGCAGCTGAATGACATATAAACCAAACAAAAAATAACAAGTTTGCTAACTACATTAACATGAAGCAACAATGATTTTATAATAAATTACTTCGTAATTAATACATTTATGTTTGCGAGGAACAACTTCTGATTTGAACATAACCATGCCAACAACCTGAAGCAATGCCAGAGCAAAAATGAACTCATTAATTTAATGAAAAAATCAAATCTGAAAACCATTGGAGAGAAAGGGCGATGCAATCACTCACCATTCAAAGGACCTGATGCAAACATATTAAACCATACAATGCAGGAAGTGACTGTTACAAAGAAGAATTAATATGTGTTACACCTAAACACAAGATACATGAGAACAAAATGAGTATTTGACTTCTCGATCTCACCCAATTCAACTTCACAGCCCCAATTCGATTATGTCCTCAGATTATGCCCCATAGAACTGATACTTCATTACCAACCAGTGGAGGCACAATACTTCAAAATGAAGTAAAATAAATATCTACTTAAACATCTTATCTGAACGGATATAAGATGGCACATTTTTCATGGGAAAAAACTCTAGATTTGTTATTAAATTCTTCTTATGTACTTTATGGACATTTTGTGAGGCAATTCTACGACAAAATGGTTCATAGCATTGTAACAAACAAGGAGAGAACGGAGAGAACTCTATATGGCCACGAAAATAGGTACTAAAAACACAATCAAGAAAAAGAGAAACTACCGATTGCGAACATAAAATGGGGGTACTTCAGAATTCATGAAATATAGAAATCATGGGAAATAGATTGTGAACTAGGGTTTTAAATAAGTCATGGAAAATCACAACAGATTCAGATTTGTGAGATTACTTACCGATTAAATGCTGATTAGTTTACTGTAGTCGCTAAATTTAGGACGAACAAAGGATAATTTCCACTACTTGCAGTCGATTTACAGAGCAACCGACTAGGGTTCTTGAGCAATCATCATTCCCTTGTTACAGAGTTTTGTTACCTTTTTCCACTTTTTCCCCAATTCATTGCTTCGACCTGATCTGACTTAGCTAAGTGGGGGCAAAAGTGGAAAAAATTTAATTAACCACGTTCGCTAGTATTACTAGCGGACGACGTATACCCAGTTTCAATCACGACCCTTCATTTATGGAATGGAAGGTGTAAATGTTATATGCCCCTTTTTGGTCCATAACAAATAGATGTTATGGATCAGTTCCCTATATATATATATGTGTGTGTGTGTGTGTGTGTGTATGTGTGTGTGTGTTATGTTTTTGACAGAACTCCTTGATTGGTACAACGCTTGAGAGGGGATTGTTTGATTCTATATGTTTTATTAACGGTGTAACCGGTCCTAAAAGTTGTCTATGTGATATAATAAGTAAATTAGTCCCTTTATGCATGCTTGTATGTAAAAGTGTTTATGGTTATGACTAGCTTAGTTGATTTACAAAGCTATAATTTAATGAAACAAACCTAAGTCATGGTAGAGGGCTGTTTAGGGTCATGGACACGTTAACTTTGAATCCATGGGATATAAATCGGGTATACAATTTATATAGCAAACACATGATGCAATTATGCTTAGAAAGTTGAGTTTATCATGGCCTAGGACTGTTATGGCTTAATATACTAATGTCACGCCTAAAATGTCTAAGTGTGGGATGTGTTGTGTTAATGACTTACCTAGCTATGAAAACATGCTTAATCCTATGATAATAAGTTATAATGGTGGTTATAAGCTTGCTAGAATGCTTAGGTATTCAATGAAGCATAGCTTGGGTCTGTTTTGTGATAAACATGCTTAAAACTCTACCTTAGAACTGTTATGGCCATCTTTAGTACCTGGCTATATTAGTCAGTAAAAAGCTTATGTAATGACAAGAAAATATGTTTAAAAGTGATTCTTAACTTGGTCTAAGACTGTTTTGTATTCCCTACAAATTTCATGCTTAAAGGCCCATGAAAAGAGGACTGATTTGGTGTCAACCACCTTCTAGCTGAGAACTTATGAAGCTTGAACCATGTATGAAAATTTCTTAGCAATTCCATGTCACAAAGGTTCTTCAATAGCTATCTTAACCAAGCTTAGGGTTGTTTTGTGTTAGTTATGCTAAATCATGCTTAAAGATATAGTTTGGGACTATTTTGGGTAATTTATAGTACTTGGCCATACTAGGCAGTGATGAACTTATGTAATGTCAGAAATGCATGTTAGAAATGATTTGCAAGTGAGGCCAAGACATAGAGTAACAAGTAGGAGTTCATGTGTATTTGTTAAGCCTAAAGTGAGCTCTAAGAGACCAAACCATGCTAGACCACTAGACAAAGCAAGGTCATGATAAAAGTAACCTTAGGCAACCATTTTACACTTTCCTAGTGTTTGCCTAAAATACTACTAGTAATTACATGCAAGTATACGTGATCACTTATGCAATATAGTGGCAAATACATTATCGTTCCCACGAAGAGCGATGTATAACTTAATTACTAATTACTAACTATGCATCAATTTAATTATATTTAGACAAATGAACTGAGTAATCAAGCTAAGTAACAAAATATTAATTTTATGAGTAAAAACATTAAGTAATCAATTTCCCCCGATGAATCAATTAAGTAACCTTATTTCATTGAATTGATTACCAAGAATGGCCAACGAAAAATCACTAATAGTTAATGTGACACCCCCAAATCTGGGTACTTCATTCTCACAAGATTTGGTGTTCAATTTCCATTCATTCATTTCTAACTACCCAAATATAGTAAAATTTAAACAATAAACCATCCCGTTAAAGGGTTACATCAGTAAATCCAATAAAATCCTAGGTCATCTAACCTTAAACATTCATCAAATGCAGAAAATAAATAATTACATCACAGTAGTTAAAATAAAGTCTGACATCATAAAAGTCTATAATTTTACAAGTCTTTAACACTTGTTCATTTTTCCTTTCCGTTTATTAGTGGTAGGTTCATCAACCTTCTCAACTATAGCTGCAATGGTTATATATGCAAGAGTGAACAAAACAAATGTTCACTTGAAATGACAATGAAAAATAACAACATAATATCTGCCAATGAATAGGCTCAATAAGACTGAATAATATTCTCTATCATTGATAATCAAGAATTGAAATTCAGAATTTGAAATATATCTGAGGGTCACAAGACCATGAACTATGTCCAAGGTTATAAATATTCTTTCAACTTAAACCTAAACAGTCATAAAACTGTAGGGACTCCCCATACTTAGGGTGATCAACCCTTCGTACCATGTATTGTGCACAAACATCTAAACGCTTACGCGTAATAAATCCCCTATAAAAGGGTTGTTCATCTCAGTTTTTAACATATGAGTCCGCACCAAAGGAGGTTTGGTTTGGATAGGGTTCAAGGTAATTTAGGGTTCCACGAACATCAACTAAGGATTAGTTGAATCATAAATTAATAATGTTTCAAGGGTTTGATAACAATATGTTATGGAATAGTTATAAGCCACAATCGAACAAACATAATGCATCAAATTCATGCTTTAGGAATAAACTTAAAAGCATTGAAAGATGTACTAAACCTTGCTTGAGCTATAATAATAAGCTAAGGTTACATTATTTTTCGATAAAGAAACAAAATTAGAAACTTTGTTCAATGTAAGAGTAGGTTTAGGAATAGGAACTTGTTCAATAAAGATACAACTTGAATAATCATAATTGCTTTAGGGTAATGAACTTGCATAATCGCAAACAAGGTAGGGTAAAGAAAACTTGCATAACAATGATAAACAAGACATGATAAGGATTTTGCTTTACATAAAGAAATAGGGTTTAGGGAACTTGCCTCGTGCGTAAGCTACATAACTATATCACACATTCGCCAAAGTACCCTACATATATCGTTATAATCGCAATATCGATTAGTTATACTAACATTAACCTTATAGGTTCAATTCACCATTTTAGTTAAGTTATAACCTTTAACTTGAGGTCTAACCATATTGATCAATCACATAACACGAATCTGAAAACTCACTAACATATAATGTAAAGCTATAGCATTAAATTCTCATCTCTAACTCTTACAAACATTGAGTTTCAATCGTTATATAAATTGTTAATGACTAACTTAAATTTTCATATTTGGTATTACAATGCAACTACAATTTGTTATAAAATCATATAATATAATTAACACCTTTTTATGTTCATAAGATTAAGTTATGTATGCTGTGGACTGAAAACAAAAAAAAACAAAATAATTTCTGTCAGGGGTTGGAAATAGCCCATTCTAAGCATCGACATCATCAGTGGCTAGCTCACACGCTAATTCATGAAGACTGGTTCTGCAATCTGTTCATACAGCCTGCTGCGAACCAAACTCCAAATTCCTCATTCAACAAGCAACACAAACACACCCAGACACTAAGATTTCAGTTAAACAACATAACATATATATTTAACTATTCTAATAACACAAAAAACACTAATAACCAATTTAAAGCCTTCAAAAACAAGGTCTATTCTTAATATTCATATTTCAACATACTTAGCGCATACGAACACTACAAATTTATTTCTTAACCAAATCAATCCATTCGACTTGCATTCTTTTTGTATTCCAACATATTAACAATAGCAATCATCAATTTATAGATTATACCATAAACTCATAACCAATTTTAGTCTCAAACTAGACCAAAATACATATATTATCACATAACTCCAATTCTTCATTTTAAAACATGTTTATATGAATTAATTCCTACAACTTAATTATAACGACATAACATGACTTATACATATTCCAAAAACATACTAAACAAATTTATAAACCAATTCATCCATAAAAATCCAATTTTCAAAGAAAACTAAAAATACACCAATCCTTATTCCAAAACAAGATCATTTCATGAATTTATTTACTGAAAATAGTTTCTATATGATAACTAATAGATTATAAACCATCAATTATCATATATAAATCACATCTCATAAATTTTAACAAAAAAAATCAAAGTTTATATGAGAAACCCAAGAACATAAACTCAAACTTGAAACTAAGAATATTACCTTTGATTTCTTGTGTTTAGATGATGAAGACTACTTTGTTAATCCCTTCTTGGCTTCCGAACATCCAATTTTCTCTAAATTTCTCTAAGGCTTCTCACTTTCTTCTCTCTTTTCTCTCTTCTTTCTCTTCTTTGTTTTCTTTTGTTCTTTCTTAGGCTTAAGCAATACAACTTAACGTAAAAAAAATAATAAACAAACGCAACGTATAGAAACGTATAGAAACTGATATGTAATAATAACTATAAGTTATATTTTATTTATTTATTTTTTTTTAAAATTCAAAAGCCGTAAGGCCTTGTTTGACAAAACACTTTAAAAAAATAAGGGCTTAACATTCCTTAAGCCTTGTTTGGCAAAACTGAATTAAACTCTTTTAATTTATTTTCATAACTCATTTATAATATAGTTTAATTACCACACTTTATTCAATTTCGATATTCAAATTTAATCAAATTAAAACTAACAACAACCTATTAAATCAATTTGCCACATAATCACATTGCCACAAAATTATAATTTCCTTATAATTTTGTTTAATAAATTAGTACATTACTTTCATTATTAAATTAAATTAAAAGAACATTACAACAAATGATTTAATCATTATTAATTCTCTAATTTAATTATTAAATTAAATTAGAATATTATCACATAATAATTAATTCATCACTCTTTTACTTTAATTAACTTCAAAATACCAAATTACCCATTATCAACTTAATTAACGTATTACCTTAATTAAGTTAATTCCCTCAACTCATGAATTATTTATTTAACAAATAAATAATCAAATTAACAAATATTTATTTAACAATAAATACCTCAATTAAAATATTTATTTAATTCAATAAATATTTGAAATTATAATTAAAATTTTGATTATTACAGCTTAATATAATCATTTTCCAAATAATTATATCACATACATATTATTATTAATTTTCCTAATAAGAAACAATAATAATAAATTCATTAAGTTCATTTTCCAGTTGTTGCTCACTGTATTCAAGTATATTTCTATCCCGTCTACAAATTAGAATTCACTCCGAGGAAGAATTACTAATCACAAGTTACTACATCCAGATCTTAATTTAGAACCCATTGTCAAATTTTAACTAAATCCATCCAATAATTGTTAAACATACAATTATAACTATAACGACCCCAAAATTTGAACAAAACCACATCTGACCTTGGTCGTTAGCAATACCTTCACATTCTAACTTTATATCATTGTTTGATGATATAATTAATAAAAATGCAGAATAATTCAAAATTCTTTCTTTCTCCTTTCTATTATTCCCTGAACCATAACCTTTAGCTTTACATATCTTAGAATCATATTTTTTTTATAATTCACTTCATTAGAGTTATTATATAAAATCTTACATCCCAATTCGATATCCTTTATATATCGGATAATTCAAAGTTTACAACTTAACATTAGTTAAACATCATAAACTATCAAGTACATCTTTCAGAACCTTAAACATGGTTTAAAAATAATAATTTCAGGTAAAGTAAATTATCTCCTTACATTACTTCTGATCCTTATCATTCAAGTAGCACGTAGGATTACCTTGAATCTTTAACCTGCAAAAATGATTATTTTGCAAGATTAAGCTCGACAGCTTAACAAATCAAATAGTTTTCATGCATCACATAGCACATAATATCATGCTCAACTTATACGATCATAATCATTCTAATATAACATACATGTTGCATCTCACATAACACATATAAAGACTGAGTCTCTTACTCAATCAACATAGTCATAGATTGACTTTCACATTCCATATACATTTCATATGCATTTCATATGTAACTCAACATTTTCATAGCATTACATAATTACACCAATCAGTTATCAAATTCATATAGCAAATAGGAACTGAAAGACTTCTCTGGCTCATAGATTATCAACTACATCTTAATTGCTTTGCGTTTATCCTACATCAATTCAAAATTTCATATACACATGCATCAGTTACACATATAATGAAACCACATTGACTTTTAGTCCTAATCCTTTTACAACTTGCATTTCTTTGAAAATGTATAACCTATCTTCAGGTTTTAACTCTTTGTTGTTTGAAACTTAACATTTAGTTAAGTCACTAAATTAACCTTCGTCCCACCTCTCTTACTTCTCTTTTAATCAACCATTAACGTTTGGTTAAGTCTGTAAAGTTTATTTTCACATCACATTAGATGTATATTAGGTTTATTCAACTTACTTAAAAATATTCATAACATACCTCTAGAATTCTTCTTGTAAAGTGTTACTTAACATTCGACTAAGCTTATTAAGCTTCCTATCTCATCATCATTTGTGAATAAAGTTCATCAACCTTTAATACATAATCTTCATGTCATCCTTTAAATTTAATTCATTTAAAATTGACACTTAACATTTTGCTAGGTGTTTAGAGCTTCCCATTACTCATTGTTAAGTGAATAATGATTATTAGAATTGATTTACATTAATTTCCCTTGCTATGCATTGAAGCTTTCTTTACTTAGGCTTCGACGCTACTGCCGCTTAAGATCGACTTGCTTTTACTTGAGCTACGATGACAACAGACATGATTCGGTTTACAGAATTCATTCTCCTACTCTGATTTTTAACCAAAACTCCTATCTCCTTCAACTCAGAACCAAATTAGCTAATTTTTGATTCCATAAACTCATTAAACATAACAGAAAACATTAACATAGTGATTTCCACATTTCAACAACCAATTTAAGGATTTAAATTGCATGTTCATACACTATATTCATATTTTGACATACTTAACGAAATCACCCACCACAAATTCGTTATAGCTATGATTAAGATCATTTAAACCGGACTGTTTTCATTTCTAAGAGGAGAACAACAATCAACCATGAATTTCAAACTTTACACATGTGAGCATGATCAATTTAGCCTATTAAATAGACAATAATATATACAATAACCAAATGACCATTTCTTCCTGTTTTTGATAGAAATTAAACTTTGATTTGGTTTAATTCCTCTTGTTATGCTATTATGAAATCATTTATAGATTATATATCAACAAAACCTCACAATTGGATTTCCTACAACTACACATCCCCCACAATTTTTACAGAAAACTAAAGAAACATAAATTTGGGATTTTAGAATTGATTCTTACCTTCCTAATTTTCCTAAGCCTTGATAGATGGTGAAGATTGCTTGATTAATCTTTTTCTTCTTCCTTGATTCTTCACTGCCTTCTCTCAATATCACAGAGACTCTCTCTCAATTTCTCTCTTCCTCAGCCTTAAGCCAAATGGAATAATGCATGTTTTATTTTTACATTTGATTCCCAACACGTTACTAGAAACCCAAAGTCTTAACAGTTAAGAAATACTAGGGGTCTAGGCCATATTTGGAAGAACCCAATTAAGCCCCCCCCTTGGTTTAATTTTATTTTATTTTATTATTTTTTTACTATGTGATACATCTTCCATTCTCTAACTCTCACACTTAATTTTGTTGCTAAATTATTTAGCCACATTCTCATCTCCAAAATACTGATAACTTACATCTCCCAATTATCTATCCATTTACCCAATTTTGATATTTTAAATTGGATTAAATTAGGCTTATTAAGAAATTAAATTTAGATATCTAATTCCCACATATTCAAAATATCTAATTCTTTTCGTTCTATAAATTGTCCCAGGAGAATTTATTTAATCTATCCATCTTGTCACATCTTAAATATTAATTCAATTTATTAATCCTAATACCAATATTTATTTATAGATCTCTTGGTTTTTTTCTCATCTCATAGCCAATCTTACATTTGCTTGGCAGAATATAATATATTAAACCATTACATAATCGTATTGCATTTATACGTAATATATATATTAATCCTCTCATTTTTACTAAACAAATACATTTACATTAATTCACTATTTTAATTAAGTGAAATAATCACATCATTTATGAAATTTAATTCATAACAACTTCATTACCATCCAAGGCTTAACATTCTAACTATAATAAAATCTTAACATAACCTTAATTAATCATTGTCGACGTCGGGATTTTTATTTGTCTCTTTTTTATTCTTGTTCTTTGGTTTTCTCATGTTAAGTGAGATTTGTTTGAAAAAACAAGTTGTGAAAAAGTCCAACATGTATATGTCGACGATTGGACTGTAAGAGTCGCCAGTTGGTATTTTTAAATGGTTGCACCAACTCAACCGAGAAAAGGTTTGCACATTGACCCAATGATGTGATACTGCTTAATAGGTCTATGAAACCGAGATTCGTTAGGGTCCGGGGGCTTGTTTAAGCGGAGGGAAGGTGTTAGGCACCCCCAACTTCCGTGTTACCACGGTGACCACCACTTTTCAATTAAAATCATTATCTGAGAGTGTGTGTGTGTGTGAGTCAATGTGTAATTATCTGGAAGTAGTGCCATGCCTCGTTTGCACCTATATACAAAGGGTTTGAATTTTGTATAAAAGTTCAGTTTTAACAAGATATAGCAGTGATGTTTTGTAAAAGAGGTTTTTCAAACCCTTATGCTCAATAATAATTGAGGCATTTGATACTTCCATTTTCTTATGTGTTCGGCTTGATTGCTTTTATTTTTTGAGATGCGAAGCATCTTTGAGAAAATAAGATACATAGTAGTACCGAACCCCTTATGGGCATGAGAGCCGTCTAAGGAATTTCAAACACCGTGAATAATTTACAAGCTGGTTACAGCCAAAAATCTCCATCACGGGAATCGAATCTAGATTCAGGAGACTGAATTTGTGATCACATGATTCCTAGGCTCACATGATGTTGCAGTTTATATAAAAGCTGTAAGAAGTTATGTATATATATAAGCTGTAAATATATATATATATGTATATATATATATATATATATATATATATATATATGTGTGTGTGTGTGTGTGTGTGTGTGTGTGTGTGTGTGTGTGTGTGTGTGTGTGTGCTGCTGTGACGATCGACCACCATGAAGTAAACTCCATGGGAGATTGGAAATGTAAATATATAAAAGCGATAAATATATATAGAGAGACGATCAATCGCCACGAAGTAAACTTTAGGAGGGAATAAATGTGTGTGTGTGTGTATATATATATATATATATATAAGTAGTAAACGCTCCGGATATGAATCTAGGCTCAATCAAGGCATAACTCGATGATGTTAGTATATATATATATACATACACATAAAAGAAATAAAAAGCCATGGACTGAGGTCTGGGCATACACACGCAACACGACTCTTAACGTGAATAACTGTGTGTGCACAAAAGTGGAGAGAAGCTTTAAGAAATGTAAGAATTCTTACAGTGGGCTGCCAAGAAGACTTCAAATGGCTTTGAGCAAAGTATAAGCTCACAAGTGTTTGAAATGAGAAAGCACTCAGTTTATAGTGTGTACAAAACAAAATGGATAGGGCTTCCTCGCCTCTTCTCTCTTTGGAAATGGCTACCCCAAGCCCTCTATTTATAGAGGGGGGGGGGGGGGAGCCGCACCGCAGGTGCTCAGACTTCACGGGCCCTGTCGTCTCGAAGTACGTGCACACATACACCGTGTTGTCTGCTCGAACCTTCATAACTTCAATTCAGGCATCCGATTGAGGTGTATAAGACCTTTTATGGAATGCTGTTGTCGAGAGCTACACAAATGACATGGGATTAGAGGTTGTATGAAGTCGGGAACATGGGACCATGCCCAGGTCTTCAGGCTTCAAATTCTACCCGGTGTGCTATCTTGTGTAGTAGTCACTCGGGATTGGAGTTGTGGTTCTTGTAGAACATTGCTGTGTAGAATGTATGTTGAAATGTTGTTAAGACAATGCAATGTGTGATCGAGGTGGCAAAATGACAATTTTGCCCCTTAGCGGGGTTATCTCTGGTTCTGGGCTAATTTAGCAGTCGTTGCTTAGGGTTATCTCTGAGATTGGGCTACTGCAAGTGCTGAGTGTCCTCAGGGTTGTCTCTGAGGTGTGCCTGATCTCCCGGGTTTATCTGGGGTTGGAGCTGAGTGCGTCGGGGTTATCTCCAAGGTTGAAGCTGACTTCTGGGGATTACAACGAGCTTTTTTGGGGTTATCTCCGGGATTGCAACTGCATTTCTCAGGGTTATCTCCGAGGTTGAAACTAAAACTTTCGGGGTTATCTTCGGGACTAGAGCTGGATATCTCGGGGTTGTCTCCGAGTTGGAAAAGACTAAGTATTACGGGGTTGTCTCCGGGATTGGGCTGATTTAACCTCCAGGGTTATCTCTGGAAAATAATTCTGCCCTCTTGCAATGTTAGTAACAGGAATGCAAAATTTAGAGTGTCTACAAATGCCCCTCTTTATCATATTCATGCAATGTAATGGAATGGATAGGATAAAGAATACTAGACACTTGAAATGTGAAAAGTATAATCATGATGTAATGTATAGCATCATGATGCAAATGTATGATGCATGTGGTTGGTTGGACTGTTCTCCAACGGGATGTGATGACTGTTTGCTCCCATGACCTCTGATGGGGATTGGAGTTATCACTGACAACCATGATGAACTTCTTGGATGCATGATCCAAAGTTCTTAGGAACTTCTAGGATGTTGACATTCGGGTTATCACCAAAGTCCTTAATCCTTGATACAGACTTTCCACTGAGGATGTATCTCTCATCTATAAGAGACTCTGGGGATAGAGCTTTGTCTATTGAAGATGTGTATAACATATTCCATCATCAGTCCTCCCCGATAAGTATGTTCTTCCTGGTTTGCATCGCCAGGTCTTTCCAATGTTCTGTTGGAGTTACTGTCAAAAGTCTGTGTTTGTCAAGGTTGTCTGACCCGCGCTGAAATGTGCATCAATGGATACCGTCATCAGACCATTCTTGACATTTCTTTGGGTTTAACTGTCAATGGCTGATGATGTCAAGGCTGCTTGACTCTCGTTAAAATGTACATTAACGACTGAAATCATCGGATGGCTTCCGACGCCTCACTGAATTTACTTGCCAACGGCTGAAATAACGTCAAGATTGCTTGACCTTCGTTGAAATGTATTTCAATGGCTGAGTTGTATGAAGTTTCCACTGGGGAGAAGTGTTTTAGGGTTACGACCCCGAACTGCCGGTATCGGACCCTTGTGAGGTATTGTCGAGTGTAGTTTGCAATAGTTGTGATCATCGGTATAGTGTACCCTGTGTCTGGGAGAATACCAATGAGTTATATGTAGACCCGCAGTTTGGTCTGTGAAAACCAGGATTTCAGGCTCTTCCGCTCAATCGCGTAACATCTTTTTCCTGATTTGGCCTTTTCAGCTTATGAGACCTCCTTTGCAACTCAAATTGAACCGAGCCAGAGGTGTGGGACCCACCCAGGAGAGCCGCAGGTACACCTGTGGCCAACCGTGGGTGGTCTTAAATGGCCTGTTGCTTTCACAAGTCATTTTCATATTGTGCCACACAGAGAATCCGAGAGCTCTTCTTTAGATTTATTGAGTTCGGGTGTCTTTCCGCAAAATCTGTCACCGTAAAAGTGTTTCACACTATCTTGGTAACCTATGCATGTCTTCTTTTCTAGTTTTTGTCTGTTGGAAAATGAGTTATCATATAAAATGCGTCTAAACACATAGTAGTGAATATGCATGCTTATATGACTTGATAAAAAATATTCAACATAGTAAATGTTAATATTTAACCATGCTGAACATAATGATGTATAAAAATTTAACTTTTGAAATAGTGAAATTGGAACCTTTTTCTGCTATTTCTTATCCTATTTGAGGATAAATGAGCAAAGGTTGTAAAGTATAGTAATCCTGGTAATTTAGGCTACCCTTACGGATTATGACTTTAATATGTTAATAAATATAGGATGTTTATGACTGTGGGTAGGTGTGTTACTGACTGGCCACCTAGTCATGCCTATGTGCATGTGGATAGTCCTATGTACAAAGGAGACTCTGGAAATTTTTTTCCAAAAGTCTAGGCATTGGGTAGTCATGTATTTTTAACTCTACTATAGGCGTATGTTAAAATAATGCATGCATGCATGTAGTCATAGAATGCATTTGAAAAGCTCCAGGTTAGAATTTACCACACCCTTTATGAGGTGATTTGGAGACTTGTATCCAGATATTATGGATCCGGATCAGCCATGAAGTTTTCGCAGGACCACCTCAGGTGTGCGGAGGAGGGCTTCTGATGTGCCTTGACCCCGTTTAGTCAGACAACCTCGTCGGTTGGTGGAGGTGGTGGTTCATCCTATCCGGGTTGATGTACCAGATGTTGAGGACGAGGATGAGGATGTACCGATTGTGGATCCTGCTCTTGCTACTCATGCTCCCCGCAGGGATCTTCAAGGCATTGTTGTGATGATTCCAGAGCTTCTGGATGATTTGAGTCGTCACCCCTCGGTCTACTTGCATGCAAACGAGGTAAAAGTTGGGTTTGATCTTCCTTTTTCCTATTGATGAGGAGCAAGGATTTGATGTGGATTTGCATTTGTGGTGCAAGTTTCGGGCTTTACACAGCCTCGAGAGAATTAGTTCAGCATACACTCTCTTTATTAGGCTTTTATTCCCGATTATCGAGGGATTGTGCATAATTGGGGATTTGAGGTGTTCTTTTCCATCCTCCCCCGTCGTTGTCCCTGGGGTTATCTCAGGGCATTGTCTGAGCGCTAGTTTCACTAAACTCAGTCTCTCAATTTGTTGGATTATGAAGTGATGATGACGCCATTGGATTGACGATTTATCACTGGTATGGAGTTTGGAGGGGCGCCAAAGGTTTGTCACGGCTTAACATTACCCCGATCGCCATCGATCCTTGTTAGGAGTTTCTACCGCGAGGCTCAAGGCGGAGGTGATACCAGACGGTCCTTTGAGCGTAGATGCTATGAGTGGGCTTTTTAGTGAGCCCATGCCTGATGATGTGAGACTTAGGGATCGCATTCTTCGGCGATTGTTCCTGGTTATCCTCCGAGGTTGTTTTATAGCTGATGACTCTTCCACGGTGTCATTCGCTTTGGTCAGTACCACACGGGAGGTGGACCGTATTGGAGAGTATGACTGGGGCTCCTATACCTTTGCCTATTTCCTCAGGGGAATACAGATGCGCTTGCAGGGCTTGACAGAGGCTTGGTTAGGATTTTACCCATTTCTGTTGGTGAGTATTTCTCTTTTGATTTCCCATATACAGGTTAAGAGTGTTGACTGACAGCATATGTTTGCCTTTGTGTTGGCAATTTTGGGCCTATGAGAGGCTCCCATGTATGCGTCCTATCAATGTATTAGGTTTGGGAACCTATCCACGAGGATGGAGATGGCATCAGTCCATACTGGCGGAGGTTCCTATAGCTGAGGGTTTCACCCATTGTCGCCTACAGTTGGAGTTATTGAGAACTGATGATATCACTTGGATTCCCTACCCTAGGGAACACTTGATAGTTGGATTTGAGGACGGGTACCCGACTGGTGTCGAGTACGTGATGTCCACCCGTAGGATTCCTCTCTTCACAGATGGAGGATATGAGCTCTATTTGGGAGAGTATGCTATTAGGAGCACTATAAGAGAGATTCGTGTACCGATCTTGCTTCCTGCTAGGCATTATTGGCCTATGTCGGAGTCGCCTGTCAGTGATATCCCATTGATGGGTGTTGACGATTACACTTTATCAGAGGGTCCGTTTACTCAGGAGGCATTATACCGTTGGTGGTCCCCTCGTACCATCGGAGCCTAGACCCGCGCCACTCAGTTCATGGGGGATATGGTTCCTGGATCCGTGATGATGATGGATTGGATGGCCTGTGTCTGAGATCCGACTCATTTGACACAGATTGACAGTTTGACCCGGCAGTTGGACCGGACACATTTTTTCATCCGGCATTTGGGCAGAGATCCTTCAGAGGCGGATACTTTTGATCCTTCTAGCTCAGGCACTGGCCCTTCAGATGACCCATATGGCTTTGCCAGTGTAGATCCTTCCTTGTATAGGCCTGACATCCCATTTGACGGAGATCCAGTGACTCAGGAGGAATTACATCAGATGGACAGGCTTGATGATGTGGACATCAACACCATTGACTTCTTCTGATGTGTATTCTCACTATATCTTTTGATAGGCCTCTGTTAGATATTGGGTGGCTATGCCTCATTCTCGTTATATCTTTTGATAGGCCTCTATTAGTTGTTGGGCGTCTGTGCCCCATTTTCCTGTATTTTCTAGCCGTACACAGAGATGATGTATTAGATGATGATGTACTTAGGAATGTGTGTACTATTTTCCATTCCCTATATCATATTTCCATCAATTGTTTATCATGCATGTATTGTGACACCCCCAAAATAGGTATACATCACCCATCTTGGGTCGCCAGAAAATACACTACTGACAACTCCATTTATACAACTGTCAGTAGATACGAGGATCGACCACGCTTAAACTGTGAGTTTTAATATAAATATATGTAACTCTCATGGTGCCTCGACCACAACACCTTACAATGGAACCTTACATAAAGGTACAGTCAATAACTGTTTTAGAAATTAAAATATTTGGAAAATGCTCAAGGAAACCTTCATACATGGGAGGCCATGCATCTAAGTTATAATAGATATCATATGACTCGAGAATCCTTGGTTGACCCAATAGTCCCCAAAGAAAAATGAGAAGATTGCTATCATGTTCTTTCCAATGGTGAGTCTTCTTCAACCAAACTCCAAGATTATATAGGTAGTGCTCGTAGATATACTCAGCAAGTGGAAGTACACAACCCTGTCTTATGATAACATGAAGTCGTATGTCATTAGACATCTTGTATGATAGTGACAAAACACCCTTCCAAAGCTGGGTTCGCCTCGCCCTATTTGATTCACCAAATATAACTATTAAATGACGTATAAAATACAACACACTTATCTAAGGTTCTCAATAAAATTATTCCCATACTGTTTAGGGAGAACCTCAACAGCTATAGACCACCGTTCTAATCCCCTGTTACCCCCGCTCGACCTAGCTACACTCTTATTACTTGAAAGGAATTATGAAGCAAAAGGGTGAGCACAACTAGCCCAGTAAAGAATATCATGACTAAAGATAATTAAATTATCAATAGCCTTCGTTAGTATTAAATCAGAGATATAGAACATATGGTAGATGATAAAACTTTTCAACCATAGTTGCAGCGGAACGAGCAATCCATTAGAAGAGTCAAATAGACCATAAAGTCTATTATCTTCTCCATGTTAAAAGTCCACGAACAATGTTTTATCCCTGTAATATCAATCAACAGTTCTTGTCCACAATCATGTGAATAACTCATAATCATAATTATGATTATAAATTCCTTTTCGCACCCAGGACGAAGATAATTTTCATCACTTGTCTTTACCTGAAACATCAAAGATCATGGTTATACCAAATCACAATTCCCTGCTCATAATCATATCGATAAATTCATCTTTGCACCACGGGCCAAAGATATTCATTAACAGCTTCATCTTGCACTACATGCCAAAGACATATGAAATCAGATTGTAGAAGAGTAAAGTAGAGCATGATATCTACTATCTTCTACGAATTTAAAGTTTATTATTAATATTTTATCGCTGAGACTCAGCTTAATAAATAATCCACATCACTGAATTATCCATGCACTACGGCCATGGATATTCGTTAGTATCATGACCACAAATTATCCATGCACTACGGGCCAAGGATATTCGTGTTTTCATCAACAGTCATGATCATACCATAAAATAATTCATCTTTGTACCCTTGGCCGAAGAGAACCCATGGTCATGATCATACCAAAACTGTCCATCAATGCATTACAGGACAATAAGGACTTTTACCACATCATTTGTAACATTACGGTCATGATTATACCGAATAATCCCTGGTCATAATCATACCAAGTCCATCTATGCACGTAAGCCACAGATGACTTTCATTACAATATAAGCATAAGGATGATGACAATGATATAATCATTAATCAAACGAAATAAAGGATAAATATTAAAGACTTTAAGTTTATCCAGAGTTTAAAAATATCCAAATTGTCAACATGATATTGCTTTGTATAGTAAAATTCAAGAATAATATTCATGTATCAAACATAATTTGACATGTAAAAAAATATTTTTTCGGTGAATAGTACTCAAAGTGAATAGTACCCTATGAATAGTACTTCGGGAATAGTACCTCGTGAATAGTACCCCGGCATGAAAAGTGCCTCAAATACCCGAGTGAATAATATTCTACTGAATAATAACTGAGTGAATAGTATCCCATAAATAGTAACTCGTGAATAGTACTCTGGCACGAAAAGTGTTCCGAATACCCGAGTGAATAATATTTGAGTGAATAGTAACCGGGTGAATAGTAACCTATAAATAGTTACCCATGAATAGTACTCCGTGAATAGTACTCATAAAAGGAAAATACAAAAGAAAACGATATTCCATGACGAGTACAAAAAGAAATGATATCTCATACGAGTATAATAGAATATACGAAACTGCAAATTGATTTTCACCCGCCATGCGGTAATCCATGTACACAGATCATTTCCACAATTTAATAAAGAATGAATACGAAGGGTCATTCACCATGCATGCGTAGTTCTGCGTGATAAAGTTATTCCAATGTAATAATAAAGAATGGAATAATGTAAGAATTTCACCATGCATGCAGAGATGGTCGCGTGAGAGACAAAGTTATTCCAATGTAATAATAAAGAATGAAATAACAAAAGAATTTTACCATGCATGCGGTGAGTCGCGTGAGAGACAAAGTTATTCAATGTAATAATAAAGAATGGAATAATGAAGAATTTCACCATGCATGCAGAGTCTCAGATAGACAAAGTTATTCCAATGTAATAATTAAGAATGGAATAAAAGACGAATTTCACCATGCATGCGGTAGTCCGCATAGACAGGTTATTCCAACAGAATAATAAAGAATGGAATAACAACCCTTACGAGTATTGAAAAAAAATAACTCTCTTCATGAATACGAAAGAAATAGTACCCCTTACTTTAGAAGAAGACTGGATACTGGAATAGTGAAGTAGCAAAATACTCTTCTTCTTTCTCTCTATAGTTTCTCTCTCTATAATTGCTCTTGTGAGTCTTAGTGAATTGGTGAGAATGAAAGAAGAATGAGCTTCTATTTATAGGAAAATATAGTTTTGATAATTGCACGTTTTGGGGCTCAAAATATTACAGTATAATACCTTCATCTTTTTCTTCATTTTTAATTTAGTCCTGCAAGTATTATCAAACTTGCACCACCTCCCCTAATAGTACATCATGTGAATTAATAGTACATTTATGTGAATCAATAGTTCTATACATGTGAAAAAAAATAGTTACAGTATAGTACCTTCATCTATACCTCCATTTTTAATTTAATCATGCAAGTATTATCAATCTTTCACCACCTCCCCTAATAGTACATGCATGTGAGTCAATAGTACATACATGTGAACAAATAGTTATAAGTATGTGAATTAATAGCAATTAATTGCTCATTTGTTCGATTAATTACCCGATTGGTCAATTTAACCTCCAGAAATCAATTATTATCGAAATAATTGTCGATTTCCACCAACACCAACAATCCCAACACAATGAAAATATTTTTATCAACAATTTTATTTTTGAATTTTCAAAGTTTGACTTTTTCCAAAAAAGTCAACTGTTAACTTTTTGACCAAAAAGTCAGCCTTGGTAAATTTTATGTTTATAGTCTATTTATACTAATTTCATCGTTTCGGACTCAAATATCACGTCCGCGTCTCCAAATTCAACTCTAAACTCAAATTCAATTTTTAATAACATTCATCATTAATATTATAACTCACAATATTAACAACCAGGTCGTTCTCAAGAAAGAGGGGGCTTTCCGATAAGGATTTCTCCCTATTGGTGCGTAATTAGATGACCTAACCTCTCCTTGACAGAACTTCTAGACATCGTCAATATTGCAAATAATAATATGAATAACTTTGTCGTCTCAATTATTGATTTAATAATATAAAATATTATGCAGCGATTACTGTAGCAATAATTGAGTATAATTGAGTGACTTCCCACGTAAGCATCAATAATCAAAGATACTGTACAATACCGTGTTCTACTATGCAACCACGCGTATTACGATACTTTTATCACCGATTATTTTATGATAACTTGCTTACTTTGCAAAATTTTCACATATCACCCTTAACTTTAACCTTTTATCAATTTAACCATTTACTAAATAGAATAATTATAAGAAAATTGAATAATTTTATTTCATAAAATTCAGGGTCTCACATGTATCATGTTATGCATATGTATGTCTAGAGATATTCAGCATTGACCCCTGGATGGTCTTATGATACTGCCCACACAAATGTCTTCCTCAACAGTCAGCCGCATTGATCACACCCCACAAGTGTTGGTGGCCTCTCGTCTGGGGTCATGGCATGATAGTTTGTCACCTCCAGATCGGATAACCGTAGATCAGTTATTACACCATTCCATGACCCTCCTTATGTTCCGATTCCTGTGGGTTTCGTAGATGGTCTACTGAAACATTGGGTACCAGAGAGGCAGGTTTTCTGATTTGGGACCCAGGAATTGACTCCCACATTAGAGGAGTATGAGCGGTTGACGGCTTTGCCCTTAAACAAACCTTGCGCTTGAATGGCTACTGGCGATATGAGCCGGCAGTTCATGACCTTCACCGGGTTACGGCGTAGAGTAATACAGGATGAGATTACATCCAGTCATGTGGCGTCCCAACATTTTCTGATAGACAGATTAAGCTCATCGGACAGTTATGTACGACACTCTGTGGATTTCACCACGCCAGAGGATTAGTGGCGTGTGGCCAGAGTAGATGTATTGCTGATGTGTGTAGTGGCCTATGTGTACATGCCACTATATATGGATCACTTGGACATCGGTGTTGTCATGACAGTGAGAGCTCTCAGGGAGGGTCATACCATAGTGCCTATGATTGTGGTAGAGACATTGAGGCCAACCATGTATTGCAGTACCCACCCTGTAGGGGTATTCACAAGCAGCTCGGTCATATTGTATGTGTGGTTCATATCACACTTGAGACCGATTGGCACCTTTCGACGGTATGGGTATTTCTTTACCCATGAGATAGCCATGTCTTACTCCTTTCAGCCAGTGGAGTGTACAGACGCTGCATCTTGGTCGGTGTTTTTGGCAGAGATTGGAGATCCATTTGCCGTTTTGCCGTGTACAGGGCTCAATTCTCCCTACAGCTTCATTACTCATGCACCTGGCATGGATTATCTCCCTTTGGCTGGTTTGAGGGGTATGACTACATACCACCAATTGGCTGTGATGACACAGTTCGACCAGTTTCAGGATGTACATCTTTTTGAGGGGGCATTAGGTCAGCGTTTTGGCTTCTCGCCATTTATCATCAGAGGATAGATCCAGGGTGTATGCCTGTTGAGCTCAGCGGGAGAGAGCTAATTTTTCTGTTAGCCATCCGTGCTGTTCGACATAGTATTTTGCATGGATGGAGACAGAGATTGCATCGACCGGGGTTGTATCCACCATGCCGGGGATTGATTCTGATGGTGGGGAGCCTATGGAGGACACTGATTTTCCTACAGATGATTAGCTGTTTGCTGGGTTGCCAGCAGCTTTGATTTGTTCTCCCAGTACTTCTGCAGTTGTGACTCTCCCTCAGAGTATTTAACGCACAGTTTGAATTTGATGAGATTTGAGAGAGATCAGGCTAGGGCCTTGATGTTGACAGCTCTTGCTGGGAGAGATGCCACTCTTTTGGAGAGAGATGATGCTTTAGCTCATAGAGACACTGCTATTATTGAGCGGGATGAGGCTAGATCATCCAGAGATGCTTTGATAGTTGAACGGGATGGCACTATATCTGCCTGGGACGTTGTCGTTACAGATAGTACTGCAGTGAGGTCTCATACTACTGATATTATTGCAGAGATGAACACATATATTGATAAGCACATTGTCACCATGCAATTGGCTGTAGATCTATTGGCTCGTGTAGATACCCTTGGGCAGGAGCTCACAGCGTTACCCCCTTCTTCTAAGAGGACTGCGATGCTGGACTTGATAGCACGCATATACACTGATTTGTAGATGGGCTTGTATTTTCCTGCACAAACTAGCTTAGCCATTTTATCATGTACAGTACATATTGTATATATCAAACATCATTATATATGGCAGGGAAATTTAGTTTGATTCACTTCCCTTTTAGTTGTGCCTTGTTGCTTGCTTGATATTTGCCTGTTTCTCTAGGGCTTGTGATCTTGATGTATTCTAAACTCCTCCTTGGTGGATGGACATTGAGATGTCTCAGGATCTTCAGAATGGATTGTTGATCTGTGTGTATCCCTACCTTCTTTGGTGTCTTGGGACTGGTTTCTGTATGTAGATGTGGAGAGGAGTGTGGCTTTCCTCTCTGAGGTTAACCGCACCACAGATGGTCGCCAGTGCTCCTTTGTATGGGGGAGCCCAGTTAGTTCCATCTCTTATGGATAGGTGTTTCTCTTCGAGGACTCAACCGCAGCTTAGATGGTCGCCAATTCTCCCATTTATATGGGGAGATCAGTTAGTTCCATCCTTTTGGTCTAAAGCCGATGAAACGTGGTGGATTGAAGGATGATCTCAGTACCATGTGATAAGTTTTTGTGTTTTGGTAGGGGGTGAGACCGAACCATAAATGGTTGTCTACGTACTCCTATTGAACATGACATCAGGTTTGCGTAGTTTGAACGCTGTATGTGGTAAGGTGGGCATAGAGAAATGTTTGTTTTTTTTGTTTGAGGTGAGACCGGACCATAAATATGGTTGCCTACGTACTCCTGTGTATTGGGGAGATCAGGTCGACGTAGTTCGCCCCATGTGCAGGACAGATTGTAGATGAAAAGTTTGATCCCATGTACAGGACAAACTGCAGGTGTGAAAAAGTTTTATCCCTGGTGGGATAAAACTGGAGGTTATGAAAAAGTTTGAAAATGAAGTGGTGTGAAGGATCTGCTGATCTGAAAACCAGATTGCTGGTTGGAAAGGCGTGTTTTTCCCTGATGGGGCAAATGGGTACGTAGAAAGGTTGTATGTAGTGAGGTTAAGAAAACCTGAATAGACTGAGGATCTGGTGATCCAAGACTAGGATGTTTGCTTGATGGTAACTTCAGGCATAGTACCATTTCACGGTGTCTAAGTTGATGAGCTGTAGAAATTCATCGCCATCCATTTCCTGTAATCTGAGAGCACCTCCTGTCAATACCTCCTTAACAATAAATGGGCCTTCCCAGTTTGGGGTGAATTTTCCCTTGGACTGATCTTGGTTGTCATTGATCTTCTTCAAAACCAAGTCGTGTTGTTTAAACTATCATAGCTGAACTTTTCTATTGTAGGATTTGGCGATCCTTTGTTGGTATAACTAACCATGGAAGATAGTCACGGTTCGCCTTTCATCTATTAGAGACAATTGGTGATACCTGTCTTGTAACTATTGGTCTTCATCCAGCTGAGCGTCTATCAACACTCTGAGGGATTTCATTTCCACTTCTATGGGGATCACTGCTTACATCCCATAGGTTAATGAGTAGGGGGTTTGATGAGTGGGATTTATACCCGCGAATCGGATACTTTATGACTTAAATAATTGCCTGAATTTGTAGATTTTATATAGTTTTATATTATTTTAGTATCATTTTGCTTATCTGATGCATTGCAGGGCTTATCAGGTCTTTTCCAAGCTTTTAGGGGTAAAACAGTCATTTTGCATATAGCCGCACCACGGCGCCAAAGCCTAGCCTTTGGCTCGTGCCGCGGCGCCACCTCCTTGTCCCTGCTAATGTCATCATGAAATATGGCCACTATATGCCTTATTTCCTCATTGCCATGGCCAACTCCGATTCCTGTGATAGAGAAGGCATTGGTTTGACCTAGAAAAGGAGAGAAAAACTGATATAAAAGAAAAGAGAAGCCTCTGCATTATAGACACAGAGAAGATATATCAGAGATAGATTAGCTTAGCTTAGTTTAGTTTTCTTCTTCTGTATTTTCTTTTCTAGCTGTTAGTTAATATCTGTAAATATAGATTAGGGAGAAGTTTGGGATTTCCTTGGAGCAACACGAGCAGTGAGCTACACGGATTGGAAAGCTTGATTTGAGCGGAATGCTTGGAGACTGACGGGCTTTTACAGAGTTTATTCTTATCCATTTATTCCCTCTGATTTTGTAATCCAAATATTGTCTTTATTGCTACTTATATTTTGTTCAATAGCTATGAACTGAGTATTTGCTCTAAGGTTATAATGGAACCCTTTGTTATTTAAATCGACTGTCTTATCTCTTTGGTTGGTACCATATGCTTTGGTTTAATGTATTTATGCTTAATGATTCTCGCTAAGACATTAGTGATGATTTTGGTAATTTACATGATATCGACAGAAGGATTGTAGATTTATACCTAAATATATTGGCATGTGATTGTGGGTTTCGATTACATAAGTTGTGCGTAGAATAGACATATATCTGTGCACCACGTGCGACCTATTTGAGAACTTATGCTTACATCCTTGTTATGATCAATTCGCATAGACATATGTAGGATTGTATCTAGCTTGGACATTCTTTTTTGTTCTATTCCCTTTCAGATGGATCTGGAGAAGATCACTTTGTGCATACCTTGACAGAGGTGTACGAGCACCTGTGCGTTCTCGGTCGACAAATTGTCGTGACCATTAAGACCAAAGAAAGAAGTGTAGGAAGTTTGATGAAGCATATCACGCCAGGTGTTCGACAGAATGCCTGTGTAGGGTGAATTTGTAGCCTTAGCTTGTAATTCCTTCGATTACCATTCGTTATCCATTTATTTGCTTTGATAATTAGTTATGCTTAGATTAATCACACTTCTATCTATTTGCTGTTCGAATAAGACTTAAGCGATGCAAAGTCGGTATTTGGTAAATATTAGTGATAGTTCCTCGTG
The DNA here is from genome assembly GCA_020205605.1 of Panax ginseng. Lineage (NCBI taxonomy): Eukaryota > Viridiplantae > Streptophyta > Magnoliopsida > Apiales > Araliaceae > Panax > Panax ginseng. The sequence continues at coordinate 93,458,844 of CM035137.1, forward strand.
GGTACGACACTTTCCTTATCACTGTATTACTTGTTAGACCGCGTATACTTGCACGTGTTTAGTGAACAGTTTTCTGACCAACAAGTTTTTGGCGCCGTTGACGAGGAACTATTATTCTAATATTGTCCAATATTGATTTCAATCAATGTAGTCTTAATTTGAACGTATATATTTCTTTTATTTGTTTGATCTTCCTTTTTGTTTTTAAGTTTACAGGTTATGGACAATCAATGTTATCATTGGCCTTATGAGAGGACGACACAATCAAGCTCGAAAGAAGGACTCGAGTAATTGCAAGTTCAAATTGCAAATGTCTTGAGGTTTTCTGACAATCTTGAGTGTCAGTCCACTCAGACCGCCTACTGTCAGGAACGAACTGACATTGAACCGATCTCCTATCATCCAAACTATCAGGGTTATCCAAACTCTTGGGACTACAGTCAAGAGCAATATCATGATCCAAATTACTCCTATCCAAATCAGTTTGACTATCAGTCTCCGCCGTAATATGAGGTGACGTCTTGACTCAATGAGTGTTTTTCTGAGTACTCAACACGCGAAGAAGAGAGCAGGCTTGAAGAGCTTCTCGCTAACTTTATTGAGAAAAATGAGGTTCGGATGGCAAGCCAAGAAGCCGCATTGCAAAGCCTTGAGAATCAATTGGGGCAACTCAACAATGCCATCACAAATCCACCGCAATGCAATCTACCAGTCATAATTAATCTCGACGATGAAGAAATAGAGCATTGTACGGTTGATACACAAGGAGAAGGCGATGAGTCTCGCACAGTTTTTGAGAGGGATGACATGGTGCAAACTATCCAACCGGTGGAGTATGAAGTTGGAGACAAAAGGATAAACAGTGGTTGTATAGTCAAGACTGATCAACAACCAGAAACCACGCTCACGACTATGGAAACCTTGGAGGGCCCACTAGAGCATAAAAAATGCTTTCAATTTAATGAAATAGGTGAATTAGTGGATAATTCTAGTGGCAAAAGATTTTTTGTGCCAATGGATGATTGGATGGATGAAGCAAAGAAGAATAGCCAATCATCCATGTCGGCAAAAAATTTAGAGGGATTGATGAATAGGCGGCATGAAATGGTCATTTTCGCTTATGAGCCGGATTGAGCGACATCGATATAGTCAAGCCGATGACTTTAAAACAAGCGCTTGGTGGGGAGGCACCCCCATCTCAGTATCCATGTTCTAAATTCTCTTCGCTTATGTCTAGTTTACATTCAGTCTTTTTGCTTTAGCTCGTTAACATTGCTGCCAATTATTGTACTGCCGAGTGGTATCTGATGTGCCTGTTTTTGAGATTAGAGGATGCAGGCAGCATGTTGTTTAGAATGTTCTTTATTATGTTGATTAGTATGTGTTTAGTATGGTGTTTAGTATCTATTGGCTAATATATGGCTTCGTACGTAAATTCTCGATACAAAGTACGCTTGTACATGCCACCAAATGCACTAGACTTCGTGCCACAGCGCCGTGCTCACTCTCCCATATTTTAGTCTTGTGTATTGCTTTTATGGAACAAGAGTCAATTCGCTACCGGTATGCCACTAATGTTTAGGGCATCTCGCTAATCAAATACAGTAAATACCATCCAACAAAGGGTAGTCATGCGCCACAAGCGCCACCAATGAAATCATAGCTATCAGAACTCGGCGTCATGTGGCCATTGAAGGAATGAAGAAGCGGTACCGCAAGGCACCACAAGCGAGAATTAGTTTTTAAAACCTGGTGTTGGCCAGCATTTAGGCCACTACTCCTCCCCTCTTCTCTCGACATCTCTCGACAGCACAAGCAAACCACAACCCTTATTTTCCAACATAATTGCACACCAACTCTAGCCGTTTTTTGCTCCACACTCACCATCGCTTCCCACAAGACCCCAATTCAGTCACCCAACAGCAAGCAAGTGCATGAAACAAAAAAGGGGCAGAAGCAAACTAGGGTTTGCATCTCAAGGTATTATCATTGGATTTCATTCAAACAGAATTATTTTTGGTTTAATTGTGGTATTTGGGAAATCCTTGTTTTCTGTTTGAGTGATTTCCGCCGCGGTGCCACCAGCAAGTCATAGCTACTGTTAACTCGCGTCGCAGCGCCAAGGAATGAAGAGCAGGCCGCGCCGCGGCACCACAAGCGAGAATTAGTTTTTAAAACCTGGTGTTGGCCAGCATTTAGGCCACTACTCCTCCCCTCTTCTCTCGACGTCTCTCGGCAGCACAAGCAAACCACAACCCTTATTTTCCAACATAATTACACACCAACTCTAGTCGTTTTCTGCTCCACACTCACCATCGCTTCCCACAAGACCCCAATTCAGTCGCCCAATAGCAAGCTAGTGCACGCAAACAAAAAAGGGGCAGAGGCAAACTAGGGTTTGCATCTCAAGGTATTATCATTGGATTTCATTTAAACAGAATTATTTTTGGTTTAATTGTGGTATTTGGGAAATCCTTGTTATCTATTTGAGTGATTTCCGTTGCTGGAAATCTGGTTAGAGTATTCATAAACAAAGAGTTGGCCAGTTGGGTTTTAAGAGCGCATACAAGGTGTTCGATAGATTGCCTGAGAGAGATATTTGACTACTTGGGGCTATTTGACATTGAAATTTCTTTGGGGATTACTCTAGCCTATGTTTGGGGGAATTTTGGCACTGCTCAAGGATTATTTTTGAACCACACCAACCAAGTTTTCTGACATGGCACCAAAGAGGCAGCGACTTAGCGTTTGAGGGTCCTCGTCCGCAACACCTCAGGCTTGGGACAACACCAAGTTTATCAAACTATGCAGGCAATGATTATATGCAGCCGAGACTCCGCAGCTATGACCTAGATGATATTATTAGGCGGCTCTGTAAGCCCGGGACTATATGGAAGACAAATGACTACACGGGTGAGAGGACCAGTTTCCCGTCTTCAGCGCTCAGTCGCTATGGGAAGGCATGGTTTAGCTTTATCTATGCTAGCATGATCCTGACTCATCACCTGAACGATGTAACTATGGATAGAGTGATTCTGTTATTCGCCATTGTCACGGGTCTGAACGTGGATGTTGGAGTTCTCATTCATGACTCAATAATTAAGGCGATCAAGAGTACCGTCGCTTTAGGACTTCCCCATCCATCTGTGATCACCCGATTGTGCAAGCAGGCAGGTATTCAGTGGGGATCAGAAGAGATAGCTTCACCGCCCATGACAGTCATCGACCATCAGACCATCTCATGCTTTAATGTATGGGGCGAGGCAGCATCGCATGTTAGAGGCGAGGGCTACGGGCCACCTACTGCACCACCTCCCACAGCAGAGGTCGAGCATTCGCAGCAACCAGACGCGGGCTCAGCTTCACAGGGACTTCTGGCAGACATCATGGCATCCCTCACCTTGCTGAATCAGAAGCAGGAAGCCGAGGCATAGAGACAGCAGAGGCACATTGCAACAATGGCCTAGAGGCAGGAAATAGTCATGCAGTATCAGGCTGAGCTGGTCAACACCATGCAGAGCATTTATATAGATTATTGTGGAGAGAATGCTGAGTTCATGCCATACCAGTTCCCAGAGCCTCCTATTTTCCCACTATACCCTTCACCATCACCGCCCGCTGAAGCTGATGAGGACGATGCTGCTGCTGAGTGAGCGAGCTTCAAAGAAGCCCTCTTATTTTAGTTTGATATATGTTTAGCAATGAGGGCATTGCTCACCTTAAGTTTGGGGGTGTTTATCTGTTTTATTTCTGTCCATTTCCATGATAGGTTGCCATTTTAGTACTTTGTTTATGTTTTTATTAGTATTGTGGTGCAGTCGTTTTGAACTGCGGGATTATGTTTGGATTTTTATTATTATGGATGTCATGAACTATTTTTAGGTATTATTTATTAATGCTTTGATTATTATCAGCATGGTTTGTGGTTTATAGACATTTTTTTGGGGCTTATACAGATTTATATGCTTGTGCCCTGTGATTGGCCTTTTTACCCTATTTTGAGCTGCTATTAAGCAAGGTTGTTACGCATTATTAATTTTTGATTGTGTCTATGACAAGCGCCAAAGGATTATATCTCTCGTAGAGTCATGTCAAGCATGTATGAGCTAGGGGTTTGTTCAATCGATAAGTTTAGACTGTTATTGATTCGTCCTTCTTAGCAAGCACAAACCAAATGTGTTAACTAGTTATTTTTCAAACTTAATTTGTGTGTTTATTGTTTTTAGAGTATGTGCACTCTTATAAACTTCCATTTTTACAAGGTAATAAAAGACGTAGTCGCTTTTACAGTTTCGAATCTTGTACTCTGGCATGTTGGAATATATATAAAAAAAATATAGTAACAAAAGAATAAAATGAAACAAAAATTTTATATCGAAAGTCTTGCGGTGGGTCGAGATGGAGCGTAAAACGCACTCGCCCATAAACGCAGGACCGATATTGAGATGGAGCATAAAATGCACTCACCAAAAAAATTTTGGATTTCGTAAAGTCTCATTTGGCTTATGTTGATTATGTGGCCTTTGATGCTCGAGTTATTAGATTCTAAGGGGTGTTCTACACCTAGTGCCCTAAAGTCGTCTGGCTTGGGAGTCATTGATCAAAATCTCATTAATGGGTAGTTCTGAATAGCCTAAGGTAATTAAGGACTGTCCGACTCAGATTTTATCGTCTTCATGCCAGAACCTTTTGATCCTTTCCTGCACTTGTGTCTTATTCTTAATGCTTGTTGAATGTTTAAGTTACGGAGTGTGCATATTAGTATTAACAATTGACTGTGCGAACTTATTTGAGCTATGATTAGTCAGGACGGTTGGTCTTCACACACACATAGAATGGATCGAATACAGTCTTATGCTTGAATTTGATTGAACCCTTACTCATGTTTGTGTTTCCCCTGTTCTCTGGGAGTAGCTATGATTGAGATTTAAAGCCATGATGCTAGTATATAGTTTTGTATTTCTTTCGCGTGTTATTTTATTACTATTATTTTTGTGTTAGATAGTTTGCTCGAGGACAAGTAAAGACTTAAGTTCGGGGGTATTGATGAGTGAGATTTATACCCGCGAATCGGATACTTTATGACTTAAATAATTGCTTGAATTTGTAGATTTTATATACTTTTATATTATTTTAGTATCATTTTACTTATCTGATGCAGTGCAGGGGCTTATCAGGTCTTTTCCAAGCTTTTAGAGGCAAAACGATCATTTTGCATGTAGCCGCGCCACGGCGCCAAAGCCTAGCCTTTGGCTCGTGCCGTGACGCCACCTCCGTGTCCCTGCTAATGTTATCATGGCGTCGTAATGCCACTATATGCCTTGTTGCCCGCGCCGCGGCGCCAGCTCTGGTTCCCAGATAGAGAAGGAATTAGTTTGACCTAGAAAAGGAGAGAAAAACTGATATAAAAGAAAAGAGAAGCCTCTGCATTATAGACACAACAAAGATATATTAGAGATAGATTAGCTTAGCTTAGTTTAGTTTTCCTCTTCTGTATTTTCTTTTCTAGCTCTTAGTTAATATCCGTAAATATAGATTAGGGAGAACTTTGGGATTTCCTTGGAGCAACACGAGCAGTGAGCTACACGGATTGGAAAGCTTGATTTGAGCGAAATGCTTGGAGACTGACAGGCTTTGACACAGTTTATTCTTATCCATTTATTCCCTCTGATTTTGTAATCCATAAATGTTGTCTTTATTGCTACTTATTTTTTTGTTCAATAGCTATGAACTGAGTATTTGCTCTAAGGTTATAATGGAACCCTTTGTTATTTAAATCGACTGTCTTATCTCTTTGATTGGCACCATATGATTTGGTGTAATGTATTTATGCTTAATGATTCTCGCTAAGACATTAGTGATGATTTTGGTAATTTACATGATATCGACAGAAGGATTGTAGATTTATACCTAAATATATTGGCATGTGATTGTGGGTTTCGATTACATAAGTTGTGCGTAGGATAGACATATATCTATGCGCCACGTGTGACCTATTTTAGAACTTATGCTTAAATCCTTGTTATGATCAATTCACATAGACATATGTAGGATTGTATCTAGCTTGGACGTTCTTTTCTGTTTTATTCCCTTTCAGGTGGATCTGGAAAGGATCTGTTTATGCATACCTCGACAGAGGTGTACGGGCACCTATGTGTTCTCGGTCGACAAATTGTCGTGACCATTAAGACCAAAGAGAGAAGTGCAGGAACTTTGATGAAGCATAGCACGCCAGGTGTTCGACAGAATGCCTGTGTGGGGTGAAGTTATAGCCTTAGCTTGTAATTCCTTCGATTACCATTCGTTATCCATTTATTTGCTTTGATAATTAGTTATGCTTAGATTAATCACACTTCTATCTATTTGCTGTTCGAATAAGACTTAAGTGATGCAAAGTCGGTATTTGGTAAATATTAGTGATAGTTCCTCGTGGGTACAACACTTTCCTTATCACTGTATTACTTGTTACACCGCGTATACTTGCGCGTGTTTATTGATCGGTTTTCCGACCAACAGGGTTGCCCTAGTGGAAGTGCGCATTGATGTTCTGTAGGCTAATAGAGTCAGAGGCAATAAGTTAGGCCATCCTTTGTGATTAGCGGGCATCTTGTGCATGATCTTCTTGATATTCTTATTACCCGCTTCAACAACACCATTCATCTTTGGACGGTAGATGACGGAGTTGAGATGTTTGATGTGGAATTTAGTGCATAACTCCTCCATCATTTTGTTATCGAGGTTCTTGGCGTTGTCTTACACAATTCCCTCTGGTTGTCCATATTGATAGATGACATTGTTTCTGATAAAACCAATGATAACTTCTTTGGTAACCTTGGGTAAGAAGGCTGTTTCTGGCTTTAGGCTCGATGGGCCCAATCACGTCCATTCCCCACATTGAGAAGGGCTAGGGCGAACTCATATTTTGGAGTTCCCTTGGAGGGGCATGGATAGCATTCCCATGAATTTGACATTGGTAGCATCTCTTGATGTGATCATCACAATCAGCCTTAAGAGATAGCCAGTAATGCCTTGTTCTTAGGATCTTTTTGACAAGTAGGGGGCCTCTCATCTGTGGGCCACATACTCCACCATGGATCTCATCCATGAGCCTCTGAGCTTGGTCTTTGTTCAGACATCTAAGGAGACCTAGTCCTGCATCTATTCTGTAGAGTGCATCTCCGCTCAGGTAGAATTTCATTGCCAATCAATGGATCCACCTTCTTTCAGTCGAGCTCGCCTCAGCTGGTGTAGATCCATCTCGCAGATACTCCTTGATATGCTGATACCAAGGGTGTTGGATGGGAGGTAGCTCATCCGATACTTCTCCAATGTAATTCCCATAGGCTGGAGCCTTTTACAGGGAAACTGTGATGCTTGGCATGTTTTCCTTGTCAGGTATGTTAACCAATGAGGCCAAAGTTTCTAGTGCATCCGCAAAATCATTCCTATTCCGAGGAATGTGGAGGAAGGATATTTCTTCAAACTCCGAAGTCATCTGTAGAACTTGTCGATGGTAAGGCAGCAAATATAGCTCTTTGGTATGATAGATTCTTGTGGTTTATATGATTACCAATTCGGAATCTCCAAAGACAGTTAACCGTCTGATGCCCATTAATTGGGCAAGTTTTAGCCCATGATACAACCTTCATACTCAGCTGTATTGTTGGTGCTGATAAACTGCAATTTGACGGCGACGGGATGTTGCTCCCCTGTAATGGATACTAGAACTGCTCTAGCCCCAGAACCTTCCATGTTTACAGCTCCATTAAAATATATTTTCCATGATTGGTATGCATCATCCTGATGGTTTTGCTAAACTGTCATTACCCCTTCATCGGGGAAATATGTTTCCAAGGGTTTGAAATCCCCTGCAGGTGCGGCGACCAGTTGATCTGCAATTCCTTGACCTTTGATGGACTTTAGCATCACGTAGACGATGTCAAATTGTTGTAGGATCAACTGCCATCTGGACAGTCGATAATTTAACATGGGTTTACTGAACACGTACTTGAGAGGATCCACACAGGATATGAGATGGGTTGTGTGACCATGGAGTTAATGATGTAACCTTATGGAAGCCCATGCTAAAGCACAACAAGTCTTCTCAATCAGAGTTTACTTGTGTTCACTACTGCTGAATCTTTTGCTGAGGTAATAGATAGCTCGCTCTTGGCCTATATCATCTTTCTGTCCCAACATGCAGCCCATGGCATTGTCATTGATTGAAAGGTACATGAATAGGGGAACATCATCCCTAGGTGGTACCAAAATAGGAGCTTTGACTAGCTGCTCTTTGATTGTAAGGAAGGCTTTCTGACACTCATCATTCCATTTCATGGAGGAGTTCTTCCTTAACAACTTGAAGATAGGCTCACAGGTTGCTGTGAGTTGGGAGATGAATCGGCTGATGAAGTTGATCCTTCCCAAAAATCCCCGTATTTCCTTCTTTGTCTGAGGAATAGGCATTTCCGTAATGGCCTGGATTTTTGTGGGATCCAACTCAATCCCTTTATGGCTGACTAGGAACCTTAGCAACTTACCTGATTTAACGCTAAAGGCACACTTAGCTGGATTCAACTTCAAGTTGTACTTACGCAACCTATTGAAGAGCTTTCTGAGATGGTCTAGGTGGTCTTCCTCCCTTCGAGATTTGACAATGATCTCATCCATATAGATCTCCATCTCTTTGTGTATTAAGTCATGGAAAAGAGCCATCATAGCTCGCTGATAGGTAGCTCCGGCATTGATGAGGCCGAACGACAACCGTCTGTAGCAAAAGGTTCCCCAAGGAGTGATGAATACAGTTTTCTCACGATCCTCTTCGGCAACTATGATTTGATGATACCCCGCAAAATAATCAGCAAAGGAGTACTTGTCGTATTGAGCTATATTGTTAATGAGTATGTGGATAAATGGCACGAGAAAGCTATCTTTTAGGCAAGATTTATTCAGATCCCGGTAACCCACGCAAACTCGTACCTTTCCTCCAGGTTTAGGCACGGGGACTATGTTGGATAGCCATTCAGGGTATGTTGACACCATGATGATGCGGGTTTGAAATTATTTCACAATTTCTTCTTTAACTTTTAAACTCCACTCAAGTTTTAATCTCCTGAGCTTCTACCTGACTGGCTTGAATCCCTCTTTTATGGGGAGGTGATGAATGACAATGTCAGTCGATAAACTGACCATGTCTTCATGAGACCATGCAAACACATCCTGAAATTGGGTTAATAGAGTAACCATGCCATTCCTTTGGTTTGGAGTGAGGTCCGTACTAATCTAGATTTGTTTGGGGTTTTCTGAGGTTCCGAGGTTGAAAGAGGTGGTTTGATCAAGGTTTGGTTTGGGTTTATCTTCGACCCATTCTTTGATCTCCTGAGGTATCTCATAGTCCTCTTATATTTTCATCAAGTCTGAGTCCAACTTTACATCAAAGTTACAGTCCTCGTGGATAATAGGCACCTCATCAGCAAGTGTAGGCACATCTAATTTTAGAGTCCTGAAACAAAAATGCTTTCACTTAATATATGAAACTTTTCAATCATACAAAGTGTTAGCATGTAATGACAAAACAACTGCTAATACTATACAGAAAAGTAAGCAGTTATTGCTATCTACAGGGCAGGGGAAGTTTCTGCCCTTTTTACCCTTATCGACAAATGCAAGGAGTGCTGCTCCAATTGTCAAGGGTGAAGTCCTGGTGGACTGCTGTGATGAAGGGGCCGTTACCATCCTCCTTCTCCTGAATGATGACCATGATGTCTGAAAAATCATCGTCTAGGATGTCTCTGTTCATACCCTCTGTATGGACAATGATGCGTATGTTTGATAACCGTCTGGTAATGTCGTATTTACGTCTCCGTTCCTTTTCTTCCACTTCGGGATTGGGAATCAGGACCTCTTTTCCTTTAACCGGTATCGGCTTAGGAAATAACATAGTCATCACATGAGCAGGAACCTTTAATGAAGGTTGTGTAGGCTCAGCCTCTGTAGGTTTATGTAATCGCCATGTGGCTGAAGATGAAGGAACTTGTTTGTGTTTATGAGGATTCCTCTGACTGGAACTAGCAGAATAGCCTAGTTCGGTTGTCCCTGTTTGACAGGGAACTCGAATTGGGTGCTTAATGCCATGATGATCTTTGCCCAACCTTTGTCTAGGTTGATAACCCAAGGACATCATTTCTTGACTTGCCTACATTACCTCGCCAAAAATTCTGGGTATCAAAGGTGGCGCCCCAATGGGATGATAGTGAGTATTGGTCACCTCCAGGGCCTGGAAGCTGACCGTTTCAACTTCTAAATTGAAGCTAATGAGTGGTACGTCACCTTGTTCAGGACATTCCGGCTCAGCATTGACAGTGACGAGGTTATTATTAATGATGTATTTGAGTTGCTGGTGAAGGGTGGAAGGGACGGCTCCAGCCATGTGAATCCACGGTCTTCCCAAGAGCAGGTTGTATCCTGTAGCTATTTTGAGCACATGAAAGGATACGCAGAATGTATGTGGACCAATCTCCACAGGTAGTTCAATCTCTCCGACAACATTTCGTCAGGATCCATCAAAAGCTTTAATAACCATATGGCTTCTTCGAATTCTGTTGAGATTGATATTCATCTTCTCCAAGGTGGCATAAGGACAGATGTTTAAGGATGATCCTCAATCTATCAATACTCCTGCTACCACGTATCCGGAGGACATAACCGTTATGTGCAACGGTTTGCAGTGACCCGTCCATTCGGGTGGTATATCATCGTCAGTGAGGGATATCATATTGCTATTGAAAATGTGATCAACCAGGTGATGGAACTTTTCAACATCCACTGATTTTGGAAAATGCACTTCTTCTAAGACTCTCTGTAAGACATTCTTATGATCTTCTGAGGAGAAAACCAAATCCATTATGGAAATTTATTGTGAAGCTTCTTTCAAGCTTAAAACCACCTTGGCTTCATTATGTCCTATAGTACGGAGGAATTCTTCAATCTTCTCCATGGGAATTTTCCCCTTTGATTTGATGGTAGGCTTCATCACCCTTTGGGGAAGATACAGTGGATTCTCTTTCGACACTGCAGCAGTTGTATGAGATGTGGAACCTTCAGCCTCTCCATAATTCCATGCAACTTTTTTTAGGCTAACAACATGATATTATGGTCTGAATGGTAATATGATTGGCTTTGGCACAGCCACTTGCAAAGGATTTTCAGCACCTTTGAGTTGAATTGATTGTATTGTGAGTGGTATAGCAGCCAAATCATCCCCAGAGGATATAACGGCTATGGTCTCCTTCCAATTTGTAGGAAATGTGTCTCTACTCTGCAGGAATACAGTGTCATTATCTGCCAACTGCAAGAAAACGCTGTCAATGAGGTTCTGAATAAGATGACTGAGTGCCCAACATTATTCAGTGTTGTGACCGCGAGAGTGGGAGTGATACTGACATACTCTATTAGAATTGAACCATCGCGAGTATGGGTTGATTGGAGGTAACAGAGTTATAATTCTTCCTTTATTGATTAGCATCTGAAATATCTCTTCCATCGGTTGTCCTAGATAGGTAAATTCCCTTTTGTTGGCAAAATCCCGACGAGCTTTGGCATTTGCTCTATTTGCAATTTTATCCTCCAGCATTTCACCTTCTGGAGTTTATGGTGGAGTATTTGTAATAAGAGGAAGGAGACTAGCATGCTCCTGGCTGAATAATTGACGTGTGATGTGGTGTTGATGGACCACCAGTTCTTTCAATTGGTTGACTTGCTCACAAAGAGCATTCATCTTTCGTTCCATCACAAACTGGAACTGTGTGAAATCCCATTTGTCGGCACTATCCTTGCTAGTTTGGGAGGATCCACCGTCATAATGGGATGTCTATCTATTACTCCAATTAATTATGTTGACCTCCTCTTCTTTGTGTTGAGGAAGAGGGTTGTCTTGTACATGGGGTTGGTCGGGTTTAGTTACCATGACCTCACCATTATCAATCAAATCCTGGATCATATGCTTCAGGGCCCAGCAATCCTGAGTATCATGGCCTGGAGCTCCAGCATGATAAGCACACTTTCTGTTAGCATTGAAACCCTTCCCACTCGGGTTGGCTGGTGGAATAAAGATGAGTAATTTTTTTCTAAGTTGTCAGAAGGTTGAGAATGTTCTTGAGCGAGTCCCCTAAGGGTGTGAACACTCAAGTGTGTCTAACTTCTCCACTCTTTGGCAATGGAGGGTTTGGAGATTGTGCTTGGAAAGAGGAGTAATTCCTCCTTTGAATAGGAATATCCTGACTGCCTTTATGTCCTTGTAGTATCAGGGAAACATCCTCCTCTTTCTTCTTATGGACCCTCCGGGGGTTGTTTCCATAACCTCCAGACTGGATGTGCTCAGCTACAGCTTTCAGAGCGGCAAGGTCTTGAATCTTTCTTGACTTTAATCCCATCTCAGCCATTTCTCCATGTTTGATCATTTCGGAGAATGGCTTGCCTATGCCAGCTAAAACTCTCTCATAGAAAGGAGCTTCTTGAATGTCTATGAAGGTCATCACCATTTCAGACTCAGTCATAGAGGGAATAACTTGAGCAGCCAGACGTTTCCATCTTTGGGCTTACTCTCTGAAAGACTCATTGGCTTGTTTCCTGATCTTGGTAATTTGGTACCTGTCTGGAGCCATCTGAGTTTGGAAACTGTACTAACTGAGAAAGGCATGAGCTAGCTCTTCCCAGCTATGAATCTTGGAATTGTCTAATCTGGTGTACCACGATCGGGCTTCTCTAGTCAGACTTTTCTAGAACAACTGCATTTGAGCTTCTCATCCTCGGCATAAGATCTGAGTTCTCTAATGAATATCTTTAAATGTGTGTAAGGATCCCCTAACCCATCATACTTTTCAAATTCAAGGGTCTTGAACTTCTCTGGATAATGAACACCAGGGAATATACAAAGGTCAGCATATGAAACACTCCCGTGTGTTCCAGTCCCTTTAATAGACCGAATGGTCTCTTCCATTTGTAGGACTTTCTTCCTGATATCACCGGTGTCTGGATCTTCTTTGAGATGGTTAATTTCAGGGGTTTTGTTGGTTTTGTCCAACTAAGATTCAGGTACTGGAGTTTCTTTGTCCAGTCCCTAGGTTCCTCCATGTGCAGAGGATTCTGTATGTATGGGCATTCGTGGACCCTGAGTAGATTGGTGTAGTTCTTTAAGCAGAACAGTCAACTCTATAATTTGGTTGCTTAATACTTCAAACTCCTCGCGAGAGACATAAGTAAGACTAGATTGGCCAGATGTAGCCATGCTTGGCTGTAGGCTTTTTGCCTTTTTAGATTTTAAACGGGTAACAGGACCAATTGTTTCCCTATAAAAAGACTTATGTAGTCTAGTCTTAGGGAATATGGAAATGTTACATGCTATGTGATGTATCCGTTTTAGGAGTGTTATCCTGCAAAACGGATGTTAGCTGTTTTGTATGACAAGATAGCATGTCAGATTTTGATTTAAAAGGGAATGCATGTACACATATTCCTTCATATTTTCCATTACATTGAGATGGACATGGAAATGAAATTACAAGTAATTGAATTTACAAGTAATTTAAAATGGGAAAGTATGAAGAAACTTCCCTCCGCGTTTGGTTTATCAGAGGCTGACCTATCTTAGGCTACTCTCGCGGCTTTTTGGCATGAAGGTTCCCAGATCATCGCAATTTACTTGACGGGAAGTTAATTCGGTTTTCCAACTGGAGCGAATCTGGGTGGTGCCTTTCCTGAGCCTCGTTGGAATTAGTCTCCCTACGAGTCCAGTAATCAAACACCGATAGGAAAGCCTCCTGATGGAGGGACCACACAACATACATTCACATACAACGTGTCTCACCGTTATAGAAATGATGATATGTGCGAAGCACTAATATCACATGCAAATATAGTGAAGAAGTAAGTGTAGTAGGTAAATACATTCGTGCACATTCATTCAAATGTAAATGCAACATCCACACATAAACAGATAATGGTTTTGAAAAGTTTGTAATAACAGCTTAATCCCTCTTACTGGAGTCCCCAGCAGAGTTGCCACCTGTCAACATCGGGATTTTTATTTGTCCCTTTTCTATTCTTGTTCTTTGGTGTTCTCATGTTATGTGAGATTTGTTTGAAAAAACAAGTTGTGAAAAGGTCCGACATGTATATGTCAACGATTGGACTATAAGAGTCGCCAGTTGATATTTTTAAATGGTTGCACCAACTCAACCGAGAAAAGGTTTGCACATTGACCCAGTGATGTGACACTGCTTAACGGGTCTGTGAAACCGAGATTCGTTAGGGTCTGGGGCTTGTTTAAGTGAATGGAAGGTGTTAGGCATCCCCCAACTTCTGTGTTACCACGGTGACCACCACTTTTCAATTAAAACCATTATCTGAGAGTGTGTGTGTGAGTCAATGTGCAATTATCTGGAAGTAGTTCTATGCCTCGTTTGCACCTATATACAAAGGGTTTGAATTTTGTATAAAAGTTCAGTTTTAATAAGATTTAGCAGTGATGTTTTGTAAAAGAGGTTTTTCAAACCCTTATGCTCAATAGTAATTGAGGCCTTTGATACTTCCATTTTATTATGTGTTCGGCTTGATTGCTTTTATTTTTCGAGATGTGAAGCATCTTCGAGAAAATAAGATACATAGTAGTGTCAAACTCCTTGTGGACATGAGAGCCGTCTAAGGAAATTCAAACACCGTGAATAATTTACAAAGTCGTAGTTCTGAAATAGAAAATGTCCATCACGGAACCTAATCTAGATTCAGAGAATAAATCTTTGATCACATGATGTTGCAGTTTATATAAAAGTCATAGCGATATATATATATATATATATATATATATATATATATATATATATATATATATATATATATATATATATCAGAAATATATATATGTGTGCGATCGACCACCACGTAAGTAAACTCCATGGGGATTGGAAATATAAATATATAAAAGCGGTAAATATATATATAGAGATTTATCAACCGCCACGTAAGTAAACTCCAAAGGACTTAAATAAATATATATATATATATATATATATATATATATATATATATATATATATATATATATATATATATATATATATATATATTGAGCTCAGATTGAGAAACATCCATGCGTTTCTTTGCTATATATATATATATATAAATATATATATACAAAAGAAATAAAAAGCCATGGACCGAGGTCCGGGCATACACACGCAACACGACTCTCAACGTGAATAACTGTGTGTGCACAAAAGTGGAGAGAAGCTTTAAGAAATGTAAGAAGTCTTACAGTGGGATGCCAAGAAGACTTTAAATGACTTTGAATGGCTTTAAATGAATGAACACTCAGTTTCCACGGGTAAAATATAGCAAAGAATAAGCTCACAAGTGTTTGAAATGAGAAAGCACTAAGTTTATAATGTGAACAAAACAAAATGGATAGGGCTTCCTCGCCTCTTCTCTCTTTGAAAATGGCTGCCCCAAGCCCTCTATTTATAGAGGGGGGAGCCACAGGTGTACCTACGACTGCCCGGGGTGCCCTAGGGATTCGCGGGCCCCGCATTGTCCGCTCAAACCTTCATAACTTTAATCTGGGCATCTGATAGAGGTGTATAAGACCTTTTATAGAATGCTGTCATCGAGAGCTACACAAATGACATTGGATTAGAGGTTGTACGAAGTTTGGAAGATGGGACCATTCTCAGGTCTTCAGGCTTCAAATTCTATTCGGTGTGCTGTCTTGTGTAGTAGTCACTCGAGATTGGAGCTGTGACGCCCCCAAAATAGATACAATCCATCCAACCTATTTTGAGTCGCCAAATACATGGTACAAAAAATAACTACAACTTTATTACTACAATTGTCGTGCAAAATACAATAACACATATGTTGTGAGTTTTGATACAAATATATACCAACTGTGACTCTGGACACCAACTTGGATAACACATCACAATGGCACCTTACATAAAGGTACAGTCAAAAACTATTTTAGAAATTTAAAATCTTTGGGAAGTGCTGAAGGAAACCTTTGTACATGGGAGGCCATGCGTCTAGGTTATGATAGATATCATATGTCCACAGAATTATCCTTGGTTGACCCAATAGAACCCAAAGAAAAATGAGAAGATTACTATCATGTTCTTTCCAATGGTGAGTCTTCTCTTGACATATAACTGTCTCCACTGTCTGCAATTGAAAATTATATTTCAACCAAACTCCAAGATCATATAGGTAGTGCTCGTAGATATACTCTACAAGTGGATGTGCACAACCCTGTCTTATGATAACACCAGGTTGTATGTCATTAGACATCTTGTATGATAGTGGCAAAACACCCTTCCAAAGTTGGGTTCACCTCACCCTATTCGGTTCACCAAAATTAAATACCAAATGACGTATATAATACGACACACTTATCTAAAGTTCTCAATAAAATTATTTCCATACTATTTAGGGAGATCCTCAACAACTATAGACCACCGTTCTATTCCCCTATTATCCCCGCTCGACCTTGAACACTCTTATTACCCGAAAGGAATTGTGAAGCAAAAGGGTGAGCACAACTAGCTTCAAAGAAAGAATATCATGACTAAAGATAATTAAATTATCAATATCCTTCATCGATAATAAATCAAAGATTTATAACATATGGTAGATGATAAAACTTTTCAACCATAGTTGCAGCGGAACGAGCAATCTATTAGAAGAGTCAAATAGACCATAAAGTCTATTATCATGTCCATGTTAAAAGTCCACCAACAATGTTTTATCCTTGTAATATTAATCAACAGTTCATGTCCACAATCATGTGAAAAACTCATAATCATAGTTGTGGTTCTAAATTCTTCTTCTCATCCAGGACGAAGATAATTTACATCACCTGTCTTTACCTGAAACATCAAAGATCATGGTTATACCAAATCACAGTTCTTGTTCATAATCATACTAATAAATTCATCTTCTGCACTTACTGAAAAGATATTCATTAACAGCTTCATCTTTTTCACACTAATTCATCTTCAGTACTATCAGGCCAAAGATATTAATATCTCAAAAAGAAATATATAATCATTTCATTTAATTTATATAAATCATAATTATAACCATGTTGATCAATTCACCTTTGCACTTAAGCTAAAAATATTCAATTGTAAATTCAATGGTCATGATCATACCAGTCAACGATTCAACTTTGCATTACTGGCCAAAGAGAATCCAGAGTCACGATCATACCAATAATCTACCCATCTTTACACTCAAGTCAAAGAGAAATTTTTTCACCATGATTATAAAAATGTTATATATGATAATAAAAACAATATGATCAAAACATGGATTTAATTTCAAGAGTAAGATTCATAAATCAACGATAATTTGGTCAAAAAAAAAATCAATTTTGTCGTGAATAGTACCCCGTGAATAGTAACTCGTATTCGTACATAGTATCGTATACGTGAATAGTAACCCTGACAAGAAAAGATAAAGTTTCACAATAAAATCCATATCAATATTTATAACACCTTAATCCAAATGTTATAAATCAATTAATAATCTCATAATCTAATATCATTAATATTACAATAATATTTTAATCATTTCTTAATCTTATAAATAATTTATTTTAATTGTTTACACTTTACTAATTAATGCATTTAATCATCCTAAAATGCCAAACTCATAAGATTTCATCACCAATAACCAAAACCTCATCAAAAATCAGATATACCTTATATAGGATTCTCAAGCCATAAAATCCTATTTTTCCAATTTTCTTACTTCACATAACATATTTAATTCTTTTACTCATAACTAGTCCATTTTCATGAAAAATACCAAATCAAGACAAATAAATTTTCTTTTCTCGGGATTTAGCGTAATATAGTCCCATATTAAATATATATTTTTCTCTAATTTATAAAATTCATTTACTATTTTCATACGGCCAAAACCGCCAATATTTAGATATTTATCATAAACTGTACTTTTGTCCAAAAATTTTGAAATTTACAGGGTATACCGATGTTATATAGATGTACTCCCAATAAAAATTTTACCAATTTTGGAGTTAACCACAAGGAGTTATAAGGGTTTACTTTTAAAATAGTCTTTTTCCATAAAATTTATAACTCCTAATCTATACATCCAAAAATCGCCATTTTTGGACACAATCTAGAAACTCATCAAATTATCATTTCAAATTTTTCCAGAATTTTTGAAGGTCAGAAAAATTACGAAACATGAAAAACATAATAACTCTTACAATCCTTTACCTCAAAAGAGCAGTATTTCTGACTGAAATATCGGATGCAAAGCCGAAGGAAACTTGCACTGAATAGCAACTCTCAAAGTATCTAAATACTCACAAAAATACGCTCGATAATATAGAGAGAAAACTTATGTTTCTGGTGTGATTTTCAATTCTAACTTAAGCACCTATTTATAAGAAAATGCTAGAACGCCAAAGGAGACTAAATAATAAAATATTATTATTATTTTTTCCAATCTTACGCACACCTTTGAACACTTACCAGCCCACCACATTGGAACAATTAATTGAGCACATGTTTTTTACACCAACCAAAAGTGGGTCCCACCTAATTTTAATAAAAATTATTTTATTTTCTGAAACTTTAGTAACTCATAATAAATAGTCCTTTTATCAGAAAAATACGAATTTTATGTCCATTCCACACGAAATCGAATTCTCTACAACTTTGTAGCTTTAAGTTTTTCTAAATTCTAGACAGAAAATATCCGAAATTCACAAACGGACGATTTTCAACACCTTTTAAAACTCATAACAAATCATACGTTAATTTTTAACGGTTCAAAATTTGTGGACATATACTCAACTTATATATGTATAACATATCCAAAAATCACAATGATCCATCCAATGGTCGAATTAAAATTATAACTCACACAATAGAGCTTTAAGAACACTGATTTGATTTTTAATGCATTCATTCCGACAAAATACTGATAAAACACCTCAATACTAATTCCTTTATTTACAACTACATAAAAAATATCCATCATTTATATCCACATAAATTAAATATTTTCTTATCATATAAATCAATAAATAATTATTCATAAATAATATTACAGAATCACAATAATGACAACCAAAAAGTAGTTCCTGTGAAAGATGGGGCTTTTCGATAAGGATTTCTCCTTACTGGTGCGCAATTAGGTGACCAAACCTCTCCTTGACAGAACTTTCTAGACATTGCCAATAATGTTATTCAAATAATATGAATTATTGATATGATAATAGAAAATACTGTGCAGTGATAATTATTGAAACAACAATAATATAAAATAACAACGCAACAATTATTAAACCAGTAAAATAAAATATTGAACAATAATTACTGTAACAATTATTGAGTAGTGCCTTCATACGTAAGAATCAATAATTCAAAAATACTGTGCAATACTATGCGCTACTGTGCAACCACACGTATTACTATATTTTAACCATTGGGTATTCCAACAGTGTTAATGGTAACGATTACGCTGTTATTTATAAAATCTCAAACTTGTCATTTTCTTCATCCGATAGCTTATTCTGCATGGGGGCCCACAACTTGTCGCGTACATCGCATTTAATATTCCCCGACAACAAGAATATTCCACGACCAAATGAATATTCCCCGACAACAATGAGTATTTTATAGCCACTTGCTTATTTTGAAAAAATTTCATATCTCACCCTTAACTTTAACTTTTTATCAATTTAACCATTTACTGAATAACAATTATAAGAAAAATTAAATACTTTTATTTTATAAAATTCGGGGTCTTACAGGAGCTATGGTTCTTGTAGGACATTGCTGTGTAGAATATATGTTGAAATATTGTTGAGACGGCGCAATGTGTGATCGAGGTGGCAAAATAACGATTTTGCCCTCACCACCGGTTATCTCCGGCTTACGGGTCGATTTAGCGATGCGTTGCTCGTGGGTTATCTCTCGAGATTGGGCCGCCATCTGAAGTGCTGAGTCTCTGAGGTGTGCCTGATCTCCAGGGGTTATCTCCGGGGTTGGAGCTGAGTGCGTCGGGGTTATCTCCGAGGTTGAAGCTGACTTCTGGGGATTGCAACGAGCTTTTCCGGGGTTATCTCCGGGATTGCAATCGCTTTCGGGGTTATCTCGAGAGGTTGAAACCAAACTCCTGTGGTTGTCTCCTAGATCGAACCGATATCTCGAGGTTGTCTCCGAGATGGAAAAGACTGAGTACCCAGGGTTGTCTCCGAGATTGGGCTGATTTGACCTCCAGGGTTATCTATGGAAGACGATTCTGCCCTCCTGCAATGTTAGTAACAGGAATGCAAAATTTTGAATTTCTACAATCATTATTTATTAATTGATTTTCTTCACTTCCATAACACATTTCGTAATTAAATTTATTCATTTCCTTTAATAGTTTAATTAACTATTAATCTCATTTTTCCAATATATGAATATATATTTCTCCTTTATATACTCATTTAATTTCTTCACACCAAATCACATATTTCAAAATTATATAGCACATATATGCTTACCCGAACCCGACCCATCTCATAATATGAATTTTATTTATTAAATTTTTATTTTAATAATTTCTGAAAATTCGGGTTGTCACATACTTCCCCTCTTATAAGGATTTTGTCCTCGGAATCACCGAAACCTCCCTTACTCGGTTTCATCAAATCTCCTTCAAAAAAATTTATCGTTAACTAACTTTAACGCATTACCTTAATATAGGTTTTATATTTCCTATTCTATTTTTTTTCCTCAACAACCTCTTATAAATTTTATTTCATAACCTTTATCTGAACTCGATACTATTTCGAGCACACCATATTCTTTAACTCATTCATTACCTTTTTTCCAAGGATCATTAACTAACTTTAACGCATCACCTTAATATAAGTTTTATATTTCCTATTCCATTTCTGTTTCCTCAACAACCTCTTATAAATTTTATTTCATAACCTTTATCTGAACTCGATACTATTTCAAGTACTACATATTCTTTAACTCATTCATTACCTTTTTCCAAGGATCGTTGTTATGTACTCAATTCCCAAACTCTCTGGATATTACAATAACAATAAACATAAGACATAAAAATAATCCCATTCCATAATCAATTTAATGGAAAATAAAAATAAATAATTAAATTAAACCATCATCGGGTTCCATTGAATCCTTAATTAATAAATTATTTCATAATGAAAGCTAAAAACATATATGATTTAACAAGAGCCATTCTAAATACAAGATATAAAAGTAAAAGAAGGAAGAATAAAACTCAAATGAATTTTGTCTCCTTTTACAACCCTTGCTCTCGCTTCTCGAATTGAACTCTGAAAACCCTTATTCTTCTTTACATACTATTCTACCTAAGCCAACTAATACTAATGAATTATCAATAAACCTGATTATGAGTTTACTACTAATATCTAATAACAAGCCTCCAAGCTATACAAAATAAATGTAAACCAATCACGATGTCAGCCTTTATGTGTTTGAAACCCTCCTAACTTCAATATCAGGCATCAGCTACAATTAGGAATCAAAATAATCATTTAAGCTTCAAATTTTGTCGGGCACGTGAGGCACATGCGCCTGCTAAAAAGTGTCAAGCATTGCGGCTCTACTCAATGCGCGTTGCGGATCTCTCCATTACTAGCCAAGCGTCGCGACTCTCTTCTGAGGCGTCGCGGCTCCAACTTCCATGTTCGTTTCTCTTAATTCCTTTAACTCATTTGTGCCCATATGGTTCACTTGAAGTCCAACTACTTCATTTTCCTTTCACTAAGCTTTTGCCAAACGATCTTTTATCACCTATAGCTTATATTAAGGCTAAACTTATACTAATTTGCATCAATTATCAACATAGAATTACTAAAGTGCAACAAAATAATAATAAAACACTTAAGAATAAGCAAAATAATTAATTTAAGACTACCAAATTCATAGATATAAAATCTACTCATCA
Source organism: Panax ginseng (assembly GCA_020205605.1). Classification (NCBI taxonomy): domain Eukaryota; kingdom Viridiplantae; phylum Streptophyta; class Magnoliopsida; order Apiales; family Araliaceae; genus Panax; species Panax ginseng. The sequence continues at coordinate 93,480,861 of CM035137.1, forward strand.
AATACCCCCAAACTTAGATCTTTCCTTGCTCTGAAGCAAAATCAAAATAAATGCAAATCTAAAAATACCTAAGAATGCAACTTATTGAAATAAGCATGAATCTGTTTATAGCCTCCAAGATCATACAAAAAATAATATTTAGGAACCATTAAACCATGCAAAAGTTCATCAATCAACTTAGTCATCGATCTACACGAATTATGATTCCCTAATGTGTGAGTGCAACCTCCACTTTAACTAATCATGCCTTTAGGCACGATTATACAATGAACACTTAGTACCTCAGAATTATCATCCTCTAAGAACATATTTCAGTAATAATCTCATTCAAGGTAGACATCATTCATGTAAAAAAGGAAACAAATATTTTTTCTTACACTAAGTTATTCTTCATAGCTATATTACTCTTGACTTGTGCCATGTCTGATTTCCTTAAGCTTTTCAGAGTTACCCATGTATCAAGAGTTCCACCAATGACTCCCAAACCAGTTTTTTTTTAGGGCACTAGGTGTAAAGACACCCCTAAAGGTCTATTAACTCGAGTAACAAAGGCCACAAAACTAGACTTGGTCAAGTTAATATTCTTGAATATAGTGATCACAAAAAAATCATGTTTTATGCAAATGGGCGAGTGCGTTTTACGCTCCATCTCGTTTTTATTTTCTTTTCTTTTCTCAATGAGTTTCCTTTAAGCTCAATTCCACTCACCATATACTATAATTCTAGGAAGAATAACAATTTCATTTTGTTTTTTAAAACCATAACCCCCCCAAACTTGAACGAATAACTACCCCTACTTTAATTAGGACTGAAATCCTACAGTTTTGACACCCTATAATACTAAGGTTTCAATGTATAATCTCCTAAAATACAATTACTCATAGTGGGGTCTAAGTGCTCTTAATTAATAGGAATCATAATTGCACAACATCGACTTCTAACTCAACATCAAAACTATACATAGTCCAAAAGTTTGCTAATTCCTAACCAAATATAATCAATTCTTATAATCGGCTATTCTAAAATTCACTATTTACTTTATTTATTTTTACCTTATTTTTTTAATATGCCAAATCAATAAACTACTTACCTAATCATGCAAATACTAATAAAACTCCTAACTAACATTTAAACTAAAATATAATAAAAAAATATGCAAAAAAAATTAATAACTAATATTAACAATTCTACTTAACTATGCATTTTAACAACTAATTAAATCATCCTGCAAATAAAGATTAATACCATCCATGCAGCAGATAAATAAAATAAGTCTTAAACCAAACCAAACCAAACTATGAAAATAAGTCTTAAAAACCAACAGTCTTGATTAATGCCCCCAAACTTAAATATTACATTGCCCTCAATGTAATACTTATATACTTTCCTGAAAAAATTATGTCATCCTCATCCGTGAGGTCTTCGCTTTCCGTCTCATCCTCCGTCTCGAAAGCCATATTTGGGAACACCGGTGGTGAAGGGAAATGGATAGGATCCGAACTGGTCACGTTGAAGCGATTGGCGAAGCTAGTGATGACCACGTTTGTGTAATCTACAAGTGTGTCGACTCATCCCGTTATCTAGTCCACTCGGCGTGTTTGCTAGCGAGATAACCTCAATAACTTCTCCTAGCCTCGTCCTAGGTTGTTTGTAGCGCCAAGTAAAGTCCTGACCTTCGTAAGCAAAAGATCCAATATAGCACTAGCAGGAGAAGTTGAACCCGATCCTCGACCTGCTCGTCTAGCTGAAAGAGATGGTCCTGCACCACCAACATGTCCTGTAGCAATAGCAGTCGCAGCCTCGGCAACAACATCATCTTCCTCTCTCCCATAGCCAGCACCCTTTATGTCAGGGAAGCCTCCGGTCTATTCCTTAAATTGTTCGATGGTGTTTCTGTCTAAAACTGACTTTGGCCGCTCAAAAATCTCATATGGGCCCCATAAAACTCCAGCGTTCCTACACAACCCACAAATGAGTGAGGGGTATGAAAGTCCACCGGTGAAACCGCCTCTCAGTGTCGTGAGGATTGATCTATAGATGACTCTGCCCACATCTATGCTCTTTCTCATAATAATAGCAAATAAAAGTACTTCCCTGGACTTGATAACCTCTGAAACATGCGAATAAGGCATCAATTTTGCACATAAAAAATAAAGCCAAGCTTTACCAAATTGGCTTAATTCTCCCCTAGGAAAAGAAACTGATTCGTTGCCTCTTATAGTCCATCTAGCTCTAGGCTTGCACAGACGTTGAATAACTTCATCCCAATTAAGTTCTTCCTGTGTGTAGTGTGTGAATCCATCCTCTTTAATTGGTGCCAGTTGTAGTAGGCATTTATTGATAGACTATCAAAAGGTATAGACTTTCCTCGAACAATAGCAACTTTGTCATTTGCTTCCACCGCATTAGCATAAGATTCATTTACAATTAACACCACAACAGCCTCGGGTTGAGATTTTAAGACCCCCCAACAATGCCCATTGATGGTATCACGTATACCTAGCCCATTAGCCTCTTGTGGCACCAAGCCACACTTTTGAATTAAATTTTTGTTGACTAGATATGCGTGGAACCGCTTGGACGCGGCTTCTCTCACAAATTTTGTGTGGTCATATGTTCTTGCAGCCCTTGAGCCAGGCCGTTCGCAACTATTCATTTTTGGAGCCATTGGATGTCAACCAACAATTGAAAAGTAAGGAATTTGCTAAAAATTTTAGTTAAGACAAACTACCGAACACCTTGTGTGCGCCTTTAATTGTGCCCAAATTCAAAGCATTTGAATGCTTAGATTCCTCCCAATGGATGTAATAACCCAACATAATGTGATTCTATTTCTCAAACAACTCAAAATGATGAATTAACGAAAAACCTGAAAAACGTGGTAAATGTTGATGATGGACAAATTGGTAAATGTTGATGATGGACAAATTTAAAATTTCTTAATCAAGCATAAAACATCTAGCCTAAAATTTAAAATTGCTTGATTAAGAAATTTTAGACTTGGTAAATTTTAAGAAATGTTCCTTTAGAACGGATTAAAAATATCGTATAACGAAGTTATAACGAAATTTTAGTAAAAGACGTTAAAAGTTGAAAACGTAGTTTGTTATGATTTTTGGAAAAAATTATATGCCAGATAATGAACCTAAATAATTGAGGTTTCATAAGAATGTCAAAGAACAAGAAAAATGTGAACCATAGGTTCGAGAACGAACTCATTTAGATATCAGATGAGTAAATTACGGACGAACAAGCGAAAAACTCTAAGGACGTAATGTGACGCCCCCAAAACAGGTATACATCACCTATTCTAAGTCACCAAATACATGGTACAAAATACAAATAAAAACTTAATTATACAACTGTCGTGTAAAATACGACAAAACATATGCATATACTATAAGTTTTAATACAAATATTGTCATCTAGACAATATCCACACTCAATGGAGTCCTCATTACATTTTTTATCAAACTATTTAACAGAATAGTGAGGACTACTAATGCTATCATCATCGACCGGCCACTCCGCTCTCCCGACTCGTCTCCAAATATATTCTCATTTCTCAAGAAAACAGGTGAAAGAAAGGGTGAGCTCAACTAGCCCAAAGAAGAAATATTATGACTAAGATAATGCAGAATAAATTATCATTATTCTTCAACAATGTTAAACTGATAAAATACAATAGACATCAAGTTTAACTGCAGCGGAATAAGCAATTCAATAGAAGAGTCAAGTAGAGCATGATATCTAGTATCTTCTATGATTTAAAATATTTTCATCAATTTTTTTATTATCGCTGAGACTTAGCTTAATAAATAAACCACATCATCGAATCGTCCCTGCACTACGGGCCAATGATATTCATTAAATCATCAATGGTCATGACTATACCGAATAATCTCTGGTCATAATCATACCAAAAATCGTCTCATCAACGCACTACCTACCAACGAGGACTTTTACCACATCATTCGTTATATTACTACCATGATTATACCCTAATAATCCTCGGTCATAATCATACCAAGTCCATCTATGCACGTAAGCCAAAGATGACTTTCATCACAATATAAGCATGAGGATGATGACAATGATATAAGCGAAATCAAATCAAACGAAATCAAGGATAAATATTAAAGACTTTAAATTTATTCAAATATTATCAATCACTTAATAAACTCATAATCTAATATTATTAATATTATAATAATATTTTAATCACTTCTTAAACTTATAAATAATTTATTTCAATTGTTTACACTTTACCAAATAATGTATTTTAATAATTCAAAAATGCCATACTCATAAGATTTCATCACCAATGATCAAATCCCTCATCAAAAATTTGCATATACCCTATATAGGATTCCCAAGCCATAAAATCCTATTTTCCAATTTTGTTACTTCACATAACATATTTAATTCATTTATTCATAACTAGTTCATTTTCATGAAAAATACTAAATCAGTCCCAAAAATATTTCTTTTCTGGGATTTAGCACAATATAGTCCCATATTGAACATATATTTTTATCGGAATTTTTAAAATTCATTTACTATTTTTCATATGGCCAAAACTGCCAAATATTTAGACATTTATCATAAATTGTACTTTTGTCCAAAAATTCCAAAATTTACAGGGTATACTCCTGTTATATACATGTACTCCCAATAAAAATTTCACGAATTTTGGAGTTAACCACAAAGAGTTATAAGGGTTTACTTTTAAAATAGTTTTTTCCCATAAAATCCATAACTCTTAATCTATACATCCAAAAATTGCCATTTTTGGACACAATCTAGAAAACTCATCAAATTATCATTTCAAATTTTTTCAGAATTTTTGAGGGTCAAAAAAATTACAAAACTGCCCCTGGCAGAAACCCCTTTTGAATGAAAATACTATTCATATGAATACAAAGGATCATTCACCATGCATGCGGTAATCCACATAGACAAAGTTATTCCAAATGAATAATAAAGAATGGAATAATGTAAGAATTCACCATGCATGCGATAGACCATGCATATATGTTATTCTCAAATGTAATAATAAAGAATGGAACCAGTCATAATGTGAAACCGCATGATAGATATTCCAAATGTAATAATACGAGAATGGAACTAGGTCATGCGTAATCCGCACAGGCAGGATATTTCAACAGAATAATAAAGAATGGAATAATAAAGAATTCACCATGCATGCGATAAACTGCACAGACAGGTTATTCCAACAGAATAATAAAGAATAGAACTAGGTCTAAGCGAATCCGCATGCAATCGTGATATTCCAACAAAATAATAAAGAATGGAATAACAAAGAATTTACCATGCATGCGATAGACCGCAGAGACAGGTTATTCCAATAGAATAATAAAGAATGGAATAAGGTCTAGCGCAATCCTTACACGCATGTGATATTCCAATGAATAATAAAGAATGGAATAATGTAAGAATTTCACCACGATGAGGAACTTTGCATGACAAGTTATTCCAACATAATAATAAAGAATGGAATAATGTAAGAATTTCACCATGTATGCGGTATTGCATATAGACAAAGTTATTCCAACATAATAATAAAGAATGGAATAACAGAAGCTCTCTTCATGAATACGAAAGAAATAATACCCTTACCTTAGAAAGAAACCGGATAATAGTAGTAGTAGGTAGCAGACTTCTCTTCTTTCTCTCTCTATAATTTCTCTCTATAATAATTGCTCTATAGCTTTAGTGAATTGGTGAGAAATGAAGGAAAAATGAGCTTCTATTTATAGAAAATATAGTTTCGATAATTACACGTTTGGGGCTCAAAAATTACAAGACAATACCTCCAACTTTTCTTTCATTTTTAATTTAGTCATGCAAGTATTATCAAACTTGCACCACCTCCCTTAATAGTAAATAATGTGAATCAATAGTTCAATCATGTAATTCAATAGTTATAATCATGTGAAAATACGAATTACAGTATAGTACCTCCATCTATACCTCTATTTTTAATTTAGTCATGTAAGTATTATAAATTTGCACCAACTCCCCTAATAGTACAAGAATGTGATTCAATAGTACACACATGTGAACAAATAGTTATATAAGCATGTGAATTAGTAGCAATTAATTGCTCATTTATCCGATTAATTACCAATTTATCAATATAACCCCCAGACATCAATTATCATCGGAATAGATGTCGATTTCCACTAACACTAATAATTCCAACACAATGGAACTATCAATTTCATCTTTAATCAACACGAACTTATTCATTATTAATATTATAACTCACAATATTTAACAACCAGGTCGTTCCCAGGAAAGAGGGGGCATTCCGATAAGGTTTTTCCTTATTGGCGCACAATTAGGTGACCAAGCCTCTCCTTGACAGAACTTCTAGACATTGTCAATATTTCAAATAATAATATGAATAACTTTGCTGTCTCAATTATTGATTTAATAATATATAAAATATTCACAATAATTGAATCAAATAACGCGACATATTATGCGTTAGAATTCATGTAAATAATAATCGAATATAACTCGAAAGTGACTTTCACGTAAGCATCAATAATCAATACATGTGCTACTACTATGCAACCACGCCAGACATCGCATTTTTTATCACCGATTATTTTATGAAAACTTTCTTACTTTGAAAAAAATATTCAAATATCACCCTTAACTTTAACCTTTTATCAATGTAACCATTTATTAAATAGAATAATTATAAGAAAATTGAATACTTTCATTTTATAAAATTCGGGTCTCACAATCTCCTCCTTATGAAATTTTGCCTCGAAATTTACGTATGCATTCGATATTCAAGAGATGTGAATACCTTGCTTTCTTTTCTTGATTGTACCTTCCCTTTATTTCCTCTCATCATGATTTTCCCATTTCTCATCTCCTGTATTTCAGATATCGTTCTAGAATATAGTTTCAAAATAAGGGTTAATTGACATGCCACGCATTATCTCTATATTTTGACCGACCAATCAAATAAACTTAGGTAGGTCATACTAGCGAAGGAATTACCCGTCTCTCCCCTCCTAGTTCTTGTCTCACATCTCAGCCAGGGATCATATCCCTAAGCTTTGATACAAACTGTGATGTCCCCAAAACAGGTATACATCACTTATTATGAGTCGCCAAATACATGGTACAAAATACAAATAAAAACTTAATTATACAACTATCGTGTAAAATACAACAAAACATATGCTATGAGTTTTAAAACAAATATTGTCATCTAGACAATATCCACACTCAATGGAGTCCTCATTACATTTATTATCACACTATTTAACAGAATAGTGAGGACTACTAATGTTATCATCTGGACCGTCACTCCGCTTCTCGACTCGTCCCCAAATATATTCTCATTTCAAGAAAATAAAGTGAAAGAAAGGGTGAGCTCAACTAGCCCAAAGAAGAAATATTATGACTAAGATAATGCGAGTAATAAATTATCATTAGTCTTCAACAATGTTAAACTGATAAAATACAATAGACATCAAGTTTAACTGCAGCGGAATAAGCAATTCAATAGAAGAGTCAAGTAGAGCATGATATCTAGTATCTTCTATGATTTAAAATATTTTCATCAATTTTTTTATTATCGCTGAGACTCAGCTTAATAAATAAACCACATCATCGAATCATCCCTGCACTACTGGCCAAGGATATTCATTAAATCATCAATGGTCATGACTATACCGAATAAGCCCTGATCATAATCATACCAAAAACTACCCATCAATGCACTACCGGCCAATGAGGACTTTTACCACATCATTCGTTACATTACGGTCATGATTATACCGAATAATCCCTGGTCATAATCATACCAAGTCCATCTATGCACGTAAGCCAAAGATGACTTTCATCACAATATAAGCATGAGGATGATGACAATGATATAAGCGAAATCAAATCAAACGAAATCAATGATAAATATAAAAGACTTTAAATTTATCCAAATATTATCAATCACTTAATAAACTCATAATCTAATATTATTAATATTATAATAATATTTTAATCACTTCTTAAACTTATAAACAATTTATTTCAATTATTTACACTTTACCAAATAATGCATTTTAATAATTTGAAAATTCCATACTCATAAGATTTTATCACCAATAATCAAATCTCTCATCAAAAATTTGCATATACCCTATATAAGATTCTTAAGCCATAAAATCCTATTTTCCAATTTTGTTACTTCACATAACATATTTAATTCATTTATTCATAACTAGTTCATTTTCATGAAAAATACCAAATCAGTCCAAAAAATATTTCTTTTCTCGATTTAGCGTAATATAGTCCCATATTGAACATATATTTTTCTCAATTTTTAAAATTCATTTACTATTTTTCATATGGCCAAAATCGCCAAATATTTAGACATTTATCATAAATTATACTTTTGTCCAAAATTCCGAAATTTATGGTGGTATACACACATTATATACATGTACTCCCAATAAAATTTTTATCAATTTTGGAGTTAACCACAAAGAGTTATAAGGGTTTACTTTTAAAATAGTTTTTTCCATAAAATCCATAACTCTTAATCTATACATCCAAAAATTGCCATTTTTGGACACAATCTAGAAAACTCATCAAATTATTATTTCAAATTTTTTCTTAATTTTTAGGTCGAAAAATTACAAAACCGCCTCGCGAAACCCCTTTGAATGAAAAATACTATTCATATGAATACAAAGGATCATTCACCATGCATGCAGTAATCCACATAGACAAAGTTATTCCAATGTAATAATAAAGAATGGAATAATGTAAGAATTCACCATGCATGCGATAGATCGCATGCGATGCAGGTTATTCTCAAATGTAATAATAAAGAATGGAACCGAATGTCATACGTAAACCGCATGTAGATAGGATATTCCAAATGTAATAATAAAAAAATGAAACTAGGTCATGCGTAATCCGCATGCATGTGATATTCCAACAAAATAATAAAGAATGGAATAGCAAAGAATTCACCATGTATGCGATAGATCACACAGCGAGTTATTCCAACAGTAATAATAAAGAATGGAACCAAAGTCTAGCGTAATTCGCATGCATGTGATATTCCAATGAATAATAAAGAATGAAATAACAAAGAATTCACCATGCATGCGATGTATCGCATGCATGTTATTCAATGTAATAATAAAGAATGGAACTGAGTCTAGCGTGAAATCAATGATTGCAGGATATTCCAAATAATGAATAATAAAGAATGGAACCGGGTTTAGCGTAATCCGCATGCATGTGATATTCCAAATGTAATAATAAAGAATGGAATAATGTAAGAATTTCACCATATATGAGGTATTCAGATAGACAAAAAGTTATTCCAACATAATAATAAAGAATGGAATAATGTAATAATTTCACCATGTATGTGGTATCAGATGTATGTTTATTCCAACATAATAATAAAGAATGGAATAATGTAAACTCTCTTCATGAATACGAAAGAAATAATACCCTTAGCTTAGAAAGAAACCGGATAATTGGAGTAGTAGTGAGGTAGCGAGACTTTTCTTCTTTCTCTCTATAATTTCTCTCTATAAAATTGCTCTATAGCTTTAGTGAATTGGTGAGAAATGAAAGAAGAATGAGTTTCATTTATAGAAAAATATAGTTTCGATAATTGCACGCTTTGGGGCTCGAAAAAATTACAATACAATACCTCCAACTTTTCTTTTATTTTTAATTTAGTCCTGCAAGTATTATCAAACTTGCACCACCTCCCCTAATAGTAAATAATGTGAATCAATAGTTCAATCATGTGATTCAATAGTTATAATCATGTGAAAATATGAATTATAGTATAGTACCTCCATCTATACCTCTATTTTTAACTTAGTCATGCAAGTATTATAAATCTTGCACCAACTCCCCTAATAGTACAAGAATGTGATTCAATAGTACACATGTGAACAAATAGTTATATAAGCATGTGAATTAGTAGAAATTAATTGCTCATTTATCCGATTAATTACCCGATTTATCAATATAACCCCCAGACATCAATTATCATCGGAATAGATGTCGATTTCCACTAACACTAATAACTCTAACACAATGGTACTATCAATTTCATCTTTAATCAACACGAACTTAATCATCATTAATATTATAACCCACAATATTTAACAACCAGGTCTTTCCCAGGAAAGAGGGGGCTTTCCGATAAGGATTTCTCCTTATTGGCGTGCAATTAGGTGACCAAACCTCTCCTTGACAGAACTTCTAGACATTGTCAATATTGCAAATAATAATATGAATAACTTTGCCATCTCAATTATTGATTTAATAATATATAAAATATTCACAATAATTGAATCAAATAATGTGAGATATTATGCAAGCAATTATCAGAAGTAGCAATAATTGAATATAACCGAGTGACTTCTTACGTAAGCATCAATAATCAATCATCATGTACTACTATGCAACCACGCAGACATCGCACTTTTATCACCGATTATTTTATGAAAACTTTCTTACTTTGAAAAAATATTCAAATATCACCCTTAACTTTAACCTTTTATCAATTTAATCATTTATTAAATAGAATAATTATAAGAAAATTGAATACTTTTATTTCATAAAATTCGGGGTCTCACACGTAAAATAAACGAAGAAGAACTTTCGAGCTAAAATTAAGCTAAGTTAATGACCCGTAATAATTATTCTACCCGGGGGAATTTAAAGAGGACATAGAAATCTTTCTAACACCTCGAGATTGGATTGATTCCGAGTTGGGACGAAGAAATTGCAATTTAGCGAAGCGAGCATCAGAAGCGTAGTTGAACACTTATAAATTTTTCAAAGGAATTGGCATGGCGCCGCAGCGCCGGCCAAGGCATGAAATGAGGCGCCGTAGCACCAACCTAGGAGCCAAGTTCTACTAAGTTGTGCCATAATGCCTGTTTAACAAAGGAAACTGGCGCCGCAGTGCCGGTGCAGGGAAAGGCCTAGTGATGAGCTTTTAACTGCTCAAAGCTTTGGGAAAGAATAAGGAACGAATATGAGCGTAAAGTGTGACACCCCCAAAATAGGTCCACACAACCCATTTTGATTCGCCAAATACATGGTACAGAATTCAAATACAACTTCATTTATACAACTATTAATTGTCGTGTAAATACGACAAAACATACGCTGTGAGTTTTAATACAAATATTGTCTCATAGACAATATCCAAACTCAAATAACATCCTCATTACAATTCTTGTCACACTATTTTACAAAATAGTGAGGATTACTAAAATAACCATCTTGGACCATTACTCCACTCCCCGACTAGTCCCAGCTACATTCTCTCCTCCTGAGAAGAACAATGGAACCAAAAGGAAAAGGGTGAGCTCAACTAGCCCAATAAAGAATATTATGAATAAGATAATGTAGAACAAATTATCTTTAGTCCTCAACAGGGAAAAATCTGATAGAATACAATAGACAACAAGTTTTAGATCACAACTGCAGAGAAAACAACAATCCATTAGAAGAGTCAAGTAGAGCATGATATCTACTATCTTCTATGATTTAAAAGTCCATCATTAATATTTTATCCCTGTACCAATCAATAAATATTTCAAATCAACGAATTATCCATGCACTACAGGCCAAGGATATTCGTTGGTATCACCAGTGGTCATGATCATGTCAAACACCTGTCCATCTATGCACTACGGGTCAAAGAGGACTTTCATCACAAACCTTATCTGTAACATTAAAGGTTATGCATGATTATACAAATACACAATTCCTTGTCATAATCATACCAATCAACAGTCCATCTTTGCACTACGGGCCAAAGATGACTTTTGCCACAATATAAGCATGAGGATGATGACAATGATATAAAGACTCAATCAAGTGAGATCAAGGATATATAATAGAGATTTATAATTCAATTTATTCAGAGTTTAAAAATGTCCAAATTGTCAACATGATAACTAATTGGGGAGTAAAATTCAAGAATGGTATTCATGTATCAAAAATAATTTGGACAGAAAAGAAAATTAAATTTTGTTGTTAACAGTACTCATGAATAGTACCGTATGAATAGTAACTCGAAATGAAAAGATTAAAATTTAATAAGAGAGTTCAGACCAATATTTCAGTGAAATGATATTAGATGAAGCGCAAAACTTAGAGAATTTCTAATCATTTCAGGAATTATAGAGGCAATACTTACCATAGTAAAGTTAAATTTAGGAATATAAAATGAAATAATATCACTTACATAATATGGAGTATGAAAGAAAATGATATTTCTTACTAGTATTGAAATAAAATAATATCCTTTACCTTAGTAGTATAAACTAGATTTAACTGAAATATCAGATATTATTCTGAGAAAATCTTGCACTAAAAGCTACACTCAAAGTATTCTTATACTCAAGAGAAATAATCACAATACTATAGAATAAGAATTTCTGATATTGTAATGGTGTGTTTAGGAAGGAGGGGTAACATTCCTTTTATAGTGAAACAGAGGGAGAAAAATTAATCCTTCTCTGCCTAACATGCCTAACCGTTTTTTCTTTCTTCTTCTTTTCCTACCTAACCTCCTCCCATTTTCTTATGGGTGAGGCCCACACCAATGAATTCATCACTTTGTAAGAGAAGATCAAGCCTTCACTTTGAAAAATGTGCAGGAGAAAGAATTCAAAATATTCACGGAAAGAATTCAAAATCAAAATGTTAACCTTCACTCCACTTTTATTCACATGCTGAAAATTATATATTATTATAATATTACCATTTAAATTATAAAAAATTATATTATTATTTTATCACATTATTATAATGTAATATTATAATAATATATTTGTATGAATATTTTATCGGATAAGATAATTGTCAAACTTTCAACAAATATTTCATGCTAAATTCCTTCATTTATATCAAAATTGAACCAATATCCACCACATAATAATTATTCACAATTAATATTATAAGCTCACAATATTAACTGTGACGCCCCCAAAACAAGTATACATCACCCATCTTGAGTCGCCAAATACATGGTACAAAATTCAAATACAACTTAATTATACAACAGTCGTGTAAAATACGACATAACATAATCTAAGAGTTTTAATAAGAATATTGTCATCTAGACAATATCCACACTCAATGGAGTCCTCATTACATTTATTGTCACACTATTTTATAGAATAGTGAGGACTACTAAAACAACCATCTGGACCGTAAATAGTGAGGACTACTAAAACAACCATCTGGACCGTAAATCCGTTCCCCGACTCATCCCAGCTATATTCTCATTTCCTGAAGAGACCAGTGAAAGAAAGGGTGAGCTCAACTAGCCCAGTAAAAAATATTATGACTAAGATAATGCAGAATAAATTATCCTTAGCCTTCAACAGTATAACAACTGATAGAATATAATAGACAACAAGTTTTAGATCAACAACTGCAGCGGAATAAGCAATCCATTATAAGAGTCAAGTAGAGCATAAAATCTACTATCTTCTATGAATTAAAAAGTTTTTCATCAACTTTATCGCTAAGACTCAGCTTAACAAATAAAATTGAATCATCCCTGCATCACGGCCAAGGATATTCATGTAATCATCAATGGTCATGATTATACCGAATAATCTCTGGTCATAATCATACCACAACTGTCCATTAATGAACTACAGGCCAATGAGAACTTTCACCACATCATTCGTCACATTACGGTCATGATTATACCGAAAAATCCCTGGTCATAATCATACCAAGTCCATCTATGCACGTAAGCCAAAGATGACTTTCATCACAATATAAGCATGAGGATGATGACAATGACATAATAATTCAATAAAACAAGTTCAAGGATAAATTTTAAAGATTTATAATTTAATTTATCCAGAAATCAATAACGTCCAAATTGTCAACATGATACTGCTTTGTGGAGTAAAATTCAAGAATGCTCGGAAGAATATTTCCATGAAAAAGATCTCGGATGAAACGTAAATATTCGGGATATTCTACTAATTTCATGGAGTTTAGAAGCCAAAACTTTAACCAACCGAGTATAATAGAATATATGAAATCGCAAATGGATTTTTGCATACATGCGGTAATCCACATACGTGAGATCATTTTCACAATTTAATAAGGAATGAATACGAAGGATTATTCACCATGCATGCGGTAATCCACATGCATAAAAGTTATTCCAACAGAATAATAAGGAATGGAATAATAGAAGAATTCACCATGCATGCGATAGTCCACATATGCAGCAAAGTTATTCCAACGAATAATAAAGAATGGAATAATAGAAGAATTCACCGTGCATGTAATAGACCGCATGCATGAAGGGTTATTCCAACGAGAATAATAAAGAATGTAATAATGTAAGAATTCACCAGCATGCGATAGACCACACGTATAAAGTTATTTCAACAGAATAATAAAGAATGGAATAACAGAAGAATTCATCAGGCATGCGATAGACCACACAGACAGGTTATTCAAACAGAATAATAAAGAATGGAATAACAAAAGAATTCACCAGGCATGCGATAGACCACACAGACAGGTTATTCCAACAGAATAATAAAGAATGGTATAAAAACTCTTACGAATATTCAAAGAAATAACTCTCTTCATGAATACGAAAGAAATAATACCCCTTACCTTTGAAGAAAACTGGATACTGGAATAGTGAGGTAGCAGACTTCTCTTCTTCTTTCTCTCTATAATTTCTCTCTATAATAATTGCTCCTGTGAGACTTAGTGAATTGGTGAAAAATAATGAAGGAATGAGCTTCTATTTATAGGAAAATATAGTTTCAATAATTGCACGTTTTGGGGCTCGAAATACAGTATTATACCTCCCTCTTTTTCTTCATTTTTAATTTTGTCCTGCAAGTATTATCAAACTTGCACCACCTCCCCTAATAGTAAATCATGTGAATCAATAGTTCCAAACATGTGAAAAACACAATTACAGTATAGTACCTTCATCTATACCTCCATTTTTAATTTAGTCATGTAAGTATTATCAATCTTGCACCAACTCCCCTAATAGTAAATCATGTGAATCAATAGTAAATTATGTGACTCAATAGTATAATCATATGAAAAAACTAATTACAGTATAGTACCTACAACTATACCTCTATTTTTAATTTAGTCATGCAAGTATTATCAATCTGGCACCAACTCCCCTAATAGTAAATCATGTGAATTAATAGTACACACATGTGAACACATAGTTATAAGTATGTGAATTAATAGCAATTAATTGCTCATTTATTTGGTTAATTACCCGATTGGTCAATATAACCTCCAGACATTAATTATTATCAAAATAAATGTCGATTTCCACTAATACTAATAATTCTCACACAATGGAATTATCAATTTCATCTTTAATCAACACGAACTTATTCATCATTAATATTATAACTCACAATATTTAACAGTCAGGTCGTTCCCAAGAAAGAGGGGGCTTTCCGATAAGAATTTCTCCTTATTGGCGAGCAATTAGGTAACCAAACCTCTCCTTGACAGAACTTCTAGACATTGTCAATATTGCAATTTAATAAAATGAATAACTTTGTTATCTCAATTATTGATTTAATAATATAACATATTATGTAGATGATATTGTGACAATAATTGAATCAATAGTATGAGAGATATGATGCAACAATTACTGTAGCAATAATTGAGTATAAGCGAAAGTGACCTCTCAAGTAAGCATCGATAATCAATACTGTGTGTACTACTATGCAACCACGCGTATTATTGTACTTTTACTACCGGGTAGTTCAACAGTTTTAACGGTAACACTCGTCGTTATTTTTAATAAAAGATAATTCTGTCGTTTTCTAACTACGACAATACTTCCATTGTGGGGTCCACCAATGATTGTGCCTTCGTACGAATATTCCCTGACAAAACGAATATTTTATAACAACTTGCTTACTTTGCAAAAAAATTTCAAATATCACCCTTAACTTTAACCTTTTATCAATTTAACCATTTACGAAATAAAATAATAATTGTAATAAAATTGAATACTTTCATTTCATAAAATTCGGGGTCTTACATTAACAACCATATCATTCCCAGAAAAGAGGGGGCTTTCCGATAAGGATTTATCATTATTGGCTTGCAATTATATAACCTAACCCCTTTCCTCGACAGAATTTTCTAGACATTGCCAATAATGCTAACTAATAATATGAATAATTGTGTCATGTTAATTATTGATTTAATAATATAAATATTGTACAGATGATACTGTGACAATAATTAAATCAATAATATGAGATACTGTGTAACAATTACTGTGGCAATTATTGAATGAAACTGAGTGACTTCTTACGTAAGAATTAATAATCAGAGATACTGTGCAATACCGTGTGCTACTGCGCAACCACGCGTATTATTGTACTTTTATTACCGGGTATTTTAACAGTTAATGGTAAAAGTTTTATCGTTATTTTTATAAAAAGTTATTTCTGTAGCTTTCTATATCCGACAGTTATTTTGTTATGTGGTCCACCAATGATTGCGCCGTCGTACAAATATTCACCGATAAAAAGAATATTCTCCGAACAGACAAATATTATATGACAATAATCTTACTTTGTAAAATTTGCACATATCACCCATAACTGAAGCATTATATCAAATCAACACCTTATTATTCAAAATAATAATTAGAGAAATTAAATCTTTATTCATAAAAAGTTGGGGTCTTACATAAAGTTCAATCAATATAACACTTTAACAAGTGATCAAGACCTTAAGTAAAGGTTAAAGGAAGAATTAAAAGATAAGTAATGTAAGTGTAAAATACTTAAACGCTGTAAATACAAAGTATTCGTGTTGGACGATCGTTCTTAGCATATGAAAGATCGTATGACTTAGACGTTAAGTAATAGTAATGAACTTGATGTTCACATAATGTATCACTGTTGTAAGTGATTAAAACCTTAAGTATAGGTTCAATGAAAGTTTAAAAGTTAAACAATTTAAGCATTTAACACTTAAATCGATAAAGACGTTTAGTGTACGCCTAAGATAAACGTTATTAGCATATACACGAGTGTATGGTTTGAACGTGCAGTAAAGAATATTGATGAAGGACTTGTATACATTGAGAAGCCAAGTTAATTTAATAACTTGTAAAGTGTTCCGAGTCAAATAAATCGGACATTGTAAGATATGAACTAGAAGCAATGTAAAGCTATCATTGATGATAATAATAAAAGTTATGACATCTACGAATGTTGTAACATTAAAATGGAAGATTATAATATGTGTTGTGACATCTTCGAATGTCGTAACATTGAAAAGACAAGAAAGTGGTAATATGTGATAATGAACATAACGATCAAGGAAAGGAATCTGAGTTTAATAACACGAACATAAAAGTAATGTATAAAGTTAGCGTAAACAAATACTTAAAAAACTTACGTGACTAATGGATGTATTATCCTTATGTGATATATAGGGATTAAGAATAGCAGTACAGCAGAAACTGTAATCTGTAGCAGTGTTTATGGTAAGTTTTCTAACTTCATTCATATTCTGAATTGAATGCTAGTTTCTTTAACTTACTCAAACTTTATAACTGAGTAAATTATAATCTATGTGTAAATGTGTTATGTTTGTGCAGGATGTATACGATGAATTGTGTTATGTGCCAATTGTTTGCACTTATGTGCTTTCAAGATGAATTGTTCTATAATTAAACTATTCAAGCTGTAAGAGATTTGTTTATTCATAAATTTTGTAAAGAATGAATTATGTTGATTATTTCAACAAGGCAAAGGTAAGAATGGTAAGTTAAGTTTAAGTTGTTGTACAATCGTACTCTTTAATTGTTAATGTGTAGCATCTGAGTTAAATAACTCTTTTGTTATTGGCAAAGGTTGAAGATGAACTAGTAACCGATCTAACTCGCTATAAAAGATAGTGTAGATGAGACGAGAAACTAATTCATTAGTTTTTGGTGGGAAGCCATTCAACTTATATATTGATAATTGTTGAAGACTCGATGTGTGTTAAGTATTAGATTTGTGTATACGTATGCTAAAAAGGTGATTCTTTTCACATATGTAGGTTTGTAGGATGAGTTAAACGAAATGTTATTGATGTTTTAAAATATAGGAAACATAGATTATTCCTGTTGTTCATGCTGCTTCATAACTCTTGTTCAGTTATTGAATATTTCTAAAGAAAGAATATATTATTTTTGATTATGCTCACACTTGCTTAAAATAAAAATATTTTCAACGACGATAGAACGAACTAAAGAATCCTGTAAAGTACGATGACAAGCTGATAGGTGCCATTGTAAGGTGCTTTGGTATAATCAAGAGCGTTACGAGCACAGATGAGAATGAAGAAAAGAAAAAAAATCAAGCTGAGTCTTGTACATGTAATTAGTTAAACTTTTATGTATCTGTTGTGGCGAATTAAAGTCGCACTTGTAATAAAGCAAAGAATAGTGTAATTATCATTATTTGTAATGTAAAGAAGATTTTAAGGTAATAGAATCTAGGATTTAAAGAAATATATTGTTATATTTAGAGTTTTAATTATATCTTAAGGATATTTAGATGTATGTATGGAATGAGAAGCACTCGTGATGCACCAAATTCAGGTTTGAAGATAGATCAGATTTGGGGGCATTACATATCCAATGCTAATTGCTTTGGTATGGATATAAAGGTAAGTTTCAGAATGAACAAACAAATGTTTTTCAAGTTTTTGACTGATATGTAAGGTGTCAAAACTAAACGTAATATGTTTAATGGATGAATGTTGATCAACAAAAAGTACTATAGGCTGATCACCTAGACGTGTTCGTAAGATAAATTGGATTTACGATTTTATTACCAGGAAGTCCCTTTTTAATGAAAGAACATGAAAGTTATTGGTCTCTTGACCAACTCAGTTTAAATACTCAATATGTGGTTTCGAAAAATGTTTTAAACCAAGGAAAAGTATTGGTTTTTTTTATTCTTAATAATTCACAACTATTTGTACAGTTGTAGAATACTGATCATATGATTCTTGATTTTGTTGTTATTAAACTGTTATACTTGCTGGGCAATTAAATGTTCATCCTTGCTTGAATTATATGATTTCAGCTAAGGTCGAACGGGTCAAAGGATCCGGTAAGAACAAGGAAAAAGCGAAGATGGATAAATAGGATAATGTTATAATAATAGTAGTATTTGTGTAATAACTTATATTATGACAATGTAAACGTGTAATGGTTATAGAAACTTGGGAGAATGAATGGATGTGATGTAATAGTATAGTAATTACATTCATGTCAATAAGATATATAGTTGTATGTGATGTATGTTGTAGTACTGTTTAGCACCTTATCCGGTGTTTAAAAGTACCCAGATTTAGGGGCATCACAGAATAGATTATTACCGTTTAAAAATTTATCTTTAACCTTTTTGAATTTTTAGTTAGTTAATTTTCAATGTTTTAAATTAATATGTAAAATAATAAAAGATTCAAAATCTTCCATCTACTACCCAAATTAATGAGATGTTTTCACATGTATGATTTATTTCAGTTCTTATGGCGACTTATGAGGTTATGGTTCTATGAATTTATCTGTTTAGATGTGTAATTGGGCCTATTTTGTTATTATGTTCATAATTTGTGAATGGATTAAATTTTGTTGCTTTTTTTCATCTTCAATTCATCACTCTTATTCGGTTCTAAAAAGAGCTTGATAATGATTCTTTAGTTTTTATTCTTAACTTTCACGACTTATGGGATAATGATTCGCCAGCATTTCATTATATTCATCCAACACAATATTATTGCTATATATATAAACATTACCTCTATATAAACACAATATGCATAAGTGAAAGTCCAATAATAATCTAGAAGGGGGGGGGGGGGTTGAATAGATTATTACATATTAAAAATTATCTTAGGCCTTTTTGATTTTTTGTATAATTAATTTGCAATGTTAGAAATTAATATGCAAGATAGTAAAAAATCAATCACACAATGCACAGAAATTTGTCTGGTTCACAACATACATCCCGGGTATGCTGCTACGTCCAATCTCAAGCTCCTCTCCAGGACTTGAGATCCTATTACTATCAGTATTAAAAACTCCTTCAACTGGCGGTGAAGCCTTTACAAAGTTTTATAGACAAACTTCCAACTGTTCCCAACTAATCTATCTTGGACAGCAAGCTCCCCGCTCCCTCTTCAAGCTTAGTTGTACTTTCTTTTGAGTTCAGTTCAATTATATGATCTGGTCTTGAAACAACAGCCTCTTCCTCACCTCACAAGTACACTAGAGACCCAACTTCCCGCTAATCTCTCTAAGACTCTGGTCTTGGTCGAAGAATTACTCATCTTTCTCACAGGTACATAAAATAAACTAACTCTGACCCTTTTCTCTTTTTACAAATGATTTTACAACAAAATGCTTCTTAAATAAGCATATAAGAATTTAATACAGATTAATGCTTAACAAATAAGTAGATATGAATTTAGTACATATGGATGCTTCTTAAATAAGCAGATATAATTTAATACAGATTGATGCTTCTCAAATAAGCAGATATCAATTAAAGAGCAAATATATATTTATAAAAGTTCAAAGACTTTTATACTTGAGAAAATATGCTTCTTCATAAGCAGATAGTAATTTGTGCTTAGATTAAATAATGCTTATGTGTAAGCAAATATGTAAATTATGTACTTTTATAAAAGTTTAAATAACTTTTATATTTTGTGTGAAAATATGCTTCTTGAATAAGCAAATAAGTTAATTTTAGCTTTTACTCAAAAATGCTTCTGTTTAAGCAGATATATAATTTAATGCAAATTTATAAAGAATTATTTATTCTTTATAGAGTAAAGAAAAGTTACTTTAAGTTTAAATAACTTTTTAGAGTGAAAGTGCTTCTGATAAACAAATAAGTTATTTTAAGCATTGAATCAAATATGTTTCTAATTAAGCAGATATATTCACTTAAGTTTATGAAATAAAAGTTTAAATAACTTTTATATTATGCAACAAGTATTTTATGAATAAATAAATTTATGAACAAATACTTGTGATGACAGATATCAAGTATAATAAATAAATCAGTTAAGCAATTCTTGATATAACAAATATTATTGTTTAACTCAAATAATATATAAGAATATTTTATCTATTATGTGAACTTTTATAAATAGTGTGACTTGGTACTATAAGAAATTGTATGGTCGGATTCCTCTCCGTAGAGGTTTATCTCCGTAGCCTTGCGGCGCCCAAGTATAACAGAATTTATAATTTTCACAATTGATATTTATATAAATATTTTCAATAGATCACTACGATTCTCAAATCCGGTTCGGATGACTACACTTTTGGGCGCAGGTATCTCGGTGTTGTTTTGAGCTATCAAGTGTCGATCTATTTTACGATATTTATATAAATAATATCAATAAAAAGATTCTTGAAGACTATAAAGAATCGTGCATTTATTTTCCTCTCCGTAGTAGCCTTGTGGCGCCCAAGTATCCTTTTATTTGATAAATAGATGAAATATAGATATATAGAATTGTGTAGAATAATTTATATTCGTATATCTATAAATATAAATAAGCAAGAAATAATTTAAATAAATAAATCAAACAACTTATCTCAATTTACTTAGACCAATTTCATCTTCTCAAATAATCAGAACTTTTGTAAGAAGAGATAGAGAAAGCTTTTTAGAGAGAGAGTATGTGGGAGAGAAATAAGCTTTTCTTGAAAGTGAATTCGCAAAAAAATGAAAGAAAAGCCTTCTATTTATAGAGTTTTGAAGTCAGGGGTAAAATGGTAATTTTGAAAATCTGATTTTAAATGAATGGCTAGGATTGATTTAATTTAAAATCAATGGTTTAGATTAAAGAAGAGTACACGAATTGCCATATGAACCATTTCAATATTTTGCCCAGGCTTTATTTTGAAAACTTTAGCAGCATTTAATGTCCATTTAAAACCCACCATTAATTCGGTCAAGAGAGAAAAACAAAGCAGCTAGCTATTACATATATTGCTTATATATATACATTATAATAACACACGGTTTAATATACTTATATATATATGTGTGTGTGTGTGTGTGTGTGTGTGTGTGTTCATGCTAGTAGCTACCCAAAAAAATGCATGCATGCCTGCACAATACTTATATATATATACTATTATAACCCGTGCCTAAGGCACGACGTGTGAAAAAATTAATGCATACTCAATCATCAATACATATCCAACCACCAAAACATCGAACTAGCTATTTGAAGATAATACTATATCAAGAAAAGACTTTTAACACAAAAAATACAAAAGTTCCAAAATGTTTCTTCAAAAAGCAATTTGAAGATTGCTGAGCTTGAACTCTAATTAGTTTTATCTTTGCTTTAATAACCTTAACAAAAATGTTGGCCTTATCAATCATAACCATGTATAATTAGTTAACTTTACAAAAGACGGAACACAAAAAAATACAAACACACGTAAAATAGAGAAACAACATTTGTGCATAAAACCCATTATTTTTACTTACACTTTTAGTACCTTTAATGTATCACGAAAATATACTAAATGTGATGACAAAGTTCTAAGTTTTTAGATACAATTTTTCGGTTTTGAGGTCCGAACTTTCAAATTAAAAGTTTGCGCTTTTTGTGTTGAATAGAAAATCACAATCGGCTTTGAATATTCAAAGAGAAATGGACTCACTGTTTATTAACTATATGCATAATCTGCTTTGAAAATCAAATTACTTCACTCTTGTTTATTGACTAAAAGTAGACTATTCCAAATTAGCATGTCATGTAATATTTATACTTTGTCTTTGTTTAAATGAGTTTTTGTTCATGAAATAGGGATTACATGCTTGGCCAATTAATACATATTCAAACCGAAAGAATGAGATGCACTCACAATTCTATGATAAAAATTATATGTTGAGCAAAATTCTTTTCCAAATAAAAACTGGGAAGCCTAACCAAATTGGACTGTCTTCTTTAGCTATTTTAGATGGAGATTTAGAGATTTAAAGGCACTTTGATAATGTTATTCTCTCTTTATCCCCCCCTCCCCCTAAATCTTGGTTGTATCACTTTGATAATTGGACTGTCCACATCTTGGTTGTGTCAATTGACAATGATTTCCACCATGCAAGTAGTCCACCCTAGGGTCTATAAATTGCATTATCACTTCCTCTTGACCTCCCCACAGGCATCCATCACGCATCTCCCATCAACAAATAAGACAAAGATCATAACAACATTATGGACAACTTTTGTGTAAGTCAGCAATTGAAGTTTTGCAATTGTTGCTAAATTGAACATATGAAATAATTAATCCCTGCCAAAAATCTAAGGAATAGACTTTCATGGAAAAGACATTGCTTGATAAACCTACCAATACATACTTTCACCCAACCCGCACTTTTTGCTTTTTTGTACTTTAAGCTCTGACAAAGATAATCATGCAAAAACAAATAAACCAGAATCACTAACAACATGTGGATATTAATTTCTACTCCATTTTTCAAGCAAGACTTTTGAGCATCCTACTTAATTACCAACCCAAAGATAGTTGAAATGCAATCATAAAGAATCAGAACATACCACCAAAATTAGGAACTAAATTATAATACCTTGAATTTTAGCTTCTAACAACTTCCACCATCTCTCTTTTCATAAAATTATTTTACAAATGGGAGAAGCATATGTACGATATATTTAGAGTACTGAATCTTTTCTTCAACACATATTTAATTACTTTTGCCTTCCACGAAAAATTAAATTAAAATTTGAAAAATATTACATTATCTAAAGACATACATACTCAATCATCAATACATATCCAACCACCAAAACATCGAGCTAGTTGGTACTAATTTCACAAAATTTTGGCAGAATTTCCTTTAAAAATAGATATCCGGAAAATTCTAAACCTGTCTACAAAACTTACAATCATCGATACATATACAAATCACCAAAAAAACCATCATTCCATACCCAAAAATCACCATAACCATGTATAATTAATTAGCTTTATAAAAGACGGAACACAAAAAATATAAATGGGCAGAAAATAGAGAAACAACATGTTGCATAAGACCCATTACTGTACAGCTACCAAGTATCCTTCAATGTATACCTGAAAATATTTAAATTATAAAAATTATCGAAATATATGAGTCTAAATAAAACAACTGTAAATTAATTCGAAACATAAGAACCCTTATTTTACCCTGAATTATCTAAAAAATAAATGAGCACACACATTTGTATGTAGTGGAAGGAATGATTTAGATTGATATAAGTAAGAATTTAGAGAGATTGTAACAAATTATCAATTTATTTAAGAAAATATATGGTTGAATATAAACTTACAATCAACTAAAGTATTCTTAGTACCATTTCAACAAACGGTTCATTTGCTTGATGATTTAACTCATAGATCTATATTGGTGGCAATATAATGGTATGTGAGTTTGATTGGTTACAATTATGTGTGTGTGTTTTTGCATGTATTGTGTGTGTTGTGTGTTTGCATGAGAAGTAAAGAAATATAGTCTTAGTTAGAGAGACTTTCACACATAGACAAGTGTTTGGTCAGTAATGGGTTAGTCATCGTCAAAGGTGGACAGGACGGTACTGGATTGCATATCATTTAACTCTCTTAAATGTCTTCTTCATCCCTTCAAACATTCTCTTCATCACTATCCTTAAATAATATAACACTATTTATATTAAAGGAATAGTAAAGTTATTTTGATGCAGTGACATAAAAAGTAGATTTACCTAATTACGTCGGCCCCATCCACAAAGGTCCATTGTATATACTTTATTGTTCTCGTTGACAAATTCACTCTAATCCTACAAAGAATGAACCTCATTGTAAAATTAAAAGTTGAAATGTTACAGATACCACTGAAGAACAATGTCAACGTCTATCACTAAAAGGTCCTCTTCTATCCATATTACAAAGTTTGTCTTCATATATTTTAGCAAGGTCTTGATATAGCAACTCTTTTTATTAAAAGAATCACTTTTATCCTGAATCAATTTAAATAACTTTTATCCTAAATCACTTTAAATCATTTTGAATCACTTTAAATCACTTATTGTCTGTTCAAAGTAAAGTTTAATTCATACAAGTAAAGTTTGAAATTTAAATTTACCTTATGGTGATCAAACGCACTAAACATTACTGTAACAAATACTATAAACACTATAACTAAACATACCCTAAAACGCTTCTTAACTGCAATGTAGATTATGGATACAAAATCTAGTGAGGCCAATTGGAAATAAGCTAATCATTTCCCCTTCAAGATTTAATTTTGTTTAGTGAAATATTTTTTGCTTTGATGCCTCTTTTTCTTTTACCAAAATTCTCTAGTAGGATTGAAAGGTCTGCATATAGACCAACACAACTCAAATTTCTTTAAACTAAATTAATATAAATATTAAAACTTCATTTTAATTTTTTGGGTGAACCACGTAAATCTTGTGTCTCGTGCGATTGTTTTCTTTTACTTTTTTTCTTTGCATTTTCTTTTTTTTGTTATTCTCTAACACTTTTTCTCTATTAGTTTTGAAAAAAAAAAATGCGAAATTTGACCATAACCAAAAATATTTAAGCCAATAATAATAGCAGTATAATCTAGAATTAGCAATTCATAACAAATTCATCATTTAATCTAAATCCCCTGTAATCATTCCACTACAAACTATGAAATTTCATCCAATTACTTATCATAAAATATGTTAAGCTGTGTTGCAATTAAATAGATCGTAGACTCAACTCTCAAGAGTTTTTTGTGTGTCATAAAGGTCAGCAAAATAGAAGAGTTATTTCAGATTTTTCAGAATGCTAGAACTACCAAACTATGAAAAACATCCATTTTACTACTTTAAACTTTATGATGCTCAGTTTAATCAATCTAAGGAAAAAAGGTCTCAAGAAAGGCAAAAAAAATGGCAGATAAAATAAATAATAAATTGTTCATGAAAACAAAGTACAAAGCACAAATTTCTCAGATTCAACATTTTTAGAGGAGACTATTCAAAAGATTATGTCTGGTATCGGCGGCGTTGCCTTTGTCTCTTTCATTATTAGATTTTGCCCACTAAATCTTGTTTCACCCCTAAATCATGTGATTGCCTAATTTTATTTTATTTTGGTTGTATTGCTTCATTCTGATTCGATTTTATTGTCTACTTTTCTGTACAGGAGTCCAAATTAGTTTTGATGATTTGTCTGCTGATGAAAAAGAACAAATTTCAAAGAGTAGTAGATTCTGGAGAGGTAAGCAGTTTGATTGAGCCATGAGAACCTTACCTGGTTGCTTAAGCCTTCCGCTATGTTACGGGGACTGGCAAGAAGGAATCCAACTTGTTCAACCACTTGTGAAACATGAAATGACAACATCAGTGCAAAAGAATATGTTATGGGGACTGGCAATAGGATCATTCATGCTTACCTTAAGTATGTATATCTTCTATTTTTGGTCAAGGTAGGCATCTAGGAACCATTTCTGAAGCTCTGTCTCACTATTTGGAGGAAACATGCATGCTCTCCAGCTGTCAAACATTGGTGACTTGCAATTTGGTTTGGGAACCTACTTTCCCTTGGGGGAAACGATTTTAGTTTTCCTGCTTTGTTATATCCAGAGGCTGGTTCAGGCTGCAGAGAGGGGAGTTAAAAATATTACCAACATGTGAATTTATTTACTAAGTTTTAAAACCTCAAAACCAAGGTGTAAGGAAAAGGGTAAAAAAGGACAAATGGGACTCTCACAGTATTAGTAATTTTGGATTCCCTTCTGCCAATATATTGTTACTATCAATGATGACTATAAAATTGTCAATAGTGCAATTTATTTTCTTTTGCTCACCCTGATGCAATTTTCATAGGCTCTTTCTCAATTTATCAATATTTTAGCTACTTTTGTTTCCTTGTTACAATTTTCATGTTTTGATAGGTAAGTTTGCCCCCAAGTGCAGCGATAGTTTTTATTATTAATTATTTTACTATGATCAGGCTCTGTTGACATTTAAAACTCTTAAGGGAAATGTGTATATCCAAAGCAATTAAAGCAGCTCTACACATACATTTAATACTCCATCTTTAAATAACGCAAAAGAGAAGTCTGATCTTTGATTGACCATTTAAAACTAACAAACGAAGAGCATTTCAAATCAAAAATCTGAAAAACCAATTTTTCTACCAAGAAAGAAGTTTGCTGATTGCTTGGAACGTAACAAAAGTCATTAACCAATTACCTGACGTAAGTTGCAAAACATTAAAAAAGTAAGTAATATTTACACCGAGTCCAACAACACCTCCGGATATACGATATTTGTCGTGGTAGATGATCCATTAGGAGGGAGAAGGACACTGATGTGATCAGCCGACGTGCATCTAGACATGGCCACATATAGGTGACCATGGCTGAATACAGGCAAGCGCAGATCTACACTAACAAACTTGACTGAATGGCCTTGCGACTTATTGATTGTCATAGCATATGTTAAGCGTACTGAGAATTGGCGTCTAGTCATTTGAAATGGTAAATCTTTGGACGACGGTGATAATGATATCCGTGGGATGAAACACAAATTCGAAGATTTGTCACCAGTTAGAATTCTAGCCTCAATAACTCGCGATGCGCACTTGACAACCATTAGTCTGGTCCCATTACAGAGTCCATCTTTCGGGGCTATATTTCTCAACAATATGATGGGGCACCCGACCTTTAGCTCCAACTTGAACGGCGGTAAACCTGGCGGGTTTAGAGAATTTAGAAACTCACTTGGATATTGATTAGTGGTAGAACGACAAAGTTCGTCCCCATCTGATACCTTGTCAGCTGCCAAGTAGGTATACATCTTGCCTTAATTTAATTTGTAGAGCAACATCATTGATGGCGCAGACATCATCATTCCGAGCGGAAAAAATTGTGCGCTCAGTTAAGTAGGATGGGGTTATCGCACTGAGCACATCTAGTTGTGGATAAACTCTGGAAATTAGTTCATGGAGAGTTCGACACCTGTGTATCGTTGCAGGAAGTTCCACAGTATCTTACATACTGATCCCAATCTAAGTATGATGTGAAACATATCAGTACATATAAATGAATAAGTAAATGAATAATCTATAATATAAATCACCTCTTCCAAGAAGGATGTGTGAGAAGAATTTGCAGGATGATTGCTATTCAGACGCATATTTATGCTCAAAGTCAATACGTACACACTCGCCCACATTGCTGAACGTCTTAAACATGCACCAACAATTTGTTCTCGCCGACCCTTAGGTATCACCGGTAGTATTTGACGAAAATCCCCGCCAAGCACAATCGTGATACCATCGAATGGTCGGTTATCATCTGACAAAACAATTTTTCTACCAAGAAAGAAGCTTGCTGATTGCTTGGAACGTAACAAAAATCATTAACCAATTATCTGACGTAAGTTTCAAAACAATAAAAAAGGTAGTAATATTTACACCGAGTCCAACAACACCTCCGGATATACGATATTTGTCGTGGTAGATGATCCATTAGGAGGGAGAAGGACACTCGGGCGATTAATGACGTGCATCTAGACAGGGACCACATATAAGTGGCCGTGGTATGGATACTGAGCAAATCTTGATTCTACACCAATAAACTTGGTCGACCGGCCTTGCGACTTATTGATTGTCATAAAGATATGTTAAGCGTCTTTGGGAATTGGCGTCTAGTCATTTGAAATGGTTAATCTTTGGACGACGGTGATAATGATATCCGCGGGATGAAACACAGATTCGAAGATTTTTCACCAGTTAGAATTCTAGCCTCAATAACCCACGATGCGCACTTGACAACCATTAGTCTGGTCCCATTACAGAGTCCATCTTTCGGAGATATATTTCTCAACAATATGATGGGGCACCCGACCTTTAGCTCCAACTTGAAAGGCGGTAAACCTGGCGGGTTTAGAGATTTAGAAACTCACTTGGATATTGATTAGTGGTAGAACGACAAAGTTCATCCCCATCTGACACCTTGTCAGCTGCCAAGTAGGTATACGTCTTGCCTTAATTTAATTTGTAGAGCAGCATCATTGATGGCGCAGACATCATCATTTTGAGAGGAAAGAATTGTGCGCTCAGTTAAGTAGGATGGGGTTACCGCACTGAGCACATCTAGTTGTGTATAAACTCTGGAAATTAGTTCATGGAGAGTTCGACACCTGTGTATCGTTGCAGGAAGTTCCACAGTATCTTGCGTACTGATCCCAATCTAAGTATGATGTGAAACATATCAGTACATATAAATGAATAATTAAATGAATAATCTATAATATAAATAACCTCTTCCAAGAAGGATGCGTTAGAAGAATTTGTAGGATGATTGCTATTCAGACGCATGTTTATGCTCAAAGTTAATACGCACAAACTCGCCCACATTGCTGAACGTCTTAAACATGCACCAACAATTTGTTCTCGTTGACACTTAGGTATCACCGGTAGTATTTGACTAAATTCCCCGCCAAGAACAATCGTGATACCACCGAATTATCGGTTATCATCACGGATGTCATGAAGTGTGCGATCAACTGCCTCAACACCATGTCGATGCTGCATGGGAACATCGTCCCATATTATCAAGTGAGCCTCCCTAAATAATTCCCCATGCAGTGACTGTTTGCTGAAACCACATACCAAGCTTTCTATGATATCGAATGGAATGCAAAATGTAGAATGAGCTGTCCGACCGCCTAACAACAACAACGATGCAATTCCTGATGAAGCAACTGTAACAACGATATGACCCTCACTGCTCATTTTAGTGGTGATGGTGTTGTACAAAAAGGTTTTCCTAGTTCCTGCACCTCCACTGAGGAAAAACATTTAGCCCTGATTTTCAGCAACGGAGATAGTGATAGCATCATAAGCCGTACGTTGAACATTATTTAAAACATCAATATTCAAAAGGTCATTCAGTTGATTAACTTCATTTCGTAGTTGCATATGATCGATCAATAATCTATTACCTGAAATAGAACTCCAATCTTGAACTGGGTGTGGCATAGGTGGGAAGTCATCCAATTTTTTGCCAGATTCATGAAGCAATTGATCAATCAAATATAAACCGTAATCTTTGATTTGAGACTGCGTTGGATCGCATATGCCAAAAGTTGTTTGTAGCTTGTGACGAAGATCATCACATATATGGACGGAGAATTGATTCCACAAAGTACATGGCTGTATTGGGGAGCATTCTACCAGAATGATGCAGAATAGTCTCCGTAACTGGTATCCCATATTCATTGTTGAAGCCTCCTTGAGGCATTGTACCCACTCTGCATCATCTTCTAGGAGCCCCATAGCTACACACGCTAATTTAAATCTATCATGAAACACAACATTGATCGTGCATAGACCATCAAAAGAATGGGGTCCTCTAACAACTGTTAATAGCAATCGAAGGTAAAACCGCTCCCCAGAATTGGGTGTAGCAAAGTATAATCTGCCAATTGCAAACCCACTCTGCCTCGGAGTCCAAATCTTCCGACCTTTGTTCCAAACAAAATGTTGGGGAAATTCTTGGTATGTGTAGGCACGTGCAACATCATTTGAAGAACAACAGTCAAAGAATCCAGTCAGAGTTATGATTTGACTCCTAGACCCAAGTCTTATTGTTTCAAGTGTTTTAGCAGGATCATAAACAACTTGATGCATCCCAGGTAAATATAGATCTAGCCGTACAACCAAAGGAATTTCTTCATGGAGAGGATAACCGAAGAGTCGCCATGTACCTCTATCGGCCCAATATACCTTGCATCAAGGTATTGCTTTATCTCATTGTTTCCATCTGGTCCCTCTAAAGCCATAGTAGTGCAGTCATGACCTTTGTATATGTACTTGTGGATATATTTAACGCACCTCATTCCTGCACATACCTCCACGTTTATATGACAGTTGAACTTTCTTGATAGGTGTGGATTGTAAGGTACAACGTCTCTATTATCAAATGTATGCCCTCTGGTGGTGTAAGACCGACCATTATGGCGACGACGATAAACAAGGTACCCATGTTCATTCATAGTAGTTGAATTTACAAAGGCTTTTGGATAATGGAACCGACATGCACCGTTCACCATGCAAGTTGAATATGGGTTTCGAGAACCACAAGGACCATGAACCATACAACTCTTGATTGTTTCACATAAAGTTGGATCAGTGGATGGATCTGGAAATTCAGCACTAACTAACCGATCCACTTGTGCAGTTGTCTGAATCTTGTCAAGGCCATGAAGGAAGAATAAAGCCTGCATATGTGGTAACCCTCATTTTTGGAACTTAATAGTGAATACATGAGCAACTTTTCAACCAAAAATTTGTTCATTTTTTACCTCATGCATCAAGGCACGCCGTTTTAACTCAAATACACGGGCAACTATGTTTGGACGATCCATAGAGGTTTGGTGTTTTAGTAAGGCAATTGTTATTTTGGGCCATTTTGGCTTGGCCGTCATGGTAAGAAAGATGTCAGGGTGTTGGTGGAACCTTGTAATGGCCATAGAATCATGAAAAATCTGGCTCATGTTACATGCACTCCCAATAAAGGACGATCGCAGAACAAAGCATTGTCCGATCTGATCGGGGCCCAATTCATCAACACTGCCGTCACACAAATTTGCATAAATCTCACGACGCAACTTATCCTCGATTAAGTCGATGTAAGACAACTGTTTTTTGTCAGTTGATGCCCCAAGCATCTACTATAAACTCTTGAAATAACTTTCCTCCTCTAAGAATTGTCGAATACTCGATGAGACGTGGAAACATACGATAACTGTAAAATTGCATCTGTGTCATTCTTCTTACTGAAAAATCATTTTGTTCGGAGTTCCACTTATCGTAGACCGGGTTCCCAAACCAAGCTCACCAAAGAGGGAATAGAAGTACATAGTGTAATGGTAAATATGCTGGATGACACTCATTGATCTGGCTCAGGGCTCTATTATCTGCTTTTAGGTGCAGAACAATATCCCGCATACCACTACTCTCACTACCATCACCAGGAAAAATCATAGCTATTTCATCTGTGGTTAGAAGATTGTACCGATGCCTATTAGTTGATGAGGTGTAATGAAGGTGAGCACGTAAATCATGATCTGAAGATTTTGACTCAGTTAGTATTTCATAGGCACGTTTGTACTTTGAAGCAAAATGATTAACTGACAACAAACAATTTTGTATAGTGTTAAGGACATCTCGATACAAGTTATTATTCCGCGCACACCGAATATCCAATGCAGTGACTGGGTCATATATGTACAACTGACAGTAGATGGGTGCGCGACCATCCGGGGGTTACAATGACCCGGTACGGTGACGTAATTCTCCATAGATAGTGAATGATGTTGGTCCTCTTGAGTTGAGTAATCTATCGTCAAGCTTAGCACCCAAGCTCGTGAAAGCATTAGCTGCATTGTACTCCCTAATATGGCAACGAAATGATTTTGCCTAACCATCATGGCTATCGAACAATGCATGTATAGGAGGTGGGGGTGCAATGAGTTTCGGTAACTTAATTTTTCCTTGTAGACAACATGTTCCGAATCTTGGATTAGACAATCTCATGCGAGATAATCGTTAAATCCGATGTGTAAGGCTAAACAATAAGGACACTGAATATTCATCGGCCCGAGAAAATGACGCTCATTATTGACAGGGACAATAACATTCATTTCGTCATCACTAAACATACTATCAACATCGCTAAGGGGTTCTGGTGGGAATCTACAAAAAAAATTGTATGTACACAAATATGAGAAGTAAGAAAATAGTAGGCAACTAATAAACTATGTAGAATATACATACACCGTTAGATCTGCCAGAACAGGAGACGACGTCATGAGGACATTGTCATTAGTTTGATGAGAATGTGGTGCTACATCGGGTACAACTTCATAGTGAGCAAAGTCTGTCTCTAAATTTCGAGGCGAAGGTAAAGGTCGCACCAGAACAGGTGAGAATAAAGCAAAGTCGGTTGGAATGAAAACTGGGACTGACGCAATTGTAGGTGTTAGATAACATTCCAGATTATTTGTCCGCAACCTTTTTTGTGGAAGGTGGTGTTATAGTGGCTCGGTGCAATGGAGTTAGGTTTTGCAAATCATGACATTAGGGTTATGGGGGGTGTCAATCACCGGTATTTTCTTATGCAACTATCCAACAGGGGAAAGACAATACATTATAACTCTATTTTTCTTAAGAGCAAAAGAAATACGTATCAAGTACTTAATCAAAAAACTTACCAAAGAGGTAGACATATTTTTTTTTTACATTTGTCTGACAATTAGTGGGCGTGTGACATACTCGTGTTTCCCGCACAAGTACACATTCATTCTGGCATTGCAGGTAGTTAGTTTTATGTATTTTAATCCAAATACAAACAATGACAATAGTAAATGTACCTCGACATTGCACAATTGAGTAGGCGAATGTTTATCCAATATTGTACGAAGAGATGGTTAGGAATGCGAGGGGACTGGAATAACCATGTTAGCAAATGGAGCATGCTTGGAGAATTGGGAGAGGGACTTGGGTGGTTTCAATACTGGAAAGAATTTGGGTAGAGGTTGAGTGTAATTCTCAGAATGCTCTCTTTCCCGACGTGCGCGTTGTGCCATCTTACGCCACGAGCACGCACTATTATCATTGGGATTTCGTTCACATCTAGCGCTTTGGGCCTTAATTTTAGAGGAAGCAAAATTTGATGCGGGAGCCTAAGATAGGAAGTGATGTGTGAAATAAGTTAAATAATTAGTGAAATAATATAATTTCAAATCCATAATAAAAATTGCATTAATCTACTGCAAGTAAACACAACGTAGCAATTTACGAAGGGGAAACAAAAAATTAAGAAAATTAACTAAGAATCTATAATATGTAAGAATGACTAAGGAAACCAATAGAATAGAGTCGAAATTCATGTCAAAAAATAGAGTCATGTAGAGCAGCGAAATTCATGTAAGAATAGAGTCGTGTGTGCGTGAGAGAGATGTGTAAGGGTGAGAGTGAAGGGTGAGGAACTCAAAAATATCACCGACAATATAGTGTAAATCGCTCTAACCGAAATACCAACATGTTAGATAGCTATTAGATATGATGTGTTAAATAATTTTTATAAATACTTAAAGAACGATCAAGACTGACATCTGGATTGAGTAAACCAATTTTCTTTTCCAGTTGAGCTGCCAATTTTTTGTTTCCCCTTCGTCGAAGATGGAGCGATTCTTAGGTTGTTCAAGTGATTCACATTTGAATTCGCCTAGGAAATACAAGATAAGGCATTAGGTTAGCATGTCCAAAAAGCATAACTTTTTGAAATCAAATTCATAAGAAATATAGCTCTCATAATAATACCACAACACAACAATTCTACTCGATGATGGTATGGAGTCGTGTGTGCGTGAGAGAGAAGTGTAAGAGTGAGAGTGAGAGTGAGACTAAGACTGAGGGGTGAGGAACTCAAAGATATCACCAACAATTTAGTGTATAATGCTCTAACCAATTTTTATCAACAGATAAACAATGATTAGTACAACATACCGGTTGATTAAACCAATTTTCTTTTCCAATAAAACAACCAATTTTTTCTTTCCCCTTCATTGAAGATGGAATAACACTTGGGTTATTCAAGTGATTCACATGTGAATTATCCTAGGAAGTACAAAATAAGACATTAGTCAAAAAAATACAAACTAATATCAAAATAAAATTTTTTAACAATACCAGTAGTGTTACCTTCTCCATATGTAATTGATTAAGCGCACATTCAAACAAAATATTGACAGGTATGTTGTTACTATCACTTAGATCAACCTGTAAGAGCAAGCTTAATAAATTAAACATGAGTTAAACATAAGCAAATGAAGCTGCAAAGACAGATACATTCAATACTATTATTCCAAACATGAGTTGAGGTTTCAAACTGTTGGAAGTTGAACCAAAATAAAAGGTTGAGTTTATTAGATATAAATATAATATTAAAGACATTGAATATTAATTTACTACTGCTGGGTATAAGGATCCTTTGGCAATAAGAATATGTAAGCAGACAATGGAATATAATAAAAAATAACAAATGGATTACAATGAAATAGAAATATTTTTTCTTCCAACCGCTCATTTTCCATTCTTTACTTCTTTCTTTTTCTTGTTTTTCACCCAATCAATGGTCTTAAGCTTTCGTTCCTTGGCCCTAATTGTAGAAATCTTTGTATTTTTCTTCTCATTTGAATCACCCAATCTTTGTGTTTTTCACCCAATCAATGAAGCCTTTATCAAAAATATCTATATCAAAATTTTCTATTCTTTTGAACACAAACTCCATTAACAACCTATATCAAAAATGTAGCACTCTTTCCACAAACAATTTTAGACAAACCATAGGTGACAAAATTGTTAGAGTTTATGCCCTAGAGGCCAATTATTTAATATAATTGCTTAACGTTTTGATATTATATTTGATTGAATAAATATATGATTTTATTATGGTTTTATTTACTGCGTAATATAATTGTTAACATAATAAAATTCCTTAGAATAGTGATACAAATTATATAGTTTCAAGTATGTGACTTGAACATGAGATTATATATTACCATTAGTATCGGTGTTCTTAAATGTCCTAATCGAGTATCATTGTTGATGGGACAACAATGATGCATTGAGAGACTAATATGTGGATCGATTGATGACCCAAATCTCATTGGTCATAAATATATGAGATATTAAGTCGATGCATGGAAGTACATGTTAGAAAACGATGTCTTTGGACGGACCCACCATGAGAATTCTATATGGAGCATTATCTGAAGTGTCATTAGCAATTCTCATAGTAACAATGATGTAATGGTCCTCCGACTGAAATCGATATATTACTACACGAGAATTTATGTACTTTGATATCATCAAATGTCACCTTTAATAGAATTGGACTATAAAGGTGATTATTGGGTTCATCATTAATCGTGTGAGAAATATGAGTGATCTAGATGGAATTTAACCATCTTATATATTATGGGTGATATCCATAGGCCTCTTGATTGAGTAGGACTATGAAATGCATAGCCATGCTCAAATAGTGATTTGTTTCATATAGTCTACTCATTGATCAAAAAACTTCAGATTAAATTATGAAGAGTATGACACATTCCATGACTCGAGTTTAATCTAGGATATTAAGGTTAAAAGGATTAAATTACATTGAAACATTGGTCACGAAAAGGTTGCATCGAATCATCGATCTTATTATTACTTGGGTAGCGATGATGCATTACTAGATGCCGCTCTCCTTTGTTTATAATTTTATAATATTATTTTAAAATTATTGCCAACATAATAATAACCTATAGGGTCACACACACATAGAACGTTATTTAAAAGGGAATTAATTTAAATTTTAAGGATTTAAATATATTAATATGATTAATAGTATTTAAATCAAATTTAAATTAAAAGGATAATTGTATATATGTATATTAATTAAGTAAGACTTAATTAAGAGATATATATATATATATTCGGATTTTATAAAATTAGGTTTTGATTTGATTAATTCCTTTTAACTACTATATATATGATATATAGCGACTACTTAGGGTAAGATATCATAATTGAAAAACCTGGGCCATTTCTTAGAGAGAGACTAGAGAAAAAACAGTTTCAAAATCCATTCCTTTTGGTGGCTAGTCTGTGAAGTCCTTCTTATTGCGAGAATCGTTCGACGGTTAGTGCGGCGTTCGATGTGAATCTTAGTAGAGGCGCCAATCGGTTTGTATTATGCGTTGGAGATTGATAGCGATCGGTTTGATTCTCATTTTTTTTTATATCTGGTATAATCTCTAAACCTCTGAATTAATTGATTTTCGCATGGATCTGTTTTAGGGTTTGAAAATTGCTTTAAAATTTTAATTTCATTTGTGCGTTTACGTAAAAAGCCAACGGTGGTATCGAGCTACTTACGAAAAAGATTAATTGATTACGTGTTTTAATTGTATTCGATATATATGATATATGATGATGATGCATGTTTCTAGATATAAAATTGAATATATGATATTCCGTTGTATGTGTATTACGGTAATATATATGATGATCTTGTTAATCGTATCTTTAATCGGTGGAATAACAATATAACTATTCTAATCGGATTAGAAGCATGAAGAATCGTTTTAATATGATTAATTGAAACTGGAAATATATGATAAATTACGGTGTACTTTTATTCGTTTTAATATGATTAAATGAAAATGGACATATATGATTTGTTATTATGGGTGTTTTGGTGGATTAAAATGTATGATTCTCAAACTTTTTGATTCAGTATGGAAAAATTCTCGCGGGACCACCGCTGAAGGAGACCCCCCTGGACCCCGGTAAATAGCGATGGTCGTGTCCCTATATTTTATATATAGTTTTCTTTAATTATATATAAATTGTTATGTGCTTATTGTGATATGCATGGTGCCTGATTATGGCCTTTTGACCCATAGGTTAGTGGTTTTGGTTTTGAAATACGGCTTGCATGTTGGTGCCTTTCTATAAATTCTAATGTAATATTCTCTTCTCATCTAAATTCCCTCGAATGTAACTTGAGGTTTCTTTATGTCATGTAATAATCAGAATTGATGAAGATGTCAAGATGGAGAACACAATGGAAAGATGATGATGGAGAGGAGGCGCGTCTTTGAAGGAAGATCCAAGGAAGTTATTTATTTTAAGATCTTTTACCACCTTAGATTGACCTTGATCTTTCATTAACTTGAAAAGATTGATGTTGGATTGGGCCATAAGCATGACACATTTAATTTTGCACTTTATTTATGCTTGTATGTGATATGATATGATTAATAATGTGCATGCTTAACAAGATTAAAATTGGTGAGATCTAAATTAATAAAATCCTCATTAAATTATTAAGTCTAAATCGATACCTTCCAATGAATAACACTCATCAAGACCTTGATCAATAGATGTAGGTTTGCCAAAGCAAAGTACCCTATTTATCTAGGTAAGATGCGATAGGATAATTGTGATATCCAAACTATTAAAATCATTGGGCTGACTTAACTAAGTTATCTCAATAGGATTGTGGACTTAGAGGCATAGAGTTTGGTTGGTACCATTAGATGGACTAGAAACAAATGTTGTTTACCAAACTATCCGGAAGTTATATATGATATAATTGACAAAGGGTTGTCTACCTAAATAATTATGTTTTTGAGAGAATAGCCAAAGCTAACTTAAGGCATAATGAAATATGGATCTTGGCTCACTAGAAAGATTTAATAGAAAATGTTTTCCGAATTAATGGTGAGGGCTATTAATTTGAATAAAATAGTGGGAGGTATATTTTGAATGTACTATTATCAATTATATAATATCAACTCTGTAATTTGACTTATTATTGTTGCACTTATAAATTGTAGATATCAAATGGCAAACAACAAAAACACAAATAGTCTTTCATTACGATCGATCCTTGAAAAGGACAAGCTAAGTGGAATTAATTTCCTTGGTAGCATAGGAACTTGAGGATTGTCCTCAAACAAGAGCGTAAGCTATATGTCCTTGATGGGCCCATTCCTGCGACACATTTGTCATCATTGCACCACGTCACGAACCTGATAATGTTTACAAGAAGCATCAAGATGATGCTCTGGATGTGAGTTGTGTCATGCTAGCAACCATGAGCCTATTGAGCTTGAAGCAACATGAGTTAATGGATGCTTATGAGATGATCGAGCATCTCAAGAAATTGTTCAAGGCGCATGCTCGACGGGAGAGAGTATGATACAAGCAAGGCGTTGTATCAACGCAAAATGGGTGAACGTGATCCAGTTGGTCCACATGTCTTTGAAAATGATTGGGTATATTGAGTACCTTGATAGGTTGGGTTTTCCAATCACTCCGGAAGCCCAAATGACCTTGTTTTGCAATCTTTGAACAATGACTACTCTCAATTTGTTATGAACTATCTTATGAATGAAATTGAGAAACCCCATCTTGAGTTGTTGAACATGTTAAGAAGCTGCCGAGAACAACATGAAAAGGCGGACCCGCTCCCATAATGATGGTGCAAAGGGGAATGCTAAGGGAAATTGGAAAGGCAAGAAGAAGATAGGATCTAAATCTTTGCCAAACCCAATTCCAAAACCAAACGAGCTTTAAAACCTAAAGGTGGGGTGGCTAAAGAAGGTGAATGTCATTACATGGAAAACACGGACAATTGGAAAAGAACCTGTCATGCTTATCTGGAAGAAGTGAAGAAAAGAAAAGAAAATCGACTTGATTCGGTATATATGTTATAGAAAGTCAACTTATCTACTTCTACATCATGGGTATTGGATCTTTGGATGTGGTTCTCACATTTGTGTTAATGTGCGGGGACTCAGAAGGAGTAGAACTTTAAGCAAAAGGAGAGGTTGACCTACGAGTTGGAAATAGAGCAAAAGTTGCTTTGCCTGGTGGCCGTAGGAACTTATCATTTATCTTTGCCCACTTGGGCTAGTTTTAGAATTAGAAGATTGTTATTTTGTACTGCTTTATAAGCAAAAACATTATTTCATTTCTTGTTTGGACAAGAAAGGTTTTCATTTATAATAAAGAACAATCGTTGTTTGTTTTACTTAAATGATATTTGTTATGGTGTTGCACAATTGTTTAATGGTCTCTATATTCTTGATTTAGAAATGCCTATCTATAACA
This sequence comes from Panax ginseng, assembly GCA_020205605.1. NCBI lineage: Eukaryota > Viridiplantae > Streptophyta > Magnoliopsida > Apiales > Araliaceae > Panax > Panax ginseng. Next base: position 93,520,705 of record CM035137.1, read on the forward strand.
TAAATACAAAAGCGATTTAAATCAAATGATTCAAATTCGACATATCTCTCTCGCACTATCGTTTAGGCCATATAAATGAGAAACGCATATCCAAACTCCATAAAGATGGGTTCTTGGATTCATTTGATTTTGAATCATATGAGAAATCTTGAGTCTTGTTTATTAAGCAAGATGACTAAAGCCCTTTCACTTTGGACACGATTGAGCAGGCTAGCGATATATTGGGACTTATACATAGTGATGTATGTGGACCCATGAGTTAGTTAGCAAGAGGTAGGTTTTATTACTTCATTACATTTCTTGATGACTTTAGTAGATATGGATATGTGTATCTTATGAGACACAAATCCGAATCCTTTGAAAAGTTCAAGGAATTCAAGAATGAAGTTCAAAACCAATTTGGCAAAAGCATAAAAGCCCTTCGATCCGATCGAAGAGGTGAATACTTAAGTCAAGACTTTGATGACCTTCTAAAGGAGTGTGGTATTATATCACAGCTCACTCCACCTGGAACACCGCAATGGAATGGTGTATTTGAGAGGAGAAATCGAACCTTGTTGGACATGGTACGATCAATGATGAGTCATGCGAGATCTTCCAATAAGCTTACGGGGTCATGCCTAGAGGCAGTTTGCATTCACACTTAACCGTGTTCCTACAAAGGCGGTTGAGAAGACACCATATGAAATGTGGACCGGGAAAGCGTCCTAGTATATGTCGCTCATGAAGATTTGGGGTTGCGAGGCGTTAAGTAAAAGCGTCTGAATTACGACAAGCTCGGACCCAAATCGACAAATGTAATTTTGTGGGATACCCAAAGGAAACAAAAGGGTATTATTTCTACAAACCTTACGAGAACAAAGTGGTTGTTGCTCGAATCGGTATTTTTCTAGAAAGAGAATTTGTCTCTAAAGGAAGCGATTGGGAGAAAGTAGAACTCGAAGAAATTCGAGAACCACAAAATATCATTGAACTGAGTTGGAACATGGCGGGAACCACAAGAAATTGTGGAAAGTGAACTGCTCAAATTACACAAGTCATTCGTAGATCTGGTAGTACACGCCAAGAGCACAGGAGAGATATTATGGATATCTTATGACTCAAAGCAATGCGATGTGATGCTCATAGATCAAGATGAGCTGCTTCTACCAAGAAGCTATGAATGGACCAGATTACGAGAAATGGCTTGAAGCCATGAAATGCGAGATGGACTCCATGTATACTAACCAAGTATGGACTACGGTTAATCCACAGAAAGGTAAAACCAATCGGGTGCAAGTGGGTTTTCAAGAAGAAAAGCAAGCATGGATGGTAATGTACAAACCTATAAAGGCCGATTTGGTAGCAAAAGGTTTCAAACAAATTCAAGGTGTTGACTATGATGAAACCTTCTCTCGGTGGCAATGGTTAAATCCATCGGGATCTTACTTGCTATTACGACTTTTTATGATTATGAAATCTGGCGGATGGATGTCAAAAATGCTTTCCTTAACCGGAAATCTCCTTGAGGATGTGTATATGACACAACTTTGAGGGTTTTGTCACTCAAAGGATCTTTGGAAAGGTATGTAAGTCTGCGGCGATCCATTTATGGATTGAAGCAAGCCTCTCCTGAGTTGGAATCTTCGATTTGATGAAGCGATCAAAAGAATTTGGCTTTATTAAAAATGAAGATGAACCTTGTGTATATAAGAAGGTTAGTGGGAGTCACATTGTATTCCTAGTATTATATGTTGATGACATATTAATTATTGGAATGACATTCCTTCCTTCTACAATTTGTAAAAACATGGTTAGGAAAATGTTTCTCCATAAAAGATTTGGGCGATCTTTTTACATTTTAGGTATCAAGATCTATAGAGATAGATCAAGAAAAATGCTAAACTTAAGTCAAAGTACATATATTGATAAAGTGTTGAAGCAGTTCGACATCAAGAGGCGAAAAGAAAAACTTACACGTGACTCATGGTGTAAAGATCTCTAAGGCCCAATGTCCTAAATCACGAGATGATGAGGAGGCGTATGAGAAAGATCCCTTATACTTGGCAATTGGATCTATTATGTATGCAATGATATGTACTCGTCCGGATGTCTCGTATGCTTTGAGCATGACGAAGCAGATACCAATCGAATCCGGTGAAGGTCGGCTTTAGGGCCGTGATCGAGAATATCCTCAAGTACACGAAAAGGACTAAGGATTCATTCTTGGTATATGGAGGTGAAGACGAACTAGCGATAAAGGGTTACACAGATGCTAGTTTCGATCGACAATGATGACTATAAGTCTCGATCGGGTTTTTGTGTTTTGCCTTAATGGTGGTCTTTGTTAGTTGGAAAAGTTCAAGCAAGAGGCGATGGTGATTCTACAACAGAAGGTTGAGTATATTCTTTGCTTCTAGTGCGACAAAGAAGGAGGTCATATGGATTAAAAGTTCATCATCGAACTTGGTGTTGTTCCAACCATTGTTGATCCGGTTGCTCTATCTTGTGATAATAATGGAGCCATTGCAGAGCTAAGGAACCCGGATCTCACCAACGATCCAAGCATATACTTAAAGTGGTACCATCTCATCCACGAAATCATTGATAGAGGAGATGTACATATAGGAAGAGTGCCACACAGATGATAATGTTGTAGATCCACTAACCAAGGCTTTGTCGCATGAGAAGCCTGACGGTCACACTAGTTCCATGGGTATTAGATACATGAGTGATTGGCTCTAGTGCAAGTGGGAGATCTGTTAGAGTTTATGCCCTAGAGGCCAATTATTTGATATAATTGCTTAACGTATATTTGATTGAATAAATATATGATTTTATTATGGTTTTATTTACTGCGTAATATAATTGTTAACATAATAAAATTCCTTAGAATAGTGATACAAATTATATAGTTTCGAGTATGTGACTTGAACATGAGATTATATATTACCATTAGTATCGGTGTTCTTAAATGTCCTTAGTCGAGTATCATTGTTGATGGGACAACAATGATGCATTGAGACTAGTATGTGGATTGACTGATGACCAAATCTCATTGGTCATAAATATATGAGATATTAAGTCAATGCATAGGTACATGTTAGAGAACGATGTACTGGACAGACCCACCATGAGAATTCTATATGGAGCATTATGCGAAGTGTCATTAGCAATTCTCATAGTGACAATGATGTAATGGTACTCCGACCTAAAATCGATATATTACTACACGAGAATTTATGTACTTTGATATCATCAAATGTCACCTTTAATAGGGTGGACTATAAAGGTGATTATTGGGTTCATCATTAATCGTGTGAGAAATATGAGTGATCTAGATGGAATTTAATCATCCTATATATTATGGGTGATATTCATAGGCCTCTTGATTGAGTAGGACTATGAAATGCATAGCCATGCTCAAATAGTGATTTGTTTCATATAGTCTACTCATTGATCAAAAAACTCGAGATTAAATTATGAAGAGTATGACACATTCCATGACTCGAGTTTAATCTAGGATATTAAGGTTAAAAAGGATTAAATTACATTGAAACATTGGTCACGAAAAAGGTTGCATCGAATCATCGATCTTATTATTACTTGGGTAGCGATGATGCATTACTAGATCATGCTTCACTTGCTTATAATTTTATAATATGATTTTAAAATTATTGCCAACGTAATAATAACCTATAAATCACACACATAGAACGTTATTTAAAAGGGAATTAATTTAAATTTTAAGATTTAAATATATTAATATGATTAATAGTATTTAAATCACAATTTAAATTAAAAGAATAATTTATATATATGTATATTAATTAAGTAAGACTTAATTAAGATATATATATATATATATATAAATTCGGATTTTATAAAATTAGGTTTTGATTTGATTAATTCCTTTTAACTACTATATATATGATATATAGCATTTACTTAGGGTAAGATATCATAATTGAAAAACCTAGCAGCTCTTGAGAGAGAGAGACTAGAGAAAACAATTTCAAAATCCATTCCTTTTGGTGGCTAATCATGAAGTCCTTCTTATTGCGAGAATCGTTTGGCGGTTTGATGCGGCGTTCGTTGAATAGAATCACCGTAGAAAGCGCAATCGGTTTTGTATTAAGTTGGAGATTCGAGGCGCGATCGGTTTGATTCTCATTTTGTTTATATCTGGTATAATCTCTAAACCTCTGAATTAATTGATTTTTCGCATGGATCCTGTTTTAGGGTTTTGGAAATTGCTTTAAAATTTTAATTTCCGCTGTGCGTTTCTGTTCCGAAGCCCAACAAAAATTTAATATCACTAAAGGCAGCCAAAGCAGTATTGAAGAACCAAAGGTGCTTGCGAATGTGAAAGATGGAAAACATCATACTCCTCTTGATTATACCCTTCCTCCGCCACCTCCATTAGGTACTAACAGTTTTTGCAGTTTGGGCTTCCATTTCTTCAGTCTAATAATTTTTTCTTCTTTAAAAATTTTTTCTTCTTAATTCTACATGTTTCCTCTAAAAACAATCAGTTTAGAGTACCATCTAAATCGTGTGTATGTAATTAAATGATAATATTTTTTGGACAGCCTGATACAACTGTTAGAGACGGATAATACTGACAGGCACATCTGCTAAAACCCTTGATTGGAAATTCCCAACAATAAAAAATTCAAACTAAAACAAAATGAAACAGGAAAAATAAGAACACTTAAGAAAAAAAAGATCAATTCATAAACACAAACCCAACAGAAAATCTCAAACATCAATGCTCAATATTGAACCCTCTACATACCAAAAGACTTTAAAATAAAATCAGATAGAGAAAAGAACTTTGCTGCTTGCTGTGATAGTGATCGAAAATGAATAATTCTATGCGATATGGCATCCGAAAAAGGCTTAATTTTGGGGAAAATCTTTGTTTGTTGAAGCCGTCAACGACGACGGAGAGACAAGGATTGATCTCTGAATGCGTATTGATCTCTATATGGTAGTTATAGATTCATGGTCAATTTAGCAATTATCATAGCTAAAAAAAATGGACAGCTAGATAGTGATCTGCCACATAAATTATATGCATTTGTTGTAATAATTTTTTTTTTTTTAAAAGTGCCCAATAATTTGCACAGTACATACTACATATGCTAAAGTCACCAAAAAGTCATGTTTATGTATCATCATACAATAATTCACAATATATATAACTTAAGTTTCCATAATGAATCATTATGAACAGAAACATGAGCGGAATCATACAAAAAAAACTTGCAAAGATGAGCTGAATGCTTCTTTACTTTCCCCTCCCTGTTTTATGAGTTCGTTGGTTCTGTCTCATCCGAAACAATTTTTATTTACGTAAGAAAAATGCAGACCACATGAATATCCAGTTAGATAGTTTAAGCTTGATTTACTGGTATACCAACTGCCAAGCCACCAAGACGATGTCTGTTCAATAGCTAAAAATTGCCCTTTATACATACATAGAGATAAAGGTTCTTCTGCATTAATATTATTACACAATTTATACATAATCGCCCTTTATACATAATCGTTATATATTGCCCTTTATACTCTGCATTAATATTATTATACAATTTCCAGGGACTTCGTTTTGAAGGGGAAAAAAGCAGTACAGATAAAGGTTCTTCTTTTCATTTCAAATTCTTCAAGTATCAATATACAAAGTGTGGAATATGGGAAGAAGAAAAAGAACTTACAAAGATGAGCTAAATCAAAAGTGACTTTTCTGTCTTTACTGTTTTGGAGGAGGCGGAGGAAGGGCAGTGATGGCCGAAGTATTAGAACTACCATCAATGGTCCATTTGCTAACAGTTTGTCCCGAAGCCAATCCAAACCCTACCCCTATGCCTACACTCAATGCCGACAGAATTAATTATTTACGCCGGAGGAAAGTGACGTCGGACACGTCGGAGGTGTCGATATTAGGGGCTGGGTATGATATTTAGGGATGGGTACGAGAGATAAGAGAGATAAGCTCTGTGTGTAAGAAGAGAGAGGGCTGAGTATTTTTGATGTATGAGAGATAAGCTCTGTGTGTAAGAAGAGAGAGAGAGAGAGAATGAGGGTTCGAAATGAGAGAGAGACCGAGGGTTTGAAATTTGAATTTAGGGAGATGAGAGAGACCTGATCACGTGAATGTTGATGGGACACTTATCTATTTTCTCTCTCTGCTTTCTTTTATATTATAGATATATAATATATTATATACAATACTTATAATATATATATGCATGCTATTTATATATATATATATATATATATATATATATATATATATATATATATATATATATGACACTACACATTTAATGTATATATGTATTTATTATGCACATGCACATATTCAATATATTTAAAGTTGCCAGCAATGTATTTATTATTTAAGTTGACCGCATGTTGAAGCCAAAAAAAATTCCAGCACACTCACGCTGTTTTTTTTTTATGTTCCAAATTGAATGACACAAAAATTAGCCAACTCATTTACTTCACACACACACGGTTTTAATAAATTTGCCAGCACATTTTTTTCTTTACAAATGTTATGCATGCATGGTTCAGTTTATATATATATATATGATATACATATGCAATCATTATATGCCAGCACCCAAGTCCTACACTAAATGTCACTAGCACATTCAAATATTAACATGTTACATATATATTATAATATATACACGGTTTTTTATAAAGATATAATAATATATATATATATATATATATATATAATTTTGAAATAAAATAATTTTTGAGATATTTAAATAATAAAATTAATTCAAAACTAAATAGAAGATGTCCACAATTAAAAATGATTTAATCAACATTTCCATCTTTCTAAATTTGGTCAAACAAGCATTTGATAATCAATATATGACATTTTGTCCCACAATGCATGACTCAATTGATATTTATATTTTAAAACATCAAGATCAAGATAATCAATTAAATAAGATTTAGAAAATATTTTTGGTCAAAGTAAATAAGATAAATAAAACAATAAAAATCCTATGGAGAGGATTCTACCCTTTTAATTAATTTATTTACTAATTATTGTTATCATCAAAATAAAACTAAATGTTGGAGACACAACAATAAGCTAAACATTCACAAGATTACCTCGCCATGATCCTCCTGCTGATGTGCTGCTCTCGCCACTGCATAAGCTAACTCCTCAGGACTCAAAGACTGCAAATGCTCACCAAGTGCAAGAAGAAGATTACGATCTTGATAGTCAGTCTTTGTCGATAAAGTTTGTCCCTAATACTCCTTGAGAAGTGTAACCTAGTTGTGGCCCGCCTCTCCACGAAATAGGGAAACATCCTCGGTTTTAAAACCCTAGGCCTTTCAGATGTTACTCATGTTTTTGCAAAATTAACTGCCATAGAGTGAAGGGTTGCCAACTGAAGACATTTTTTACTCATTGTTTTATCTGCCCCAAGGTCTGCATGTACTAAATGTGTAATAGAGATTTTACCCAAGGTATCATTGATCAGATAATTAATCAACAAATAACTTTTGAATTTCATGCAAAATCAAACTTATTGGGAAATATGAGAAACAAAAGGAGAGTTGCAGGAAATTCAACAGTTCGCAATAAATGGTTCACTATATTGTATTTTCTATTGAATTCCTAAACAAAGTGGTTCACCATTGAACCACTTTTGTTAGGAATTCGAGAGGAAGTACAATATGTATGGGGAACCACTTATTGGAAACTGTTGAATTTTCTACAACTCTTCATTTGTCTCTCATATATTTCCCAATAAGTCTGTTTTTGTAGGAAATTCAAAAGTTATTTTTTGATCAATTTTCTGATCAATGATACCGTTGGTACAATCTCTACTACACATTTAGTACATGCAGACCTTGAGGCACATAAAGCTATGAGTAAAAAAAGTCTTAAGTTGGCAACCCTTCACTCTATTGCAGTTGATTTTGCAAAAACATGAGTAACATCTGAAAGGCCTAGGGATTTAAAACCGAGGATATTTTCTTTCATTTCGTGGAGAGACGGGGAAAAACCTGACGTGGCAAAATAGGTATACATTGTGGCGCCCCAAAATAGGTCCATTCCACCCACCTCATTCTCCGAGTTAAATCGATAACATGATGCGAAATAACTACAACTTTATTAATACATTTGTATTAGTGCAAAATACGATAACCTATATACTATGAGTTTAAATACAAATATTGTCTTCTAGACAATATCCACACTCAAATAAATCCTCATTATTGATACAATATTTTACAGAATAGTGAGGACTACTAAAACAACTATCTAGAACCATCACTCCACACCCCACTAGTTCTGCTATAATCTCGCCTTCAGAAGAAAAAAATGGAACAAAAGGAAAGGGTGAGCTCAACTAGCCCATAAAGAATGTGTATGACTAAGATAATGTACAACAAATTATCGTTAGTCTTTAACGAGGAAAAATCGATAGAATACAATAGGCAACAAGTTTCGGATCAATATTCATGGTGAAATAATAATTCATAGAAGAGTTACGTAGAGAATGAAATCTACTATAATCTATGAATTTAAAGTCCATCATCAATATTTTATCCTCATCAAACATCAATCAATATTCATCTCAAATCAAATATTCATCTTTGCTACAGAGCCAAAGATATTCATCGATCGGTCATGTTAATCATCTCAACACTGTTCATCTTTGCACTAAAGGCCAAAGATATTCATCGAAAATCAACCATCTTTTTACTACTAGGCCAAAGATATTCGATAACATCATCATTTAGGGTAGAGGATGATGAAAATAATTTTAAAAGAAAAGCGAATCCGATTGAAACAAAAGAACAAGTATTATGGATTAAATACTTTAAACAATCAGAGTTCAAAAATACTTCATAAATAATCATCTTTGATGAGTAAAATTCAAGAATGATCAAAACATGGATACAATCAAAGCTAGTATCCATAATAGATATTTTAGACGAAAAGAAAAATTTAATTTTTACGTGAATAGTGTAAATGATTCGTGAATAGTCTTAGTATCGTGAATAATTATCGTATATCGTGAATAATAACTCAAACACCAAAAGATAGAAATTTCACAAAAACATCATCATGCTTCGTGAATAATACTTGTGAATAGTAACTCATAGAATAATGTAACTCGACAACTTAGGAAAAAAGTTTTAAATTTGATAAAAGTTCCAACCAATATTTGGCATAATGATATTGAAGAAATAATATCACTTCTGAAGAAAATAACATCCTTACCTCGAAAGGCATACTTACAGGTTGAAACAGGATATAGGCTATGACTTGAACCTTCACCGTATATCAACACTCAAAGTATACTCACAAGAATAAACTCAAAATATCGAGAGAAAATGGAGAAAACTTTAGTTTACGGTGTGATTTTCAATTCTAACCTAAGCTCCTATTTATAGGAAAATGCTTAGAACACCAAAGTAGAAAATTGAATATAATAATATTATTTATAAACAAAATTCCTTAGCCCACCTTTTAAAAAAAATTTCAGCTTTATATAGCACATGTTAAATGAGGTTCACAAACTCACCAAAAACGTTTTTCTCAAAATAATTAATTCAAACTCCCAAAATCAATTATTTGAACTCAAAACTTCAATAATTCATAATAAATAGCCCTTTTATCGAAAAATTCAAATCTCACGAGTTTTTTATAGGAAATTCAATTCTCTACTACTTTGCGGAAGAAAGTTTTCCAAATTCCAAAGCGAAATTGACCAAAATCTACAAGCAGGCGATTTTACGATTATAATCAAATTTGATCGATAATTGTGTCCACCAACACACAAAAACATGTGTTAAACATTTAATGCCACAAAAATACTCTTCCTCCTCATATACTCATATATCCCACATTCATTGTAAAAATATCATCGTTAATATATTATTAAAATAATATATTTAAAAGAATTATTTTATCGAAAAAGATAAAATATTAATTTTCAACAATTGTCACATTAAAATTTTCTCCATCTATATCCTCATAAAATCAATATTTTCCTCATCATATAAATCAATAATTAATTATTCATAAATAATATTACGAGAATCACATTATTGATGACCCGGCGGTTCTGAGGATAGAGGGGCTTTCGAATAAGGATCTCTCTCTTCTTGGCCTTGTGATTAGATGACCAAACCTCTCCTTGAGCGAAATTTTCTAGACATTGCCAATAATGTTATCTAATAATATTATTCGGATAATATGAATTATTGCTCCAGATAATAAAAAATCTTGTGCGCGTGACAATTATTAAAACAACGATAATATAAAATATCAACACAACAATTATTGAATCAATAAAATAAAATCTTGAGCGATAAATCTTTTGTAACAATTATTGAGTAGTGCCTTCTTACGTAAGAATCAATAATTGGTGTAATCTGGTGTCTTCTTTCTTGTGCAATGCGTATTCTTGTGTTTTAACCAAGGGGGTATTCAACGATATTACTTGGTAACAACTACTGTTTATTTATAAACAACTTATACTGTGTCATTTTTTTCATCCAATCATTTTTACATTATGGGGCCCACACAAGGCTGCGGCAAGTAAATACGAATATTCCCAAACGATCTGAATATTCCACGACTAAACGAATATTCCCAACAACAATGAATATTTTATAACCACGTGCTTATTTAAAATATTTACGCATTTTACCCATAACTAACCACATTAATCAATTCAACCCTTACTATTTCAAAATAATAAATAGAGGAAATTCCATTTTATTAAAAAAAAAAAATTGAGGTCTTACACCTCCCTCTTTATGAAATTTAAGTCCTCGAAATTGGCGTCGTCTGCACAGTGTTTGAAAAGATGAGGATACCTCGCTTTCATTTCCGTTTCCAACTCCCAGTCATTTCTTCATAGCATGGTTCCTCCACAAAACTTTGACTTGTGGTATGACCTTTGTCGTAGGACACGTGCTCCTTCCTATCAAAAATCTTGGCAGTACCTCCTCATCACGTTAAGTCTTGGCTATCTCGTCCGGTTCTAACTTTCGATAACATGGTTGGTCGTCCACATATTTACGTAACATCGATGCGTGAAAAAGCGTTATGAACAACGACATACTTGGCGGTAAAAGCGAGTCTATAGGCCACGGTTCCTACTCGATCGAGAATTTCAAATGGATTAATAAATCGAGGGTTTGAGCTTTCCTCATTATTCTTGATTCTCGCTTTTGAAATAACAACTTCTTGCACCTCCTTCTTCAAATTCATCGACTTGATTGTGTAGCTTGAACAACTTTAACTTTATCGATTAAAATCGATTATACTCATATATCATCATGTGGGTCCCTAGGGTTTTTAAATCTACCTCTATCGTTTGTAAGTTATCTGAAATGGGTTTTGACAATATCGCTTTCGTGTTAGTATCGATCTTCTACTCAACACTTGAATTTACCACGTTAAGCTTTTTCGGGATGGTATGGTCGAGAACATGTGCGAAATGAGTCTCTCTTGAGTTCTTGAAGCTCTTCCACACTCCTTGCTCCATTCGAATTTTGTATCTCTACGAGTCAATTTGAGTTAATGGACTAACGATTTGAGAAAATCTTTTCACGAATCTCCGTTAATAACCAACTAAGCCTGAAAGCTACGTATTTTGATTACTAACTTAGGTTGCTCTCAATGTGACTCATATCCCAATCTTGGATAAGCGTCACAATGGCACCTATCGATTTACTCTTAGCATAAATATGGCGTCCTCTACGAGAGTGCGGCTTCGGTGTATTCCACAAAAGAAAGTCACCGGATAGAGGCTCGGTATCAACTTCTACGATTGGGTTTATAACTCACGAAGTTCAATAGGAGCCATTCGATGTGAGATTTTAGAAATGGGTTTTGTCTTGGATTTAAAGTCGATACAAATTCAATATCACGCTCTCTGAGGAGTAGGCGAAAAATACGTCGAAAATTCGTCGGAAAATCAATAACAACAGAATATTATTCAAATCGGCGTTTCTTTATTCAAATCCATAACATGGACTAAGAAAACTTGACATCCGTTTTTCAATAAGCGAATGACTTCATGGCTTGATATGAAAATATTTGACTACAATGGTTTGATTGCTTGAATTGAATAACGAGTTACTTAGAAATATGAAAACTAACAACCTTACGAAAGTAATCAATTTTGGCATGATGAGTAGTTAACCTTAAAATCACATCAAAAAGCAAATATCTTTATAGCAATAAGGTTAACGGTAATGTGATAGTGCCAACTGAATCAAGCAAGATTTCTAAATAGTGGATGAAATGAAAGTTTCTCTAACAGTCTCCACAGAGATAGGTCAAAGTCTAATTTCTCCATAGTCAAGTTCAAGCGTTGAGCATAAGCAAGAGAGATAAAAAGAATGGGTAGAACAAATTATCTAATAAGGTATAAACTTCGCAAGAATTTATAATTAACTAACCCGTACTAACTTCGTTCGGGTTACTCGCTTTTTGAGAAGTCACGAAAATGCTCTTCCAGAATCGTTGACTTTGACTTTTCTGTATCCGCTTCTGGTGCCAACGTCCCAACTGGACTTGATTTTGCTATAGGACAAAATCGAGCTATGTGACCGTCTTTTCCACAACTAAAACATACCTTGGAAGGATTTGAACAGTTTGACCTTATATGTCCCTCCTCTCCGCATCTGTAGCATCTAATTGGTGATCGTTCTCTTCCCCTAGAATTTGTTGTTGGTCTTGATGATCTTTCTTCATTTTAAATCGTCTTCCGTCATCGTTAAATCTTCTCTTTTTAGATTGGACATCTCTTTCCATAATATCAACGCGATCGATCGTGCGGCTTTTTTTTACCATGCATCACTCATTCTCACTCGTTCGATTATTTCTTCTTTCAAATTTCAGATTCTAGCTTTATCATCTTATACTCTTGCCAAAGAGTGCTTATGTTCAAGCATCACATATCGGGTAACCAAGCTTGAATCGTTGCATCCTTTTGCTCCACATTTGCTGGAATTCTTGACTTTGCTCTTCTAACTCATGAATACGATTTTGCAATTCTACATTTTGATCATAAAATACCTCTAATAAACTCTCCTCGGTACCTCTTCTTCCTCTTCTTCCTCTCTCTCGGTTCTCGGTTACCTCTGTGACTATCTAAGATGAAACTATCAATTCTTCACTCACCACATGGATATCTCTAATTCCTTCTTACTTTGACATCACATTATCCTTGTTGGCGATTAGAGGTGTCTCCACGATCTCATTCACTCCATTGTTAACGTTCTCGGTGACCATTCTTAAAAACTATCATAAAACAAGGGTTAATTAAACAAATTAACAAATCACATAATACCCTATATTATGACCAACCAACAAATAAGCTTAGGTAGGACACCTTTAGCGAAGGATTTACTCGTCTCTCCCTCTAGCTCTATTCCTCGATCTCCACCGGAGATCATATCCCTAAGCTACGATACCAACCGTGGCGCCCCAAAATAGGTCCATTCCACCCACCCATTCTCGAATTAAATCAATAACATGATGCGAAAATAACTACTGACTTTATTAATATATTTTTAAATGCAAAATACGATAACCTATATACTATGAGTTTAAATATAAATATTGTCTTCTAGACAATATCCACACTCAAATAAATCCTCATTATTGATACGATATTTTTACGAATAGTGAGGACTACTAAAAGCGACTATCTAGAACCATCACTCCACACCCCAGAGCTAGTTCACGCTATAATCTAAACTTCACGAGAAGAAAAATGGAACAAAAGGAAAGGGTGAGCTCAACTAGCCCGATAAAGAATGTTATGACTAAGATAATGTACAACAAATTATCGTTAGTCTTCAACGAGGAAAAATCGATAGAATACAATAGACAACAAGTTTGAGATCAATATTACGAGAAAAATAATAATTCATAGAAGAGTTACATGAGAATGAAATCTACTATAATCTATGAATTTAATAGTCCATCATCAATATTTTATCCCTATAACATCAATCAATATTCATCTCAAATCAAATATTCATCTTTGCTGAGGCAAAAGATATTCATCGATCGATCGTATTCATCTCAACACTGTTCATCTTTTTGCTAAAGGCCAAAGATATTCATCAGAAAATCAACCATCTTTTGCTACTGGGCCAAAGATATTGATGAACATCATCATTTAGGGTGAGGATGATGAAAATAATTTTAAAAAAAGCGAATCCGATGAAACAAAAAAGAACAAGTATTATGGATTAGTACTTTAAACAATCAGAGTTCAAAAATACTTCATAAATAATCATCATCTTTGAAGTAAAATTCAAGAATGATCAAAACATGGATACAATCAAAGCTAGTATCCATAATAGATATTTGGACGAAAAGAAAATTTTAATTTTTACGTGAATAGTGTAAATGATTAAATGAATAGTCTTGAGTATCGTGAATAGTCTTAGTATCGTGAATAAAGAACTCAGACACCAAAAGATAGAAATTTCACAAAAAAAATATCATCATGCTTCGTGAATAGTACTTGTGAATAGTAACTCATGAATAATAACTCAATAGTAACTCAAAAAAAAGTTCCAAATTTGATAAAAAGTTCCAACCAATATTTGGCATAATGATATTGAAGAAATAATATCATTTTGAAGAAAATAACATCCACTTACCTCGAAGGACGATTACTTCTAGTTGAAACAGGATATAGGCTATGACTTGAACTTGCAGTATATATCAACACTCAAAGTATACTCACAAGAATACGCTCAAAATATCGAGAGAGAAATAGAGAAAACTTGATTTACGGTGTGATTTTCAATTCTAACCTAAGCTCCCTATTTATAGGAAAATGCTTAGAACATCAAAGTAGAAAATTGAATATAATAATATTATTTATAAACAAATTTCCTTAGCCCACCTTTGAAATCTGATTTCACCCATAGCACATGTTAAATGAGGTTCACAAACTCACCAAAAACATTTTTCTCAAAATAATTAATTAAAACTCCCAAAAATCAATTATTTGAACTCAAAAACTTCAATAATTCATAATAAATAGCCTTTTTATCGGAAAATTTGAATCTACTTAAGTTTTTATAGGAAATTCAATTCTCTACAACTTTACGAAAGAAATATTTTCCAAATTCCAAACATAAATTGGCCAAAATCCACAAACCAGACGATTTTACGGTTATAATCAAATTTAAATCAATAATTGTGTCCACCAACACACAAAACATGTGTTAAACATTTAATGCCACAAAAATACTCTTCCTCCTCATATACTCATATATCCCACATTCATTGTAAAAATATCATCGTTAATATATTATTAAAATAATATATTTAAAAGAATTATTTTATCGAAAAAAGATAAAATATTAATTTTCAACAATTGTCACATTAAAAATTTTCTCCATCATATCCTCATAAAATCAATATTTTCCTCATCATATAAATTAATAATTAATTATTCATAAATAATATTACTGAGAATCACATTATTGACAACGAGGCGATTCTCCCAAGATAGGGGCTTTCGATAAGGATCTCTCACTTCTTGTGTATGATTAGATGACCAAACCTCTCCTTAGATAGAACTTTCTAGACATTGCCAATAATGTTATCTAATAATATTATTAGGATAATATGAATTATTGCTCAGATAATAAAAAATATTGTGCGGTGACAATTATTAAAACAACGATAATATAAAATATCAACACAACAATTATTGAATCAATAAAATAAAATCTTTGAGCGATAAAATCTTTGTAACAATTATTGAGTAGTGCCTTCTTACGTAAGAATAAATAATTGGTGTAATCTGGTATATACTTCTTTTGTGCGATAACGCTATTCTTGTGTTTTAACCATAGGGTATTCCAACGATATTACTGAGTAACAACTACTGAATTATTTATAAACAACTTATACTTGTCGTTTTCTTCATCCAATCGTTTTTCTACATTATGGGGCCCACAACAAGTACAAATATTCCATGACCAAACGAATATTCTCGAAGAATATTCTCCAATGATGAATATTTTATAACCACGTCTTATTTAAAATATTTGCGCATTTTACTCATAACTAACCACATTAATCAATTCAACCCTTACTATTTCAAAATAATAAATAGAGGAAATTTCATTTTATTAAAAAAAAAAAAAAATCGGGGTCTTACATACATCACCCATCTTGGGTCGCCAGATACATGGTGCAGAATACAAATACAATCTTTAATATACAACAAGAAAGTTGTGAGTTGTAATACAAATATTTTCTTCTTGACAATATCCACTCTCAGAATAAGTCCTCATTATATTTATTGTCACACTATTTAACAGAATAGTGAGGACTACTAATACTATCATCTGGACCATCACTCCATTCCCCGACTAGTCCCTGCTACGTTCTCATTTTCAAGAAGAAACGGTGAAAGAAAGGGTGAGCTCAACTAGCCCAGTAAGAAATATTATGACTAAGATAATGCAGGATAAATTATCATTAGCCTTCAACAATGTTAAACTGATAAAATACAATAGACAACAAGTTTAACTGCAGCGGAATAAGCAATCCATTAAAAGAGTCAAGTAGAGAATAAAATCTACTATCTTTTATGATTTAAAAAGTTTTCATCACTTTTATCATTTGAGACTCGACAAATAAATAATCCACATCATCCCTACTACTACTACCAAGGATATTCATTAGGGTCACGACCACAAATTATCCATGCACTATGGGCCAAGGATATTCGTGTCTTCATCAATGGTCATGATCATGCCAACAACTGTCCATCAATGCACTACGGGCCAATGAGGACTTTTACCACATCATTTATAACATTACGGTCATGATTATACCGAATAATCCCTGGTCATAATCATACCAAGTCCATCTATGCACTACAGGCCACAGATGACTTTAAAAAATATAAACATGAGGATGATGACAATGATATGAGAATTCAATAAAACAAGTTCAAAAATTAGTTTATCCAAGAACTAATAACGTCCAAATTGTCAACATGATACTTCTTTGTAGAGTAAAATTCAAGAATTCTTTCTATGAAAAGATACTGGATGAAGCGCAAATATCAATGATATTCCACTAATTTCATGGAGTATAGAAGTCAAAACTTTAACCAACTGAGTATAATAAGGAATGAAATAACAAAAGAAATCACCAGGCATGTGATAGATAAGACAGTGAGTTATTCCAATGAGAATAATAAATATGGAACGGTCCAGTAATAAGCGCACGCATGTGATATTAAAGCGGAATAATAAATACGGAACTTGGTCCCAAGAAAAGCATGTGAGACAGGATATTCAACGTAATAATAAAGAATGGAATAACATAAGGATTTCACCAAGTATAGGAGAGTCCGTGTATCTGAGTTATTCAACAGAATAATAAAGACGGAACGGTCCGTACGTAAAATGCATGAACGAGGATATTCCAATGAGAATAATAAAGAATGGCATAACATAAGGATTTCACCAAGTATAGGGTGTATGCAGCGTGATCTGAGTTATTCCAACAGAATAATAAAGAATGGAATAATGAAGTTCTCTTCATGAATAAGAAAGAATAACACCCTACTTAGTAAAAAGACCTTGGATATCGAAGTAGTGAAGTAGCGAGTAATACTCTTCTTCTTTCTCTCTATAATTTCTCTCTCTAGAGTTTCAGTGAATTCGTAAGAAATAATGAAGGAATGAGCTTCTATTTATAGAAGAATGGATTGAATAGTAACTAATTCCTAAACGGTCCAGATTGATTTACTTTTAAACGGACGGTTCAGATTGATTTACTATTAAAACTTAAAGCAACGGTCCATACTGATTTACTATTAAAACTTTAAACCAACGATCCATATTGATTCACTATTATAACTTTCCACCAGCGGTCCATATTGATTCACTAATATAACTTCAACCAACGGTCTGAAAAATTAGCACATCTCCTCATGGAATAATATTGTACCCAAATACCCGAATGCATAATACTAGAGTGAATAGTAACCGTGTGAATAGTAACTCGTGAATAGTAACTCATGAATAGTAATTCGTGAATAGTAACTCGTGAATAGTAACTCGTGAATAGTAACTCATAAATAGTAACTCGTGAATAGTACTCCAACACGAAAAGTTCCCCGAATACCCGATTGAACAATATAACCTCCAGACATCAATTATCATCATAATAGATGTCGATTTCTACTAACACAAATAATTCCAACACAATGAAACTATCAAATTCATCTTTAATCAACACGAACTTATTCATCATTAATATTATAACTCACAATATTTAGCAACCAGGTTGTTCCCAGGAAAGAGGGGGCTTTCCAATAAGGATTTCTCCCTATTAGTGCGCAATTAGGTGACCAAACCTCTCCTTGACATAACTTCTAGACATTGTAAATATTGCAATTTAATAATATGAATAACTTTGTCGTCTCAATTATTGATTTAATAATATAACATATAATGCAGATGATACTGTGACAATAATTGAATCAATAATATGAGAGATATGATCAAACAATTCTTTGTAGCAATAATTGAGTATAAATGAGTGACTTCTCACGTAAGCATCAATAATCAATACAGTGTGCTACTTATCACCTACCACAGCGATATTCTTTACTTTTACTACTGGGATAGTTCAACGGTTTTAACAATAACACCTCCGTAGTTATTTATAAAATATTTTTATCGTTTTCTCAATCCGAACAATAATTCCATTGTGGGGTCCACCAATGATTGTCTTAGTTATACGAATATTTAAACAAAAAAGAATATTCCCAATTAATCGAATATTTTATAACAACTTGCATACTTAGCAAAATTTATAAATATTACCCACAACTATAACATTATATCAAATTCATTCCATAATATTCAAAAATGATATTTATAGAAAAATCATCTTTATTAAAAAAAAATTGGGGTCTTACAAAACCAGCTTTTACACTTCTCAATGAGTATTGGGGGGAAACTTTATCGTGTTAGTCTTGAATATATAGTGCATAAGAAGTTGTAATCTATTTGTTCAAAGAATATAATATCATCAAGACGTTTATATAAAATACTAAAAGATATATATGTTAATATACTCAAATGACAATGATTTAATTAAAAAAAAAAAAGAAGGTGTGCAGTTATCTTTCAATAAGTGCACACTTTCATCTTTCTTCAATTTGTTGTGTATATTTCGAAGATACTGCTTTGTGGAGTCAAATTCACATCAGTCGATCGCAAATTCATATTATACTTTCACGATAGAGATTGTGAGAGAAAGTATTTGCCAAGACAATGCTGATATTTGGCATTCGAACAAAGTTGGTCTTAATGATACTGCAGTTGAGTTATTGATAGAGTATGTTATCTCTTTTATTTATTTTAATTAAATCATTGTCATTATTATTTTTAAATTTATTTATTTATTTTGTATTATATTATATGATATTATATTATTTAAATTCATAAATTTAAGAATGTAATTAAGTTAATTAATTTATTTCATTTTATGTTATGTCATATGTTATTATATATTATTTTATTAAAGATTGTGGCAAACTAAGCAAATACTACTTAGTTTATTGAAGATCATGGCAAACTAAGCAAATGCTACTTAGTTTGTTTTACCAATAGAAAACTAAGCAAATGCTACTTAGTTTATTATTTTATTTTATGTTAATATATTTCAATTATGTTATTTTAATTTATGTTAATTTAATTTATTAGCTTTGATTTTATTTTTTAGGGATATTTTTACTTATTCAGGTTTATTTTAATTGTAGAAAACTAAACAAATGCTACTTAGTTTATTATTTTATTTTAGGTTAATATATTTCAATTATGTTATGTTATTTTAATTTATGTTAAGTTAATTTATTAGCTTTGATTTTTTTTTTTTTAGGATATTTTAATGTAATCATGTGGAAAACTAAGCAAATGTTAATCGGTTTATTTTTTTCAAATGATAAACTAAGTAAATGTTACTCAGTTTATGATAATTATTTTATTTTATTTTTAGATTTTATTTTATTTTTTAGTATAATATTAAATACTTTTGTAAATTTAATTTACTTTATTAAATTAAATTAAATTAAATTAAATTTATTTTATTTTGTATTATATTATATTATCAAATTTATTTAATTATTCAATTAAATTTATTTTATTTTTAAATTAAATTAATTTTATTATAATTTTTTATTATTTTTAGTTTTTTATTATATTATATAATTTATTTTATGTTATGTTATTAAATTAAATTTAACAAATTAAATTCATTAAATTAAATTAAATTTATTTTAATTTATTAAATTTAATTTATGTTATTCTAATTTTTTATTATTATTTATTTTATTTTATAATTTATTATATTATTTATTTAATTTATTTAATTTTCCTAATATTTTATTTAGTATTATAGTATATTATACAATTTAATTAGAATTAATTTAATTATATTATATTATAGTATTTTTTTTAATTTTATTGTATTATTTTATGTTATATATTTTATTTTATTTATACGTTAATATATTTAAACTAATTTAATTTAATGTATTTGTAGTTAAGTATTGATTTATTTTTTACCTTCTATAATTCCCACGGAAACTTTTGTCGAAAATTCTGTCGGAAAAAATTCTCAGTACAAACAAATAAGCTGCTCGCTATTATTGTTTTCCAATTTCAGCAATTTATCAAAATAATCCCAATTTCAACAACAATTTCATCTCAATTTCAACATCAATATATCAAAAATTAACCCAATTTCAGACCAATAATCTCAATTTCAGATTCCAACATAATCATATCTTAAAAATAGATTGCACATATATATCAAGGATGAAGTTTAAATTCTAGCAAAATATCAAAAATTAGTCCCAAATTGAGTCCCAATTCAGTTCCAAAATAAGTCCCAAATCCACACGGAATTACATAAAATCAGACCCAAAATTATCAATTAACTAACGAAATCATATAAAATCAGTGTCAATTATTGATAATTATTATCACACACAATGACCATATGCATAACCATATATTAGAAAATTTAGGGTTCTAAATCCAAAATTAATTGATAAAAACTAACCTTAAATTGGGCAACAATAACAGTTTGTATATATGAACGAGAAGAAGGAGAAATTGAAGCTAAAGCCAGTGATTGAAGATTCTGAAGAACAGAGATGCGACATCAAGGGTTTCTGGTAGTGGAGGTGCGACGGCAAGGGGTTCCGGCAGTGGAGGTGCAACGGTAGGGGCTTTCGACGGACGAGAGAGAGACCAAAGAGTGACAACATAGAGAGAGATAAAAATTTGGGAGAGAGCTAGAGAATATGTAAAAATTTGGCTGACTGTTGCGCTACTGTTTTAATACATCCTTATTTTCGACGGAATTCCATCGCAATTAGTTCCCTCGAGTATACCTTAAGTCCGACTGAATTTCGACGGTATTAACATTATATCTGTCGAAATTATTATTGGCGCTGGCGGAAGAGTCTAGTGCTAATGATGGGCCATGTTTTTGGAATTCCTTCGAGAATAATATATTTATGATTGAATTATCTTCGACTGGATGTTTAGTCAGAAATAGCCTTATCTCGACGAAATGCATTCAGTCGAAGATAATTCTGTCAGAATTAACAAGCTATTTCTTGAGCCACGTGCTTTGAGCCACAAGCCACGAGCAACGAGCCAAGTGCTTCGAGCCACGAGCTACGTGTTTTGAGTCACGAGGGTTTAAAACATGTCTTGGCTAGATCCTCTCCGTTTCACAAAAGACCACACTTACTACAGTTGTTGGATTCAATAGCTTTATGTTTCCCCTAATTTGAAATCCCCCCATCTACACTCTTTTGCACCCGACGATCCGAGTCCAGCAAATCCGTAGGATGCCCACGAAACTCACTTGCCGAAGCCTCGAGAAATGTCATGAGCAAGTTAGATCTGAGTGCCGAAGCCGAGTCCATTGTACAATTTTCTTTAGCATGCCAAAGTGAAGATGGGCATTATAATAATGAGTGAGTTCTGCTTCTTTTGGTAAACCGGCTACAACAACCCTTTTTTTTTGAAGTCCTACTTTCTTTATTTGAAGACAATGACCCTTTCTATAAAAGTACACATGGTAACAGTGGGCATTAATAGGCATAAAAGGAATAGATTTTATAATATAAATCATGTTGCTCCATACACAAACCCCTAACTCATGAAGTATATTTTATACGAACGATTATACATAATATGTATACGTGTAAAGTAGTATCATGATTAATGATGATGATGCTGTAATTATACTTTTGACAAGCAAGTTATTAACATAAGATGCATGCACATGTGTGTGTGTGTGTGTATATATATATATATATATATATATATTTAATAATAATAATAAAAGAGTAACTTAGCTTTATATGTGTTAGCTTTGCCTTTTTTCCATCTACTCCATACTTCAAATTTAGGAAAACATGGATATCTGGGTCACCCTTGATTCTTGAACCGGATTCCATCTTCGACCAAACAGACTGAATTTCTGATGGATAATAATAAATTCAACGCCACCGTTGATGCTCAAATTTTTCCAACTCATGTTGACGAGGTGTATCGGTGATTTTAATTCAACATTAAAATAACGTTTCCCATAGACGGCGCCAATGTTAACGCCAAATTTTGTACACATGACGAAATCACCAAAACAGCAGGCCAAAATCGCGCAAACGGTTGATTGTATTGTTGTTAAACCAAACTCACGAAATACACTCACATAAACATAAACAAAGAGATATAAAATATGAACACAAGAATTTACGTGGAAATCCAATTGGGAAGAAACCATGAAAAGAGAGAAATCCACTATAATAATAATATAAAGAGTACAAAGTATTTATTTATGTCATATGTTCTTATGTTCTACCTCCCCTAAACCCTTACTTATTAATGTATTTATAGCTGTCATTTCCACCAGAATCCAATCAGGAGTAGAAGTCCTTTGTAGAATCACCTTATAACTACAATTAACGGTTAATAGATTCCTTCCTAAATTAAACCTCTTTATCCCACCAAATAAGGAAACACAATCTTACTTTAATAAGGACTCTCTCACTATTAAAATAAATCCAAATGATCACACCCCAACAACAACTTTTTGTGATTCTGACGGGGGAGGATGCAAGGCTTCAAGACAGTCCTTAACTGGTTAATGTATTTTATTGGAAAATTCTCTTATTTATTGGAGAAGTAAGAAGCAGTCTATGTTGGAATAATTAGGAAGAAAATATATTTTAGGGAGGAAGTGAAATATAACTTTGGAGAATATAAGAACACTTTCATTTTACTTGATTAAAATGATCCAAGTACATGACTATTTATAGGACTCATGTGATACTTCTAGAACCACATTAATAATTACTACATGACCACATTCATGTACATGAACCTAACCATTACATGTTTCAAGACATTTCAAATACATGTATCATGTACTTAGACATTATCCATTCATGTACTAATATTAATTCATGAATAATCTATAATTAATTTGGTTTAGTTGCTAACAAGGCCTCCCGTAGACAAAATTTATTCTTCATAATGTCGTAAAACATTTTGATCTTCCGATTCCTTCAAACGTAAGAAACTCTTTTGTCATCTCCATTGATGTATATGACACAAATGCTTGAAGTTTTCATTTGTTCTTCTTGATCTTGCTTACTAGCTTCTCACATTTTACATGATTGTATTTCTTTTCCATTTCACTATTTCTGAACTCATTTTGATCAAAATACTTCTCCATATTAACCCATTCAATACCTTCCACAACTTGAGTTTCTTTTTTCTTGGTCTTTGCATTTTCGACCTTTGGTTTGCACTCTGCTTCCAATTTGGACTTTGTATATGATGTTTCTTTAGCGGTTTTTGTGACTTGAACCTTTTTGGCAACCTTCGTCCTTGTAAAAGTTCTGACATCAACATGATTAGATGATGTGACGTCCAATTGACTAGTAACTTCTGAGTCTGCACTCTTTTCTTCAACATCCTTATCCTCCAGCTCATTATTTAAATTTGTCTCATTCTCTTCTTCCATCGCTTTACTCTCAGGTTCTTCTTTCTCAAAAGATGCTTTAATTATTGTGTTTTTAAATTCTTTATTTTCTACATGATCTATTTCTTTTGCTTCCCGACATATGTCTTCAAAGTCTTCATTTTTCTTTTCTTCTTCTTCTTCAACTTCATCAATTTCTTCTATAAGTTTCTCATCCTCTTCCAAAAATCAAGACTCTTTAGGTAACGATGAACCCTTTATAATTCTTGCAAATCAATTCAAGCTCATTCCATAACTGAGATAGAGAATCAAAACTCGCAACACGCATCCAGATTTCTTCATGCATTACTCCTTGCAAAATCTTCCTTGTTCTTTTTCCTTTCATTTCTCGAACTTCTTCTGAAATACACTTTTCTGGATTTGCAATGACATCTTGCCATAAATTGCATTCTCCAAGAAATACTCGAATCCTTATACTCCAAACATTGTAATTTGTGAACACTAATTTGACATCAAACCTAGGAAACATTATTTTTTTATAATTTACCTCAGCAAAAATGCTATCAATATGACAACCTTTGTGACGTGCTTCAACTCACAAACTTCTTCAAAAAATTTCCCAACTAGCACATTTGCTAGATTGCAATTCGGAGCTATAACACGCACACTTTGCACTCGTCCAGCGAAACACTTTGATAGCACTAAATCACCTTTCTTGGGTCGTCGATTTTACCTTGGCCACTTTAGTTTAACCTTCGAATTAACCTGGCTCTGATACCAATTGTTGGAATAATTAGGAAGATAATATATTTTAGGGAGGAAGTGAAATATAACTTTGGAGAACATAAGAACACTTTCATTTTACTTTTAAAATGATCCAAGTACATGATTATTTATAGGACTCATATGATACTTCTAGAACCACATTAATAATTACTACATGACCACATTCATGTACATGAACCTAACCATTACATGTTTCAAGACATTCCAAATACATGTATTATGTACTTAGACATTATCCATTCATGTACTAATATTAATTCATGAATAATCTAGAATTAATTTGGTTTAGTTATTAACAGTCTACAGTCTCTAGATCCTCAGCTGAAGCGGAGTACAGGTCTATGACAGATACTTGATGTGAACTTACCTGGTTGCTTGCTTTGCTTCATGATTTTGGTGTGCAGCAGCTTACTCCTGTTACATTGTTCTGTGACAACAAATCAGCCTTACACATTGCTTCCAATCCTGTATTTCATGAAAGGACAAAACATATTGAAATTGATTGTCAAATTATGAGAGAAGTTACTCAAAAGCATCATTATCACTGCTCATTTACCTTGAACACAGCAGCCAACACATATCTTCTCCAAAGCCTTATCCTCAGTTCAGATCAATTGCATAACTTTCAAGTTGGGAGTGTGTGACCTGTTTCACCCTTCTAACTTGAGGGGGGATGACAACAGTATTAATGTAAATGGGTAGTTTAGTCATTTTATATTCATACTGCAGTAAGGTAGTTATAGGTGTGGTTCTCACCCTTGCTCTCTCTCTCTTTCAGCCTTTATATTCCTTTTCCATTTCAGTATTGGAAACAGACTCTATTATTGAAATAAGATTTCAGCCTTACTCTTTACAATGTATCAATTATGAATGCGATTATGCACAGTGAAGGGATGTCTTGCCAATATGCTATCACATTTGGTCTTATTCTCCCCGTCCTAAAACTAGTAAATGCCTCTCTTTTTACTAAGTAATGTCGTAGAAATTCATTAGACACTACATATTAAAAGCAAGTTTTCTCCATAAAATTGAATTGTAATATTTGTTTCATAAACAAAAAGGTCGACATAAACTGTACTTTTTTGTAAATTAATAAGCGATGTAGTACCATTTTTTAGGACGAATGGACATTGAGAATATTTCAAACTAATTCACCTTAAAATAGGAACTAATTATAACAATAATGAAGAAATACCCTCTAGACAGCTCTAGTCATGAATTTCAAATAAATTCACAACAGAAAATAATATTTCCACATGAAAACTATAGATCCTATAGCGTCGGTGCTATAGCGTCGGTTTTCACCGTCGCTATACATCTATAGCAACACTTTTCATATTGAAATATCAAAAAGTGTTGTGAAAATATCAATTTTCTAAAAATAATTGTCACTCGTCTAGGGAGTTGCGCTGGAAAATTGAGGAGGAAAGGGGACATTTGAGTATGCTGAGCTTAGCCCTGAGGATATTATGGTCTATGATGGGAAAGAATCTGGAAAACTTTGAACATCTAGAAAGAAAAGAAAAATAAGACTTGTTTTTGGTAACTAAAAGACTTGTTATAGCCTCTAGAAACTGGTAATTTCCCTCCATATTGGAAAGTGCGTTTAAATAATCAGAAATGAGAGTCGTATCCCATAATATAACTAGCTATTAGTAGAAATGACTAGGCTCCCCTATTTGTAAGCGTGGTCATGGGTGCAGAAAAAAATCTCACAAATAAGAATATAGATCATACTATTTAATGAATTATCCATAAAGAAAATAATATATATTTCGATTTTATATGTTGATTTTTTTGTTGTGAGTTACATGAATAATTATAATAATAATGAAGAAATACCCTCTAGACGGCTCTAGTCATGAATTTCAAATAAATTCACAACAGAAAATGATATTTTCACATAAAAATCGTCGCTATAAATCCTATAGCGTCGGTTATAGCAACGGTTTTCACCGTCGCTATACATCTATAGTAACACTTTTCATGTTAAAATATCAAAAAGTGTTGTGAAAATATCAATTTCCTAAAAACAATTGTCACTCGTCTAGGGAGTTGCGCTGGAAAATTGAGGGGAAAAGGGGACATTTGAGTATGCTGAGCTTAGCCCTGAGGATATTATGGTCTATGGTGGGAAAGAATCTGGAAAACTTGAACATCTAGAAAGAGAACAAAAATAACTAGCTATTTTCCAGAAAGAGTCGTATCCCATAATATAACTAGCTATTAGTTGAAATGACTAGGCTCCCCTATTTGTACCATAGTTTTATGAGCGTGGTCATGGTGCAGAAAAAAATCTCACAAATAAGAATATAGATCATACTATTTAATGAATTATCCATAAAAAAAATAATATATATTTCGATTTTATATGTTAATTTTTTGTTGCGAGTTACATGAATAATTATGGTTGATAATACTTTAACGATGTATTTAATATAATGGGTCAATCTTAAAATATTACTTAATTTTAAGTATTAATATAAGTTACAATTGTAATTCAATAAAAAAATTTGTAATACATAACAAGACTATCCATAAACCATACCCAAAAAGCTTAAAGCTACTGACCTAATGTAAGCCTCTCTTTATAATTTGTACGTTCACAAGTTTGAGTGTATCTCTTAACAAATTTAGCACAGTCAAGATTGAAGTTTGACTATATCTCATATAATTTATTTAAAATTTTAATGTTTTTCAGGTATTGTAGTGTCCCCTAAAATTTAAATCTTGTTTTCTCCTTCTAGTATTTGGAAAACGATGGATGGTTCTACATATTCTTATGTAGGTCAAGGCTTACACCTTATAATATTTATTATTCTAATACTAGTTAATTAAAACGTGTTTAGAATTTTTAAGATTTTACACTTGTAGAATGTGATTTGCTTTAAACTTGTTCAATATAATTTCGACTTATATTTGTGATATAATTGAAAATTTTAATTATTTTAATATGTTTGTGAAAATACTAAAATTTCTTATAAAAAATATTATTTCCCAAATTATATTATGAACTATTAGCCCTAGTAGTAGCATAAAATACTCTAAAAATTAGTACTCTTTAATAACATTTTTCATCATAATAAATAATCCTTCCTTAGAATTAAAATTTTAATAACAAAGATACCCCTGGTTTTTTCTTTTTTTTTTGTTATCCCATATTACATATATATGACTATTTTTTGAAGAATAAAATAGTACATCCGTCCCATAATATATGACGTTTTAGAGTTATGCACAAAATTAAGAAAATGATTGTATAACATTAAATATAATATCAATTGTATATAATACCCTTAAATTCTCATAATTACCATACTTATCTCATACTCTCTCTCTCTCTCTCTCTCTCTCTCTCTCTCTCTCTCTCTTCCATAACATTTTTCCATGAGGGTTAATTTTGAAAATATTGTAGTTAATTCTTCTAGATTATATAAAACGAATATTGTAGTTGTGACACTCCTAAATTCAGGTCCCTTCAAACCTCGGATCCAGTCTGCCACGATACTACTTTCGTCAAACAATTTACATCTTTCATTCATAACTTAATGAATATAACTTTGCTTTTTACAATTTGAATATAAATTCTTTCCATTTTCAGGATCTGTATATGACCCAAACTTTTATAAGTTTCAAATCTTGGTCATTTACCATTCCTGTATTATATCATATTCGATGTTATAAAAATATGCGGAATAATTTAAACTTTTTCAATCTCCTTTAAAAATAAATCTTTTATTGATGTCTTAACTTGAATCAATTACATATCCTTGAATCAAATTATGTTACGATTCATTCTATTCGAGTTACTGTATAAATCTTTACATCTCGATTTGAATTCCTCTATGTATCACATAATACAACTTTATAACTTAACATGTATTACACATCGCAAACTACTACCATGTACATCTCCTAGAATCTAAACATGGTTCAAGAGCATATATTTAAATAAATAGATCAATCTCCTTCGATACTATTGAACTTTATTAATTAAGTAGCACGTAATCTTTACCGTGAGTCCTTAACCTGCAAAAGTGGTTATTTTCAAGGGTGAGCTCGACAACCCAACAATTCTAACAGTTTTCATGCAACACATAGCATATAATAGCATACTCAGCTCATGCATTCATAATCCATTAATATTTACTACGCATGTTACTTCTCATATAACAGGCATATAGGTTTACTTCACAAACATATCATCAAAGATCAACTTTCAAATTTCATAAATATCTCATATGCATTTCATATATATACATCAATATTCTCATAGCATAATATAGCTCAACTAACAGTTATAGAATTCATATATCAAATAGGAACTAAAAGACTTGCCTGATTCGTAGTTTATCAATTACGACTTAACTGTTTAAAGCTTATCTGCACTGCTTAAAGCATATCTTGTAGTCCTTAAGGACAACATATAACCATAACTTAAGACCATGCAGTTAATAAATTGTTCTTGATAACTTCTGCAGAGCAGTGATGCGGTCAATACATTTAAGCTTGGGTGGTGGCGGCGCTTAGCTTCTCCTCGCTAAAACTAGACTTGAGCTTTTCATTGCTCAGTTTAGTCCTAACCTACTATGCATTCTGATAAATATTATAAACATACATCAAGTAGGTTCGGTTATTTCTTCAAGTTAACATTTCAAATCATTTAGTTTTGAATTACATAGCTCTATATTGAATTATTTACATCAACAAGGCTTAACAACTTCTTCTAACAAAGGTTCAATGTTTATAAGCTTTTAAACATTATATTGGTACTAATAAGCCTTTGATACGCATGTTCACATGTATCTATCTCATTTACATAGACATAGCATAGTTCATTTACTTGAAAATTTATTTTAAACCATGCTTAAAAGATCTAATTCATGTCTAGCTAGATGGTGAACACACTCGACACGTTCTAGAGGCATAAAGCGTCCTAGTATACATGCTTTGAAAATTCATAATACCATTTACAAAATGTTTGAAGCTATTAGTTCTCAAAACTTCAGAGTCTTCTTTCAAAACATTTTAAACCAAGCTATATCAATATATTATATGCAAGGTAACTTAACAGCTACATTTTATGCACGTTGAAATACGTACATAGGGTCCAAGGTCAAAACTCAAAGGACACCAAATTCATCAACTTCCGTTTCTCAAAAACTTTAAGTTTTCTTTTAGAAAATCATGTTAAAGTATTCCATTATGGTTAATGTAATCCTAGTTATATGACATGTCTATTATCATGCATATTTAGGTTTTATCACTTAGAATAACATATTTCATCGTCAAGAACACCACACTTACATGTGTGCATGCCCGGCGCCCTTCGATTGCCTCCTAATACACATTAGTCCTAAAGATGACTATTTTGACCCCTTCTAACGACCTCAAATTGAAAAACTTAAAGAACAAAAGTTGTAGGTCTATTCGTCCTCGTTCCGGATCATCTTTAATCGCATCAATCGGAGTCCGTATGAAAAGGTTATGGTCGTTTTACCAAAATAGGTCAAAACAGTCACACCTGTCACACTTTGGTAACGCCGCACCAATTCCTTCACACTCGGTAGCGGTTAAAGCCACTTGGCGATGCTTAACGGCCAAAGATATTCTTTAGTATCTTAATAAATAATCCACATCATCGAATCACCCTTGCACTACGGCCAAAGATATTCTTTAGTATCACGACCACAAATTATCCATGTACTAAGGGTCAAGGATATTCGTGTATTCATCAATGGTCATGATCATGCCAACAACTGTCCATCAATGCACTACGGGCGAATGAGGACTTTTACCACATCTTTTGTAAAATTACGGTCATGATTATACCGAATAACCTCTGGTCATAATCATACCAAGTCCATCTATGCACTACTACCCGATGACTTGACTTTCATCATAATATAAACATGAGGATGATGACAATGATATAAGAATTCAATTAAATGAAAGCAAAGGATAAATTTTTAAAGATTTATAATTTAATTTATCCAGAAATCAATAACGTTCAAATTGTCAACATGATACTGCTTTGTGGAGTAAAATTCAAGAATAATATTGTACCAAAAATAATTTGGACCGAAAACGAATTAATTTTTATCATGAATAGTACCACGGGTGAGTAGTACTCGGGTGAATAGTATCCCGTGAATAGTACTTCGTGAATAGTACTCTAGCATGAAAAAGTTAAAATTTATCAAGAATGTTCAGAATAATATTTTCACGAAAAGATACTAGATGAAACGTAAATTTTAAGGATATTCTACTAATTTCATGGAGTATAGAAGCCAAAACTTTAACCAAATGAGTATAGAATTCAAAATCTAAAACGAAATAATATTACTTATATACTATAGAGTATGAAAGAAAATATTATTTCAAGCGAATATTGAACGAAAATAACATCCCTTACGAATATTGAACGAATATAATATTCATTACGAATATTAAACGAATATTAAACGAAGACAATATCCTTACGAATATTGAACGAAAATAATATTCATTACGAATATTGAATGAAAATAATATTCATACGAATAAGAAAAATAATGTCTCTTCAGAATATGAAATAAATCATACCCCTACCTTAAAAAGAAGAGTATTCCAACTGGTATAGCGGATATATTCTTGAAGAAAACTTTCACTATTTTCTATACTCAAAGCTTCCTTAAACTCTAAAGAAATACGCTCAATATTATAGAAGAAGAATTCTCTGATTCTGATGTGATTTTCAATTCTAACTATGCATCCTATTTATAGGAGAATGGAAATGATACTATTTGAATTTTAGAATCACGGATTGCACAGTTGTTTTAAAAAAAATACACGGACGATTCATCTGATTATAAAAAAAATGATTTTACTATGCAACACTATGCATAATAAAATATAATATATTCTATTTTTCATAAAAAAACAAAACTAATATAATATATATATATATATATATATATGTTGCTTGCAAACCATGCCACCAAAACTTTCTTCTCCCATGATAATTTTCCACATGTGGGCCCCACTTTTATTATATAAATAACTTTCTACCGATTATTTCAACAGTTAACGGTAAAACTTCTGCTGTTATTTTCATAAAAAGATATTTTTGTCGTTTTCTCATTAAACAATACTTAGTTGTAGGGTCCACTTAATGATTATCTTGGTTGTCGTCTGAATATTTCTGTTAAAAGCGAATATTCCCCGACCAATCGAATATTATATAACAACTTGCTTACTTTGCAAAATTTATAAATATTACCCACAATTATAACATTATTTCAAATTCACATCTTAATATCCAAAAATGATATTTATAGAAAAATTCATCTTTATTCATAAAAGTTGGGGTCTTACAACCTCCCCTTCTTATAAAATTTCGCCCTAGAAATTAGGGTACATACCTGGTATGACGCAGAGGTGAGAATACCTTGATTTCATTTTAGATTCTAACTCCCAGGTCATTTCCTCAACATCGTGGTTTCTCCACAAAACTTTGACTTGAGGTTTAACCTTGGAGCATAGAATATATTTCTTCTTATCCAAGATTTTAACATGTATCTCCTCATACGTTAAATCTTCCGCCATCTCGTCTGGTTCTAAATCAATAATGTAGTTCGGGTCATCGTAACATCGATACGTGAAAAACGTTATAAACACGCGACATACTTGGTGGTAAAACGAATCTATAAGCCACAGTTCCTACTCGATCGAGGATTTCAAATGGGCCAATTAAATCGAGAGTTGAGATTTCCTCTTGTCATCGATTCTTGCTTCTATAATAACGTCTTCTTGAACCTTCTTCTTAATATTCATTAGCTCCAGATGTATAGCTTGAGCGATTTTAACATTATAGATTAAAGTCAATTCTAATCGTATATTCGTTATCTTCACGTGGGTCCGTAGAGTCTTTAACTCTATCTCTATCATTTGTAAGTTATACGAAATGGGTTTTTGTGTTAACAACATCGCACTCGTAAACGCATACGATCTTCTACTCAATGTGTCTGCTACCACATTCGCTTTTCCCACGATGGTATTGAATGGTATAATCGTATTCTTCAACAGCTCGAGCCAACGTCTTCAGCGCATAATACGTTCGTTTTTGGTGAAGAAATATTTGAGGGTTTTAGAAATAGGTTTTTTACTGGGGTCAATACAAAATTCGATTTCACGCTCTGGGGGTAGGCCAGGAAGCCTTCAAGGAATACGTCAGGAAATTTATTAACAATAGAAATATCACTCAAAACTGTGAATCGCATCCAAGACTTGGATAACACATCACATTGATACCTATCAATTTACCACCGTTATTCACGGCATTACCTACGTAAAGTTTGGCTTCGGTGCATCTCACACAAGGAAGTCGCCAACGAAAGGCTCAGGGCTCTTTACTTATGGCTTGATATAACAGTGATTGACTTTAGTAGTTTGGTTTCTTGAATTCGCATAACAGGTTGGTTAGGAATATGAAAGCTAACAACCTTATGAAAATAATCAATTTTAGCATGAAGAATAGTTAACCAGTCGATTCCTAAAATCATATCAAAGGCAAGTATTTTCAAAGAAATAAGATCGACATGTAACGTGAAAGTGTTGATTTGAATCAAACAAGATTTATAAATAGTGGAGGTAACGAAGGTTTCTCCCAATGGTGTTTCAACAGATAAGTCAAAGTCTAATTTCTTAGGAGTCAAGTTCAAACATTGAGCACAAGTAGGAGATAAAAGAGTGGGTAGAACCGGTATCGAATAAGGTATAAAATTCGCAAGAATTTATGATTAACTTACCCGTGATAATGTCATTCGGGTTCCTTGACAAACGCTCTAACTTAAATTACCGGCTTTGACTTGTCTGGGACATCCTTTGACGTCATCATCCCAGCTGGACTTGACTTCACTACACGACAAAATCAAGTTAGGTGACCTTCTCTTTCGTAATTGAAACACGTTTTGGGTTGCTGCGTACAGTTTGGACGGATGTGTCCCTCCTGTCCTCATTTGAAACATACTATTGGTGGTCGTTCTTCTTCCTTTGAAACGGGTGCTGGTGCTGCTGCCGACGTCTTTTCGTCATCGTTGAATCTTCTCTTCTTAAAATTTCCACTTCTATTATCTTGGCCATGATTACCACCGAAGTGGTTACCATTCTTGGCATGATAATTTTTTCCACGATGGTTATCATTGTTCCGATGGTCGTTGCCACCGGTATGATTATAATTGTGTTGTTGGTCGTTACCTTTTGATTTAGCTGACTCATTATCGCGCTCCACTAACTGAGCCCTATTCACAACATCTGAATATAAACAAAGTTTGTGAGAAATGAGGTATTGACGTATTTTGGGTTTCAAACCTCTTAGAAACATTCGCGTCATTCGCTCCTCATTATCGACCAAATGGGATGAAAATCGAGACAACTTTCGCAAACTTAGCCTCGTCTTCGCGCATGCGGTCGTATTATTTTGTTCTAGCTTGATGAACTCTACCTCTCTTCGTGTAGCCGAATACTTTCGGGAAAGTACTTGTCGTTGAACAGTTCTTGGAACTTCTCCCAAGACATCTTGAGTGCGTCAGGCTGGGTACGTTTTACAGATTCCCACCAATGATCTGCTTCTTCACGCAACATAAAGGTGGCGAAGGGAACCTTTTGCTCCTCTGAGCATTCTAAGACATCAAATATCTTGGTGATCTGTTTTATCCACATCTCTGCCTTAAGTGGTTCTGGCTGTCCCCAAAACTCCGATGGTCCCAGCTCCTTGAATTGCTTAGCGGTGACCATCTGCGAGTTGCCAGTGTTTCCACCTTCATTTTGAATAGAAGTCTCTCTTGCCTGATGTTGCACGAACTGCAGAAAGCTCCTGAACATTTCGTCGTTCATCATTTGGTCAGTGTTGTTGTTTACATGAGGATTGTTGCCTTCCTGATGCACATTACCCTGGTTATTGATTTATGGTGACTCAACGGTCTCATGTGCTCCATTGCTTATCTCAACATTTTCAGATGTCATTTTCAAACACTGCCACAAGACAAGGGTTAATTCACATGACACATATAATCCCTATATTCCGACCGATCATTTAAATAACAAATAAACTTAGGTAGGTCATACTAGCGAAGGAATTACCCGACTCTCCCCTCCTAGTTCTAGTCTCAAATCTCAGCCAAGGATCATATCCCTAAGTTTTGATATCAACTGTGACGCCCCCAAAATAGGTATACATCAACCCATCTTGAGTCGCCAAATACATGGTACAAAATGTAAATACAACTTAATTATACAATTATCGTGTAAAATACGATAAAACATAATCTAAGAATTTTAAAATGAATATTGTCATCTAGACAATATCCACACTCAATGGAGTCCTCATTACATTTATTATCACACTATTTAACAGCATAGTGAGGACTACTAATGCTATCATCTGGACCGTCAATCCGTTCCCCGACTAGTCCCAACTATATTCTCATTTCCTGAAGAGAACAATAAAAACAAAAAGTGAGCTCAACTAGCCCAGTAAGAAATATTATGACTAAGATAATGCAAAATAATTTATCGTTAGCCTTCAACAGTGTTAAACTGATAGAATATAATAGACAATAAGTTTAACTGCAGTGGAACAAGCAATCCATTAGAATATTCAAGTAGAGCATAAAATCTACTATCTTCTATGATTTAAAAGGTTTATCATCAATTTTATCGCTGAGACTCAGCTTAATAAATAATTCACATCATCGAATCACCCTTGCACTACAGCCAAAGATATTCTTTAGTATCACGACCACAAATTATTCATGCACTAAGGGTCAAGGATATTCGTGTATTCATCAATGGTCATAATCATGCCAACAACTGTCCATCAATGCACTACGGGCGAATGAGGACTTTTACCACATCTTTTGTAATATTACGGTCATGATTATACCGAAAAATCCCTGGTCATAATCAGACCAAGTCCATCTATGCACAACGGCCACAGATGACTTTCATCATAATATAAACATGATGATGATGACAATGATATAAGAATTCAATTAAATGAAAGCAAAGGATAAATTTTTAAAGATTTATAATTTAATTTATCTAGAAATCAATAACGTCCAAATTATCAACATGATATTGCTTTATGGAGTAAAATTCAAGAATAATATTGTACCAAAAATGATTTGGACAGAAAATGAATCAATTTTTATCATGAATAGTATCTCGGGTGAATAGTACTCGAGTGAATAGTACCTCATGAATAGTACTTCGTGAATAGTAACTCGTGAATAGTAATCCGGTATGAAAAAGTTAAAATTTATCAAGAATGCTCATAATAATATTTTCATGAAAAGATACCGAATGAAACGCAAATTTTAAGGATATTCTACTAATTTCATGGAGTATGGAAGCCAAAACTTTAACCAAATGAGTATAGAATTCAAAATCTGAAACGAAATAATATTACTTACATACTACATAGTATGGAAGAAAATATTATTTTAAGCGAATATTGAACAAAAATAACATCCCTTATGAATATTGAACAAATATAATATTCCTTACGAATATTAAACGAATATAATATGAATATTAAACGAAGACAATATCCCAACGAATATTGAACGAAAATAATATTCATTACGAATATTGAATGATAATAATATTTATACGAATAAGAAAAATAATGTCTCTTCAGAATGTGAAATAAATAATACCCCTTACCTTAAAAAGTAGAGTATTTCAACTGGTATAGTGGATATATTCTTGAAGAAAACTTTCACTATTTTCTATACTCAAAGTTTCCTTAAACTCTAAAAAAATATGCTCAATATTATAGAAGAAAAATTCTCTAATTCTGGTGTGATTTTCAATTCTAACTAAGTATCCTATTTATAGGAGAATGAAAATGATACTATTTGAATTTTAGAATCACGGATTGCACAGTTGTTTTAAAAAAAAATCACGGATGATTCGTCTGATTATAAAAAAAAATTTGATTTTACTATGCAAATACTATGCAGGCACTATACAAACACTATGCATAATAAAATATAATATATTTATTTTTCATAAAAAACAAAACTAATATAATATATATATATATATATATATATATATATATATATGTTGCCTGCAAACCATGGCACCAAAACTTTCTTCTCCCGTGACAATTTTCCACATGTGGGCCCCACTTTTATTATATAAATAACTTTCTATCGGTTATTTTAAAAAATGGAGAAATGGAGGTCCATAAAATAAGCAACATTTACAACAAAAAACTTCATAAAAACCCCCTCAATATTTTTAAAATATTTATTCATTATTATTATAACTCGCAATATTAAAACTAGATCGTTCCCAGGAAAGAGAGGGCTTTCCAATAAAGATTTCTCCCTATTGGCGTGCAATTAGATTATCTAACCTCTACTTGACAGAACTTCTAGACATCGTCAATATTGCAAATAATAATATTAATAACTTTGTCGTCTCAATTATTGATTTAATAATATAAAATATTGTGCAGATGATATTGTGACAATAATTGAATCAAATAACGTGTGATCTTATCGGCAATTCTTGTGTAATAATTGAACAAAAGCGTGTGACTTCTCACGTAAGCATCAATAATCAATACTGGTAGTGCTACTATGCAACCACGCAGACATTCTTTGTACTTTTTACTACCGAGTATTTCAACAGTTAACGGTAAAACTTCCGCTGTTATTTTCATAAAAAGATATTTATGTCATTTTCTCATTCCGATAATACTTTCATTATGGGGTCCACCAATGATTGTGCTGTCGTACGAATATTCCCTGTTAAAACGAATATTCCCTGACCAATCGAATATTATATAACAACTTGCTTACTTTGCAAACTTTATAAATATTACCCACAACTATAACATTATTTCAAATTCACATCTTAATATTCAAAAATGATATTTATAGAAAAATTCATCTTTATTCATAAAAGTTGGGGTCTTACATTTATACTGAGGTTGTAATCCATGGTGTATAAGAAGGAAACAACGGTTAACAGATGGTTGCTCAACCACCCACCATCAGCCATTTGCATAGCAATAATACCCTCCATGGTAGCTTACTGTTCACAACTTGGTGGTTACGCAAGGAAGGTGTAGGTTACTACTTAAGTAACTGAGCTTTTCAATTCTCAGCAACGTGATTAAATTGCTTAGTTTGGTTCCTTTAATTCCCAAAATGAAATTTTAGTGTGTTGGAAGAATGCATGTTTTTATTTGATGTTTAAAGTAAATGCTCATGATTATATGTAAAGTCCTTCAAGGAATATATGTACAAGGACTTAGTGATAGATCAAAATTGTTAGGTTGATCTTAACTTTTAATGTTCATCATTCTAGAAACGAATGAATAGATAAAGAGATCAAAGATGTTAGGTCGATCTATGACTTGAAAGAAATAGATAGGCCTTAAAGAGAATCGCAGTCTATCAAACTGATCAACAGAATGCAGAAGCTAAGGCAGGATCGTAGAGCTCAGAAGATCGTAGTGTATCTGCCTTGAAGAGCCTCTCCAGAAATCGTAGAGTGGTCCAGAAGATTTGCCGAAGCTAACTCAGAGATCGTAGTGTGCTCTCGGAAATGTAGAGTCTGCAAGACGAGCAAGAAAAGATCGTAGTGTGCAAAGATCGTAGCTTGCAAACCCTTGAAAGAAATCGTAGTGTTCTATTCAGACCAAGCACAAATATGACAAGACACCACAATCTGCATCGTAGAGTATCATTTGTCTTGTGTCAGAAGCATCGATGTGAGACCCCAAATTTTATGAATAAAGATTTAATTTTCTCGAAATATTTTTTTCAAAATTATGGTGTGGATTTGAGATAATGTTATAGTTATGGATAATATTTAGAAATTTTGAAAAGTATGCAAGTTGTTATATAATATTCAATTGGACGGGGAATATTCGTTTTAACAAGGAATAATCGTACGACGACACAATCATTGGTGGACCCTACAACGAAATTATTGTCGGATTGAGAAAATGACAAAAATATTTTTATGAAAATAACGGCGGAAGTTTTACCGTTAACTGCTGAAACACCCGGTGTTAAAAAATGCATGATATCTGCGTGGTTGCATAGTAGCACACAGTATTGATTATTGATGCTTACGTGAGAAGTCACTCAGTTTTGTTCAATTATTGCTACAGTAATTGCTGCATAGTATCTCACGTTATTTTGATTCAATTATTATCGATATTTTATATATTATTAAATCAATAATTGAGATAACAAAGTTATTAATATTATTATTTGCAATATTAATGATGTCTAAAAGTTACATCGAGGAGAGGTTTGGTCACCTAATTGCGCCTTGATAATAGGAAAAATCCTTATTGGAAGGCCCCCTCTTTCTTGGGAACGACCTGGTCGATTAATAGTGTGAATTATAATAATGATGATGATTTTTGTTTTATTATTATTATAAATGTAATAAAACAGAAATTTTTTTATAAAGTTTTGTTTTATTTGATTATAAATAGAATATAATATATTTTATTATGCATAATATTTGTATAGTGCCTACATAGTGATTGTAAGACCCCAAATTTTTTTTTTAAATAAAATGAAATTTCCTTTATTTATTATTTTGAAATAGTAAGGGTTTATTTGATTAATGTGGTTAGTTATGGGTAAAATGCACAAATATTTTAAATAAGCAAGTGGTTATAAAATATTCATTGTTGTCGGGGAATATTTATTTGGTCGTGGAATATTCTTACTTTGTCGGGAATATTAAATGCGACGGCCTGCCGTGATCTTAATGTAGGCCCCATAATGGAAAGCGATTGGATGAAGAAAATGACAAGTATAAGTTATTTATAAATAACGATTTAGTTATTCCAGATTATCTTGTTGGAATACCCTTATGGTTAAAACATAGTAATACGCTGTTATTGCACGATGGCACATACGATATTGCACCAATTATTGATTCTTACATAAGAAGGCACTTTTCAATAATTATTACAAAGAATTCTTGTTTAATATTTTATTTTATTGATTCAATAATTGCTATGTTGATATTTTATATTATTGTTGTTTTAATAATTGTCACTACACAGTATTTTTCATTATCAGATCAATAATTTATATTATTTGAATAATATTATTAGATAGCATTATTGACAATGTCTAGAAAGTTCTGTCTAAGGAGAGGTTTGGTCACCTAATTGCACGCCAGTAAGGAGAAATCCTTATTGGAAAGCCCCCTCTTTCCTGAGAATGGCCTGGTTGTCAGTATTGTGA
This sequence comes from Panax ginseng, assembly GCA_020205605.1. Taxonomy (NCBI): domain Eukaryota; kingdom Viridiplantae; phylum Streptophyta; class Magnoliopsida; order Apiales; family Araliaceae; genus Panax; species Panax ginseng. The sequence continues at coordinate 93,560,827 of CM035137.1, forward strand.
TTCTGTAATATTCTTTGTGAATAATTAATTATTGATTTATATGATAAGGAAAATATTCATTTTATGTGGATATAGATGGAAAAAAATATTAATGCGACAATTGTTGAAAATTGATATTTTATCTTTTCTGATAAAATAATTTATTTAAATATATTATTATATTTTAATAATATAATAATGGTGATATTTTTACAATGAATGTGTAATATATGAATAAATGAGGAGGAAGAGTATTTTTGTTACAAAAAATGTTTAACACATGTTTTGTGTGTTACAAAAATATTTAACACATGTTTTGTGTGTTGGTGGACCATTTTTTGACTGAAATTTGATTATAGCTTGTAAAATCGCCCGTTTGTGAATTTCGGTCAATTTCTGTTTGGAATTTGGAAAAACTTAAACTTACAAAGTTGTAGAGAATGGAATTTCCTATGGAAAAGACATAAGGTTTGAATTTTTCAGATAAAAGGGCTATTTATTATGAATTATTGAAGTTCCGGAATATTGATTCTGAGTTGATTTTGTTACAAAAATTGTTTTAAACATGTTTTTCATTTTTTTGTGTGAAAAATATGTTTTTGATGTGGTGGGCTAAGGAAAATTTGATTATAAATATATTATTTTATTAAATTTTTTGCTTTGGTGTTCTAAACATTTTCCTATAAATAGGGTGCTTAGGTTAGAATTGAAAATCACACCAGAAACTAAAATCTTCTCTCTCTATATTATCGAGCGTATTCTTATGAGTATTTTGATACTTTGAGTGTTGCTATACGGTGCAAGTTCCTTTCAGCGTTATATCCAGTATTCCAGTCAGAAGTACTGTCTTTTTGAGGTAAGGGATGTTATTTATTTTATAAATGATATTATTTCTTTCAATATCATTATACCGGAATATTGGTAAGATTGTTCTTGTGAAATTCTTATCTTTTTATGTCGGGGTTACTATTCACGAGTACTATTCACGAAACATGATGATTTTTCTTGTGAAATTTCTATCTTTTAGTGTTAGAGTTACTATTCACGTATACGGTACTATTCACGTATACGACACTATTTACAGAAAAATTAAATTTTCTTTTCTGTGTCCAATATTGTATATTATGGTTCCTATCTTTGATTGGATCTATGTTTTGATCTTCATTTTTGAATTCTGCTCCACAATAGTTTATTTTGGAGTATTTTTGAACTTGGATTGTCTAAAATACGAATCCTTAATATTTGTTCTTTTGTCTCACTGGATTCATTTTTTTTAAAATATTTTTCATCATCCTCAGTCCTAAATGATGATATTACTGAATATCTTTGGCCTGTAGTGCAAAGATTAATGATTTTATGATGAATATCTTTGGCCCGTAGTGCAAAGATGAACAGGTGTTGAGATGAACATGACCAACTAATGAATATCTTTGGCCTGTAGTGCAAAGATGAATATTTGATTCAAGATGTATATTGATTGATGTTACAGGGATAAAATATTGATGACGGACTTTTAAATTCATAGATGATAGTAAATTTCATTCTCTACTTAACTCTTCTAATGAATTGTTGTTTCCGCTGCAGTTGTTGATCTAAAACTTGTTGTCTATTGTATTCTATCAGATTTTTCCCTGTTGAAGACTAAGGATAATTTGATGTACATTATATTAGTCATAATATTCTTTACTGGGCTAGTTGAGCTCACCCTTTTCCTTTTTGTTCCCTTTTTCTTCTCAGGAGGCTAGAATATAGCGGGAACTAGGCGGGGTATAGAGTGATGGTTCAAGATAGTTGTTTTAGTAGTCCTCACTATTCTGTAAAATAGTGTATCAATAATTATAATGAGAACTTTATTTGGGTGTGAATATTGTCTAGATGACAATATTTGTATTTAAACTCACAGTATATGTATTGTCGTATTTTGTGCGACAATTGTATTAATAAAGTTGTAGTTGTTTCTGTACCATGTATTTGGCGACTCATAATGGGTTGGATGGAATGGACCTATTTTGGGGGCGTCACAGTGTTTGCATAGTAAAATCTTTTTATATAAAACATAATACTTTTATAAAGTTATTTATTTTATTAGATTATAAATAGAATATATTATATTTTATTATGCATAATGTTTGCATAGTGCCTGCATAGTATTTGTATAGTAAAATCTTTTTATATAAAACAGAATACTTTTATAAAGTTATTTATTTTATTAGATTTTAAATAAAATATATATATATATATTATATTTTATTGCATAGTATCCTTTCCATTCTCCTATAAATAGGATGCTTAGTAGAATGGAAAATCACAGCAGAAGTTCAGAGAATTCTTCTTCTATAATCTTGAGCGTATTTCTTTAGAGTTTAAGAAAGCTTTGAGCGTAGAAAATAGTGCAAGTTTTCTTCAAGAATATCCTCGCCCTACCAGTCGGAATACTCTTCTTTCTAAGGTAAGGGGTATTATTATTTCGTATTCATGAAGAGAATTATTTTCTTTCAATACTCGTAAGAGTTTTTCTTCCATTCTTTATTATTATGTTGGAATAAACTATCTATGCGAAGTACCGCATACATGGTGAAATTTTTCTGTTATTCCATTCTTTATTATTCTGTTGGAATAACCTGTGTGTGCGGTCTATCGCATGCCTGGTGAATTCTGTTGTTATTCCATTATGTATTATTCTGGTTGGAATATCCTCGTCTGCGTGCGGTTTACGGCGTGACTGGTTCCATTCTTTATTATTCTGTTGGAATAACATGTCTATGTGGATTACCGCATGCATGGTGAATGATCCTTTGTATTCATTCCTTATTAAACTGTGGAAATGATCTATCTACGTGGATTACAGCATGGCGGGCGAAAATCCATTTGCAGTTTCATATATTCTATTATACTCAGTGGGTTAAAGTTTTTGCTTCTATACTCCATGAAATTAGTAGAATATCCTAGATATTTGCGCTTCATCCAGTATCTTTTCATGAAAATATTCTTCTAAGTATTCTTGAATTTTACTCCACAAAGCAGTATCATGTTGACAATTTGGACGTTATTGGTTCCTGGATAAATTAATTTATAAATCTTTAAAATTTATTCTTGAACTTGTTTTATTGAATTGTCATCATCCTCATGCTTATACTATGTTGAAAGTCATCTGTGGCCTGTAGTGCATAGATGGACTCGGTATGATTATGACCAGGGATTATTCGGTATAATCATGACCGTAATGTTATAAATGATGTGGAAAAAGTTCTCATTGGCGAAGTAGTGCATTGATGGGCGCTTTTGGTATGATTATGGCTATGGATTCTCTTCGGCCAATGGTGCAAAGATGAATTGTTTTATGGCATGATCAGGACCGTTGATGAAAACACGATTATCTTTGGCCCGTAGTACATGGATAATTCATGGTCGTGATACTAAATAATATCCTTGACCTGTAGTGCAGGGATGATTTGATGATGTGGATTATTTATTAAGCTGAGTCTCAGCAATAAAATTGATGATAAATCTTTTAAATCATAGAAGATAGTAGATTTTATGCTCTACTTGACTCTTCTAATGGATTGCTTGTTCCGCTGCAGTTAAACTTGATGTCTATTGTATTTTATTAGTTTTACATTGTTGAAGACTAATGATAATTTATTCTGCATTATCTTAGTCATAATATTTCTTACTGGGCTAGTTGAGTTCACCCTTTCTTTCATTGTTCTCTTCAGGAAATGAGAATATAGCTGGGACGAGTCGGGGAATGGAGTGATGGTCCAGGATAAGTGGCTTTAGTAATCCTCACTATTCTGTGAAATAGTGTGATAATAATTGTAATGAGGACTTCATTGAGTGTGGATATTGTCTAGAAGGCAATATTCTTGTTTAAACTCTCAGCTATGTTTTGTCGTATTTTACTCGACAATTGTATTAAAAAATTTGTATTTGATTTTTGTACCATGTATTTGGCAACTCAGAATAGGTGATGCATGCCTATTTTGGGGGCATCACAGTTGGTATCAAAGCTTAGGGATATGATCCTTGGCTGAAATGTGAGACAAGAACTAGGAGGGGAGAGATGGGGAATTCCTTCGCTAGTATGACCTACTTAAGTTTATTTGGTATTTATTTGGTCGGTCAAAGTATAGGGATAATATGTGATATGTTAATTGACCCTTGTTTTGTGGCTGTATTTGAAAATGACATCCGAGAATGTTGAGAATAGAAATGGAGCACAGGAGACCGTTGAGTCTCCACAGATAAATAATCAGGATAATGTGCATCAGGAAGTCGACAATCCTCAGGCAAACAACAACACTGACCAAATGATGAACAATGGAATGTTCAGAGGCTTTATCCAATTCATGCAACATCAGGCAAGAGCGGCTCCTGTCCAAAATACAGGTGGAAACACTTGCAACTCTCGTGGGTCATCAGTTAAGCGATTCGAGGAACTGGGACCACCGAGTTTTTGGAGAGCCAAACCACTTAAGGCGAGACGTGGATAAAGTAGATCTGCAAGATATTTGATGTCTTGGGATGCTCCGAGGAGAAAAAGGTTCCCTTTGCCACCTTCATGTTGCGGAAAGCAGAGGCGATTCTTTGGTGGGAATCAGTAAAAGCGTACTCAACCTCTTTGCTGAAAGATGACTTGGGAAAAGTTCCAAGAATTGTTCAACGACAAGTACTTTCCCAAAAGTATTCGTCACATGAAAGAGGTAGAGTTCATCAAGCTGGAGCAAAACAATATGACCGTGTCGCAGTACAAAGCCAAGTTTATCGAGTTGTCCCAGTTTGCATCCCATTTGGTTGATAATGAGGAGAGAATGACGTGAATGTTTCTAAAGAGGTTTGAAACCCGAGATACGTTAATATCTTATATCTCATAAACTGTGTTTATATTCAGATGTTGTTAATAGGGCTCAGTTATTGGAGCGCGATAATGAGTCAACATAACCAAAAGAGAGCAGTCGACAAAATGATAATACTAGTGATAGCAGTCATCGAAGCGGTGACAATAAGCGTGGAGGGAATCAACATGCCAGAAATGGTAACCACTTCGGTGGGAATCATGGCCAAAACAATAAGAATGGACATTTCAAGAAGAGGAGATTCAACAATGATGGAAAGACGTCATCATTAGCACCTGTTGTTAAGGAAGGAGAACGACCACTGGTCGTATGTTACAAATGTGGAGGGGAAGGACACATAAGTCCAAACTGCACGATGCAGTCCAAAGTATGTTACAATTGTGGAAATGAAGGTCACCTAGCCCGATTTTGTCGTGCACTAAAGTCAAGTCTAGCTGGGACGATGGCACCAAAGGCGGATACAGACAAAACAAAGTCGGTGGTTTCAGGAAGAGCATTTTTTGTGACTTCTCAAAAAGCGAGTAACCCGAACGAAGTTAGCATGGGTTAGTTAATTATAAATTCTTGCGAAGTCTATACCTTATTAGATACCGATTCTACCCATTCTTTTATCTCTCTTATTTGTGCTCAACGCTTAAATTTGACTCTGGAGAGATTAGACTTTGATTTATCTGTTGAAACTCCGTTAGGAGAAACCTTCGTTACCTCCACTATGTATAAATCTTGTTTGATTCAAATTGACACTTTCACGTTACCTTTCGATCTTATCTCTTTGAAAATACTTGCCTTTGATGTGATTTTAGGAATCGATTGGTTAACTACTCATCATGCTTTTCGTAAGGTTGTTAGCTTTCATATTCTTAACTAACATATCATGCGAATTCAAGAAACCAAACCACTAAAGTTAATCACTGTTATATCAAGCCATAAATAAAGAGCCCCGATCCTTTCGTTGTTGACTTCCTTGTGTGGAATGCACCGAAGCCAGACTTTCTATAGGCGACGTCGTGAATGACGATGGCAAGTTGATAGATTTCAATGTGACGTGTTATCCAAGTCTTGGATGAGGGTCATAGTTTTGAATGATATTTCTATTGTTAATAAATTTTCTGACGTATTATTGAAGACTTCTTAGCCTACCCCAGAGCGTGAAATTGAATTTTGTACTGACCCCAGTACAAAACCCATTTCTTCAACCCTTAAATATTTCTTCAACCAAAATGAACGTATAATGCGCCAAAGATGTTGGCTCGAGCTGTTGAAGATTACGACTATACCATTCAATATCATTATAGAAGAGCAAACGTGGTAGCTGACGCGTTTAGTAGAAGATCGTATGTGTTTACGAGTGTGATGTTGTTAACACAAAAACCCATTTCGTATAACTTACAAATGATGAAGATAAAGTTAAAGAATCTAGAGACCAACGTGAAGATAGCGAATATACGAGTAGAATCGACTTTAATCGATAAAGTTAAAGCCGCTCAAGCTACATACTCAGAGCTGATGAATATGCAGAAGAAGGTTCAAGAGGGCGTTATTCTAGAAGCAAGAATCGATGAAGAGAGAAAATCTCAACCCTCGATTTAATTGGTCCATTTGAAATCCTCAATTAAGTAGGAACTATGGCTTATAGACTCGTTTTACCGCCAAGTATGTCGCGTGTTCATAACATTTTTTACGTATCGATGTTATGTAAATATGTGGATGACCCGAACCACATTATTAAATTAGAACTAGATGAGATAGCAGAAGATTTAACGTATGAGGAGATACGTGTTAAAATCTTGGATAAGAAGGATCGTATTCAACACTCAAAGGTTATACCTCAAGAGTTAGAATCTGAAATGAAGTCAAGGTATCCTCATCTCTTTGGCATACCAGGTACGTACGTAAATTTTGAGGGCTAAATTCCATAAGGAGGGGAGATTGTGAGACCCCAAATTTTATGAATAAAGATTTAATTTTCTCGAAATAATTTTTTCAAAATTATGGTGTGGATTTGAGATAATGTTATAGTTATGGGTAATATTTAGAAATTTTAAAAAGTATGCAAGTTGTTATATAATATTCGATTGGTCGGAGAATATTGGTTTTAACAAGGAATAATCGTACGACGACACAATCATTGGTGGACCCTACAACGGAATTATTGTCGGATTGAGAAAACGACAAAAATATTTTTATGAAAATAACGGCAGAAGTTTAACCGTTAACTGTTGAAACACCCGGTGTTAAAAGTACAGTAATACACGTGGTTGTATAGTAGCACGCGGTATTGATTATTGATGCTTACGTGAGAAGTCACTCAGTTTTGTTCAATTATTGCTACAATAATTGCTGCATAGTATCTCACGTTATTTTGATTCAATTATTGTCGATATTTTATATATTATTAAATCAATAATTGAGATAACAAGGTTATTAATATTATTATTTGTAATATTAACGATGTACAAGAAGTTACATCGAGGAGAGGTTTGGTCACCTAATTAGCTACCAATAGGAGAAATCCTTATTGAAGGCCCCCTTTCTTGGGAACTACCGTTGATTAATAGTGTGAATTATAATAATGATGATGATTTTTGTTTTATTATTATTATAAATGTAATAAAACAGAAAACTTTTTATATAAAACAGAACACTTTTTATAAAGTTTTGTTTTATTTGATTATTGTTGATCGATTTTGCAATCAATGAATACGTGCAAGTATACACGGTCAACAAGTAATAAAGTGAAAGTAGAGTATCGTTCCCACGAGGAATTATTTAATAAAAATTACCAAATACTAACTCTTAACCAAATCAATTTTATTTAAACAATTGCAAATTGTGAATTTTCTAATTAAGAAAACTAAATTAAACAATTAAAAGAGATTAGTCTAAAAGAAAGCAAATAAACAAAACTAAGATTTGATTGAATTCAGGTAAATAAGGATTAAGACTCCAATATCCCCAATTATGAACTATAAATCAATTATCCAATTATCCCAATTATTATGTCTACTAAATTGTTAACAGGAATTCTCAAATGCCAAAAGCCCTTTCTCAATTGATCCTTTGCCTTCTATTTAATCCAAGTTAATTTTGCTATATCCCTATGCAAAACAATTGAATTAAATTCACTACAATCCCAATTCCTTATGTGTTACATGCGGCAAATAGATATTCTCATTCTATTCACAAACCTAATTATTCACTGTGCAAATAACTAAGTCACATGATATCATGCCCAGTTCTAACCCTAGAATTCCATTCCCAATTCCTTCTAGAGTAACAAGGTAATTACTGATCAAATAATTAATCAATAAGCATAAGGCAAGATAAACAACTCACTTTGACACAAATAATTGGAATAAATTAAATAACTAATTTATAGCCATAAAAGGTTCAATTGAAATCTTAATAAAAGGGTTAGTTCATAATTAATGAATTAAAACCAAGAATCCACAACTGAATAGACATTAAAAGATAAAAGTATGATAAGAGAATAGAATAGAATATGTTGTCAGCAAATCTGATGCTCCCCTCTTGCTCTTGCTCTTGATCTTCAGTGTTCTTCAATTTGCTTTAATCTTCAATGGCTAATTAAGAACTAGGGTTTAGATTCTAATCTAATGGAGTGTTTAATCTAGTCTAATCTATGTATTCCCCCTTTATTTTATGCCTTACATCATGTATTTATAGGTTACAAGTCCAATTTTTAGCTTAGGAACAAACTCAATCCAATTTGGAGTCAAAAAAGTGTCAAAATTTGCTCAAAAACATGTCCAGGCCATCACCAAGCTGTTCCCCAGCGCTGGGCTTGATGCTCAAACATCACTCCTCCATCTTGTTCCATTTGGGCATAGGCTAAAAAATGGGCGCCCCGGCGCTGCCACATGTTCTGACATTTTCTGCTCCGACGTCCTTTGGGAAAATAGCCATAATGTCTTCGTCCAAACTCCGATTTCGATGATTTAAGATGATCCGGAAAGAGGAGAAGTAGATCTACAACTTTAATTCTTTAAGTGTTCCAAAATAAGGTACGGAACAATACTCAAATTGGCTCTGAAGTGACTGCTGTGTAAATGGCAAGTCGAAAACGCGAATCTAGCCACCCCAAACATCGATCCAAGTAACTTTTGTCCCAATTCCTACAAAACAACATAAAACATGCATGAATAGATATAAACACATAAAAACTATTCTAAAAGACTTGAGAACAACAATAAATTAAGCCCGAATGTATCCAATTCATGGGTATATAACTCATTCATCAATTATAAATAGAATATAATATATTTTATTATGCATAGTATTTGTATAGTGCCTGCATAGTGTTTGTATAGTAAAATCTTTTGAATAAAATAGAATACTTTTATAAATTTATTTATTTTATTAGATTATAAATAGAATATATTATATTTTATTATGCATAGTATTTGCGTAAGGCTCTACATAGTGTTTGCATTAGATTTTAAATAAAATATATAAATATAAATATATATTTATATATTTATATATATTATATCTGTTATAAAGTTATTATAGTTTTTATCTTTTTGTTTTATTTGTTTTATTTAAGAAAGTTTTAAGCGTAGAAAATAGTGCAAGTTTTCTTCAAGAATATCCTCGCCCTACCAGTCGAAATACTCTTCTTTCTAAGGTAAGGGGTATTATTCTTTCGTATTCATGAAGAGAATTATTTTCTTTCAATACTCATAAGATTTGTTATTCCATTCTTTATTATTATGTTGGAATAACTTGTCTATCTTAATCTGCATACATGGTGAAATTCTTCTCATTATTCCATTCTTTATTATTACATTGGAATAACTTTTATGCATCTTGATCTATCGCATGCCCAGTGAATTCACATTGTTATTCCATTCTATATTATTACATTTGGAATATCACATGCATGCGGCGGTTTACGCATGGCCTGGTTCCATTCTTTATTGTTCTATTGGAATATCTTGTTTGTGCGGATTACGCATGACCTGGTTCCATTCTTTATTATTCTGTTGGAATAACCTGTCTATGTGGATTACCGCATGCATGGTGAATGATCCTTTGTATTCATTCCTTATTAAACTGTGAAAATGATCTGTCTACGTGGATTACCGCATGGCGGTGAAAATCCATTTGCGCTTTCATATATTCTATTATACTCGATTGGGTTAAAGTTTTTTGCTTCTATACTCCATGAAATTAGTAGAATATCCCGGATATTTAACTTCATCCAAAGATCTTTTCATGGAAATATTCTTACGAGAATTCTTGAATTTTACTCCTGGCGATGTCGTGTTGACAATTTTGACGTTATTGGTTCTTGGATAAATTAATTTATAAATCTTTAAAATTTATTCTTGAACTTGTTTTATTGAATTGTCATCATCCTCATGCTTATACTATGTTGAAAGTCATCTGTGGCACAGTGGTGCATAGATGGACTTGGTATGATTATGACCAGGGATTATTCGGTATAATCATGACCGTAATGTTATAAATGATGTGGAAAAAGTGCTCATTGGCTCGTAGTGCATTGATGGACAGTTTTTGGTATGATTATGGTTATGGATTCTCTTCGGCCAAGGGTGCAAAGATGAATTGTTTTATGGCATGATCGGGACTGGTTGATGAAAACACGATTATCTTTGGCGTAGTAGTGCATGGATAATTCGTGGTCGTGATACTAAATAATATCCTTGACCTGTAGTGCAGGGATGATTTGATGATGCGGATTATTTATTAAGCTGAGTCTCAGCGATAAAGTTGATGATAAATCTTTTAAATCATAGAAGATAGTAGATTTTATGCTTTACTTGACTCTTCTAATGGATTGCTTGTTCCGCTGCAGTTAAACTTGATATCTATTGTATTTTATCAGTTTAACATTGTTGAAGACTAATGATAATTTATCCTACATTATCTTAGTCATAATATTTCTTACTGGGCTAGTTGAGCTCACCCTTTCTTTCATTGTTCTCTTCAGGAAATGAGAATATAGCTGGGACAAGTCGGGGAATGAAGTGATGGTCCAGGATAAGTGGCTTTAGTAGTCCTCACTATTCTGTGAAATAGTGTGATAATAATTATAATGAGAACTTCATTGAGTGTGGATATTGTCTAGAAGGCAATATTCTTGTTTTAACTCTCAGCTATGTTTTGTCGTATTTTACTCGACAGTTGTATTAAAAAATTTTGTATTTGATTTCTGTACCATGTATTTGGAAACTCAGAATAGGTGATGTATACCTATTTTGGGGGCATCACAATCGAGCCCTATCTTTTGTTTGGAAACGAATTCTAACAAATGTGGAATGGGTTTTGAACGTTGAAGCACTCACCAGTCCCAACGGTACAAAAGATATCCTTAGTATTGATCAAAAGGAACGTATTCAAGAAGCTAAGAAAAGGACCATTGGGCGGAAAAACACCTTTTCGGTGTTAGGTGAGAAAGCGATCTCTAGTTTGTCGATGGGCGATTGTAATTCGGAGATGTGCGAAAAGTCTCCATCAAAGCTCAAAATGTAAAACGCATTTAATGCCTCATCAGATGACTTCAACGGATAGATTTAAAAAGATCACATATATACGAAACACGACCGAGATGATGAGAGCAAGCAAGCATTGAACAAAACGCACAAGAACACTCAACGCTCAACTCTACGATCAGAGAAAAAGAGGAAGCTTGCTCAGCTACTCAGTTCTTTCGAATAGGTGCTTAAATGCAACTGAGTAGCCTCAATCACGATCTCAACAACAACTAATCAACTGAAGTAAGAGTTCCAAATCTGAAGGACTTGAAGAGTTCTAAGTGAATATGAAGAACCAAAAGTGCTTTGGACTTGAAGAGTTCAAGAGTGAACTAAGAAGTGCCTAGACTGCTGGTCTAGAAGGAATCTGTGAGATTCAGAAAGTGTAAAAGACATCCTTAGTGGATTTCCTACTCGAGGAGTAGAAGAGTGGACTAGCGGCCTTAAGTGCTCTGAACCACTTAAAAACAACTGTGTCTATTTTATTCTTGCCATAACTGCTATAACTGTCATAACTGTCTCACTCTCATTAACTCACTATCTAAAGGGGATTCTTAATACAAAGAAAAGTTTTTAATATCTATTCAACCCCCCCTTCTAGATAACTATTGTGCCTCCGGGAACTAACATAATGTGTTAATGCTACTATACCAAGTAAAGTTAGGGATTATTTATGTACTCACATCATATAGTCCATGTACATTAGTCCACATAATATTTTAATTGGGCTAAATATCATTCATTTGGGTACATTCAACCCATTATCACATTTTAATATCACAACGATTAATTAATATTAATCATTTATTTTCTTTTCAATAATTATTATGTACTCCACTAATTAATATAATATAATTCTTTCATTTTATTTCTTCCAAAATTATTCCAAAACAATTTTCTTTAATCACCATATAAAGTATTAACTTAATGCATCAATCTCTAACCAATAATTACTTATAACTATATTGGTTCTTTTCTTTTATTAATCATTTGTCTTTCAAATATCAACCCTTTTATATATTACAATACTATGTAATATATTAAAAATATCAAATATTAATTAACATATTTCTTTCACCCTCTTATGCTAATTAATCCATTCATGGACAACTTAATTATCATTTAAGATTTTAGTATCCCTATAAGTCCTTAGTATCCATTTCTTGAATTTTAAATTCCATAAAATTTTCTTAGAATATCCTACAGACCGGCGCAGCTGCGCTGGTCATAGGCTTGGAAATGGCGCAGCTACGCCACACCAAGTTCAAACACAACAAGTTTCTGTTTTAGCAGAAATAAAATCTACTCTCCTAAATACTTCACATATACCTCATAAATAGTAACTCTTCTAAAATAAACCTCTTCTTTGATTCCACATCATGGATTACTATTTTCTTTAATAATTTAAATATCAAACTTTGAGTTTTAAATCTCTACTTATCTCATCTATAAAATCTCATTTATAGTATTTCTTTCCACCAATAACACAAAGTTCAAAATATAACACATATATACATTCCTTTAATCTTCACTTCTCGCCGTGTATCAAATTAGTTAATAATTCTTTAACCAATTTAAAGGTATATCGATTTTCTTCTCTCGTCAACAACATACACGCATACAAGTCTAAACCTAGCACGCGTCGAGTCTTTAATAGTATTCAATATAGTACACTGAGTGGTCCCACAAACAACCAACAAATTGGTTTTCGTCTCATCTACACTGTTTTCACAGTGAGTTAGATCGGTTACTAATTCGTATATACCTCCGCTCTCTAAAGGAAACGTTTAGCCCAGCTCCTATACATCCAACATTAAAGTACGGTTGCACTGCCTTAGACTTGATACTTACTCGTACATATACTCAAGAAATTGGTGATTATCAAAGATATTTAATGTCACTAACTTACTATGATAAAATAATTTCACATAAATTATTTAATATCGATAGATAAATTTCTATCCATCTTCTTTACTTCAAATAACTCGCTTCTTTAATAAACAACAAATATATAATAATAATAATAATAATATACTTATTAAACACAAAATTCACTTATTGCATAGTTTATATTACCCTATACAACACCACACCACATACCTCACACACACACACACACACACACACACACACACACACACACACACACACACACACATATATATATATGGTCAGGATCAGGTAAGGACTCTCTTACTTTGTTAAAATGCGAACTTTTTTTTGGTTTTTTGGTTTTTTTTAAATAACTAAAAAAAAAGTTTAATATTTTATGGGCGAAATTTTTTCATAATACGATGTTTTGGATGTGATTTGGATACGTATAACAAAAGCAGTGCATGCATACATTGCCTGTATCGTACCACCATTTTTTGATATAGGTATTCAAATCACGCCCAAAACATTATATTATGGAAAAATATCAGTTCCATAAAATATTAAATATTTTTTTAGTTGTTTTAAAAAAAACAAAAAAAAAGGTCCGCATTTAACAAAGTAAGGGAGCCCTCACCTGATCGGTTTTGTATATATATATGTTCTTATTTGAACCCTTCACATGCCTTAGAATTTTATTTACTAAATTTTTATTTTAATATTTTTTGAAAATTCGGGTTCTTACAGTAGTTATTATATAAAACGACAAATGATTTGGAAAAAATAAAAATATCTAAAACGTCATATATTATGGGACGAATGGAGTAGTAATTAGGATTAATCATAAGACTTGTATGTGAAATTGTAATAATTTAAAATTTGTATTGTTTACAAACATAACCTAAAAATTACTAAAGTTGCACCTTTAAAATTCAATTAGGAATAAATAAAGTAATTATTTTCCCTCAAATATTTGCCTAAACTCATATGGCCCAAAACAAGCCTGGCTGCTTACTATATTGGGTTAGAGTTTCTTTGAAATGGTCTAATTTTTTCTAAGAATATATTTATTTTTAAATAAATAGATATAAAATCAATATATGAACGGAGAGAAGTCTTTGGCGGCTTATTTTAAAGGTTAAAAAAATAAGAAATAGCGACAAGAATAAAGGTGTTCTTGTCTTTTTTCTAGAAGGTTAAGAGAAAATTGACAAAATGTATGACTATATGAATCAATTATTATAATCCTACGACCAACTCGGTTGGTTGACGGTGAGGGGTCGTTCTCTTCGGGGAGGAGAGGAAAGGAGAGGTGGGGAGAGGGAGTGGGGGGTTGTATTCCAAATTTGCCCCTCAAATATTAAAATTACTAGTTGTTTAAACCCTCAAAAAGTCGAGCTGTTTGAAAATTATAATATATGATTTAGGGGCACAGAAAATTGGTTGTAGTAACAGTAATTTAAGTATCTATTTGGCCAAACTGTGCAGTGTGGTTCGGTAATATGGAACACTTGTAAATATAAATTTTTTGTTAAAAGTGATTTTATAAAAAAAAGGGAAAATAGTTTTTGGTTATATAATTATATACTTCTTTTAAAATATTAATGACATATTTAAGGCAATTATGCGTATGCGATTTTATTTCTTTTTAACAATTTAAGGATTATTTTATGTTTTTGTTAAAAGTGTTTCAGTCAAGAGTACAAATTTTATATTTCAGTAAAAAAGTGTTTTAAACCTAAATTTTTATTCTTTAAAAGTACTTTAGAAGGTCCAAAATATTTTTACTTTAATTTAAAAGTATTTTTAATTTAAAAAAAAAACTCTCCAAACTGACTCTAATCATGTTTGTAAGTTTTTTTTAGGAAAAAGGAAGGGAAGAAAAGAAAAAATAATTAAAATTTCTTCAAATTTTATGTTTGAGAGTTTTTTCTAGGGAAGAAAAGATTTGGAGGTAAAGTTGATTTTCTGTTGTGGGATAATACCACCAGCCTGTCATAAATGTACTATTGTTAGTAACTTAATTCCTTATATAAAAATAATTTTTTTTCATATCTTTCAATGTAGGACTGAAGTATTATACGGAGGAATGAGAAATGATTAAAAAAAATTAAATATTTTGTATTACCTAAAATAATATTTCAAAATAATTGTACAAATTTTTTCTTTTCTTGGTCAAGCCTGTGACGCTCCCCATATTCGGGTCCCTTCAAACCTCAGATCCAGCCCGCCACGATACTACTTGTTGGAAATGGGATTTGAAATATTAAATATTAGAGCATTTCGAGGCTCAATTAAATGAAGGACCCACATTCCGAAAATGTCGGGTCTTTACACCAATGTGTTCTCCTTAATGAGGAGTATAACTTGGTATATTTATATAAATCCATTAAAAATTGAATGAGAAAATTGACTCCAAAGTCACCTACTTGAAATGTTGTAAGGTGCAAAAGTCCCACGTAGGGCATTAGAGGAAAAAATGAAGAACATATATATGAGATGTTTGCTCAATGGGAAGGGCCCCGAGGCACCCACTTTAATGGAAGGAGAGAGGACCTAGCCAAGGCATGGTTCAAAACCCACCATGTGCATTGCGTCGTAGTCCGGTCATTCAGATTCGGGTTCGGGTCATGATATATAACTTTTTGGACAAAATTTATTTAATAAATTATCAGATTTTGTTTTAAGTTATTATCAATACTACGTAGTTTTGACACATCCTAACGGTAATAAACTGTTGGATTAGTCTATAAATTAATCCAATTAATCCATATAGGCGCGCTAAAACAGTACGTAATATTTTTTTCCGTTCCTTTCCTTCCTTCCCCGTTTTGCTGTAAGAAAAATTTCGTTCCTTCCCTTTTGCAATTCGCGTTCTATTTCTGCAAAAGTTCGTTCTGCAGAATCCCGTTCTCTGCAAAAGTGTTGCAGTCCCGTTGCCATTTTTCCAGTCCCGTTCTGCATATTTCTCCGTTTTTGTGTAAGTATATACATGCATTATTTTTCATGCATCATTTTGTAAGTTCAGTACATTACATAAAAATTTGGTTCGAAGTGTTCTTAATTTTGAAGTGTTTCTAATTAAGAACTGGAAATCCGTTTTATCTTGGGAAGCAATTATTCATTTAATCCTTAGCACCAGTGAGGAAATAAATTTGCTTTAAGGAGACTTTGTGAATTCAAAGGACTCAGATTTATTTATTCATATTTTTTATGTGTTATATATATATATAAATATTTCTATTTTGTTTTATTATATATATATATATATATATATATATATATTAAATAATACGATATATTACAGATAACACTACTATCATCAAACTATTTATATCTTTCATTCATAACTTAATGAATATAACTTTGCTTATTACAATTTAGAATATAAATTCTTTCCATTTCCAGGATCTGTATAATGACCCCAAACTTTTATAGGTTTCAAATCTTGGTCATTTACCATTTCTGTATTACATCATATTCGATGTTATAAAAATATGCGGAATAATTTAAACTTTTTTAATCTCCTTTAAAAATAAATCTTTTATTGATGTCTTAACTTGAATCAATTACATATCCTTGAATCAAATTATGTTACGATTCATTCTATTCGATTTACTGTATAAATATTTACATCTTGATTTGAATTCCTATATGTATCACATAATACAACTTTACAACTTAACATGTATTACACATCGTAAACTACTATCATGTACATCTCCTAGAACCTAAACATGGTTCAAGAGCATATATTTAAATAAATAGATCAATCTCCTTCGATACTATTGAACTTTATCAATTAAGTAACACATAATCTTTACCGTGAGTCCTTAACTTGCAAAAGTGGTTATTTGCAAGGGTGATCTCGAAAGCCCAACAATTCTAACAGTTTTCATGCAGCACATAGCATATAATAGCATACTCAGCTCATGCATTCATAATTCATTAATATTTACTACACATGTTATTTCTCATATAGCAGGCATATAGGTTTACTTCACAAGAATATCATCAAAGATCAACTTTCAAATTTCATACATATCTCATATGCATTTCATATATATACATCAATATTCTCATAGCATAATATAGCTCATCTAACAGTTATAGAATTCATATATCAAATAGGAACTAAAAGACTTGCATGATTCATAGTTTTTCAATTACGACTTAACTGCTTAAAGCTTATCTGCACTGCGTGTATTCCTACACAGTTATATAATCATAGATTCATACCCATCAGTCATACATTTCATACGCTCTTAATATAAGAACAAATATTATTTTCTAACTTGGTTTCATTTTTATCTGAACTTAGTATAACCATAGGACTAGCTCATTCTACCATCATATTTATTTAAACAATCTTGTTTCATATCTTGTAGTCTTTAAAGAATATAGACATGCCCTAAGTCCAGACAATTAACAACTATTTTTGACCACTCTACAGCACGGCGCGGCTGCGCTGATAATGAGCTTGGGAGTGGCGCGGCCGCGCTACTCCCTGTCAAAACTAGAACTTGAAATTTTCAAAGTTCCAATTTTCTTATTAGCATCTTAATCTCTTTTAACACAATATAAACATATAAAGACAAAGTTTATAACACATTTGGTTTTTCATACTTGTTAACGTTGAGGTTAAGTTCTAAAACTTTTAGTTTTCTTTTGAACTCATTTGCTCAACTAGGAATAACATGTCCAATAGTCTATGGACCAAGTTGAACACCTTCTCAGGTCTCTAAAACAAACTTTGAGATAATACTCAATTCAAGCTTAAATCATCCTTTTCAAAACTATTTAATCGAGGCTAAAAAGGTTTATTCAACAAGGGACTCGATATGTTAACCATTAAGTCACATAACGATTCTAACGATCTTTAATATGCATGCTCATGTGTATTAAACTTATTTACACAGTAAGTATAGTCTTTACTTTCAAAACATGGTTAATAACTTATGTCAAGCTTAACTAATCATGTAAGGCAACTTTAACTCACATGTCTTATTTGTTTGTACATGTTTCTACACCCGTTTACAACGTCAAAATATAACCACTCCATGTATATAAAATATAGTTTGCAAAAATATCCGAGTTTGCCTTCAAAATCGTTTTAAACCAAATCAAAGCAATCCAATACATGTGAAACAACTTTGAATCTTACATCATGCATAATTAAACCTTGTATACATGCTATCAATGTCAGAACTTAAATGACTCAAAGTTCATCAAGGTTTGTTTTTTAAAATTTTCAAGTTTTCCTTAAAAAGCATACATTAAAGCAAGTAGAGCTACTCATGATAGGCAATGGAACTCTAGACTATATGTCATACTCATTTGTATGCATGACTAAGCCATTTACACAAGCTACAAATCCCAGAATTTAAAAGTCTCAAGGTTAGTCTAGATTTGTTTTCAAAATCTTCAAGTCTCTTTAGAAAACCATTAATACCAAGCTAACACACTCATTATATGCAAGGTAACCTTAGACCATATGTTAAACTCATTTACATACATATTTAAGTTATCTACTTATGCTCACAAAATCAGAATACTAGTAAGTTTATCTTCAACAAAGTTTGTCTTTCCAAACTTATGAGTTTCCTTTCAAACTCAAACTAATTCAAGTTATAGTGACCTACTATAACTAAAGTAACTTCAATCCATGTATTGGGGTTATTTATATACATTTCCAAACCAACCTAACATGCTCGAAATCATTATATAGCGAGTTGGATTTCAAGATCTGGAAATACAGACACGACATTATTTGGGTTTTGTCTTTGGGAAGTGGCCACTTGGCTTGACCTGGACTTGGCCTCTGCTTCTGCAGATTCCAACCCAAACAACCATTAGACTTTTATTTATCATGCTCAAAACATAACATTGACACATAAGACTTATGTAAACTATGTTAACACCATAACACTCAATTTTCAACCCTCTTAACAGAGAATTTTGGAGAAATATGAGAATTTATTAAACTTTGGAATTACGAACATGCACAAGGACAGTACCTTCTTTGAAGCTAAAATGATACTCCTTGATCTTAACTTCAGATTGTTCACCCAATTTCAGCAACTCCCTCTTTAGTTCATACTTATCAGACAATTTAGCAATTAGATTATTGAAGAGGGGAGCTTCAATTTATAGAGAATTTCTTGCCCAGACATTTACTTTGCCTCAATGATAGAATGCAATAGGAAGAAGGAGAAACCATTAGGTAAGAAAAAGTTGGTGAACCACTCCCTTAAACTCATCATCACATGAACTCTAGCCATCATCACCAACCTCATTTTCAGCAAAGTAGGAGTAGGCCAATGGCCTATATACGCGTCTGAAGAGTTTTTGAGACACAGAAATTGGGACAATGCTTTATTACTCTCTAATTTATCAATAAAATGGGTCTCATTCTACTAAGGTTTATTTCTTTTGGCTTATTAAATCAATTATAATAATTTAACATTTCTACATTAAATTAAGTTATTGACACATATATACACATATATATGTACCTACCCATATATAAGAAGTATATTTATATTTTAAATATACACCCATATATAATCTTATATCTCATGTACATTGTTTTAATTCAATAATATTTTAATTGGGCTAATTATAAATTAGTTGGATATTCTCAATCCATCATTTTCCATAAAATAATTAATATGTACAATAACAATATTATATTATAATTCTTCAATTCCTTTTCTTCTACAAATTGTCCCAACACATTTCAGTTTACCATAATTTAATTATTAACTTAATGCACAAATCTCCAATGACTACATTCTTCAATAATTTAGAGATTAAACTTCAATTTCAACTCTTCTTTATTTAATCTATACATTTAACCATATCCCAATATTAGTCAATAAATTTCTAACCAATATTTTTCTAAAGATATATCTATTTTCTTCTCTCGTCAACAACGTACATATATACAAGTCCAAACCTAGCACGCATCGAGTCTTTAATGGTATTCAATATAGTACACTGAGTGGTTTTCCACAAACAACCAACAAATTAGTTTCCGTCTCATCTACACTGTTTTCACAGTGAGTTAGATCGGTTACTAATTCGTATATACCTCCGTTCTCTGAAGGAATCGTTTAGCCCAGCTCTGATACATTCACCATTAAAGGGTACGGTTGAACTGCCTTAGACTTGATACATATTCATATATATACTCAAGAAATTGGTGATTATCAAAGATATTTAATGTCACCAACTTACAATTATAAAATAATTTCACATAAATTATTTAATATCAATAGATAAATTTCTACCCATCTTCTTTACTAATTCATCTCTGCAATTTAGAACAAATATATAATAATGATATATATTTATTAAACACAACATCACTTATTACATAGCTCATATTACCCTATGTAACACAATACTACATACCTTGTAACACATATATATTCTTGTTTGAACTCATCTCATGCCTTAAGAATTTTATTTACTAAATTCTTATTTTAATATTTTCTGAAAATTTGGGTTCTTACAAAGCCCCCAAGGTCCCACGTTGGCTTTCTTATGTGGCTGGATTATATAATTAGGGAGTGGTTAGTATGAAGTTAACTTTAGTTAATTGACCAATACAGTGTCTGTATGACCCAAACTTTTTATAAAATTGAATTTTCTCTATTTATTATTTAGAAATAGTAAGAGGTTGATTTGATTAATGTGGTTAGTTATGGGTAAAATGTGCAAATATTTTAAATAAGCAAGTGGTTATAAAATATTCATTGTTGTCGTAGAATATTCATTTGGTCGTGGAATATTCTTGCTGTCGGAGAATATTCGTACGAAGGCGCAACCATTTGTGGGCCCCATGACGGAAAAATGTCAGATGAAGAAAGCGACAAGAATGAGTTTTTTTTTAAATAACAGCGTAGTTGTTACTGTTAACACTGTTGAAATACCCGATGGTTAAAATCTTTAATACTGGCGATGTTACACAAGAAGATTGCGGTATTGCACCAATTATTGATTCTTACGTGAAGTCACTACTCAATAATTATTACGATAATTCTTGTTCAATATTTTATTTTATTGATTCAATAATTGTTACGTTGATATTTTATTTTATTGATTCAATAATTGTCCTTTGCACAAAAATTCCCATTATCAGATTAATAATTCATATTATTTGAATAATATTATTAGATAACATTATTGACAATGTCTAAGGAAGTTCTGTCTAGGAAAGGGGTTTGATCACCTAATTGCGCGCCAATAAGGAGAAATCCTTATCAGAAAGTCCCCTTTTTCCTGAGAACGACCTGGTTGTCATTATTGTGATTCTATAATATTATTTGTGAATAATTAATTATTGATAAAAAAAAATGAAAAGGAGATATTTATTTTATGAAGGAATTAATGTTGAGGTGTTTTATCAGTATTTTGTTGGAATGAAGGTGTTAAAAATTATCTGTATATGGATTTCGATCATTTTTCGTTTAGAATTTGGAAAAAAATTCTTCTACAAAGTTGTAGAGAATTAAATTTCCTATGGAATGGACATAAGATTTGAATTTTTCGGATAATGAATTATTGAAGTTCCGGAATAATTGATTTTTGAGGTTATAAATATTTTTTTAAGAAAAACGTTATTAATGTGGGTGGGACCCACTTGTGTGTGCTGAAGAAAATGATGTGGTGTGCGTAGGAATTTTTTTTCAAAATATTATTATTTTATTAAATTTTCTATTTTGGCGTTCTAATCATTTTTCTATAAATAGGGTGCTTATGTTAGAATTGAAAATCACACTAGAATCTGAAGTTTTCTCTCTCTATATTATCGAGCGTATTTTTGTGAGTATTTAGATATCTTGAGTGTTGTTATACAGTGAAAGTTTCCTTCAGCGTTATATTCGATATTCCAGCCAGAAGTACTATTCTTTTGAGGTAAGGGATGTTATTTTTTTTCGTAAATGATATTATTTCTTTCAATATCATTATACCAGAATATTGTTATGAATTTTATTATGAAATTTTTACCTTTTTATGTCGAGGTTACTATTCACGTATACAACACTATTCATGAATACGGTACTATTCACGAAGTATGATTTTTCTTGTGAAAGTTTTGTCTTTTCATGTCGGGGTTACTATTCACGTATACGACACTATTCAGAAAAAATTAAATTTTCTTTTTTTTTCCAAGTTGTCTATTATGGTTACTATCTATGATTGTATCCATGTTTTGATCTTTATTCTTGAATTTTGCTCCACAATTGATTATTATGGAGTATTTTTGAGCTTGGATAAATTAAAGTAAGAATCCCTAATCTTTGATCTTTTATCTCACTGGATTCTTTTTCTTTAAAATATTTTCATCATCCTCAGTCCTAAATGGTGATATAACTGAATATCTTTGGCCTGTAGTGCAAAGATGAACGATTACATGATGAATATCTTTGGCCTGTAGTGCAAAGATGAACAGGTGTTGAGATAAACATGACCAACAGAGGATACGAATGAATATCTTTGGCCGTACTGCAAATATGAATATTTGATTCAAGATGTATATTGATTGATGTAACAGGGATAAAATATTGATGATGGACTTTTAAATCATCGAAGATAGTAGACTTCATTCTCTACTTAACTCTTCTAATGAATTGTTATTTTCGATGCGAAGATTGATCTAAAACTTGTTGTCCATTATATTTTATCTGATTTATTGAAGGCTAACAATAATTTGTTTTTCATTATCTTAGTCATAATATTTTTTACTGGGCTAGTTGATCTCACCCTTTTTCTTTTTGTTCCATTTTTCTTCTTAGGAGGCGAGAATATAGCGGGAACTAGTCGGGGTATGGAATGATGGTTCTAGACAGTTGTTTAGCAGTCCTCACTATTTTGTAAAATAGTGTATCAATAATTGTAATGAGGACTTATTTGAGTGTGGATATTGTCTAGAAGATAATATTTGTATTTAAACTTACAGTATATGTGTTGTCGTATTTTGCACGACAATTGTAATAATGAAGTTGTAGTCGTTTCTGTACCATGTATTTGGCGACTCAAAATGGTTCGTGTGGACCTATTTTGGGGGCGTCACAGTTGGTATCAGAGCTTAGGGATATGGTCTCTGGCGGAGATCGGGGAATAGAACTAGGAGGGGAGAGACGAGGAAATCCTTCGCTAGTGTGTCTTACCTAAGCTTATTTGTTGATCAGAATATAGGGATATTATGTGGCATGTCAATTTCTTTAATTAACCCTTGTTTTGTGACAAAATGTTAACAATGGAGTGACTGAGACCGTGGAGACACATTTAATCACCAACCAGGAGAACGTGCAACAGGATGGCAATGTTCCTTGTAAGATCTCAAATTTTATGAAATAAAAGTATTCAATTTTTTTATTTAGTAAATGGTTAAATTGATAAAAAGTTAAAGTTAAGGGTGATATATGAATTTTTTTCAAAATAAGCAAATGGCTATAAAATACTCATTGTTGTCGGGGAATATTCGTTTGGTCTTGGAATATTCTTCATGTGGGGAATATTAAATGCAATGGCGCGACCATTTAATGGGCCCTATAACAAAATAAGCTGTCGGATGAAGAAAAGCGACAAGTTTGAGTTTTTATAAATAATAGCGTGTAGTTATTCTGAATTAACACTTGTTGAAATACACGTGGTTAAAATCTGATGTCTGGCGTGGTTGCGCGATGGCACATGGTATTCGCCCACGATGATTTTTTGAATTATTGATTCTTACATAAGAAGGCGCTACTCAATAATTGTTACAATAATTACTGTTCAATATTTTATTTTATTGATTCAATAATTTCTACGTTGATATTTTATATTATTGTTGTTTCAATAATTGTCACTGCACAATATTTCCCATTATCGGATCAATACTTCATATTATTTAGATAATATTATTAGATAGCATTATTGACAATGTCTAGAAAGTTCTGTCAATGAGAGATTTGGTCACCTAATTGCGTGCCAGTAAGGAGAAATTCTTATCGGAAAGCCCCCTCTTTCCTGGGAATGACCTGATTGTCATTATTGTGATTCTGTAATATTATTTGTGAATAATTAATTATTGATAAGAAAATATTTATTTGATGAGGATATAAATGATGGATTTATTTATTTATGTGGTTATAAATGAAGGAATTAATGCTGAGGTGTTTTATTATTATTTTGTCAAAATGAAGAATAAAATTTAGAAATTTTCAAAAAATTAGTTTATTACTTGATTTTGTAAAATCTATAACTCTTTGTGTATAATGAGTTAGGAGATGAGAAATATATCAAAAAAAAGCCCCGGAAGTAAGCTAAACGTAGAAATTTGAATAACCCAAAAATCCTTTGTAGATTTATCATGGTGAATTTTTGAATGAAACTGGTCCGAAGGACTCATAATCTGAAAAATCAGTGTTCTTGAGATATATTGCGTGAGTTATAATTTTTAATCCGACCGTTGGATCGTTGTGATTTTTGAATATGTTATACATATATAAGTTGAGTATATATCCACAAATTTTGAACCGTTAAAAATGAACGTATGATTTGTTATGAATTTTAAGAGGTGACTGATGCAGAAATTGTTTTTATAAATGATTTTGGTGGAAATTTCTAGAAGGTGGGCCCCACTTTTGTTTTTATTTAAAAGCATGTACTGAATTAAAGCTTCAAATATGGTGGGCTGGAATTTTCAACTTGGCATGTGTGGGAATAAAATAAATATATTATTTTATTAATTTAGTCTCCTTTGGCGTTCTAGCATTTTCCTATAAATAGGTGCTTATGTTAGAATTGAAATTCACACCAGAAACAAGTTTTCTTTCTCTCTATATTTTGAGCGTATTTTTATGAGTATTTAGATACTTTGAGAGTTGTTATTCAGTGCAAGTTTTCTTCGGCTTTACATCCGATATTCCAGTCAGAAATACTGCTCTTTTGAGGTAAGGGAGTTTAAGGGTTGTTATGTTTCTTCAGTTCGTAATTTTTATGACCTTCAAAAATTTTGGAAATATTTGAAATAATATTTTGATGAGTTTTCTCGATTGTGTCCAAAAATGGAAATTTTTGGATGTATAGATTAGGAGTTATGAATTTTATGGGAAAAGACTATTTTAAAAGTAAACCTTTATAACTCCTTGTGGTTAACTCCAAAATTGATGAAATTTTTATTGGGATTACATCTATATAATATTAGTATATCCTGTAAATTTTGGAATTTTTAGATAAAAATAAAATTTATGATAAATGTCTAAATATTCGGTAGTTTTGGCCATATAAAAAATAGTAAATGAATTTTAAAAATTCCGAGAAAAATATATGTTCAATATGGGACTATGTTCTACTAAATCTCAGAATAGAAAATTTATTTGTACTGATTTGGTATTTTTCATGAAAATGGACTAGTTATGAGTAAATGAATTAAATATGTTATGTGAAGTAACAAAATTGAAAAATAGGATTTTATGACTTGGGAATCCTATATAAGGTATATGCAGATTTTTGATAAGGGTTTTGGTTATTGGTGATGAAATTTTATGAGTTTGGCATTTTAGGATGATTAAATGCATTAATTAGTAAAGTGTAAACAATTCAAAATAAATTGTTTATAAATTTAAGAAATGATTAAAATATTGTGGTAGTATTAATAATATTAGATTATGAGATTATTAAGTGATTTATAACATTTGGATTAAGGTGTTATGAAATCATTGATTTATGAATCTTACTCTTGAGATTAAATTTACATGTTGATTATATTGTTTTATTATCATATATAACATTTTTATAATCTAAAGTGAAGAAATTTCTCTTTGACTTGAGTGTAAAGATGGGTAGATTATTGGTATGATCGTGATTATAGGTTCTCTTTGGCGATGGTGCAAAGATGAATTGTTGGTAGGTATGATCGTGACCATTGAATTTATAATTGAATATTTTTAGCTTAAGTGCAAAAGTGAATTGATCAACATGGTTATAATTATGGTTTATATAAATTACAAAATGATTATGTATTTCTTTGAGATATTAATATCTTTGGCATGTAGTGCAAAGATGAATTATTGATTGATATCTTTGGCCTGTAGTGCAAAGATGACCTGTTGTTGAATATCTTTGGCCCGTAGTGCAAAGGTGATCTGTTGTTGAATATCTTTGGCTTGTAGTGCAAAGATGACCTATTTTGAATATCTTTGGCCCGTAGTGCAAAGATGACTTGTTGATGAATATCTTTGGCGTAGTGGTGCAAAGTGAATTTATTAGTATGATTATGAGCGAGGAACTATGATTTGGTATAACCATGATCTTTGATGTTTCAGGTAAAGACATGTGATGAAAATTATCTTCGTCCTGGATGAGAAGAGGAATTTAGAACTACAATTATGATTATGAATTATATACGTGATTGTGGACAGAAACTGTTGATTGATGTTATAGGGATAAAACATTGTTGGTGGAATTTTAACATGGAGAAGATAATAGACTTTATGGTCCATTTGACTCTTCTAATGGATTGATCGTTCCGCTGCAACTATGATTGAAAAGTTTTATCATCTACCATATGTTCTAAATATCTGATTTATTACTGATGAAGGCTATTGATAATTTAATTATCTTTAGTCATGATATTCTTTCTTTGAGCTAGTTGTGGCTCACCCTTTTGCTTCTGAATTCCTTTCGGGTAATAAGAGTGTAGCCAAGATTAAAGCGTGGATAACGAGGGAATAGAATCGGTGGTCTATAGTTGTTGAGGTTCTCCCTAAATAGTATGGAAATAATTTTATTGAGAACTTTACATAAGTGTGTCATATTGTATACGTCATTTGATATTTAATTTTGGTGAACCAAATAGGGTGAGGTAAACCCAACTTTGGAAGGGTGTTTTGCCACTATCATACAAGATGTCTCATGACATACAAACTCATGTTATCATAAGACAGGGTTGTGCACATCCACTTCTTTGAATATATCTCACGAGCACTACCTATATGATCTTGGAGTTTGGTTGAAATATAATTTTCAATTCTGCAGCCGATGGAGATAGTTATATGTCGAGAGAAGACTCACCATTGGAAAGAACATGATAGTAATCTTCTCGTTTTCTTTGGGTTCTATTAGGTCAACCAAGGATAATTACGTGGACATATGATATCTATCATAACCTGAGCATATGGCCTCCCATGTATGAAGGTTTCTTGAGCACTTCCCAAAGATTTTAATTTCTAAAAGCAGGTTTTGGTGTACCTTTTATGTAAGTGCCATTGTGACGTCTTATCCAAGTTGGTGTCAAGAGTCGCAGATTGGTATATATATTTGTATCAAAACTCACAACATATGTGTTGTTGTATTTTGCACGACAATTGTAGTAATAAAGTTGTAGTTGTTTTCTGTACCATGTATTTGGCGACTCAGAATAGGTTGGATGAATTTGACCTATTTTGGGGGTGTTACATTCCTCCTGTAAACAACACCACTGAGCAGACAATGAACGATGAGATGTTTAGAAGCTTTTTGCAGTTTATGCAAAACTAGACGAGAGAGACTCATATTCAAAATGTAGGTAGAAACAATGGCAACTCACAACTGGTCACTATTAAGCAATTCAAGGAGTTAGGACCGCCAGAGTTTTTGGGAAAGCTGGATCCAATCAAGGCAGAAACGTGGGTTAAGAAAATTACCAAGATATTTGATGTCTTGGGATGCACGGAGGAACAAAAGGTTTGATTCGCCACATTTATGTTTTCATGTGGTGAAATGCGATTCTTCGGTGAGAATCGTGAAACGCATTACCCGACTTCCGCACTAAATATGTCTTGGGAAGCATTTTAAAAAAGCGTTCAATGACAAGTACTTTCTTGAAAGTATTAAATCATGAAGGAGGTAGAGTTTATCGATTTGAAAAAGAACAACATGATTGTGTCCCGAAGACGAGGCTAAGTTCATGAGTTATCCAGTTCAGACCTTATTTGGTAGAGAATGAAGAACGTATGGTGCGGATGTTTCTGAGAGGTTTGAAACCCGATATTCGTCAATACCTCATTTCTCAAAAAATTTCTCTATATTTAGATGTTATGAACAAGGCTCAATTATTAGAGCGAGATAATGAGTCTGTTCAACCGGAGGACCACAACCAGGGTCGTACCGGTGGCAGCAGTCATCGGAGCAATGACAACCAACAAGGAGGAAAATATCCGGACAAAAGCGGTAACCACTCTAGTGGTAATCGTGGCCATGATATTAAAAGAAGCGAGTCGGGGGGAGATTTTAAAAAGAGAAGGTACAACAATGATAACGTGAAGAATTCAGCACCAGCATCAACTGTTTCTAAGGGAGGATAACGACCACTGGTCGTATGTTATAAATGTGGGAAAGAGGGACACATCAGCCCAAACTGCCTACAACAATTCAAGGTGTGTTATAACTATGGAAAGGAAGGTCATATAACTCGAGATTGTTCTGTAGCGAAACCATGTCCAGCGGAGATGGTGACTCCAAAGGCTGTCCCGGACAAGTCAAAGTAAGCGGTTTCTGGAAGAGCGTTTGTCGTGACTGCCCAAAACGCGAGGAACCCGAACGAGGTGATCACGGGTAAGCTAATCATAAACTCTTGCGAAGTTTATACCTTATTAGATACCAATTCTACTCATTCTTTTATCTCTCCTTCTTGTGCTTAACGTTTGAACTTGACTCCTAAGAGGTTAGACTTTGACTTATCTGTTGAAACTCCATTAGGAGAAACTTTCATTACATCCGCTGTTTATAAATCTTTCTTGATTCAAGTTGGGACCACCACATTACCTATTGATCTTATTTCTTTTCAAATACTTGTATTTGATGTGATTTTAGGGATTGATTGGTTAACCACTCATCATGCTAAAATTGATTGTTTTCGTAAGGTTGTTAGTTTTCATATTCCTAACCAACCTGTTATACAAATTCAAGTAACCAAACCACTAAAGTCAATCACTGTCATATCAAGCCATAAAGCCATTCGTTTATTGAAAAACGGATGTCAAGTTTTCTTATCCCATGTCATGGAGTTAAACAAAAATACGTCAGATTTGAATGGTATTTTTGTTGTTAGTGAATTTCTTGACATATTTCCTGAAGAACTTCCTGGCCTACCCCAGAGCGTGATATTAAATTTTGTATTGACCTTGAACCCGGTACAAAACCCATTTCTAAAACCCCATATCGAATGGCTCCTATTGAACTTCAAGAGTTAAAAACCCAACTACAAGAGTGGTTGGATATTGGTTTCATTCATCCTAGTACATCTCCTTGGGGTGCTCCTGTTTTATTCTTAAAGAAGAAAGATGGGAGTATGCGACTTTGCATTGACTATCGGGAGTTGAACCATGTCACCATCAAAAATAGATACCCACTACCTCGTATTGATGACATGTTTGACCAGTTGTAAGGTGCTAAATTCTTCTCAAAAATTGATCTTCGTTCCGGATATCATCAGTTAAAGATTAAAATTGAGGATATTCTGAAGACTGCATTCAGGACTCGTTACAGACATTATGAATTCTTAGTCATGTCTTTTGGATTGACTAATGCTCCTGCGGCTTTCATGGATATGATGAACCGAGTATTCAAGGAATATTTGGATCATTTTATGGTTGTCTTTATTGATGACATCCTCATCTATTCCAAAAGTCGTGAAGATCATGAGCAACACTTGAGGCTGATACTCCAAAAGCTTCGTGAAAACAAGCTATATGCCAAGTTGAAGAAATACAATTTCTGGCTTGAAGAAGTAGCATTACTTGGGCATGTGGTATCGAAGTATGGAATATCAGTTGACCTGGCAAAGATTGAAGCAATACAAAGTTGGGAGCAACCTAAGACAGTAACCGAAGTACATAGCTTTCTGGGCTTATTTGGTTATTATCGGAGATTCGTTGAAGGATTTTCTCGAATCACTACTCCATTAACTCAGTTGACTCGAAAAGATACAAAATTTGAATGGAGCAAGGAATATGAGAAGAGTTTCCAAGAACTCAAGAGGAGACTTATTTCGGCACCTGTTCTGACAATACCATCAAGTTTGGAGGGATTTGTCATCTACAACGATGCTTCAGGCAAAGGGTTAGGATGTGTTCTCATGCAACATGGGAAAGTCATAGCCTATACCTCGCGAAAACTCAAAGAATATGAGAGGAATTATCATACTCACGATCTAGAGTTAGCAACAGTCGTTTTCGCGCTAAAGATCTGGAGGCACTATCTATATGGGGAGAGAGTGGAGATATATTCAGATCATAAAAGCCTCAAATATTTCTTCACCCAAAAGGAACTCAACATGCAACAACGACGTTGGCTCGAGCTGTTGAAAGATTACGACCATATCATTCAATATCATCCTGGAAAAGCAAACGTGGTAGCTGACGCATTGAGTAGAAGATCGTATGCGGGTACGAGTGCGATGTTGTTAACACAAAGACCCATTTTGTACAAGGATGGAGATAGAGTTAAAGGCTCCAAGTACCCACGTAATGATATCAAATATATGAGTAGAACCATCTTTAATCGATAAAGTTAAAGCTGTTCAAGCCACAAATGCAGAGCTGATGCGTATAAAGAAGAAAGTACAAGAAGGTGTTATTCCAGAAGTAAGAATCGATGAAGAAGGAATACTTCGAGTCAACTCCAGACTTTGTGTTCCTAAAGACTCTTATTTGAAGTATAAAATCATGATGGAGGCACACAACACACCATTTGCAATCCATCCTGGAAGTACCAAAATGTATCGTGATCTTTGATATACATTTTGGTGGAGCAATATGAAGAGAGAGATTGTGGAGTTTATCTCAAGATGTTTAACTTGTCAACGTGTCAAGGCGTAGCATCAAGTACCAAAAGGTCCATTGCAACCACTTGAGATTCCAGAATGGAAGTGGGAGCACATTAACATGAATTTCATTACTGGTCTTCCCAAGGTTTCTCAAGGCATAAATGCAATTTGGGTTATTGTTGATAGATTAACCAAGTCTGCTCATTTCTTGCATATACGAGAAACTTATTCCCTTGAACGTCTTGCTCATATGTACGTGAATGAGATTGTGAGGTTGCTAGTATCCATTGTTTCGGATCATGACCCAAGATTCACTTCACGATTTTGGGTTAGCTTGCAGAAAGCAATGGGCACAGATTTACGATTCAGTTTGGCATACCATCATCAAACGGACGGGCAATTAGAGAGGACTATTTAAACTCTTGAAGATCTATTAAGACTCTGTGTCCTAGAATTCAAAGGGAGTTGGGATAAGTACTTACCATTGGTGGAATTCTCCTATAACAACAGTTATCAGGTAAGTATAGGTGTGGCTCCATTCAAAGAATTGTATGGACGAAAGTGTCGCTCTCCAGTATGTTTGGATGAGGTGGGTGAAGCAACATTGTTGGGACCAGAGTTGGTACATATGACTACAGAAAAGATCCAAATGATCCGACAACGTATACAAATGGCACAGGATCGACAAAAGAGTTATGCAAATTTTCATCGAAAGGACTTAGAATTTAATATTGGGGATCATGTATTGTTACGTGTTGCTTCATGGAAGGGAGTTACAAGATTCGGGAAGAGAGGAAAGATCAATCCACGATTTGTAGGTCCATTTGAGATTCTTGACCGAGTAGGAAATGTGGCCTATAGACTATTACCTCCAATCATATCTCGTGTTCATAATGTTTTTCACATATCTGTGCTTCGTAAATATGTGAAAGATCCAAACCACATTATTGAGTTAGAACCAAATGAGATAGCTGAAGATTTAACGTATGAGGAGGTACATATCAAGATCTTGGATAGAAAGGAGCATGTCCTACGCACAAAGGTTATACCACAAGTCAAAGTTTTGTGGAAGAACCATGCTATTGAGGAAATGACCTGGGAGTTGGAATCGAAAATGAAAGCGACGTATCCTCAGCTTTTTGAAACATCAGGTAAGTACGTCAATTTCAA
Organism: Panax ginseng; assembly: GCA_020205605.1. NCBI lineage: Eukaryota > Viridiplantae > Streptophyta > Magnoliopsida > Apiales > Araliaceae > Panax > Panax ginseng. Next base: position 93,593,025 of record CM035137.1, read on the forward strand.
GGATGAAATTTCATAAGGAGGGGAGGTTATAAGACCCCAACTTTTTATAAAATTGAATTTCCCCTATTTATTATTTGGAAATAGTAAGAGGTTGATTTGATTAATGTGGTTAGTTATGGATAAAAAGTGCAAATATTTTAAATAAGCAAGTGGTTATAAAATATTTATTATTGACGGAGAATATTCGTTTGGCCGTGGAATATTCTTGTTATCGGGAAATATTCGTACGACGGCGCAACCATTTGTGGGCCCCATAACGGAAAAATGTCGGATGAAAAAAACGACAAGAATGAGTTTGTTTTAAATAACGGCGTAGTTGTTACCATTAACACTGTTGGAATACCCAGTGGTTAAAATCTGATGTCTGGCTTGTGTGCACCGCGATACCAGTATTGTACCAATTATTGATTCTTACGTAAGAAGTCACTACTCAATAATTTTTATAGTAATTACTGTTCAATATGTCATTTTATTGATTCAATAATTGTCACTGCATAGTAATTCTCATTATCAGATCAATAATTCATATTATTTGAATAATATTATTAGATAGCATTATTGGCAATGTCTAAAGAAGTTCTGTCTAGAAAAGGGGTTTGGTCACCTAATTGCGCGCCAATAAGGAGAAATCCTTATCAGAAAGCCCCCTTTTTTCCTGGGAACGACCTGGTTGTCATTATTGTGATTCTATAATATTATTTGTGAATAATTAATTATTGATAAAAAATGATAAGCAAATATTTATTTTATGAAGAAATTAATGTTGAGGTATTTTATCAGTATTTTGTCAGAATGAAGGTGTTGAAAATCATCCGTATGTGAATTTCGATCATTTTTTGTTTAGAATTTGAAAAAACTTTCTTCTACAAAGTTGTAGAGAATTAAATGGACATAAGATTTGAATTTTTCTGATAAAAGGACTATTTATTATGAATTATTGAAGTTCCGAAATAATTAATTTTTGGGGTTATAAATATTTTTTTTAGGAAAAACGTTTTTAATGTGGGTGGGACCCACTTGTGTGTGCTGAAGAAAATGATGTGGTGTGCGTTGGAAATTTTTTTAAAAATATTATTATTTTATTAATTTTTTTTGTTTTGGCGTTCTAATCATTTTTTTATAAATAGGGTGCTTAGGTTAGAATTAAAAATCACACAAGAATCTGAAGTTTTCTCTCTCTATATTATCGAGCGTATTTTTGTGAGTATTTAGATATCTTGAGTGTTGCTATACAGTGCAAGTTTCCTTCAGCGTTATATCCGATATTCCAGCCAAAAGAACTATTCTTTTGAGGTAAGGGATGTTATTTTTTTCGTAAATGATATTATTTCTTTCAATATCATTATACCGGAATATTGGTATAACTTTTATTATGAATTTTTTACCTTTTTATGTCGAGGTTACTATTCACGTATACGACACTATTCACGTGTACGACACTATTCACGAATATGGTACTATTCACGAAGTATGATTTTTCTTATGAAATTTTTGTCTTTTCGTGTCGGGATTACTATTCACGTATACTGTGACGCCCCCAAAATAGGTTCATTCCATACAACCCATTATGAGTCGCCAAATACATGGTACAGAAACAACTACAACTTTATTAATACAATTGTCGCACAAAATACGACAATACATATACTGTGAGTTTAAATACAAATATTGTCATCTAGACAATATTCACACCCAAATAAAGTCCTCATTACAATTATTGATACACTATTTTACAGAATAGTGAGGACTACTAAAACAACTATCTTGAACCATCACTCCACACCCTGACTAGTTCCCGCTATATTCTCATCTCTTGAGAAGAAAAATGGAATGAAAAAGGAAAAGGGTAAGCTCAACTAGCCCAGTAAAGAATATTATGAATAAGATAATGTACAACAAATTATCGTTAGTCCTCAATAGAGAAAAATCTGATAGAATACAATAGACAAAAAGTTTTAGATCAACAATTGCAGCGGAAACAACAATTCATTAGAAGAGTTAAGTAGAGAATGAAATCTACTATTATCTATGAATTTAAAAGTCCATCATCGATATTTTATCCCTGTAACATCAATCAATATACATCTTGAATCAAATAGTCATCTTTGCACTATAGGCCAAAGATATTAATCAGTCGGTCATGTTCATCTCAACATCTGTTCATCTTTGTACTACGGGCCAAAGATATTCATCAGAAAATCATTCATCTTTGTACTACAGGCCAAAGATATTCAATTATATCATCATTTAGGACTGAGGATGATAAAAAATATTTTAAAGAAAATGAATCCAGTGAAACAAAAGAATAAATTTTAAGGATCCATATTTTAAACAATCCAAGTTCAAAAATACTCTATAATAAACTATTGTGGAGCAGAATTCAAAAAATGAAGATCAAAACATAGATCCAATCAAAGATAGGAACCATAATAGACAATCTTGGACACAGAAAAGAAATTTTAATTTTTATGTGAATAGTATCGTATTTATGAATAGTGTCGTATACGTGAATAGTGTCGTATACGTGAATAGTAACTCCGACACTAAAAGATAGAAATTCCACCAGAAAAATCATCATACTTCGTGAATAGTACTCGTGAATAGTAACTCATGAATAGTAAATCATGAATAGTAACTCGTGAATAGTAACTCATGAATAGTAACTCTGACATGAAAAGATCAGAATTTCACAAGAAAAATCTTACCAATATTCCGGCATAATGATATTGAAAGAAATAATATCATTTCTAAAAAAATAGCATCCGTTACCTCGAAAAGACAGTACTTCTGACTGGAATACTGGATATAGTGCTGAAGAGAACTTGCACCGTATAGCAACACTCAAAGTATCAAAATACTCACAAGAATATGCTCGATAATATAGAGAGAGAAAGAGAGAGAAAACTTCAGTTTCTGGTGTGATTTTCAATTCTAACCTAAGCACCCTATTTATAGAAAAATACTTAGAACACCAAAGCAAAAAATTTAATAAAATAATATATTTTTAATCAAATTTTCCTTAGCCCACCACATCAAAAACACAATTTCCCACACAAATGCACCAAAATGAAAAACATGTTTTAAACAATTTTTGTAACAAAATCAATTCAGACCCAATATTTCGAAACTTCAATAATTCATAATAAATAGCCCTTTTATCAGAAAAATTCAAATCTTATGTCCATTCTATAGGAAATTTAATTCTCTACAACTTTGCAGAAGAAAGTTTTTCCAAATTCCAAACAGAAATTGACCAAAATTCACATACGGACGATTTTACAGGCTATAATCAAATTTCAGTCAAAATAGGGTCCACCAACACACAAAACATGTATTAAATATTTTTGTAACACACAAAACATGTGTTAAACATTTTTTGTAACAAAATACTCTTCCTCCTCATTTATTCATATATTACACATTCATTATAAAAATATCACCATTATTATATTATTAAAATATAATAATATATTTAAATGAATTATTTTATCAAAAAGATAAAATATCAATTTTCAACAATTGTCACATTAAAAATTTTCTCCATCTATATCCACATAAAATGAATATTTTCTTATCATATAAATCAATAATTAATTATTCACAAATAATATTACGTAATCACAATCACAACCGGTAGTTCCGGGAAAGAGGGGGCTTTCCAATAAGAATTTCTCCTTACTGACGCGCAATTAGGGGACCAAACCTCTCCTTAGACAGAACTTTCTAGACATTGCCAATAATTCTATCTAATAATATTATCCAAATAATATGAATTATTGATCTGATAGTGGAAAATATTGTGTAATGACAATTATTGAAACAACAATAATATAAAATATCAACGTAGCAATTATTGAATCAATAAAATAAAATATTGAGCGAAGAATTCTCTGTAACAATTATTGAGTAAAGGCCTTCTTACGTAAGAATTAACAATTGGTGCAATCTGGTAGGCTCTTTGTGTTTTAACCACCTTGGGTTATTCCAACAATGATAATCTGTGAATAACTTCTGCAAGTATTTATAAACAACTTATACTTGTCATTTTTTTTCATCCAATCACTTTTCTTTATGGGGCCCACAAGAAGGTCAAGTGGATCGCATTTAATATTCCCGACAAAGAAGAATATTCCACGACCAAACGAATATTCTCCGACAACAATGAATATTTTATAACCACTTGCTTATTTAAAATATTTGTGCATTTTACCCACAACTAACCACATTAATCAAATAAACCCTTACTATTTCAAAATAATAAATAAAAGAAATTCTATTTTATTTTAAAAAAAAATCGGGGTCTTACATATACGGCACTATTCACAGAAAAATTAATTTTCTTTGTCCAAGTTGTCTATTATGGTTACTATCTTTGATTGTATCCATGTTTTGATCTTTATTATTGAATTTTGCTCTACAATTGATTATTATGGAGTATTTTTGAGCTTGGATAAATTAAAGTACGAATCCTTAATCTTTGATCTTTTATCTCACTGGATTTGTTTTCTTTAAAATATTTTCATCATCCTCAGTCCTAAATGGTGATATAACTGAATATATTTGGCCTGTAGTGCAAAGATGAATGATTACATGATGAATATCTTTAGCCCGTAGTGTAAAGATGAACATGTGTTGAGATGAACATGACCAACTGCGGATACGAATGAATATCTTTGGCCGTAGTGCAAATATGAATATTTGATTCAAGATGTATATTGATTGATGTTACAGAGATAAAATATTGATGATAGACTTTTAAATCATCGACGATAGTAGACTTCATTCTCTACTTAACTCTTCTAATGAATTGATATTTTCGCTGCGAAGATTGATCTAAAACTTGTTGTCCATTATATTTTATCTGATTTATTGAAGGCTAAAGATAATTTGTTTTTAATTATCTTAGTCATAACATTCTTTACTAGGCTAGTTGAGCTCACCCTTTTTCTTTTTGTTCCATTTTTCTTCTAAGGAGGCGAGAATATAACGAGAACTAGTCGGGATATGGAATGATGGTTCTAAACAGTTGTTTTAGCAGTCCTCACTATTTTGTAAAATAGTGTATCAATAATTGTAATGAGAACTTATTTGAGTGTGGATATTGTCTAGAAGATAATATTTATATTTAAACTCACAGTACATGTGTTGTCGTATTTTGCACGACAATTATAATAATGAAGTTGTAGTCGTTTCTGTACCATGTATTTGGCGACTCAAAATGGGTTGTGTGGACCTATTTTGGGGGCGTCACAGTGTCGATACGCAGGCCAGGAGGTAATTTCTTTGTCTGCGTGTCAGCACTGTATTAGTCAATTGACCAACTTATCATGAAATTAATTTCACGATAACTGGATCCCTATAATTATATCCCATTGGCAGGTAATAATTTGATTGGTGCATCGAAATAATCAAAGAGGGGTCTTACAAAATACTCCCTCCATTTCTTAATAATTGACGTTTTAGGATTATTTTTTTGTTCCTAAATATATGACATTTTAGGATTTATAGGAGAATTGGTTACATTATTTCCTTAATTACCCCTAAACATTTAATACTCTCTTTAATTCTCTCTTATTTTTCCAAAGCTACTTTTTCTCTCTTTTAATATCTTACCCGTATATTCTCCTTAATTCCTATATTTTCTCTATCCTCTAACAATATGTCTCTCTCATATTTATCACCTACAATTTAGTTTTTTATTTATCTATGCAAGGGTGTTTTTGGTAATACATAATAATTTTAATGGAATAATTTTAGGAGTTTTAACTTCCTTAATCCCTGTGCAAAAACTTTAAACGTCACATATTTAGGAATGGAGGGAGTAATTGTAACAATATATCTTGTTAATAACATTTTATTTAGTCTTCAATAAATTATCATCTTTTGGAGACGGAGAGAATATAAAATTATGATCAATTTTTAAAGTTAGTTTGAGATATTTTAAAATGTATATCATATTATTTATATATAAGGATAATATAGTAATAATATAATTTAAAAATAATTTTTTTTCTTTCCTCTCTTTACTTCTAAACTCACAAACAAGAGAAAATATAATTAAAATCTCATCTCTTCCATTCCTTTCTAAAATTCACAAATATAACATAGAAAAATTATAATCATTTCTCATCATTTCCCCTCATATACTTTCTATTCTCATCATTTCTCCTCATATATTTTCCATTCTCATCTCATCCCTCCAAATTGCTTTTCAAATGTGTGTATAATTAATATTAATATGATTAATACTACATTCGGACTGAAATATAAGATTTAAGTTTGGATTTCTAAATTCAAAATTGATACTATAATTCATTTAATCTTTTCAAATATAAATTTATAGTTAGTAATATATTTTAGAGAATTTATAATTTTGATAATTTTGTTATCTAAATTAATTAAATTTAATATAAAATTTCAATTTGAAAAATATCTTAAATTAATTTCTAATATATGTATTTATTAATTTTATATTTTGAAATGAAAGGAGTGCATTATTTGATGAGTACTGAAGACTTTATTATTCATTTGCTAAGAAATGAAAAGTTAAATTACGTGGTAATACGACGCCGGATTGTTCAAATTGATAATGAAGAATTAAGGGATAAGTTGTTTTCAAGTATGTTTTTCTTAATATTAATATCCAACTTTGTTAATTAAAAAATATTTCAATTAATGTCCTATGTTTAGATGCTTAAATTAGTTTATTTATTTCAGATAATGAAGTTATGGCAGAAGTCGTTTTCAAGTACGTTTCTCTAATATTAAAAGTCAACTTTGTAATATAAAATATGTCGATGCATGTCCAATGGTAAGTGGCTAAGTGCCAACATAGACCTTAATAGAAAAGTCAAACATAAAAATTTAGAAGAGAATTAATATTTTTGTAAGTAAAACTATTTTTTTTTTGTTCTTATAATTTTAATTATATTATTTTTTTATATATTAATTTTTTTTATCTTTTCAATTTTATAATTTTTTTTATTTTATTTCACATAATTTACACAACCAGTGCAACCAGATACTAAATAATAAATAAAACCTACAAGCATACATTCATGGGAAAGATGTTGTAGACTTGTAGGCATATTAGTCCTTTTACACATTCTCATTTATTAATATATTTATTTTATAAGAAGAGACATCTTGTAGCATTCCCAAATTTCGATCCTAATCATCAAGGATTTAGTATACTGTTTCTATAACTATTGCGAAAAATATAAATATAAATTGTTTATACATAAAACTTTACTCATTACCCCAAGGTCGAAAACCTTCACATAATACCTGAATCAAAATCCTATCTAACATACAATGTTTATTATCATACATTACTGTCACAAATCTAGTTGCACACATAATTCTCAAGCTGTACTTGTCTTTGACCTTTCCTTGTATCCAAATAATTTGCCTAATCTGCAAGTGATTACCATGATATAGCAAGGGTGAGCAACAAATTTTCCAGCAAGTTTAAGTTCAATAAATTAAGGATATATCATGATGGAAAGATTTTGAATAATAGCTGGCTAACATTTAACAATATAATTGTGAACTAGCATGAACAAACTTTCATAGCTGAACGAACATTGTACATGAACATATCAATTATATCTGGACCAAATGGTAATGAAGGTGATCAGTCTTTCATACCTGATGAATACATGCAATATGCACAGAGTACGATTTAACAATTCATAGACATGGTAATCAACAATGATTATCCATAAGTATATTTAAATAAACAACTCAAAGTTGAGTTAAGGAAAACTTGCTTGTTCCGTTGATTATCGCTACGCAACTTATTTAGCTTTGTCTGAAAACCTAACATAAATAATATTGATCTCTAAATATTAGAATAATATCATCATAGTATAATACTATTATATATAAACATAGAATAACCTAAACACATAACAAATATCTCTATCAGTCTATACAACACATAAAACCTAGTATTAAGTCAAACTATTGCAGTCTAAATTGAATTTGGTACAACTCTGACATTCTAACGTCCCAATCGGATAATTATCGAGCTTAATATTACTAAGACTCGGTATAAACCGGTTCACAAATATCAAAGACAATTAATTATCAGTCAAAATACTTTTCCAAGTCTCATAATAATTTTTAAATAATTATTACCATTTGTCATGATTTTTCAATCATTAATATCGTATTTATATAATTTAAATACCATATAATTCCCTTATCATTAATATTTATTTAATATTAAATATTAATAAAAATCACATTTATATGATTTTTAAACCTTTAAATCCATTATCCGATAATTTCTATTAATATTAAATATTAATGTTTTTCATGACAAAGTATCAAAAGTTTTATGTTATAACTTAAAATATTTTTATAACACTTAAATCATTTTTATATGATTTCTATATCATAAATTCTATTTTTCATAATTTATTTAATTCATTTATTAAATAAATTAATTACCATTAATAATAAATTATTAATAAAATTCACCACAAAATATTAAAAGTCATCAAAAATAACTTTATTTTCTAACACCATAATATATTTTAAATGATTTTTCATGTATTAAAATCATTTTAAATAATTTATTTAATATTATAATTAAATAAATTAAATACCATTAATACCCCAAAAATATTAAATATTTATAAAATATATTCAAAATTATTAAAAATATATTTTTAGGCTTTAAAATAATTTTTAGTAATTTATTTTGTATTTTTCATAATTAAAAGCTATTATTTTTTCTATTTATTTAATAAAATAATTAATTTTATAATTAAACTGTCGTAAAAGAGACTTTAGGCGACACAACCGTCGCTGAAGGTGTTCTTGGCCAAACCCAGAACCTTCAAGTCAGTTGTCAAGGTATCTAGTGTAAGACCCCAACTTTTATGAATAAAGAATAATTTTCTCAAAATATATTTTTGAATATTATGGTGTGGATTTGATATAATGTTATAGTTGTGGGTAATATTTACAAATTTTACAAAGTAAGCAAGTGGTTATATAATATTCGATTGGTCGGGGAATATTCGTTTTAACAGGGAATATTCGTATGTACTACAGTACAATCATTAGTGGACCCCATAACGTAAGTATTGTCGTAGTAAAAAGCAAACGAAATTATCTTTTATAAAAATAACGGCGGAAGTGTTACCGTTAAAACCGTTGAACTACCCAATAGTAAAAGTAAAGATGTCTGGCGTGGTTGCATAAGAAGCGCACCTGTATTGATTATTGATGCTTACGTGAGAGTCACTCGCTTATACTCAATTATTACTTTCTGATAATTGTTGCATCATATCTCTCATATTATTGATTCAATTATTGTCACAATATCATCCGCATAATATGTTATATTATTAAATCAATAATTGAGACAACAAAGTTATTCATATTATTAAATTGCAATATTTACAATGTCTAGAAGTTACTGTCGAGGAGAGGTTTGGTCATCTAATCAATTGCTTGGCATGATAAGAGAAATCCTTATCGAAAAGCCCACTCTTTCCTGGGAACGACCTGATTGTTAAATATTGTGAGTTATAATATTAATGATGAATAAGTTCCTGTTGATTAAAGATGAAATTTATAGTTTCATTGTGTTGGAATTATTAGTGTTAGTGGAAATCAACATTTATTTCGATATTAATTGATGTTTGGAAGTCATATTGACCAGTCGGGTAATTAATCGGATAAATGTGCAATTAATTGCTATTAATTCACATGATTATAACTATTTGTTCACATGTGTGTATTATTGATTCACATTCTTGTACTATTAGGGGAGTTGTGCAAGATTGATAATACTTGCATGACTAGGTTAAAAATGGAGATATAGATGGAGGTACTATACTGTAATTCGTATTTTCACATGATTATAACTATTGATTCACATGATTGAACTATTGATTCACATTATTTACTATTAGGGGAGGTGGTACAAGTTTGATAATACTTGCAGGACTAAATTAAAAATGAAGAAAAAGAGGAAGGTATTATACTATAATATTTCGAGCCCCAAAATGTGCAATTATCGAAACTATATTTTCCTATAAATAGAAGCTCATTCTTCCTTCATTTCTCATCAATTCACAAAAGCTATAGAGCAATTATTATAGAGAGAAATTATAGAGAGAATGAAGAAGAGAAGTCTGCTACCTCACTATTTCAGTATCCAATTTTTCTAAGGTAAGGGGTATTATTCTTTCGTATTCATAAAGAGAGTTATTTTCTTTCAATACTCGTAAGAGTTGTTATTCCATTCTTTATTATTATGTTGGAATAACATGTCTATCTCTGTACCGCATACATGGTGAAATTCTTCATTATTCCATTCTTTATTATTTTGTTGCAATAACTTTATCTTGCATGCGCTATCATCGCATGCAGTGAATTATGTTGTATTCCATTCTTTATTATTACATTAGAATATCACATGCTGCAATGATTACGCATGACTTTATTCCATTCTTTATTATTACATTGGAATATCACATTTGTGCGGATTATGCATGACTGGTTTCATTCTTTATTATTACATTAGGAATAACTTTGCTGTATGGATCTATCGCATGCATGGTGAATTCTTCATTATTCCATTCTTTATTATTCTATTGGAATAACTTTATGTATATAGATTACCGCATGCATGGTGAATGATCCTTTGTATTCATTCCTTATTAAATTGTGGAAATGATCTGCTTCACGTGGATTCTTTGGTAGGCTAAACTCCATTTGCGCTTTCATATATTCTATTATACTTTCGATTGGTTAAAGCTTTGGCTTTCTATACTCCATGAAATTAGTAGAATATCCTGGATATTTGCGCTTCATCCAGTATCTTTTCATGGAAATATTCTTCTGAGCATTCTTGAATTTTACTCTACAAAGTAGTATCATGTTGAAAATTTGGACGTTATTGATTTCTGGATAAATTATATTATAAATCTTTAAAATTTATCCTTGAACTTGTTTTATTGAATTATTATGTCATTGTCATCATCCTCATGCTTATATTGTGATTAAAGTCATCTTTGGCTTACGTGCGTAGATGGACTTGGTATGATTATGACCGAGGATTATTCAGATAATCATAACCGTAATGTGATGAATGATGTGGTAAAAGTTCTCATTGGCACGTAGTTCATTGATGGGCCAGTTGTTGGTGTGATTATGACCGAGGATTATTCGGGTATAGTCATGATCATTGATGATTACATGAATATCATTAAGTAGTGATGCGAGGATGATTCGATTTTATTTAAGTCGAGTCTCAAATGATAAAGTTGATGAAAAACTTTTTAAATCATAGAAGATGGTAGATTTTATGCTCTACTTGACTCTTCTAATGGATTGCTTATTCCGCTGCAGTTAAACATGTTGTCTATTATATTCTATCAGTTGTTATTTTGTTGAAGGCTAAGGATAATTTATTCTGCATTATCTTAGTCATAATATTTCTTACTGGGCTAGTTGAGCTCACCCTTTGCTTTTATTGTTATCTTCAGGAAATGAGAATATAGCTGGGACTAGTCGAGGAAAGGAGTGATGGTCCAGATGATAGCATTAGTAGTCCTCACTATTCTGTTAAATAGTGTGATAATATATGTAATGAGGACCCCATTGAGTGTGGATATTGTCTAGATGACAATATTCTTATTAAAACTCTTAGATTATGTTTTTTCGTATTTTACACGACTATTGTATAATTAAGTTGTATTTGATTTCTGTACCATGTATCTGCTACCTCACTATTTCAGTATCCAGTTTTTTCTAAGGTAAGGGGTATTATTCTTTCGTATTCATAAAGAGAGTTATTTTCTTTCAATACTCGTAAGAGTTGTTATTCCATTCTTTATTATTATGTTGGAATAACATGTCTACATCATAATCTGACATACATGGTGAAATTCTTCTGTTATTCCATTCTTTATTATTTTGTTGGAATAATCTATCTGTGCGGTCTATCGCATGCCTGGTGAATTATGTTGTATTCCATTCTTTATTATTCTATTAGAATATCCTGTCTGTGCGGATTACGCATGACCTAATTCCATTCTTTATTATTCTGTTGGAATATCCTGTTTGTCTGTGGATTACGCATGACACAGTTCCATTCTTTATTATTCATTGGGAATAACTTTTATATGCTTGATCCTATCGCATGCATGGTGAATTCTTCCATTATTCCATTCTTTATTATTCTATTGGAATAACTTGCATATGTAGAATTACCGCATGCATGGTGAATGATCCTTTGTATTCATTCCTTATTAAATTATGGAAATGATGCATGCTCACGGGATTCTTTGCATGGCGAGGCGAAAATCCATTTGCGATTTCATATATTCTATTATACTCAATTGGTTAAATCTTTGGCTTCTATACTCCATGAAATTAGTAGAATATCACGGATATTTGCGCTTCATCCAAAGATCTTTTCATGAAAATATTCTTACGAGCATTCTTGAATTTTACTCTCTGAAAGTAGTATCATGTTGAAAATTTGGGCGTTATTGATTTCTGGATAAATTATATTATAAATCTTTAAAATTTATCCTTGACTTGTTTTATTGAATTATTATGTCATTGTCATCATTCTCATGCTTATATTGTGATTAAAGTCATCTTTGGCTTACGTGCATAGATGGACTTGGTATGATTATGACTAGGGATTATTCGGTATAATCATAACCATAATGTGACGAATGATGTGGTAAAAGTTCTCATTGGCCTGTAGTTCATTGATGGACAGTTGTTGGTGTGATTATGACCAGGGATTATTCGGTATAGTCATGATCATTGATGATTACATGAATATCATTGGCCGTGATGCAGGGATGATTCGATTTTATTTATTAAGCTGAGTCTCAGCGATAAAGTTGATGAAAAACTTTTTAAATCATAGAAGATGGTAGATTTTATGCTCTACTTGACTCTTCTAATGGATTGCTTATTCCGCTGCAGTTAAACATGTTATCTATTATATTCTATCAGTTGTTATACTGTTGAAGGCTAAGGATAATTTATTCTGCATTATCTTAGTCATAATATTTCTTACTGGGCTAGTTAAGCTCACCCTTTGCTTTCATTGTTATCTTCAGGAAATGAGAATATAGCTGGGACTAATCAGGGAACGGAGTGATGGTCCAGATGATAGCATTAGTAGTCCTCACTATTCTGTTAAATAGTGTGATAATATATGTAATGAGGACCCCATTGAGTGTGGATATTATCTAGATGACAATATTCTTATTAAAACTCTTAGATTATGTTTTGTCGTATTTTACACGACTGTTGTATAATTAAGTTGTATTTGATTTCTGTACCATGTATCTGGCGACTCAAGATGAGTTATGTATACCTATTTTGGGGGCGTCACAGCTAGTTTGACCACTGATAATTCATGGATCCTTAAGTTTTTGGGTTTATAATTGAGTTAATGTTGTAGTAATGATGTAGTACTACAACTCTAAACAAGTTCCATGGTCATACCAGAAATGAAGATCAGTTCTGGGTTACCCAAAAATGAAGATTAGTTCTGGGTTACCCAGAAATGAAGATCAGTTCATAGGTCATACTTAGAGCCTAAAAATCTTCAAGTTTTAGTTTTAGTTTATAGAATCTAATGGTTCAATTCTATAGTCTTGATGTTAGGGTACAACAACATGTCATTATTTCAGTCTAACATCATCACAAATGAAAGATTAAGGCTGGTCAAAGTATGTCAGAAAACTCGCTCATGAAGAATCTGGGTTTTCCAGAAAACTGATTCCGTGACTGAGCAGCCTACTTTAACCGTTTTCTATATGAATCATGTTTGTTTTTTAAGTGAAATAAAGGAACTAATCTGTATTCCATATACCATATTACAACATAGATATACTAACACCAACAAATCATCAAACACAAGCAAATTTGGGCTAATGAATATGTTGTCAGAGCGATCTGGGAAAAATCTGGGTTACCCAGATTTGTTCTTTAAGCAGATTGGCCAACCTACTTTGACCATCATTAAATTCGATTTTGTTAAGTATCTAGGTAATCTAGAGGCATGGATATGTAGTACTCATGTCAATCTACACAAATCAAACACTAACTTTACCAAACTACATAATACCGGCAAGATCAGAGGCCTGCAAAACGTTGTTAGAAATTCTGGGATTCTGGGTTTGTCCAGATTTCCAGAATTCGTGCTAGGTCAACGTACTTTGACCGCTTGTATCTTTCAATCTATACATGATCTGGGCTTCATTCAAGTTTTAGATCAAAGCCCTTACAACATAGAACAGATCTATAACCTTAAACAGACATATCATCAAACACATAGAGATCACGAAGCCCTGACATTAGGCTGTCAGACAACTTTTAAAGTTCAAGAATAGTTTCTAAAAATGCTATTTTCGTGCATCTAAGTGTTATAGATCTATGATCTAACAACTCAGATCACTAAAAGACACCCTCTAACACATATCTAACCAATCACTAACAACATAACCACAAAATTTTAAAGATTTTGAAATTTAAAGTTTATGCCTTGATCTTGAATTTGATCATCATGATCTGATCTTGACTAGCTATAGATCACACTAAGAACTAAATCACTAAAGAATTTCGTGGGTCTAGAGAGAGGATATCATGGTTGAGTGTTTGTGGACAAATGAAGCTAAATAATGAATTTTCTCTCTCTTGAATTATTTATATATTTGGATGCAATACATGTGGCTGTGATATATGGCTGATAGTTAAAGATTTTTAGCACATGTGCAAAATCTTAGTTGGTCACCAACTAATTATATGGCAAGATTCACACTCCAACTTATAAAAAAAAATACAAAAATGGCATTAATGTCATTATGGTAACTTGCACAACCCTTAGGGTTTAACCCTAAGGTTTTGAAAAAAACAAAATTTTTAAGGATTTCTAATTAGGTTTTAAAATTAGAAACTTAAGATTTCTAAATTATAATTAGGGTTTCCTAATTATATTAAAATTTACTAATCGTATTAGGGCTTGCTAATTTAGGATTAGTGTTTTCAAATTAACATAAAACTTTCTTAATTTGTAATTAGGGTTTCTAATTAGCAATTAGGGTTTCTAATTTTGCAATTAGGGTTTTTTTGCTTAATCAATTAGGGTTATTCCTTAATTTAGTTTGTAATTAATACACTTAAGCCTTATACTAGCATTTGAATTCCCAAGTTAGGGTTTTCGTAATCTGAATTAGGGTTTCAAATTCTCGGAATCTGAAATGAGGGTTTCCAGATCCGGTACTAGGGTTTCTTATCAATCGTTATGGTTTTCTAACTGAACGATGACGTTCTGAATATATTATTAGGGTTTGACACTGATATAAGTTATCTGGTCAACCCTTGACCCTTAACCATAAATTGCATATATGTATGACCATATACACAGAACATATACACTTATATACTTAATCCTGAATAATTCACCACAAAAAATTTTTAAATTCACAAAATTACTTTCCAGAAATGTCAAATCCATTCACTTATTTTCTGTCTAGGTCTATTATTCAACCTTTAATCCATCATTTAAGATTTAAATAATTTTCTAAATTCTCTGGTTGTCACATTCACCCCTTCTTCTAAGAATTTCGTCCCCAAAATTCAACTTACACCTTATACCTTGCATACACAGCATCACATACTACCCAATACATTCCTCACAAGAGTAAAAATTTTCAAATAGTGTTGAGGAGTCATATAGACCATGAACTACAGAGGTTTATAGGTATTATTACCCTTGACCTATTTCAATTAAGAAAAAGGTACTCTACCCCTTATAAAGGTTAACAGTATGTTTACAATCACGAAGAAGGTAAACTACCGTTACTAGTACGTATACTTTAATCATTTCTCGCGAATATTCTCGCTATTGAATAATTTTATTCATTCTGCACAATTCACCTCAGTCTTATCATAGAATTCCGCACCAAAACAATTTGGTTCGAAATTTTTTTTAAAGAACGCTTAGAGTTTTCAAAAACGTTGGTCTAGTCGAATCAAATAGTTTAGACTCATATTGATAATCAATTTCAAACGAAATATTAAGGTATAGCCAAACCCCGTTGGTAAATTAAAATTTTGAAAATGACGTCATGATGCCGTACTGTATTAACATCCCGTTTGAGGATGCCGTCATTATATGACTTTGTCATAACACATCATAAAATAGTGGAACAATAATTTTTGGATCAAATTCAACACTAAGTATTCCTGTATTTACAACTCCATCATTTTTTATCAATCTTGCACCAGGTTACATAGTAAATTAATGATAAATAAAATAAATTTTTATATTTCAAATCATTTTCGTCTAGCCAAAACAATTAGCATAGACTATTCTTTAAACCGTTCAAAAATCATTGCAAATCTGTCTTATCATCTCAACAGGTAACGAGGTGTCGATGGCCCGAAGTCCACACATACACAATAGTCACCAAGAGTTGAGAACAAAAATTCATTCTCAAAAGCACACAGTGCGTAATTAGCTTGATGTCAAAAATTTCGAAGTCTAGCATAGCTAGGAGTTTTGGAAAACCTATGTCTCCACTAATGATTAATTTCTTAAACAGTCTATCTATTCCTATTATCCTTAATACTCCATTCACACAAAACTATATCCAGTTCATCAAACTTACCACACTTATGAGTTCAGGAACTTTCCACAATCATATGAGTTTAAGAACTTGTCCTAGACAAACCTTTGGTGTCCATTCGCTAAGGGGTTCATAAACATTTCATATAATCATGAGTCACGAATGTACCATAAGTATGAGTTTTAAGAACTCGTACTTAACCTGATATTCTCTATCTATACCCTATCTATTTGTTATACACCTAAGAAAAGAATCACCTTCCCAGCAGGTATATAGCAAATAGCGCGACACAAATATTTTAATGATTATCAATGCCAGAAACTAATTGGTTTTTACACCAAGTATAATTCCCCGCCCATAACAAGAAATCATACAACTTAGCTGCTGACATGAGTCCTTAATTGAAATCTCCACCTAATCTTAACTCCTTTCTCAATACGAATTTCATTTAATCTGTATTCATAATCCTTTCCTGAATTTGTACCAATTCGTAGTACCACTTACACACAGCAATCTTGCCGTAAACCTTTCAATCATTCGATTGATCCATATCAGATCACGGAGTGATCTCATCGTATATATTGTGATTTATTTCTAAACTATGATCGTTTTGTTTTACGATCTCTTATCCCCGTACTTTTAGGTTTTTAGACTCTATCTATTCACCACTACTGTTCACCTTTATTATCAAAGTTAAGGAACTTTGTGTCTTTATAACCCGCCGAGATTCATCTTTGAATCTTACCGACACACTAACTCTATTTGAGATAGACCTAATCCTAATCACTGCGATTATTAGTCTAAGGTAACCCTACCCTAGGTTCATAACCAACAGCTCTGATACCAACTGTATCATCCCCAAATCCCGATCCTAATCACCAAGGATTTGGTATACTATTTCTATAACTATTGCAGAAGATATAAATATAAATTGTTTATACATAAAACTTTACTCATTACCCCAAGATCGAAAAACCTTCACATAATACCTGAATCAAAATCCTATCTAATATACAATGTTTATTATCATACATTACTGTCACAAATCTAGCTGCACACATAATTCCCAAGCTGTACTTGTCTTTGACCTTTCCTTGTATCCAAAGAATTCGCCTAATCTGCGAGTGTTTACCATGATATAGCAAGGGTGGGCAACAAATTTGCCCAGCAAGTTTAAGTTCAGTAAATTAAGGATATATCATGATGGAAAGATTTTGAATAATAACTGGCTAACATTCAACAATATAATTGTGAACTAGCATGAACAAACTTTCATAGCTGAATGAACAGTGTACATGAACATATCAATTATATTTGGACCGAATGGTAATGAAGGTGATCAGCCTTTCATACCTGATGAATACATGCAATATGGACAGAGTACGATTTAACAATTCATAGACATGGTAATCAACAATGATTATCCATAAGTATATTTGAATAAACAACTCAAAGTTGAGTTAAGGAAAACTTGCCTGTTCTGTTGATTATCGCTATGCAACTTATTTAGCTTTGTCTGAAAACCTAATATAAATAATACCAATCTCCAAATATTAGAATAATATCATCACAGTATAATACTATTATATATAAACATAGAATAACCTAAACACATAACACATATCCCTATCAGTCTATACAACACATAAAACCTAGTATCAAGTCAAACTATTGTAGTCTGAATTGAATTTGGTACAATTCTGACATTCTGACGTCCTAATTGGATAATTATCGAGCCTAATATTACTAAGACTTGGTCTAAGCTGGTTCACAAATATCATAGATAATTAATTATCAGTCAAAATAATTTTCCAAATCTCATAATAATTTTTAAATAATTATTATCATTTATCATGATTTTTCAATCATTAATATCGTATTTATATAATTTAAATACCATATAATTCCTTTATCATTAATATTTATTTAATATTAAATATTAATAAAAATCATAACATAATATTATAATATATTTATAATATCACAAAGTATTTTTAATACTTTAAAATCACATTTATATGATTTTTAAACCTTTAAATCCTTTATCGATAATTGCCATTAATATTAAATATTAATATTTTTCATGACAAAATATCAAAAGTTATATGTTATAACTAAAAATATTTTTATAACACTTAAATCATTTTATATAATTTTTATATCATAAATTCTATTTTTCCATAATTTATTTATTTTATTTATGAAATAAATTAATTACCATTAATAATAAATTATTAATGAAATTCACCACAAAATATTAAAAGTCATAAAAAATAACTTAAAATATTTTCTAACACCATAATATATTTTAAATGATTTTTCATGTATTAAAATCATTTTTAAATAATTTATTTAATATTATAAATAAATAAATTAAATACCATTAATATTCCAAAAATATTAAATATTTATGAAATATATTCAAAATTATTAAAAATCTATTTTTAGGCTTTAAAATAATTTCTAGTAATTTATTTTGTATTTTTCATAATTAAAAACTATTATTTTTTTTGTATTTATTTAATAAAATAATTAATTTTATAATTAAACTATCGCAAAAGTGGCTTTAGGCGACACAACCGTCGCTGAAAGTGTTCTTGGCCAAACCCAGAACCTTCAAGTCAGTTGTCAAGGTAGCTAGTTTGACCACTGATAATTCATGGATCCTTAAGTTTCTGGGTTTGTAATTGAGTTAATGTTGTAGTACTGATGTAGTAATACAACTCTAAACAAGTTCCATGGCCAACACATACCAGAATAGCAAGATTTAAGCCTTAGAAATACTTGTCAGAGCTGTTCTTCATTTCTAGGTTACCCAGAAATGAAGATTAGTTCTGGGTCATACTTTGAGCCTAAAAATCTTCAAGTTCCAGGTTTAGTTTGTAGAATCTAATGGTTCAATTCTATAGTCTTGATATCAGGGTACAACAACATGTCATTATTTCAGTTTAACATCATCACAAATGAAAGATTAAGGATGGTCAAAGTATGTCAGAAAACTCGCTCATGAAGAATCTGGGTTTTCCGTAAAACGATTTCGTGGTGAAAGCGACCTACTTTTGCTTGCTTCACTATATGAATCCTGTTTGTTGTTTAAGTGAAATAAAGGAACTAATCTGTAGTCCATATACCATATTACAACATAGATATACTCACCATCAAATCATCAAACACAAGCAAGATCTGGGCTCATGAATATGTTGTCAGAACGATCTGGGAAAACTCTAGGTTACCCAGATTTGTTCTACAAGCAGATCGGTCAACCTACTTTGACCATCATTTCGATTTTGTTAAGTATCTAGGTAATCTAGAGGCATGGATATGTAGTACTCATGTCAATCTACACAAATCAAACACTAACTTTACCAAACTACATAATACCGGCAAGATCAGAGGCCTGCAAAACGTTGTTAGAAATTCTGGGATTCTGGGTTTGTCCAGATTTCCAGAATTCGTGCTAGGTCAACGTACTTTGACCGCTTGTATCTTTCAATCTATACATGATCTGGGCTTCATTCAAGTTTTAGATCAAAGCCCTTACAACATAGAACAGATCTATAACCTTAAACAGACATATCATCAAACACATAGAGATCACGAAGCCCTGGCATTAGGCTGTCAGACAACTTTTAAAGTTCAAGAATAGTTTCTAAAAATGCTATTTTCGTGCATCTAAGTGTTATAGATCTATGATCTAACAACTCAGATCACTAAAAGACACCCTCTAACACATATCTAACCAATCACTAACAACATAACCACAAAATTTTAAAGATTTTGAAATTTAAAGTTTATGCCTTGATCTTGAATTTGATCATCATGATCTGATCTTGACTAGCTATAGATCACACTAAGAACTGAATCACTAAAGAATTTTGTGGGTTTAGAAAGAGGATGGCATGGTTGAGTGTTTGTGGACAAATGAAGCTAGATAATGAATTTTCTCTCTCTTGAATTATTTATATATTTGGATGCAATACATATGGCTGTGATATATGGTTGATAGGTAAAGATTTTCAGCACATGTGCAAAATCTTAGTTGGTCACCAACTAATTATATGGCAAGATTCACACTCCAACTTATAAAAAAATACAAAAAAGGACATTAATGTCATTTAGCTTCCCATTTTAAGGGCATGATGATAACTTGCACAACCCTTAGGGTTTAGCCCTAAG
Source organism: Panax ginseng (assembly GCA_020205605.1). NCBI lineage: Eukaryota > Viridiplantae > Streptophyta > Magnoliopsida > Apiales > Araliaceae > Panax > Panax ginseng. The sequence goes on from CM035137.1 coordinate 93,613,826, forward strand.
GTTTTGAAAAAAATAAAATTTTTAAGGATTTCTAATTAGGTTTATATACTTCTAGTTGAAGATCTTCAAGAGTTCTTTGGTGTACACCGCTTTTCCAAGGCCGTAAACTTAGAAACTTAAGATTTCTAAATTATAATTAGGGTTTCCTAATTATATTAAAATTTACTAATCACATTAGGGCTTGCTAATTTAGGATTAGTGTTTTCAAATTAACATAAAACTTTCTTAATTAGCAATTAGGGTTTCTAATTAGTAATTAGGGTTTTTAATTTTGCAATTAGGGTTTTCTGCTTAATCAATTAGGGTTATTCCCTAATTAAGTTTGTAATTAATACACTTAAGCCTTATACTAGCATTTGAATTCCCAAGTTAGGGTTTTCGTAATTCGAAGTAGGGTTTCAAATTCTCGGAATCTGAAATTAGGGTTTCCAGATCCGGTACTAGGGTTTCTTATCAATCGTTAGGGTTTTCTAACTGAACGATGACGTTCTGAATATATTATTAGGGTTTGACACTGATATAATTTATCTGGTCAACCCTTGACCCTTAACCACAAACTGCACACATGTATGACCATATACACAGAATATATACACTTATATACTTAATCCGGAATAATTCACCACAAAAATTTTTAAATTCACAAAATTCCTTTCCAGAAATGTCAAATCTATTCACTTATTTTCTGTCTAGGTCTATTATTCAACATTTAATTCATCATTTAAGATTTAAATAATTTTCTAAATTCTCAAATTGTCACACATCTTATTAAAGGTATTAGATTATTAAATGTAAAATAAAATACATCCACAATATTTTTATAAAATTCTACAAAAAGATTCTCTATGTTGAATGGAGAAAGTATTAATTCTACTTACATATTTTAAAATTAAAAATATATTTATTTATTTAGTCTGTTTTAATAACTCAAAAAACGAAATACATAATTTATTTAAAAATAATAAAATAACATAATATTTCTAATTAAAACTAATTATATTATCTTTGTTACATCATAGATCACACTACCACAATTAATAATGGTACTCTCTCAAATCCGTAAAACATGTGAAAAAATCTTATCCCTCAAAAAGTTCATACAATATATAATTTAAATTTAAAATGTTACATCGAGGTTATTTTACCCTTAAAAGTATTTAAGCAGAGGGTGCATTACTTTCAGAAAAAGAAAAATATTATATTTGGCTCTATTTTTTTACTTTGATTCTTTTAATTTGTGTAAAATTGTACTTTTAGTCATTTCTATGGAACATAATACTTAAAATTATCCCGAAGAATTGAGGAATTTACAAATATATCGCAAATTGAAGAACAATATATATATATATATATATATATATAATGTCTAAGCGATCATTTATGCGCTAGGTGCTTCTCCCAACCTTGAAAAATAGGTGTTGCATGTCTAGGAGCTGACCATGCAATATTATAGGATCTGATTATCATGATAAATTGATCAATTGATCAATATAATAAGATACGTAGAATAAAAATTACATTCCACTTACGCGTCAATACTATAATTGTTGCCATTCACCATCAACTTTGCCACTTGTTTCTTCCTTTTCTCTAAAGAATATTATCCCTGTTCTTTTTAATTGAGGTTTTAACTTTTAAGGTCATACATATATATTATAAAATATAATTAATATTTTGTCTAATTAATTAAATTAAGTTAATATTAACTTTTTAAATTTTATCAAAAAAATGAGAGAAAAATAAATTAATTGGAAAATTAAATATTTAATACTACACTTTTTTGAAATCTACGATCTTCAATCGACAGAGAAAAAGGTACAAAAATCTCTGTTAAACTTGTTATAGTTTTCAAATAGTTTTTTAAAACGTTAAAAATAACAATTTTCTAGAGATTCCATTTTTCTAAACTAGAAAGAAAATTAGAAAAAGGTTTGAGAAAAATAAAGTCAAATATGATCTAGAAGTACAAGCTCGTAATATGACCAAACCCCAGGCTCAATAATAAAAACTGGTGACCTTGTTGGACTTTGTACTTCTAAAGAATGAGTAGTTCTGGGTTCAGGTGGACTGATGGTCCCCATTTCCTAACCACCCCCACAATACAAATATACCTCCAAAGAACCCATACTAATACTACTCCTCCATTCTTCTGCAATTCAATCTTTCTTCATTTATCTTCTATATCTATACATATACATGCCAACATAATTTTTTATATAATTAGTATAAACATTTCACATAGAGGAAGATATTTTTGCCCAAATTGAACTGATTTTTTTGCTATTATGGAGTCGGAGAGGAGTTCGGATACGGCGGAGCAATTGGAGGAGAAGAGATCAGAAATGGATTCCGGTAAAACTAAGAAAATAGAGAATAGAAGGAATGGGAAGAAGAGGAGGAGATTGGCGAAATTAGGGTGTTTTAGATCAGAAGATTATGGTCATTCAACTGTAGAAGAATCAGATGCACATGGCAACTTTGATATTGAGTCGGCTTCTAATTATGGAAGGGATCGGGTTCGGGCCCCGACCCATTTGATTGTTACGGTTAATGGTATCATTGGCAGGTTAGTCAACTTCTAGTAAGATTTATTTGTTTACACTATGAAATGCTGAAATTTGGGCTTAATTAATTTTAATATTTTATAGAGAATACTAATGAAATTATGGAAATGAAGCTTATTCTTTTGATTGTGTTATAGGAATGAATCCATTACTTTTTTACATTATTTAGTGAAGATTGATGATACAACAATTTATTGAGTGGGACATCCTAATATATTTCCGGCAGCCGGACCCAATTTTATAGAATCGTGGTTATCCGTTAATACTCCATACGTTCCACAATGGGGTCAAAATAGGACCGGAAAAATGTTCAGTTTTTTTTCGGTCGGGCAGATAAAAAACTTTTTATACTGTTTTTCTTTGATCTGCTTTAAATTTTTTATGGTATTTATAATCGGACCCGATATATTGGTTTTTAATTTTTTTATTATTAAAAATAATTAATAATAATAATAATAATAATAAAATAATGATTATAATAATAATAATAATAATAATAATAATAATAATAATAAAATAATGGCAAAAAAACACTTTTACTCCATTGTGGTTAAAAGTACTTTAAGCAATTAGCCATTTTTTAAAATATTCAATTAATATTTTTATTTTTTAAAATGTTTAATTATCTTTTTATATATGTATGAGCCAACGTACTTTAAAAAATGCAATCTGCCCACCGCTGTAGTTTTAAAAATATTTTATGTTTTATTTTCTATCTTTTTTCTTTACCTAAATATTTATAATATGTATAATATTAATAAAGTTTTAAAATAATAAAATTTTTAAAATCGATTTTATAATATGTATATTATTAATAAAAATTAATATTATAATATTTATAATATGTATGTTTTAAAAACCGATATATACCGTTTTTGGTACCATTTTGTTTTAAACTTCAGGTTTCATTAACTCAAATGATGGTGAGAAAGTTGTCAAAATCAAATAACCAAAAAAAAGCCACCCACGGAGTTCGCTTTTATGTTCATCTTCTTCCTGTTCATCCAGATCATCAAGCCTAATTTCATCAAACTATTCAACCGGAATCGGTATAATCGACGAGCCTGTTGAGAAATCAAAAGAAAGGTTTTCTAGTTTTTTTTATTAAGAAAATGGAATCTTGGCCTACATTAGCTTCAGATTCCGATAATGGAATGGTTATAGAGATTAAGTTCTCGATAGGAGAGAAAAAGTCGATAATTAATAATAATAATAATAATAAAATAATAATTTGCATTATTTCTTTTTTGTCTATTATAATTTCAATAATCTGAATCTGGATGAAATTGTTTTATTTTAGGCATTATTAAAAGAAAGAAAATAGGATAATAATTTTATAATTATTAAAAGAAAGGAAAAAGAAAAAGGAAAAGAAAAAAATTAAAAAAATGAATTAAAATAATTATTATTTTTTTTTTTTTACCATATAATGATTTTATTATTTTGTTTGAGAAGAAAAAATTATAAAGAAAATCCATTAAAAATTATTTTGTTGCCACATAAGGATATACCATATTAAACATATGCCACGTAATTTTTATTTTTTTCAAAAAAGCCACGGTTTCCAAGTTTGATTTTTTAACGTCGATTCAAGAAATTGGACCGGAATGATCGGATTGAACATTTTAAAAAGTATAGTGGGCTAATTGAATACTTTAAAAGCACAATGACTTAATTGCTTAAAACACTATAAACCATGGGATAAAAGTGTTTTTGCCAGATTTGTCATTTAATAATTTAATTATTATAAAAATAATAATTATATTAATTTTTTACTATATTTGCAACTTATTTCTTAGGGATAAATATGGAAATTTGTCACAAATATTTCATATTTATTATATTATATTATTTACAAATTTTGCAAATGAGACTATTTTTGTTGATATAGCTACTAGCTAGTAAGAAATGGATGATCAGGTAGATGTAGGCAAGGCAAATCCAAATTATTGCATCATGTTTTTTCTTCATTATTATCCAACCATTATAAAATATATATTATTATTTTTGAAAGTCAATTTGAGATACTTTCACCAAAACAGAAAACTAATATAGATTCGTTTAATTTTAGTCGATATAATGATGAATAAAGTAAACTATCTATAATTGTAATTAATTATATCGGTTTTGAATTATATATCTCAAATTGACTTCCAAAACATCAATGATTGTCTTATATTCTCAAATGATTATTTATTCTAAAATATAATTATATGAATCACAATTTCATAATTCCGCATTAACCGAACTCTGCTAAGACTTTTTAGTATCTAAATGGGTGCCTTCTTGGTCTTTAGACGAACTAATTTGTTAGCGTAATTATTATTATTATTTTTTTGCTACAATATCATTATTATTATTATTATTATTATTATTATTATTATTATTATTATTATTATTATTATTATTATCATTATCTTTATATTATTATTATTATTATTTTGGTTTTTGATTAATAGACTTCTCTTCGAGTTTAATATAAGCCAATTTTGTTGGAAATTAGAGGTGAGATGTATATTGATTCTTGCCTCAGAAGCAACATATACGTGATGGTGATTGGTAGTCCAATGGAGATGTTGCAGAGGTGGAAAATTCAAGACATATTTTCAGTATTCATGTTAGAGAGAGTTGTCCCCTATATATAGATGGTCAACTTTAGAAAGACAAGTTGTGGTTACCTGAATAGTTATGTTAGTCACAAAGCATGAAATCAAGTTTGGCCGGTGCACGGCTCTTGTGGGGGACATGTACCGGTGCGATTAGTCAAATGCTCTAAGAGGTTCAAATACCCATGATTGATAAAAATAATAATAAAAAGTTCAGCACACAAGATTGTACAGGTGCTTAATAATGAATTGTTATGGCAGAACTACAAAAATTCAAAAAGGATGTTGACATTGGTCTCTATTTAAAAGGCTTAACAATTGGAGAGGGGATGGGGCGGAGAGGTGGTAGAATGCACCCACAGAACCCTGTGATTCTAACCGTCTTGCCACTAACTTTCTTGGGATCTTGGAGAGTTACAGAAACACCCATGATGTATCGCAGTAATGTACCAGGCTTGAGTAGCTTTTTAGCGGTTTTTGACCTTAGCTTTTGGCTGTATAATGTGAAGGACTATCTTTGTGAGCACTGAAAGCATGAACAAGGTTGTAGTTCATAAATGAGGGAAGATTGCAGTGTGGTAAGCTTAATTCCAGGAGTTCATGGAGGTTTCTCAGAAAAGATCCGGCCGTGAAGATGCACACAGTTCGATCATAGGCCCAAAGTTTGAGTGTGTTGGCTATTCATGAGGGCTTGATTCTACATTGCAGTCTTATCTTCTTTATGGAGATTCTCTCTTAGATGGCGTTCTTTACTTTTGACATGTAGTTTCATGTGATATGTCAAGTAGCCTCCTACATCTCATTTCTTATATCTGCATAAAGTATGAACACGTCCTTCATGTTGTTGAAAATTCTTACTATGTTTTTGGTTGTGCCCATACGAGAATTATATTATTTTACTCAGCTCTCTCTATACAAAGCTGTTTAGTTCGTTGGAAGAGTCGAATGCAATCATACAAGGCAATCACTATTTATGTTGAATATCTTCTTCATGGTCAATACGTCTAGGTTGTCTTATTTCTAAATTTTTGCAATATATTCATTTGGACTTCTCAAAGGATTGTCTTGTTTTTCCGTTTTTCTATTCATGAGTTTTATGTCATGTCACAACATTTTCACTATGTGCATGTATTCTCATTTATATCAAATGTTTTCCATGTATGTAGTGCTCAAAATTGGAGATTTGCAGCAAAGCAATTTTTGAAAAAGTACCCCCATGATGTTATTGTTCATTGTAAGTATTATTTTTGATGCTCCCTTTACCTTGGCAAACTAACTAATGATATGCATCTTTTTCTCCCACTCATGAAAATAGCAGGTGTTTGTCCTGTTAAATATGTTTCCTTGTCTTCTGTAGAGATACTGGTAATAGAAAATCTATGAATGTTGGCCCTTTCATTCAATCACAAAGAACATGTACAATTTTGTTTTCCATTCTGAACTATTTAGTATTTACTCTAGTTCTTTTATTTATTATTCAAAAACGATACCCTGGACTAGGGGAGATTATTCATCAAGATATCTGAATTACATATTCATCAAGATGCACTCACAGCACTGGGATAGGATTGAGATGGTGTCAAAACTCGTGAGGATTCTTAAACCAAAGCATGTGTATTGCCCATGCGTAGTATTTTTCATTTTTAAGTAATATTTGAGAGGGTTGCTGAATTTCGTCCTAAGAAACATCTTATTCACATGTTTCAGTCATCTACCTCTGGACCTGCTAACCAACAGCATAATTGATTTTTTTAATAAAAAAATAATCAAATATGGCATGAACTTTCCCCTTTACACAAGGACATCAAATCATGTTTAGCCTTCAATTTTCCCTCGACCGTAGACTTTGATATTTTCGACTCACTAGCTTCAGTTATTAACGTAATTTGCTTTTGACTAATGCTTTATGTCCAGGCAGTGAATCTAATTATTCAATGTTGACATTTGATGGTGTTGATGTGATGGGATGCAGATTAGCAGATGAGGTGCGTAGTGGCTTCTCTATCAATGTGAATTTTTTCTCTCCTTCATTCATTCATGATTACTAAGTTGTTTCTCATGTAGACTGTTTTGTTTCCTTAATATTACCTCCCTTTCAAATTATAAGACCATTATTGACTTTTAAAAGTCAATTTGAGGCATTTTCAAATTTAAAATTGAGATGATTCATTAAAAATTCTGAAATAATAAGTTTTATAATGAGTAATACTTTTTAGATAGTCTACAATATTCATCATTGTATTTATTAAAATTAAAAATTAGTGTCAATTTTAAGTTTGAAATTGTCTTGAGTCAACTTCCAAAGTCAATAATGATACTATATTTTGGAACACGGAATAGTTTAATTAGTGAAATCTATCTATATATTTAAAAAAAATTCTTTCAAAGATGCCATAATAAGCTAGAAGCTTACAAAAGCTATGTGTTTTTTTTGCAGGTACTATCTGTTATAAAACGTCATCCTGGTCTTCAGAAGATTTCTTTTATAAGTCACTCACTTGGTGGCTTAATAGCGAGATATGCTATTGCTAAGCTTTATGAACAAGATTTTACAAACGAAATGTGTCAGGAAAATGGAGAATCTCCATCCAGGGAAGAAAAAGTCAAAGGAAAAATTGCTGGACTAGAGCCCATGAACTTTATAACTTCTGCATCTCCACACCTTGGTTCGAGAGGGCATAGACAGGTGATTATTTATGCTCTTCACGATCATCTTCTTTTCTTTTTGTTACCGTGCAATCTGCATCATCATCTTTTAAAATATGAAATAAAAAATCAACTTAAAGATAAAAATTGTATGTTTTTGTTGCTATTATTTTATTAGGTAAATTTAGACGTCTTTAATATGTGAATTGAAGAGGAATTCTAGCAAGAGATATTATTTCAGTTCAAATTTTTTTAGGTGATTAGTTTCTAAAAATATTTTTGGCGAGTAATATGGTTAGATTTGCTGATTTACTCCTGTCTCACCTTGAAGGTATGGTAGATTTTATGACATTCGAAAACATATCCAGAAACAATGTTTTGTACAGCTGTACCATAAAAGATGTCGTTAAGTACATTTTTTCACACAAACTAAGAAAATTAAAGTATAGGAGAGTATAAACTAAGTTTGAATTTTATTCATGGCGGATCCCACATAAGTTTTAAAACTAGTGGACCCCACTTAAGCACACTTTTATGGGTAAACTAGTTGTTTTTGGGGTAAACTCTGTAACACAAGCATGCTTTCCAACCATACCATTCGAAGTGGAACGAATGGAATATGTCTTTACAGATGTATCTTATGTTTATTTGTGTAGTGACTACTGACTAGTAATGCACTGGCCAATGGTAACCAATTTAATCCGTAAAGATAGGACTTCTGATGAGTCACTTACCGGTAATTGGTAAATGCTAGGATATATACTAACAGAAAGGCGCTTCATTATAAGCACAAAACATGCATTACTCTAGTAGATCTCAATTATTCAAAATCTCATCTTAGATACCCTTTATTCAGACTGCTTAATGTATTCTCCAACTTCCTTTACCTCCTTTATAGTGAATAGTTTGTCTGAAGCATTAACGCGCTAGATTTTGTCCTTCTTGGGTATCTCCGTTCATATGCAGGATCCACACGAGTGTTGTTAAGGCAGTACAGAGAACATGGCCATCCATAAACTGCTGCAATTTTTTAATTTTATTTTTCTTGTTTTCATTACGTCATTACCCGCTCCTTGTTATAGTGTTTAATATAAGCTTAAACTGCTGCATGCTTTTATTTATTTATTTCTCGTTTTTTCATTATGTCATTTCCAGCTCCTGGTTCTTGTATATCATGAGTTTTATGAATTCAGGTTCCTGTTTTCGTGGCATTCTTGCCCTGGAAAAAGCAGCATCACGTTTATCTTGGTGTCTTGGAAGAACTGGGAAACACCTGTTTCTAACTGATTCAGAAAATGGAAAACGCTCCTCTTCTGCTTCAGATGGCCAATGATTGTGAAGATCTTAAATTTATGTGAGCTCTCGTGAACTAATAAAATATGAATTATGGAATACTCTTCAGGGGATCATGCCATTTTTTTTCTGCCTGTGATTTTGGCCATGACCTCACATCCTTGCTCGTCTCTGCAGATCCTCTTTACAGTCCTTCAAGCGTTATGTGGCCCTATGCAAATGCACGCTTTGACAGTATCCTTTAGAATTCAACTTATGCTACTTTTAACTTGTTTGACTAGCTCTTTCCATTAGTTGCAATATTGATGGGGTCTAAGTTCTGAATATTAGATCCCATCAATTGATACAAATTATGAAGCATGCACATCGGTAGGGGATATAGGAACGGCATGTAGACATGGAAATCCTGCAAAAGTAGGACAAATATATGGTGATGAAGCATCAACACATAAATATGTAATTTCAAAAGCAGAAATTATACTTGTAGACAGAATCTTGCTTAAAAACTATGAAGAGTATCTAATAGCTGTTATCTGATAGTCGGTAGTCATATTTTTTACATAGACAAAGTACAGTAGCATAACGCTTACATGGATAGATTATACGTATACAACAAATTAACAGAAAGTTCTCTCATCCTTCACACCTATTTCTATGATCAAACGTCGAACATCTTACCCCTTTTTGTACAAAAAATAAAGTTTATTAATAACTTCGTCGAGTGTTCATAAGGTTCTCATGTGAAAAACTAAGGATTTTGTTATGAATAATTTCTGTTTGACTTGGATTAGGAGCGCTTTCTAAGAATGGCCGTGCTTCTTAGGCTCATACTATGTTTGAGAAACTTAAATCAACGAGTTGATTATCTAGGCATACTAACTATACGTTCTTGATACCAGTTTGTTCACTTGACACTTTTTATAGATATTGTAGGATGGAGTACATCATCGCTCTTGGCGTCAAGTGAGCTCCCAAAGGTTAGAACGTAACATTTAGTTTGAATTTTGGCTAGCATCTCCAGCCCATCTAATTTACTTTTTGTATTTCAGCATAGGCAACTGTCAAGAAATAGTAGATACCCTCATATTATAAATGAGGAGACCGCAAAAACCGATATTCCTCATAAAGAGGCCCAAGTCAATGGTCAGAAGACTGATGACCTTGAAGGTTCAAGCACTAGAGTTATTGTTGACTAATGAGTAATGACTACTGCTGCTTTTATTTAGGAAGTCTTGAGATTTTATTAATTTTTCCTCTTGCGCTCATTACTATAAGTTGTTAGCAGGGCGGCCACAAACAAGCCACCCTTGAAAAAAAATTATGGGGTCAATTGAAATTTAATGAAAAAAAAAATATTTTATAATATATGATAAATTCGTTTTTAAATTTAAGTGTAATGAATAAATTGATCCCAAAGAAAATTTAAATTTATTAACAAATTTGTGAAATTTTATAAATTTTTTGTGTGTGTAATATATATATATAGGGGTCAAATTGATTTTTTATAACTTTCTCAATTCTATATTACTTCTACTCCTTGGTGTATGCATATTCCTCTAATATTTTTAAAAGAAATAAAATTTAAATATTTATTAACAAATTTGTGATTAGAAAGGCGATTAGGGTCAAAGGGGGTATAATGTTAGATAAGGGTGAGCTTAAGATAATATATATATATATATATATATATATATATATATAATGTTATTGTTATATTAAGAATATTGTAACAAAATACATGTTTTACATATGTAAGTGGCCAAAAAACACAAATTATCTAAAAAAAATGGCTCGGGGGCTGAGACTCCGAACCCCCGCTAAATTCTTTATAGCATCACAAAATTTTGACCACACTGGATAAAAATCCTGATTTCGCCCCTGGTTGTTAGCATAAACAGTCTTCAATTAGGAGGAAGTATTTATCATGCACTAAACATTATTGAATTTACTTCTAAAGTAAATTAATTATGCACTCCTTTCCATTTATTGTTATTAGTATGAGAGCTTGACTGAACTAATACTTTCTTTCATCAGAAAGTTATAGTTTTCTAAGTAACATATTGAAAAGAAAAGACAAAACAGAATAACTTCTTTTTAGTATGAGAGCTTGACTGAACTAATACTTTATTTCGAATTATGTTGGAGATTTCCCAATCAATTTATATGAATTGCCGGAAAAATCGCTGGTTACTTCTTTTAGTAGGTTTCAGTTTTCATGGAAACATTTAGCATTCTTGGAAATTGTTGGCACAATATGTATAAATGTTTGGCCTCTTCAGCTAGCCTTGTGATTGAGCTACATAGCTGATTCTGAAGGCTAATCTACCTATAAACTGAAGATTTTGAACATTCGCCCTGTATGAAAATCTATGTTACAAGGACTCGAATGGAGTGCCCAGTTGGATACGGTATTTTGAAGAGTATGACGATGGTACTCAATTTTGCCAAATTTTTACACTAAAATGAATAGTGTAGTATCCATATCTTGTCTAATTGGCAAGTCGGATACATGTACTTTATAGCAAAGTGAAGAGTACGTGCAACATAGATGAAAATAGAGATACTTGATCATAAGTAACTAAACTAAAGAGGTTTTGATGAATTCACTCATCTTTCTCTTCATTTGAATATTTCCTTTTTCAAATTGAAACCAAACAATTTCTATGTGAAACATTGGGAATCTCGAGTATGCATTTCTTGCTTTTCTCATGTTTTAATGACTTGTACCTTTACAACCACTACGAAAAGTTAGCTTTGAATGGGGAACATCCAGGACTATAAGGACATGTTCTCCTATTATTGATGCCCTTTTTGGGTATTATGGAACACGTTTTTCTCAGGGAATTGTTAAATCTGGATTTTTGTTATTATTAAACAGAAGTAGTCTCGAGATGTATAGCGACGGTAAAAGATCTCTAAGATCTATAGCACACTTTTTTTTGTGGAAATAACATTTTATTTTTTAATTTCCATAACTCGATGACTTAACAAGACTAGTCTCGCTTAATAAGATCTCTAAGTTGTATCTCATAATTTTTTTTATTTTTACTGGTTAATAAATTTCCTGCACTAATAGTCTTTATCGGTGTTTACAATTTCAGAGACAATGCTCAAAGGTTTAACTAAAGTAAGCTGGGAACGGGTAGACGTTAGCTTTAGTGGAAGTAAACAAAGATTTCTTGCACACAGTACAATTCAGGCAAGTATTTGGCTTATATTTAAATCTCATAGTAGCTCTTTTATCCATCAGGATCGCCTTTTATTCAGTGTAAGAATCAATTTAGAATCTTTATGTTTCGACTTGGAATATATCTGTAGGGTTTGTTTGGCTACTAGCATTTTTTGCAGTAACATTTGGTGCGTTTGGACCTCCAAACTTTTGCAGTGTTTGAGACGGTATCATTTGTGTTCAAATGCTCACATTTGACCCGAACACTGCATTTGAAATAGTTCTCTCTAAACAAACAAGATTTTGAAATGCATTTGAACTTCTAAACGCACTAAACACACTGACAGTACCAAATGCCATGTAACCAAACAAGCACATAAACTCATTACGTGGTGGATTCATATCGTTGTACATTTTTCCAATTTGTATAAAATTATGTCTTGCATATCAAACACAATGCAAAGAAAGTGCTGCTACTCCAAGTGACAATCCTTTATTTTTATGTTCAGGTAAAAACGCGGTTCATCAATTCTGATGGATCTGATGTAATACAACACATGGTTGACAATTTTCTGTTATAAGAGTTGCAAACTTTTGATTTTGGTGAAAATTTCACTCCCAGTCAGAAGAAAGATGCATACAAATTGCTTGTATGTAATATTCCAAAATTTTGTTACTTACAATTCGAAAATGTTAAATATCGAGGAATTGTAGGGATTAAGTGGCTGTTCGTTTATATCTGAATGATTCTGAATCTGACCGGTCAAGTCATTCAGAAAATTGCGTCTGAACGATTCATTCATAAAATTGTAGCTGAATCAGTAAAAAGTAGTGTTGAATGATATTTTTTCCTACCTACTCTCATAGACAATTAAATTTATATTTAATATCCATCTTTTTATACTATTGTTAACAAATTTTGTTGTTTATAAATTATTTTTAAAAAAAAATTCTTAAACAAATTGGTCAATAATCAATTTAATGAATATTGTTGTAGTTTTTTGTTTTGGTTTTATGGTCTAATAGAATGTTATTAAAAAAATTTAGTATTTATTCTTAAAATTATATTACTAATAGTATATTCCATCAAAGGTGGTTTACAAGTTTATATTTAATTTTTATTAAATAGCATTGTTTATTTATAATTATATAATAAATTTGTTCATAATAGTCCAGAAGGTTAAAATAGAAAAATACATGTATTCAGCTGTTTTAAACAGACAGTTATCAAACACATTATTTCATTCAATATTCAGAGTTTACATTATTTCATTCTATATTCAGAGTTTTTACTTCATTCAAATTCTTTACTTCATTCAATTCATTCAAATTCTGTTATACATTCAATTTCTTTCTATATTTCACTTCATTCAATTCATTAAAATTATTTACTTCATTCAATTCATCCAAATTATTTACTTCATTCAATTTCATTCTATATTTCAGAGCTTTTACTTTATTTAAATTCTCTTATACATTCAGCCATGAACTTTAAGTGTTTTTGGGTATGAGTATTGTGCCTCTTTCCCCCGGTACTGCGTTGACTTGCCTATGTGGCACCGCTTACGTGTATTTTTTCAATTAATTGTCAAAAAATACAGTTCTCCCAAGATTCGAACCAAAAACCTCAAATTTGAAATCTTAAATCTCATAACCACCTATGCACCCAACCTTAGCTACTAGATAATGTCAAGTTTTGTACTAAATTAATTCATTGATAAATGATAATACAAATTAATGTCTTTTAATAACTATGAGACGAACAGATATTAGAAAAACTAACATTTGACAGAAAGAAAGCATATAGCTATATAGTAAATCAATTCATTTGTCTCAACAGAATATAACTTTATTTTAAGAAATAAAATAAAATAAATAAATATTAAAATAATTAAAACACACACCAAGAACACACAAATTCAAACACACCAATAACACACACTAACACACCAATACACATTAATTAACCTAATAAAACATAAAATTATATATATAATTCACTTGAATTATAATAATCTAACTTTAAAATTAAAACTAATCAATCTAAAAAAATTCATGAACCCACGGTTCATTTTCATTTTCGAAAACAATAATTTTCAGACTATTACAACTTACAACAATGAATTGCATCAAATTTATGTGAGAATTAAAACTTCGGGATAAGATCCAAAAATATTTCTGACATTTTTTTCAATGTCTACCGAGTACTCTATACTTTTTTTTTGTCCAAAAATACCCTTAACGTTACAATTTTTGGGTCATTCATGCCCCTGCCGTTAACAGTTGTGCCAACTAGACAAACGGAATTGACAGTTGGACATATTTTACTGACGTGTCAAATAATTAAAACAAAAAATACTATTGTACCATCTAATGTGTATAAAAATAATATTTTATATATATTTGATAATCTATTTATTATGTATTTTATTAATAAGTTTTATTTATTAATAATTGTATTTACCATGTGAACCACCCAGTCCACCACCACCACCACCATCTAATATCACCACTAGGGACATCAACACCACCAACAACCGAAATCAAGTCAAGATCTGAGAAATATAAAAATCAAGTCAATCGGCGAAATCAAGTCAATAAACAAAAAAGCATCAGTTGATAGGAAATTAAAACATTAATCAACCGAAACAAATATAAAAATAAACCTAAATTTCGGCGAAATCAAGTCAAAATCTGAGAAAAAAAGAAGCTTAGCAAACATATAAACCCATCCCGCAATTGGCAAGGAATCAGCCACCATGAACCCATAGCAACCCTCCACACCAGATCCAAAACAAACCAAATCCCCCACTTGTCGAACGTGAAGATGAGGAAGAAGAGTTTGAACCTTAGCCGATTCTTAGAACGATTTGCTAGCCCATTTTTCTCCTCCTCCCACCGCCTCCTTCCGTAACAAATTTTAGATCTGATATGAGTTTAGATAGAGAAAATCTTAGAGAGAGATAAAATAGATCTGATATGATTGGGTGTAGACAGAGAAAATGAATATATTTAGTATTTTAGTAATTAGTATTTTAACATATCAATTAGTTGTATAACATATCAATTAGTAAAATACTAAATAAATTAGTATATTTAGTAAAAAGTAAAAAGTAATAAATTAGTATATTTAGTATATTTTAGTAAATTAAGTATTTTAGTAAAATATAATACTAAATATTTAGTAAAATTTGATATGTTATACTAATATTTAGTAAAAGTAAAAAGTATATAATACTAATATTTAGTAAAATAATTTTAGTATTTTAGTATTTTTTAATTAACAAAATAATTTAAATTTTAGTATTTTAGTATTTTTTTTAAAAAATTTATTAGTATTTTAGTATATTTTTTATTTAGTATTTAGTATTTTTTAATTAGTATTTTTAGTATGTCCATGTGGTTGTCATGTAATTAATTTGGACGGATGTTAGTTTAGTTAGCCTTATTTATTAATTAAGAAATGCGAATAATAAAAAATTATAACGTTAAGGGTATTTTTAGACAAAAAAAAAAAGTATAAAATACTTGATAAACATTGAGATGTCGTATTTTTGGACCTTATCCCTTAAAACTTCTTCTCATCCCACTATTTACAGTTCCCAGGTTACAATCTTCCTCCCTTTTCCTTCCCCAACTCTTATCAAATGAGAAAACCCTCATCCTTTTCTCCTACAGTTAATTCATTTATCAGATTTATTTTGACCAACTTCTATGATATAATTTACTCACATAATTTTGATGCAATTCACTCGTCGTCGTCGTCCCCCAACCGCTGTCATCACCACCATTATCATCATCAATACAACTGTTACACACCAAAAAGGATCTTCACCTTCTCCCACTCTCAAAATCAACCCATAAATTAGAGCAAACCAAATAATGAATTAACATACATTATTTAAGAACTTCAACTAAGTTTTGTAGCAGATCTGGATTTCTCGGCTACAGATCTGAGTTTAGGTTCCTTATAGCAGATTTGAAATGATTGTACAAGATGTTTTGGGTATGTATGTTTATGTTGTGAATCGACTCTTTAGGTGGTATGGTGGTCTAATTTTTTTAAATTTCTCTAATTCCGTCATTATCTATTTGTGCCTCTGTCGTCACTATTGGACAGTGTCGGAATCGGAACACTTTTATAGAGGTCAAAATACATCAATAAAAAAATTTATTTATTAACGCTTGGAGTGTTTTATTTTAAATTCATTTTACACAATTATAATTGTCTAGCCTAATTATATAATACTGCACACCCCAAAACTAGACAAATGAAAACACCATAAAATTACATCAAAAACAAGTGAGCCCATTACAGGTCAGCCCACATATAGGCCCAACAACTGGAATGAGCCCACATTGAGCAGCCCAAAAGTGACAACCAAATCTGTATGTCAACAATTTGAAATTTGGAAACACCTGTGAGCATGTCATCCAAAAGTCAGCAGCTCATAGCTTCCTCCAAACTCTCTCTCGCCGCCTCAACTATCCAACTTCCTCCAAACTCTTCCTCGCCGTCGAAAATTTCAGGGGGGTCATATGTCTCCCCTCGACCCCTTGGTTCCGCCTCTGACTATCGGACTTGTGCGGAAGGGTGAAATGACTTTTATCTTTCCTTAAAATTTAGGGGCAACATATGTATTTTACTCGTCTTACTGCAATGATAACCGAGCAAATGTTATTTTATAATAATAGTCATGTTAGCGTACATAAATTAAAAAAGTTATTTGATGCTAATCAATTGAAATATGTGTGGGAAAAAAAACATCACTAACCATAAGGAAGTTGAGTAGTATTAAGGTAAAAAAAAGAAAGAGAGATTCTAGGAGTAATATAGTAAATTGAATAATTTATTCTTGCACATATATTAGAATTTTGTGAAATTTTGAGACACTTTTGTAGTATAAATAAATAATATTTTTTTTTGCCAAGTTTAAAGGAAATTTAATATTCTTGTCAAAGACAAGAATGTATTCTAAGACCTCATGAACTCAAGTCTTATAAATAATTTTTTTTTACCATTAAGTCATGCAATATTACTAAATTAACAAGTTATTTTTAGGGTTTTTTTTGAACGATCTAGTACAATGGATTACATAATCAATTTAAATAATCTCTCGTAACAATATTAAATAAACCTCACTATGGGTTAAACAGTAGAACCACATTCTTGCCGTTTGTAAATGAGATTTTTTTTAATAAAAAAGATGGAGTATATTTTTATTTTATGTTTACCTCAATAGTAATAAACTTAAGAATAGTGTTTAATTCATAATTATTATTCTCTTCGTCCTCAAAATGATGACTAAATATATAAATTTTTTTATCCTAAAAAAGATGAGCAAATGTAAATAAAATGAAAGGTAAATATGTTATTTAGTAGGGTCCATTAATATAAAAAAATAAAAATACTCATCACTTTAAATAATTTTGTGGGATCACACTAAGGATAAATTTGAAATATTTTTACTCACTTTCCTCTACTTCTATTTTTCTTAATTTGTGTGAAAATTATACTTTGTTAATTTTTTTAACAAAAACTCTACGTGGACATAAAAATTAAACGTGAGTGTATTTAAATTTCACTTATTTATATTTTAATTTCTAATAATAATTAAAAATATAAATAAATAAAATTCAAATATATTCATATCCAATTTTTATGTTCCTTAAAAGAGCTCTGCTTTTGAGCACGGGAGTGTAGCACAAGTAACGAAACTATTTTTAAAAAGACAAAATCTAGTAAATGAAGCTCTTTTTGTGGAGAATATAAGTTCTTTCAAGGTTAGGCTCGGCAAATTTAGTGCCTATGGTCCAGAGGACTCCTCCCATACATCCACCTCGAGTAGTTAATGTGTTTTGTATACACTCACCGTGATTCTGTCGATAGACATTTTATCCAATCAGATTTTATTAGAATCAAATATAAAAAATATTTTAAGGGAGTCAATAAATTAAGAAAATATAATGCGAGTCTCCGACTTTAAAATACTCTTTTTATTCCAAAAATACAACATACATAATATGCAAAAATAATATATATTACGAATATTTATGTGGAGTTTTCGACTGTCAATTTCGTTAATAAATATTAGTAATAATCTTTTTAAGAATACATTTAACAAGTGCCGCCCTCTTATAATTATAGTCAATCTCATTTATTGATAAATTACATAATTCGACACAAATTTATTAAAATACATATAAAGACTCATCTAATATCCAACTTTAATCCTATAAAAATTTAGTGAAAATGACACGAACAGATTCCGATGGAATTGGCAACTGGGAGTTGGGACCAACCTAGTGGCGTCATGATTCAAATACATTGATTCAGGCAGAAAAGAGATTAGCCATTAGGCCCATAACTTCAAGTGGTCCATCGTCTATGTGAGACAGAGAAGAGGTCCGGTCCGCTGATATCAAATTTTACATGATCCCGTGCAAAACACGAATTTTATTATAAAATTATTATTGTATTGTTTATACTTTTTTGTATTATATGATATTAATATATTAGTTATAATGATAATAAATTAAAATAGTGTACAATGATTTTTATATAAAAAGAATTTATTTTCTTCTAAAATATATTATTTCACTAATCATGTATAACTCATTCTTGATAAATATTTTTTAAAATAAACTTAAAAATCTAAAATAATAGTTCATCTATTTATACAATATAAATGATAGTGTCATCTTTAAATTAATGATTCATTTGTTTATATATTCATATATTAATCTATTTATTAATAATAGAATCTCAACAAAACTAAAATAATTATATTTATATAATTTAATAATAAAAATTAATATATAATAGATATTATTATTATCATAAATATGATTGTTAAAGAACACTAACTAAATTAAAAATGTTTCAAAATAAGAGACAATGATAAATAGATAATTATAATAGTAAGAATGTATATGAATTTTTTTAAAATTTACTATATATAAATATATAAATATATAGATTTTAGCCCCAAAATAGGTATACATCACCCATCTTGGGTCGCCAAATACATGGTACTCAATACAAATACAAACTTAATTATACAACCTGTCATGAAAATACTTACAAAACATAGTTTTAGTTTTAATACAAATATTGTCTTCTAGACAATATTCAAACTCAAAATGGAGTCCTCATTACATTTATTATCACACTATTTCATGTAATAGTGAGGACTACTAATGCAAACATCTGACCATCACTCCGCTCCCCGACTAGTCCCGCCACGCTCTCATTTCCTCAAGAGAACAATGAAAGCAAAAGGGTGAGCTCAACTAGCCCAAAGAAGAAATATTATGACTAAGATAATGCGTAATAAGTTATCATTAGCCTTCAACAATGTTAAACCGATAAAATATAATAGACAACAAGTTTAATCATAATGAATAAGCAATCCATTAGAAGAGTCAAGAGAGCATGATATCTACTATCTTCTATGATTTAAAAAGTTTTTCATCAACTTTATCACGAGACTCAAATTTTAATAAATAAACCACATCATCGAATCATCCCCGCACTACTACCAAGGATATTCATGTAATCATCAATGGTCATGATTATACCGAATAATCCTCTAGTCATAATCATACCAACAACTCGCCCATCAATGAACTACATGCCAATGAGGACTTTTTACCACATCATTTGTAATATTACGGGTCATGATTATACCGAATGATCCTCGGTCATAATCATACCAATCAACAGCTCATCTCTATGCACGTAAGCCAAAGATGACTTTCATCACAATATAAGCAATGAGGATGATGACAATGATATAAGAATTCAATTAAAAGAAACAAAGGATAAATTTTTAAAGATTTATAATTTAATTTATCCGTAATTCAATAATGTTCAAATTGCCAACATGATATCGCTTTGTGGAGTAAAATTCAAGAATGATATTGTATCAAAAAAATGATTTGACCAAAAGAAATCAATTTTTGTCATGAATAGTACTTTGGGTGAATAATAGTACCGTGAATAGTACTTCGTGAATAGTACTTCTGTGAATAGTACTTTCTCGTGAATAGTACTTTGTGAATAGTACTTTCGTGAATAGTACTTTATGAATAAGACTTTATGAATAATACTTTGTGAATAGTACCCGTGAATAGTACTTTTGTGAATAAGACCGTATAAATGAATAGTACTCATGGACAAGATTCTACATGAAAAGCTTAAAATTTAACAAGAATGTGCGTAAAATATCCTTGTGAAACGATACTAGATGAAGCACAAATTTCAAGGATATTCTACTAATTTCACTTGAGTATATGTAGCAATACTTTAACAAGATGAGGGTATAATCAGAATACGAGATGAAATAATATTACTCACATACTACAGAAGTATGGAAGAAAATATTATTCCTTATGAATACCTAACAAAAATAATATCCCTTACCTCGTAAGAAGATCGATACTCGAATAAAGAGAGGTAGCAGACTTTCTTCTTCTTTCTCTATAGCTTCTCTCTATAATTGCTCTTGTGAGTCTTAGTGAATTGGTGAGAATGAAAGAAGAATGAGCTTCTATTTATAGAAAAATATAGTTTCGATAATTGCACGCTTTTGGGGCTCAAAATATTACAAAGATAATACCTTCATCTTTTCCTTCATTTTAATTTAGTCCTCGCAAGTATTATCAAACTTGCACCACCTCCCCTAATAGTACATCATGTGAATCAATAGTACATTCATGTGAATCAATAGTTCTATACATGTGAAAAAAATAATTACAAAGATAAGTACCTTCATCTATACCTCCATTTTTAATTTAGTCATGCAAGTATTATCAATCTTGCACCACCTCCCCTAATAGTACATGCATGTGAATCAATAGTACACACATGTGAACAAATAGTTATAAGCATGTGAATTAATAGCAATTAATTGCTCATTTATCCGATTAATTACCTGATTGGTCAATATAACTTCCAGACATCAATTATTATCGAAATAAATGTCGATTTCCACTAACACTAATAATCCCAACACAATGGAACTATCAATTTCATCTTTAATCAACACGAACTTATTCATCATTAATATTATAACTCACAATATTTAACAACCAGTCGCTCCCGTGAAAGAGGGGGGCTTTCCGATAAGGATTTCTCCTTATCAAGCGCCAAGCAATTAGTGACCAAACCTCTCCTCGATGTAACTTCTAGACATTGTCAATATTGCAAATAATAATATGAATAACTTTGTCGCCTCAATTATTGATTTAATAATATAAAATATTATGCGATGATAATGTGACAATAATTGAATCAATAATATGAGAGATATGATGCAAAGAATTATCGTAGTAATAATTGAGTATAATCGAGTGACTTCTCACGTAAGCATCAATAATCAATACCGTGCTACTATGCAACCACGCCAGACATCGTTTTTTTACTACCGGGTAGTTCAACAGCTTTAATCAGAAACTTTCGCCGTTATTTTTATAAAAAGATAATTTTGTCATTTTCTAACTACGATAATACTTCCGCTGTGGGGTCCACTAATGATTGTGCCATCGCATTTAATATTCCCCTCGTTAAAACGAATATTCCCCACCAATCAAATATTTTATAACAACTTGCTTACTTTGCAAAATTTGTAAATATTACCCTCAACTATAACAGTATATCATATCCACACCATAATATTCAAAAATATATTTCGAGAAAAAATTAATCTTTATTCATAAAAGTTGGGGTCTTACAACCTCCCTTTCTATGAAATTTCATCCTCAAAATTAGGGTGCGACTGGTATGTCAAGAGGTGAGGATACCTTGATTTCATTTCGCATTCTAACTCCTGTGTCATTTCCTCCACATCGTGGTTTCTCCACAAAACTTTGACTTGAGGTATAACCTTGAGCGTAGAATATGATCCTTCTTATCCAAGATTTTAACAGTACCTCTTCATACGCTAAATCTTCCGCTATCTCGTCCGGCTTCTAATTCAATAATGTGGTTCGGTCTTTCACATATTTACGTAATATAGATATGTGAAAAACGTTATGAACACGAGACATACTTCAAGGTAAGAAGCGCAGTCTATAGGCCACGCTTCCTACTCGATCGAGGATTAAAAATGGGCCAATGAATCGAGGATTGAGCTTTCTCTCTTTTCAAATCTCAGTAACTCCTTTCCATGGAGCAACACGTAACAACACATGATCTCCAATATTGAATTCCACGCCCTTTCGATGAAGATCAACATAACTCTTTTGTCGATCTTGTGAGGTTTTTATACGTTGTTTGATCGCTTGAATCTTTTTCGTAGTCATACGCACTCAACTCCGGTCCCAACAACGCTTGCTTCACCCACCTCATCCCAAAGATACCGAGAGAACGACACTTTCTTCCATACAACAACCTCAAATGGAGCCATGCCAATACTTGCTTGATAACCATTGTTGTAGGAAAACTCCACCAATGATAAGAACTTGTCCCAACTTCCTTTGAAGTCAAGGACACAGAGTCTTAATAAATCTTCAAGAGTTTGAATAGTCCTCTCCGATCGCCTCATCTGCTTGAGGATGATATGCCAAACTAAATCAGAAATTGCGCCCATAGCTTTTTGCAAACTAACCCAAAATCTTGAAGTGAATCTTGGGTCTCGATCAAAACTATGGATACCGCATACCATGCAATCTTACAATCTCATTTATGTACATACGAGCAAGACGCTCAAGTGTATAAGTTTCGTTATAGGTAAGAAATGAGCAGACTTGGTCAATCTATCAACAATGACCCAAATCGCATCTATGCCTTGAGAAACCTTGGGAAGACCAAAGAATAAAAATCCATGGTAATGTGCTCCCACTTCCATTCTAGAATTTCAAGTGGTTGCAATGGACCTTTTGGCACTTGATGTCTCCGCCTCGACTCGCTGACAAGTTAGACACCTTGAGATAAACCCCGCTTATCTCTCTCTTCATATTGCTCCACCAAAATGTATGTCAAAGATCACGATACATTTTGGTACTCCCAGATGGATTGCAAACTGTGTGTGTGCGCCCATCATGATTTTATACTTCAAGTCGTAATCATTAGGAACACAAAGTCCGAGTTGACTCAAGTATTCCTTCTTCATCGATTCTTGCTTCCTAATAGCACCTTCTTGCACTTTCTTCCTCATACGCATCACCTCCAGTCCTGAGCTTGAGCAACTTTAACTTTATCGATTAAAGTCGGCTCTACTCAGATATTCGCCATCATCACATGGGTCCCTCGAGTCTTTAACTCTATCTCCATCCTTTGTAAGTCATACAAAATGGGCCTTTATACGACAATATCGCACTCAGCACTCAAGATATGATCTTCTACTCAATGCGCTACCACTACGCTCGCTTTTCCAGGATGGTATTGAATGGTATGATCATAATCTTTCAACAACTCAAGCCATCGTCATTGCCGCATGTTGAGTTCCTTTTGAGTGAAGAAATATTTGAGGCTTTTATGATCCGTATAGATCTCCACCTTCTCTCCATACAGGTAATGCCTCCAAATCTTAAGCGCAAAAACGATAGCTGCTAACTCTAGATCATGAGTAGGATAATTCCTCTCATATTCTTTGAGTTGTCGTGAGGCATAGGCTATGACTTTCCCATGTTGCATGAGAACACATCCTAAACCTTTTTCCCTCAAGCATCATCAGATAGATGACAAATCCTCCGAGCCGTATGGTATTGTCGTAACAAAATAAAATGAGTCTCCTCTCGAGTTCTTGAAAACTCTTCTCACATTCCTCGCTTCCAACCAAATTTTGTATCTTTTTCGAGTCACCGAAGTTAATGGAGTAGCGATTCGAGAAAACCCTTCTACGAATCTCCGATAATAACCAAATTAAGCCGAGAAAGCTACGATTTCGGCCATCGACTTAGGTTGCTCCCAAATTTTGAATTGCTTCAATCTTTGCTGGTCAATGATATTCCATGATTTGATATCACGTGCCCAAGGAATGCTACTTCCTCAAGCCGTAACTCGCATTTCTTCAACTTGGCATATAGCTTGTTTTCACGGCTTTTGAGTATCACCTTTCAAGTGTTGCTTCATGATCTTCACGGCTTTTGGAGTATATGAGGATGTCATCAATAAAGACGACCACAAAGTGATCCAAATATTCCTTGAATACTCTGCTCATCATATCCATGAAGGCAAAGCAGGAGCATTAGTCAATCCAAAAGACATGACTAGGAATTCATAATGCCCGCATCGAGTTCTCAAAGCCATTTTGGAATGTCATCGCTTTTAATCTTTAATCGATGATATCCTAAACGAAGATCGATCTTTGAAAAAGAATTTGGCGCCTTGCAACTGGTCAAAAAGGTCATCAATGCTAGGTAACGGGTACCTATTTTTGATGGTGACATGATTCAACTCCCGATAGTCAATACAAAGTCGCATACTTCCATCTTTCTTCTTCACGAATAGAATAGAGCACCCCAAGGAGACGATTAGGATGAATGAAACCGATGTCTAACAATTCTCAGAGTTTGGGTTTTTAACTCCTCAAGTTCAATAGAGCCATTCGATATGGGCTTTGAAATGGGTTTTGTACCGGATTCAAGGTCGATACAAAATTCAATTTCACGCCTGGGGGTAGGCCGTGAAGTTCTTCAGGAATACGCCAGAAATTTATTAACAATAGAAATATCATTCAAATCGAATGATTTTTATTTAAATCTGCGATATGGGCTAAGAAAGCTTGACATCCATTTTTCAATAAACGAAATAGCTTTATGGCTTGATATGACAAAGATCGACTTTTAGTGGTTTGGTTGTTGAATTCAGATAATAGGTTGGTTAGAATATGAAAGCTAACAACCTTATTTAAAATAATCGATTTTAGCATGATGAGTAGTTAACCAATCAATCCCTAAAATCACATCAAATGCAAGTATTTTCAAAGAAATAAGATCGACAGTAACGTGAGGTTACCGATTTGAATCAAACAAGACTTATAAACAAAGGATGTAATGAAGGTTTCTCCCAACGGAGTTTCAACAGATAAGTCAAAGTCTAATTTCTCCGAGTTAAATTTAAACGCTGAGCGCAAGTAGGTAGAAATAAAAGAATGGGTAGAACCGAGATCAAATAAGGTATATACTTCACAGAGTTTATGATTAGCTTACCCGCGGATCACCTCGCTTGATTCCTCGCTTTTGGGAGGTTACGACAAACGCCTCCCTCTTGAACTACCGATTTTGTCTTGTCTCTGGACTACCTTTGATGCCTCCATCCCAAATGGACTTGACTTTGGTGCACGACAAAATCGGGCTAGGTGACCTTCTTCCACAATTGTAATATGCTTTTGATCAATCACGACATAGCTTTGACCGATATGTCCCTCCCTCCGTGATTTGTAACATACGACCGACGGTCGCTTCTCCTTCCTTAAACAACAAAAAGTCAGTCGACGCCTTTCCATCATTATTGAATCTCCTCTTCTTGAAATTTCCACTTCTATTATCTTGCCATGATTACCACCAAAGTGGTTACCATTTCGCATGTTGATTCCTCCACGCTTGTTGTCACCGCTTCGATGATCGCTACCACCGGTATTATCGATTTGCTCTACCGCTTCTCTCGTTGGGTTGACTCATTATCGCGCTTCCCAATAATCGAGCCCTATTTACAACATCCAATACAAACACAGCTTGTGAGAAATGAGGTATCGACGATCTCGTGTTTTTCAAACCTCTTAGAAACATCCGCGCCATTCTTCTCCTCATTATCAACCAAGTGGGATGCAAACCGACAACTCAAAAAACTTAGCCTCGCATCATGACACACACGGCCATATTGTTTTGCTCCAACTTGATAAACTCTACCTCCTTCATGTGACGAATACTTTTGGGAAAGTACTTGTCGTTGAATGCTTCTTGAACTTCTCCCAAGACATCTTCAAGCAAGGCAGTCGAGAGTACGCTTTTATGTATTCCCACCAAGAATCTACCTCTCCTCGCAACATGAAGGTGGCAAAGGAACCTTTTGCTCCTCGAGCATCCCAAGACATCAAATATCTTGGTGATCTCGCTTTATCCACGCCTCCGCCTTAAGTGGTTTTGGCTTCCCAAAACTCCGGTGGTCCCAGCCTCCTCGAATTGCTTAGCGGTGTGACCATCCGAGAGTTGCCAAGTGTTTCCACCGTATTTTGAATAGAGAGTCGCTCTCGCACCGATGTTGCATGAATTGCATAAAGCCTCCTAACATCCCATCGCTCATCATTACATCGATGTTATTGTTTACCTGAGGATTATTGTCTTCCTATTGCACATTATCCTGGGTATTGATCGTTGGTGACTCAACGGTCTCATGTGATTCATTTCTTATCTTAACATTTTCGGATGCCATTTTCAAATACTACCACAAAACAAGGGTTAATTGACATGTCACATATTATCCCTATACTCTGACCGACCAATTAAATACCAAATAAACTTAGGTAGGTCATACTAGCAAGGAATTCCCGCCTCTCCTCCTAGTTCTTGTCTCACATCTCACCAGGATCATATCCCTAAGCTTTGATACCAACCGTGACGCCCCCAAAATAGGTATACATCACCCATCTTGAGTCGCCAAATACATGGTACTAAATACAAATACAACTTAATATAAACTTAATTATACAACATAAAACATAAACCGAGAGTTTTAACACAAATATTGTCTTCTAGATAATATTCAAACTCAAATGGAGTCCTCATTACATTTATTATCACACTATTTCATGTATAGTGAGGACTACTAATGCAAACATCTCTGACCATCACCCGCTCCCCGACTAGTCCCGCCACGCTTCTCATTTCCTCAAGAGAACAATGAAAGCAAAAGGGTGAGCTCAACTAGCCCAAAGAAGAAATATTATGACTAAGATAATGCGTAATAAGTTATCGTTAGCCTTCAACAATGTTAAACCGATAAAATATAATAGACAACAAGTTTAATCAAGCAAGCTGAACAAGCAATCCATTAGAAGAGTCAAGTAGAGCATGATATCTACTATCTTCTATGATTTAAAAAGTTTTTCATCAACTTTATCACCGAGACTCAAATTTAATAAATAAACCACATCATCGAATCATCCCCGCACTACTTACCAAGGATATTCATGTAATCATCAATGGTCATGATTATACCGAATAATCCTGGTCATAATCATACCAACAACCGTCCATCAATGAACTACAGGCCAATGAGGACTTTTACCACATCATTTGTAACATTACGGGTCATGATTATACCGAATGATCCTTGGTCATAATCATACCAATCAACAGTTCATCTATGCACGTAAGCCAAAGATGACTTTCATCACAATATAAGCATGAGGATGATGACAATGATATAAGAATTCAATTAAAAGAAACAAAGGATAAATTTTTAAAGATTTATAATTTAATTTATCCGTAATTCAATAATGTTCAAATTGCCAACATGATATCGCTTTGTGGAGTAAAATTCAAGAATGATATTGTATCAAAATGATTTGGACCAAAAGAAATCAATTTTTGTCATGAATAGTACTCTGGGTGAATAGTACCTGTGAATAGTACTTGAATAAGTACTTTGAATGAATAAGATACTTTGTGAATAGTACTCTTGTGAATAGTACTTGAATAATAAGACTTTTATGATAATACTTTTTGAATAGTACCCTGAATGAATAGTACTTTTGTGAATAAGATACCGATAAATGAATAAGACTCATGGACAAGATTCTAATGAAAAGCTTAAAATTTAACAAGAATGTGCGTAAAATATCCTTGTGAAACGATACTAGATGAAGCACAAATTTCAAGGATATTCTACTAATTTCACTGAGAGTATAGTAAGCAATACTTTAACAAGATGAGGGTATAATCAGAATACGAGACGAAATAATATTACTCACATACTACAGAGTATGGAAGAAAATATTATTCCTTATGAATATCGAACAAAAATAATATCCCTTACCTCGTAAGAAGATCGATATCGAATAATGAGGTAGCGCACTTTCTTCTTCTTTCTCTTTCTCTATAGCTTCTCTCTATAATTGCTCTTGTGAGTCTTAGTGAATTGGTGAGAATGAAAGAAGAATGAGCTTCTATTTATAGGAAAATATAGTTTCGATAATTGCACGCTTTGGGGCTCAAAATATTACAAGATAATACCTTCATCTTTTTCCTTCATTTTTAATTTAGTCCTCGCAAGTATTATCAAACTTGCACCACCTCCCCCTAATAGTACATCATGTGAATTAATAGTATATTCATGTGAATCAATAGTTCTATACATGTGAAAAAAATAATTACAAAGATAAGACCTTCATCTATACCTCTATTTTTAATTTAGTCATGCAAGTATTATCAATCTTGCACCACCTCCCCTAATAGTACATACATGTGAATCAATAGTACACACATGTGAACACATAGTTATAAGCATGTGAATTAATAGCAATTAATTGCTCATTTATCCGATTAATTACCCGATTGGTCAATATAACTTCCAGACATCAATTATTATCAAAATAAATGTCGATTTCCACTAACACTAATAATCCCAACACAATGGAACTATCAATTTCATCTTTAATCAACACGAACTTATTCATCATTAATATTATAACTCACAATATTTAACAACCAAGACGTTCCCAGGAAAGAGGGGGCTTTCCGATAAGGATTTCTCCTTATCACGCCAAGCAATTAGATGACCAAACCTCTCCTCGATGTAACTTCTAGACATTGTCAATATTGCAAATAATAATATGAATAACTTTGTCGCCTCAATTATTGATTTAATAATATAAAATATTATGCGATGATACTCGTGACAATAATTGAATCAATAATATGAGATATATGATGCAACAATTATCGTAGAGTAATAATTGAGTATAACCGAGTGACTTCTCACGTAAAGCATCAATAATCAATAATCATTGTGGCCGTTGTACTCCCATCCGCATAGTTGTGCGAATATTCCAACCATCCGTCCGTAATTAATCTCTAATATTTTATTCACAACTTATATCTTACTTTTTGGAAAAGATTGGATCAAAATATTACTCCATCAACTATAACATTATATCATATCCATATATATATATTGATTTCATCAATATTCAAAAATATATTTTTCGAGAAAATTTAATCTTTATTCATATAAATAGTAAATGAGACCCACATTCATATGAGTAAAACCTTGTGAAAATATCCTTATGGAAATAACAATTCCCTAAAATAGCTATAGACTTTGCTTAAGAAACTAATGAATACATACTACATTAAACACTCATTATATTTATGAATAAATATGGAAGAAAAAATATCGTTGAAGTTCATATATTTTGTAAATGACGTTTATTTTTGTTGAATGAAGGAAATACTATTTATATACGGTTATTCAACACAATAAATAGAATGTTGTCAAAATATAATAATAAAAGATTGAAAAATCATCTACTTAAATATCATGGTACGCCCCAACCCCCCTTTCCCAATCTTCTATATTAAGAAATAATTGGGCGGCTACATTTTGACTCGAATTTGACATTTAATGTTAAGAGTATGTTTGGTATCGTTTAAAAGACGTGATTAGTTATTTTGATTACCTGTTTTGCCTATAATCAGGTTTTAAAAATTGATTTGTGTTTGGTAAAAACAAATAAATTTAAACTAGTAAAACATAAAAAGTGTTTGATACAAAAAGAATTGTTTATCACTTATTTTAATCATAAATTACTAAAAAGAAAGGTATGAGAAATAAAGAGGAGTCACAGGTAGAATTACTTAAATAAATAAGGATAGATTAGTAATATAATTTGACAAACCTAATTATTAAATTTATCAAATAATCAGAAACTCCAACTTGATATTTCTAATTAGTTTCACAAAAAGTAGTTATAAGCATATTGAAAAAGTTTATTAGCAACTATTTTTGCTTATTAAAACTGATTATAAGCAGTATAAGTAAATGCCCCATAAAACATGATTTATTGTTAACAATTTGTGAGATTAAAATATTTATAAGTTTGTTGATGTCGGGATTTTTCTTTTATGATTTTTTTAGTATTATAGATCGTGAATTTTAAGGGTTGATTTTGGGAAAAAACCCGACATAAATGTCGACGGGGTTTGAAAGTATGATTTTAATGGAAGTCAATTAGATCAAGTCGCTAGCTAGTAAAGATTTAAATGGATGTACTAACTCATTTGAATTTTTAGGTTTTAATAATCGAGATGGCCCATCGCGTGACTTCGTAAAATTGGTCCGCAACCGAGATTCATAGAGTTTGGGGGCTTGCTTAAGCGAGGGGAAAGTGTTAGGCATCTCGACTTCCATGAAACATAGTTACCGCTTTCCTAATATTTTTCTTAAAAGATTAAATGGATTACCTTGTGGAAAGTGAAGTGTGTCTTTATGCTTTGTGCCTATATAAATTGTGTCATTGGAGGAAAACTAGAGTATCGTCTCCTAGAGTTAATTTGATTTGTAATTTTGTAATTTGTCTCCTATATCTTTTAAGTCGAAATCTAGGGCATTGTCTCCTAGATTTGAGTCGAATCGTAAAACATAAGGTGTCGTCTCCTATATCTTTTAAGTCAAAATCTAGGGTATCATCTCCTAGAGTCAAGTCGTAAAATGTAAGTAACCTTAGGGGGTCGTATCTTAAGGTCAAGTCGTGGAATCTAGGGTGTCATATCCTAGATCTGAGTCGAATCATAAATAACCTAGGGGTCGTCGTCTTCTAAGGTCAAGTCGTAGAATAGAGGGTGTCGTCTTTTAGAATTGAGTTGTGAAATGTATATAACATATGGGTCATCTCCTAAGGTCAAGTCGTGGAATCTAGGATATCGTCTCCTAGAATTGAGTCCTGAAATGTAAATAACCTAGTGGTCATCTTCTAAGGTTCTCAAAGTTTTAGGTGTGTGTATTATCTTGAAAGCAACTTTTGAGCCTATTTGAACCTATGCACGAAGAATTTGATTCAAAGAAAAAGTTTCATTTTAGTTTCACTTAACAAGAATTTTAAGGTGGTGTTTAGGAAAAACATTATTTTATAAACACTTTGTCAAATAGGAATCGATGCTCTTTATTACTTCAAATTTTAGCCTAGAATTAATCTAATAACCTAGTTTGATTCAATTATAAAAGATATTTGCAATTTCATTCAAAAATCATTTTCGTATGTTGAAAGATAAAATTAAGCACCGAAAATAGGGTTGGAGCTATCTGTGGGCATGTAAACCATCTAAATAACTCCAAGCACCTCAAAATAACAAAATTCACTATCAAGAGCTCTTAAATCCAATTTTCATAGGAGGGAAACCCTCAATATCGTTTTAAGGGCCAAATTACATTTACAATGATCGAATCACAAAATTAGAACAGTTAACAATGTCCATCGTGGGAATATCCTTCAATTCCCGTTAAACACGATGTTCAAGGGTCTTGAATTCATTCATAGACTCAAATGATTCATAATCATACCTAACAACTCATCATGATCTATAAACAGAGTTTAGAGTATAGGAAAGGACTTCCATAAACCTTAGTCGCACTACAAATTAATAACATCGCTGTTGGAATATTTCACATGGCATTGGATAAATTTAAGAGTGTAGATGAGTTAATAAGTATGGTAGAGCCTCAACCTAATAGGTTAACCTTTTAGGTAAGGAGGTGGTCCAACATGTTTATTGGGCTAGTCTACACAGGTGTGCGCTGCATTGGTGATGAATTGATGTGGGATGCATCGTACAATTCCGCTATAAAATGGTATCAGAGCTCATGGTTCGATGGGCCCAAATATCAACTCCAGGGTGCGAGGGGAGTGCGATGGTGCATTCGTAGGCCTCGTGGGTGGAGCAAATAGAGTCCAAGTATCAACTTCAGGGTGTGAGGGGAGTGCGAGGGTGAATTCGCAGGCCTCGTGGGTGGAGCAAATAAAGTTGAATCAGGTGGAGCATGAGATGACTTTAGTTAGGTGGAGCGGGCTTAGGATGACTCTGGGAAAGTTTCTCAGACACGTTTGCCTCTGGCGTTGTGGAGTAGTATTAGAGTTGAGCAGAGCTCTTGAAGGATTCAAACAAGGTGTGCTTAATGGTGAATACTCTAGTATGATACTTGTGATGGGGTATTCAAGTGAAAGGTGGAGATTGTTGGGATATTTCACATGAATCCCATATTGGATAAATTCAAGAGTGTAGATGAGTTAATAAGTATTATAGAACCTTAACCTAATATGTTAACCTTTTAGGTAACGAGATGGTCCAACATGCTTATTGGGTTAGTCTACACAGGTGTGCGCTGCATTGGTGATGAATTGATGTGGGATGGATTGTATAATTCTGCTACAATCGCAATTCTGTCGTTAACTATATCATAGGAATCGAATTATAACACTAACTAATATCAAAATCACAAGGATCTATCATTTATCGAAGATATCTATTAAAGGAAATTAAAAGCTAGGAAATGAAACTCATATATCTAAGATTCTATAGATCTAAAAATAACAAACTAATTGGAAATATATTTTAGACTGGCTATAAAGAAATTCTAGTTATGAGAATTCCTCGTTGTCCAAAAGGTGGGATCCACCTCACCACTAGATATTAATCTAGGATATTGGAGTGACCTAGAAATCAATAGAAAACTACTTCTAAAGAAAAATAATCGGTAAAAGTAGTCAAAACAAAGTTAAAATCAATAAATTACTAAAAGGATATCCTTGGTTAGTTAGGAGGAGATTTCATATATGAGAAATCTTCTTTAACCATCCATAATCCGAAAAATAGGATCCAAACACTTGTAGAAGTAATCTAGGATGTTAAGATAACCTCAAATTTTAGAAATAATAAAAAATAAACAAAGCCTAAGCACAATAATTGACAAAAATGAGCTAGATCAATATCGAATCACTATTAAAATGACTTTATAAGTTTGCTAGGAGGAATTTCTATAATGAGAAACCCCCTCTAACTATCCATGACTCAAAATAGGATCTAAACACCCCTAGATATGATCTAGGATGTTAGGAGAGCCTTACATGAAAAATCAACCATAAACAAACAAACCCCAAATATAATAATTAAAAAAATAAGCTAGATCTAGTATAAAGATGAGAAATGGACCTTGGGAGTATGATTTTCTTCCTCTTTAAGCTTTGTATGGATGACTTGACTATAGATTGGTAGGAGATTTGATGAGAAAAACTAGATCTAGATTGGATTTAGAGAGATTATTTTTCTCACTCTATCTATTTCTCTCCTATGATAACACATTTTATCTCTCTAAAATGCCTTATTATTCTAAAAAAATGAGCCAAAATAGCCTTATATAGGCACCCTAGGCATGTTGCAGCCCTAGCACAGGGTTTACCTACTTCATTTTTGTGTCACACAATCGATTTTTCGTGATAACGTCCATAATTTCAAACCGAGAAAAGTTAGAAAACATGTCATACTAATCCGAAAATCACTTTTTAAGAGATACTCAACGGCATCAAGTTTGATCAAATTCGAGTTTAGAAAGAGAGAAAAGGGAAAGCCCATCATTCTGTAAACGCCAACTAGTTATTCGTCTCCTTTTTGTAGCTTGTCGCCTAGAGGTTATTGTGCGGACTCCAAATAATCATTTTGAGCCATGTAATCATTGCTTTCTTTACCTTAAGCTAAAATGACGATCTTGTCCTCTTATCATTGTTAGGAAAAATGTGCAAATTTTGGGTTTCTATAAATTGCCCATCTTTGTCGTGCTTAATGCAATAAAATAAGCATGACAAAGACATAGACGCCCAATGCATGATATGATATCATGATGCGAGTTAATATATAATGATGCAAAACCTTTGATGAGGCTACCTACGTATCTCTTCAATTGAGAATCAGGCACGATCGTAGTTCAAATGCGATGAATAACAAATTAAATGCAGATGAACACCAATTTCACACAATCAGGATTTGTTGGGCCATGCTTATTAGGGCCTTTGGAGTGTAGTGGGCCATCAATTCTGTGGAATTATATGGGCTTGGACCAGGAGTGGATTTGGTGGATGGGGGATTTATGGATTGAGATTCCTAATTATATTTGGAAGGAAGTGTTGGACTATGTATCCGCTTTCTTAATTGTAGGAGATTTGATACAATTCTATCAAGGATTGGTCATTGGGTGGGAACCTTAATCTGTTTCGGAGAAGGATTGCATGAAGGTGGTGAGATCATTATAAATACAAGGCACTTCATTGATTTTAAGGTACATGCAAATTATTACTTTCCAGCACTAGAGCATTAAGCCTCCATTGTTAACCTTATATCAGCCTGTACTTATTCTCATACCGGAGCTATCCCCTGGCGGTCCAAGCCGTCAAGCTTTTGGTGGTTACTCGTTTCTATGCAGGATTGGACGCACTTTAGTGATTGGAGCACATGGACGGATATTGGCGTTAACATTGGCGCTAGAAGGAGGGCTTTTCTAGTGTTATTGGATTTCAATCACGTTCATCAACTTCCTACATCGGAGATTATGGAGAATAGTAGGACATTTACCGGTGGAGGACAGTCGACGACGAAAGGTTCTTCTCAGCAGAAAGGGTCTATTAAAGATAGACTGGGGCCATCAAAGAGCATCCACGATAGACTTGGCCACAAGGTGCCCTAACAGGGTCTCAAGTTAGAGACCATGATGATGTCAGGAGGAAGTTATTTTCCACCGCTAGTAAAGGGCTTGATAATGATCGGAGGAGGGTAGAAGGCACACCGCCTAGAACCCAATACCGAGAAGATCAGGTGGACAAGAGATCTACTCTTGCCAAGATGGCCCAGGAGACTGATAAGTCTTTTAAGGTGCTGCTGCAGCAGAAGGAAGAGATTGCAAAGCAGATGGTTCTTATGGCTGAACGGGAAGACGAGGCCTCCAATTATACTCAACCCAAAGGGCGTGGTAGGTCTCCAGATAGATGAGCCAGAACATGGAGGGGTGAAGATCCAAGGCGATCCGAAAGCAGGCTTTAGAGCCGCTCTCAAGATCGTAGCAGAGCAAGAGGTCGTACTCTCGAAGATCCAAAGAGGGCACCTCATCCTGTGGATTCTCGGTATGACGATAATGATAGGCGATGAAGCAGATCAAGGGGACGCACACCCGAGGGTTCAAAGAGGGCACCTTGCCCTGTGAATTCTTGGCGCAGTGAGAAGGATAGACGTCAAAGTAGATCGAGAGGTCGTACTCCCGAGGATCCAAAGAGGGCACCTCGCCCGGTGGAGTCTTGCCATAGCAGGAATGACAGACGAAGCCCATCCAGGGCAGAAAGTTCAGATGGAAAGGGTAGATCTGGACGTGGGAAGAAGGACTCTCCTAAGAAAGAAGTTTCCACGAAGCCCGAAGGGGTGGAACTATTGGCCAGAAAATTGGAGGAGCTTCAGAAAGAATTGGCCGAAGTTAAGTAGTGGAAGGCGAGTTCGGGTAAAAAGGCATCCACTTTTTCTCTGGAAATTATTCGGGAGAAGGCGGACCCCAGTAAGAAGCTCCCCTATATGGAAAGTTTTGATGGTTCAGGAGATCCCTACGACCACAGCCAAGCATATGACAGGTTGATGGATTATTATGATTATTCAGATGCGGCTAAATGTTAGACTTTGTGACGACATTGAGGAAAGATGACAGACAGTGGATGGGGACCTTATCCCCGAACTTGATCTCATCATAGGAAGAGTTGTGTGACAAATTCCATTCTCGCTTCGGAAGTAATAGGAGAAGAGGGAAACCCACCGGATTGTTGGCACAGATCAGACAATACTCTAATGAGACTCTGGGCCAGTACGTGAAAAGGTTCAGAGAAGCAGTGGGTCAGGTGAAAGATCTTAACGACCTTCAGGTTGTGGGACTCTTCCAGAATGGGTTAGATCTGGTGAAGTTAGAGAAGCTAGTAAAGAAGCTGATGTTCATTCACCCGAAGAGATTGGCAGAAGCATTTGAGAAACCTGAAGGCTTCATAGTGGTGGAAGAAGCCATGAGCAGTTTAAAGCAGGGCTCTTTAGAAAAATCGAAGGAGAAAGACAAAAATAAATCAAATGGTAACCAGAAAAGGTACGAAGGCAGTAATGATCGGACATATAGATATCAGAAGAGGTACAACAACAATGGTGGTTCGGGAGGAGGTCGCCCGCCTTTTTCGAATCAGAAGGTGAATAAGGTGTATACAAAACTTAATACTGATTAGGCTACCATTTTGGAGCAGATAAGAGACCAGCCCTACTTCGAGCAGCCTAGACACAACATAAAACCAGGGTCGAGGAATCCATCTAAGTACTATGATTACCATCAGGCGCGAGGCATGATACGCACGCCTGCTGGAATTTAAAGGAGTTTATTGAGAAGAATGTGCAGAGCGGGGCGTTAGTACAGTATGTGGCAGGACGTGATCCCCCAGGATGCAATAAGGGAATAGTGTGTAAGACCCCAACTTTTATGAATAAAGATTAATTTTTCTCAAAATATATTTTTGAATATTATGGTGTGGATATGATATAATGTTATAGTTGTGGGTAATATTTACAAATTTTGCAAAGTAAGCAAGTTTTTATAAAATATTCGATTGGTCGGGGAATATTCGTTTTAACAGGGAATATTCGTACGACGGCACAATCATTGGTGGATCCCATAACGGAAGTATTGTCGTAGTTAGAAAACAACAGAATTATCTTTTTATAAAAATAACGGCAAAAGTTTTACCGTTAAATTGTTGAACTACCCGGTACTAAAAGTACAGTAATACGCGTGGTTGCATAATAGCACACGGTATTGATTATTGATGCTTACGTGAAAAGTCACTCAGTTATACTTAATTATTACTACAGTAATTGATGCATCATATCTCTCATATTATTGATTCAATTATTGTCACAGTATCATCTGCATAATATTTTATATTATTAAATCAATAATTGAGATGACAAAGTTATTCATATTATTATTTGCAATATTGACAATGTCTAGAAGTTCTGTCAAGGAGAGGTTAGGTCATCTAATTGCGCGCCAATATGGAGAAATCCCTATCGAAAAGCCCCCTCTTTCTTGGGAACGACCTGATTGTTAAATATTGTGAGTTATAATATTAATGATGAATAAGTTCGTGCTGATTAAAGATGAAATTGATAGTTTCATTGTGTTGGGATTATTAGTGTTAGTGGAAATTGACATTTATTTCGATAATAATTGATGTCTAGAAGTTATATTGACCAATCGAGTAATTAATCGGATAAATGAGCAATTAATTGCTATTAATTCACATGCTTATAACTATGTGTTCACATGTATGTACTATTGATTCACATGCATGTACTATTAGGGGAGGTGGTGCAAGATTGATAATACTTGCATGACTAAATTAAAAATAGAAGTATAGATGAAGGTACTATACTGTAATTATTATTTTTACATGTATAGAACTATTGATTCACATGAATGTACTATTAATTCACATGATGTACTATTAGGGGAGGTGGTGCAAGTTTGATAATACTTGCAGGACTAAATTAAAAATAAAGAAAAAGATTAAGGTATTATACTGTAATATTTCGAGTCCAAAACGTGCAATTATCGAAACTATATTTTCCTATAAATAGAACTCATTCTTCTTTCATTCTCACCAATTCATTAAGACTCATAAGAGCAATTATAGAGAGAGAATCTATAGAGAGAAAGAAGAAGAGAAGTCTGCTACCTCACTATTCCAGTATCCAGTCTTCTTCTGAGGTAAGGGATATTATTTTTGTCCAGTATTCATAAGGATTAATATTTTCTTCCATACTCTGTAGTATGTGAGTAATATTATTTCGTCTCGTATCCCTGATTATACCCTCATCTTGTTAAAGTATTGCCTCTATACTCTGTGAAATTAGTAGAATATCCTTGAAATTTGCACCATCTAGTATCGTTTCACAAGGATATTTTCTGCACATTCTTGTTAAATTTTAAGCTTTTCATGCCGGAGTACTGTCCATGAGTAGTATTCATTTATACGACACTATTCACAAAAGTACTATTCATGGGTACTATTCACAAAGTACTTTTCATAAAGTATTATTCACGAAGTACTATTTCCTGAGTACTATTCACGGGGTACTATTCACCTAGGTACTATTCACCCGGAGTACTATTCATGACAAAAATTAATTTATTTTCAGTACAAATCATTTTTGATACAATATCATTCTTAAATTTTACTCTACAAAGCACTATCATGTTGGCAATTTGAACATCATTGAATTCTGGATAAATTAAATTATAAATCTTTAAAAATTTATCCTTTGTTTCTTTTAATTGAATTCTTATATCATTGTCATCATCCTCATGCTTATATTGTGATGAAAGTCATCTTTGGATTACGTGCATAGATGGACTGTTGATTGGTATGATTATGACCAGGGATCATTCGGTATAATCATGACCCGTAATGTTACAAATGATGTGGTAAAAGTTCTCATTGGCCTGTAGTGCATTGATGGACAGTTATTTGTATGATTATGACTAGGGGTTATTCGGTATAATCATGACCATTGATGTTTACATGAATATCCTTGGCCGTGGTGCAGGGATGATTCAATGATGTGGTTTATTTATTAAACTGAGTCTCAGCGATAAAGTTGATGAAAAACTTTTTAAATCATAGAAGATAGTAGATATCATACTCTACTTGACTCTTCTAATGGATTGCTTGTTCCGCTGCAGTTAAACTTGTTGTCTATTATATTTTATCAGTTTAACATTGTTGAAGGCTTACGATAACTTATTCTGCATTATCTTAGTCATAATATTTCTTACTGGGCTAGTTGAGCTCACCATTTTGCTTTCATTGTTCTCTTCAGGAAATGAGAATGTAGCCGTGACTAGTCGGGGAATGGAGTGACGGTTCAGATGTTTGCATTAGTAGTTCTCACTATTATGTGAAATAGTTTGATAATAAATGAGGAATTATTTTGAGTTTGAATACTGTCTAGAAGACAATATTTGTATTAAAACTCACATCACATGTTGTATAATTAAGTTTGTATTTGTATTCAGTACTATGTATTTGGCGACCCAAGATGGGTGACGTATACCTATTTTGGGGGCGTCATAGTTGGTATCAAAGCTTAGGGATATGATCCCTGGCTGAGATGTGAGATAAGAACTAGGAGGGGAGAGACGGGGAATTCCTTCGCTAGTATGACCTACCTAAGTTTATTTAGTATTTAATTGGTCGGTCAGAGTATATGGATAATATGTGACATGTCAATTAACCCTTGTTTTGTGGCAGTATTTGAAAATGGCATTCGAAAATGTTGAGATAAGCAATGAAGCACATGAGACCGTTGAGTCACCAACGAACAATACCCAGGATAATGTGCAACAGGAAGACAATAATCCTCAGGTAAACAATAACACCAATGAAATGATGAACGATGGGATGTTCAAAGGCTTTATGCAATTCATGCAACATCAGGCGAGAGCGGCTCCTGTTCAAAATGCAGGTGGAAACACTGACAACTCTTGGGCGGGTCACCGCTAAACCAGTTCAAGGAGCTGGGACCACCGGAGTTTTGGGAGAGCCAAAACCACTTAAGGCGGAGACGTGGATAAAGCAGATCACCAAGATATTTGATGTCTTGGGATGCTCTGAGGAGCAAAAGGTTCCCTTTGCCACCTTCATGTTATGGAGAGGCAGATTACTAGTGGGAATCTGTAAAGCGTACCCAACCTGCCGCACTAAAGATATCTTGGGAGAAGTTCTAAGAACTGTTCAACGACAAGTACTTTCCTGAAAGTATTCGTCACATGAAGGAGGTAGAGTTTATCAAGCTGGAACAAAACAATATGACAGTGTCGCAGTACAAGGCTATGTTTGCTGAGTTGTCCCAGTTTGCGTCCCACTTGGTTGATAATGAGGAAAGAATGACATGGATGTTTCTAAGAGGTTTGAAACCCGAGATACGTCAATACCTCTTTTCTCACAAACTGTGTTTGTATTCAGATATTGTAAATTGGGCTCAGCTATTGGAGCGCGATAATGAGTCAACCCAACCAAGAGAGAGCAGACGATAACTCAAAGAATATGAGAGGAATTATCCTACTCATGATCTAGAGTTGGCAGCAGTCTTTTTTGCGCTTAAAATTTTGAGGCATTACCTGTATGGAGAGAAGGCGAAGATCTATACGGATCATAAAAGCCTCAAATATTTCTTCACTCAAAAGGAACCTAACATGAGGCAACGACGATGGCTTGAGCTGTTGAAAGATTATGATCATACCATTCAATACCATCTTGGAAAAGCGAACGTAGTAGCTGATGCATTGAGTAGAAGATCATATACGGGTACAAGTGCGATATTGTCAACGCAAAGGTCCATTTTGTATGACTTACAAAGGATGGAGATAGAGTTAAAGACTCCAGGGACCCATGTGATGATGGCGAATATACGAGTAGAACCGACTTTAATCGATAAAGTTAAAAGTCGCTCAAGCTACGCACTGGAGCTGATGCGTATGAGGAAAAAAGTGTAAGAAGGTGCTATTCCAGAAGCAAGAATCGATGAAGAAGGAATACTTTGAGTCAACTCCAGACTTTGTGTTCCTAACAATTATGATTTGAAGTATAAAATCATGATGGAGGCACACAAAACACCATTTGCAATCCATCTTGGGAGTACCAAAATGTGTCGTGATCTTCGACATACATTTTGGTGGAGCAATATAAAGAGAGAGATAGCTGGGTTTATCTTAAGGTATCTAACTTGTCAATGAGTCAAGGCGGAGCATCAAGTGCCAAAAGGTCCATTACAACCACTTGAAATTCTAGAATGGAAGTGGGAGAACATTACCATGGATTTCGTTATTGGTCTTCCCAAGGTTTCTCAAGGCATAGATGCGATTTGGGTCATTGTCAATAGATTGACCAAGTTTGCTCATTTCTTACTGATACGAGAAACTTATACACTTGAACGTCTTGCTCGTATGTACATAAACGAGATTGTAAGACTGCATGGTATGCCAGTATCCATAGTTTCTGATCGAGACCCAAGATTCACTTCAAGATTTTGGGTTAGTTTACAAAAAGATATGGGCACAGATTTACGATTTAGTTCGGCATATCATCCTCAAACGGATGGGCAGTCAGAGAGGACTATTCAAACTCTTGAAGATTTATTAAGACTCTGTGTCTTTGACTTCAAGGGAAGTTTGGACAAGTTCTTATCATTGGTGGAGTTTTCCTATAACAACAGTTATCAAACAAGTATTGGCATGGCTCCATTTGAGGCGTTGTATGGAAGAAAGTGTCATTCTCCAGTATGCTGGGATGAGGTGGGTGAAGAAACGTTGTTGGGACCAGAGTTGGTACGCATGACTACGGAAAAGATTCAAACGATCCGAAAACGTATAAAAACCTCACAAGATCGATAAAAGAGTTATGCTGATCTTCATCGAAAGGACGTGGAATTCAATATTGGAGATCATGTGTTGTTACGTGTTGCTCCATGGAAAGGAGTTACGAGATTTGGAAAGAGAGGAAAGCTCAATCCTCGATTCATTGGCCCATTTTTAATCCTCGATCGAGTAGGAACTGTGGCCTATAGACTCGCCTTACCACCAAGTATGTCTCGTGTTCATAACGTTTTTCACATATCTATGTTACGTAAATATGTGAAAGACCCGAATCACATTATTGAATTAGAACCGGACAAGATAGTGGAAGATTTAACGTATGAAGAGGTACCTATTAAAATCTTGGATAAGAAGGATCATATTCTACGCTCCAAGGTTATACCTCAAGTCAAAGTTTTGTGGAAAAACCACGATATAGAGGAAATGACCTGGGAGTTAGAATCTGAAATGAAATCAAGCTATGCTCACCTCTTCGACATACCAGGTACGCACCCTAATTTCGAGGATGAAATTTTATAAGAAGGGGAGGTTGTAAGACCCCAACTTTTATGAATAAAGATTAATTTTTCTTGAAATATATTTTTGAATATTATGGTGTGGATATGATATAATGTTATAGTTATGGGTAATATTTACAAATTTTGCAAAGTAAGTAAGTTGTTATAAAATATTCGATTAGTCGGAGAATATTCGTTTTAACAGGGAATATTCGTACGACGACACAATCATTGATGGACCCCACAACGGAAGTATTGTCGTAGTTAGAAAACGACACAATTATCTTTTTATAAAAATAACGGCAAAAGTTTTACCGTTAAACTGTTGAACTACCCGGTAGTAAAAGTACAGTAACAAGCGTGGTTGCATAGTAGCACACAGTATTGATTATTGATGCTTACGTGAGAAGTCACTCAGTTATACTCAATTATTGCTACAGTAATTGATGCATCATATCTCTCATATTTTTTTTATTGATTCAATTATTGTCACAGTATCATCTGCATAATATTTTATATTATTAAATTAATAATTGAGACGACAAAGTTATTCATATTATTATTTGCAATATTGACAATGTCTAGAAGTTCTATCAAGGATAGGTTAGGTCATCTAATTGCGCGCCAATAGGGAGAAATCCCTATCGAAAAGCCCCCTTTTTCTTGGGAACGACCTGGTTGTTAAATATTGTGAGTTATAATATTAATGATGAATAAGTTCGTGCTAATTAAAGATGAAATTGATAGTTCCATTGTGTTGGGATTATTAGTGTTAGTGGAAATCGACATTTATTTCGATAATATTTGATGTCTGGAAGTTATATTGACTAATCGGATAATTAATCGGATAAATGAGCAATTAATTGTTATTAATTCACATGCTTATAACTATGTGTTCACATGTATGTACTATTGATTCACATGCATGTACTATTAGGGGAGGTGGTACAAGATTGATAATACTTGCATGACTAAATTAAAAATAGAGGTATAGATGAAGGTACTATACTATAACTATTTTTTTCACATGTATAGAACTATTGATTCACATGAATGTACTATTAATTCACATGATGTACTATTAGGGGAGGTGGTGCAAGTTTGATAATACTTGTAGGACTAAATTAAAAATAAAGAAAAAGATGAAGGTATTATACTATAATATTTTGAGCCTTAAAACGTGCAATTATCAAAAATATATTTTTCTATAAATAGAAGCTCATTCTTCTTTCATTCTCACCAATTCATTAGGACTCATAAGAGCAATTATAGAGAGAGAAACTATAGAGAGAAAGAAGAAGAGAAGTCTGCTACCTCA
Source organism: Panax ginseng (assembly GCA_020205605.1). NCBI lineage: Eukaryota > Viridiplantae > Streptophyta > Magnoliopsida > Apiales > Araliaceae > Panax > Panax ginseng. The sequence goes on from CM035137.1 coordinate 93,657,353, forward strand.
CTATTCCAGTATCCAGTCTTCTTCTGAGGTAAGGGATATTATTTTTGTTCAGTATTCATAAGGAATAATATTTTCTTCCATACTCTATAGTATGTGAGTAATATTATTTCGTCTTGTATTCCTGATTATACCCTCATCTTGTTAAAGTATTGCCTCTATACTCCGTGAAATTAGTAGAATATCCTTGAAATTTGCGCTTCATCTAGTATTGTTTCACAAGGATATTTTCTGCACAATCTTGTTAAACTTTAAGCTTTTCATACCAGAGTACTGTCCATGAGTACTATTCATTTATACGGTACTATTCACAAAAGTACTATTCATGGGTACTATTCATATAGTACTTTTCACGAGTACTATTCACGAAGTACTATTCATGGGGTACTATTCTCGAAGTACTATTCATGGGGTGCTATTCACCCAGGTATTATTCACCCGAAGTACTATTTATGACAAAAATTGATTTATTTTCGGTCCAAATCATTTTTGATACAATATCATTCTTGAATTTTACTCCACAAAGTAGTATTATGTTGGCAATTTGAACATCATTGAATTCTGGATAAATTAAATTATAAATCTTTAAAAATTTATCCTTTGTTTCTTTTAATTGAATTCTTATATCATTGTCATCATCCTCATGCTTATATTGTGATGAAAGTCATCTTTGGATTACGTGCATAGATGGACTGTTGATTAGTATGATTATGACCAGGGATCATTCGGTATAATCATGACCCGTAATGTTACAAATGATGTGGTAAAAGTCCTCATTAGCCTGTAGTGCATTGATGGACAGTTATCGGTATGATTATGACCAGGGGTTATTCGGTATAATCATGACCATTGATGTTTACATAAATATCCTTGGCCATGGTGCATGGATGATTTGATTATGTGGTTTATTTATTAAGCTGAGTCTCAGCGATAAAGTTGATGAAAAACTTTTTAAATCATAGAAGATAGTAGATATCATGCTTTACTTGTCTCTTCTAATGGATTGCTTGTTCCGCTGCATTTAAACTTGCTGTCTATTATATTCTATCAGTTTAACATTGTTGAAGGCTAACGATAACTTATTCTGTATTATCTTAGTCATAATATTTCTTACTAGGCTAGTTAAGCTCACCCTTTTTCTTTCATTGTTATTTTCAAGAAATGAGAACGTAGCCGGGACTAGTCGGGGAATGGAGTGACGGTCTAGATGTTTGCATTAGTAGTCCTCACTATTATGTGAAATAGTGTGATAATAAATGAGGACTTATTTTGAGTTTGAATACTGTCTAGAAGACAATATTTGTATTAAAACTCACAGCTCATGTTGTATAATTAAGTTTGTATTTGTATTCAATACCATGTATTTGGCAACCCAAGATGGGTGATGTATACTTATTTTGGAGGCGTCACATAGTGTGCCTGTTCAGACTAGTCAACCCGTACAACAAGGTCAGACCCAAGTGGTAAGACATGTTGTGGATGTGATCACATGAGGAAATATGGGCAAAATTGCTAGGATTTCTGCGTTGTGGATATCTAGATACGGTGATGACAGTGGCGGACAAACTCTTGAGGAGTGAAAGGGCATACCCTGGTTCCGTGATTTCTTTCACTGATGATGATTACCCTTCAAAACCCATCGAACCTCATGAAGGAGCTTTGGTAATTACAGAATGGGTGGGTTCGGTGAATATGAAGCGGATGATGATAGATAATGGGTCTTTGGTCGATATCTTGTACGTATATGCTTATCAGAGGATGAACCTAGATGGAGGAAGATGGAGATCGGGCAAGAGTCAGCGTTATATGGGTTCAACAATGAGCCGGTCAAAGTTACCGGGACTATTGAGCTGCCAGTTATCTTCGGGACGGCTCCACAACAGGTGGAAATCATGCGTAAATTCTATGTGGTGCATGTGGATTCGGCGTATAATGCGATTTTGGGTAGGCCCACTCTGACAGCTCTTCAAGCGGTTACTTTAATTCCCCACTTCAAGATCAAGTTTCCTACGCCACATGGAGTTGGGGAAGTAGCTGGAGATTTGGATTTGGCAAGAAGATGTTATAGGAACGCTTTGATCACTTCTGGTGTAGGGGTCAGCAAACAGAAGAAATCCATGGCTATTGAGATTGACCCGTTTATGGAAAGCAGTACAGAGCCATTGGTTATGCCCGTAGAAGAAACCGAAGAGGTTGAGTTGATACCGAGAAAGAAAGAGAAGACATTAAAGATAGGTTTGAGTCCGTCGGAACCTTTTCGGACGAACCTGGTGGAATTACTTCGGTGTTATGCCAATATCTTTGTCTGGGTTCCCAGCAACATGCCTGGGGTGAGTCAAAAAGTTGTTGAACATAGGCAACATGTGGACCCAACAAAGAAGCCAGTTCAGTAGAAGATGATGATTTTCGCGCCAGAAAGACAGAAAATAATTGATGAGGAGATTGCCAAACTTCTGGCAACTGATTTTATATTCGAGATTGACTATCCGGAATGGATGGAAAATGTAGTGTTGGTACAAAAGCAGAACGGGAAGTGGCGAGTTTGTATAGACTACACCGATCTGAATAAAGAGTGTCCGAAGGACTTTTATCCTCAACCATATATTGATCAGCTTATTGATGCAACTTCGGGGTATGCTCAGCTCAATTTTATGGATGCTTTTTCCAGATATCATCATATTTCAATGTGCAAGGAGGATATCCCGAAGACATCTTTTATTACTCATCGGTCGGTGTATGCTTACAAGAAGATGGACCTTCGGCTTGTTGAATGTGGGGCTACTTATCATAAGATGATGAATTACGTGTTCATAAGGAAGTTGGGTCAAAGTATGGAAGTCTACGTAGATGTTATAATTGTCAAAAGCATGTCAGTTAGAAAGTCATTTGGATGATTTGGAGGAGTGCTTTCAGACTATTCAGCACTATAATTTGAGGTTAAATCCGACCAAGTGTACCTTCGAATTGGGTGCAGGGAAATTCCTGGGATATTTGGTCAGCAAGAGGGGGATTGAGGCTAATCCGGAGAAGATTCAGGCAATTCTGGATATGAAGTCCCCACAGTCTTATAAGGATGTTCAACGTTTGACGGGTCGGATAGCAGCTTTGAGGAGGTTTATGTCCAAATCGGCAGAAAGATGTTTACTGTTCTTTGATACGTTGAAAGGGCCAAAGAATGCGAAGAGTTTCTAGTGGACTTCTGTGACGCCCCCAAAATAGGTATACATCACCCATTCTGAGTCGCCAAATACATGGTACAGAATACAACTACCACTTAATTATACAACTGTCGTGTAAAATACAACAAAACATAGCTAAGAGTTTTAACACGAATATTGTCTTCTAGACAATATCCAAACTCAAATTCAATCTCATTATAATTATTATCACACTATTTCATAGAATAATGAGGATTACTAAAACAACCATCTGGACCGTCAATTCATTCCCCGACTAGTCCCAGCTATATTCTCATTTCCTGAAGAGAACAGTGAAAGAAAAGGGTGAGCTCAACTAGCACAGTAAGAAATATTATGACTAAGATAATGCAGAATAAATTATCCTTAGCCTTTAACAGTATAACAACTGATAGAATACAATAGACAACAAGTTTTAGATCAACAACTGTAGCGGAATAAGCAATCCATTAGAAGAGTCAAGTAGAGCATGATATTTACTATCTTCTATGATTTAAAAGTTTATCATCAATTTTATCATTGAACTCAAATTTTAATAAATAATTCACATCACCGAATTATCCATGCACTATGGGCCAAGGATATTCATTAGTATCACGACCACGAATTATCCATGCACTACTGGCCAAAGATATTCATATTTTCACCAATGGTCATGATCATGCCAAACAACAACTCATCTTTGCACCCTTGGCCGAAGAGAACGCATGGTTATGATCATACCAACATCTGTCCATCAATGCACTACGGGCCAATGAGGACTTTTACCACACCATTTGTAATATTACGGGTCATGATTACACCGAATAATCCTTGGTCATAATCATACCAATCAACAGTTCGTCTTTGCACCCTTGGCCGAAGATGACTTTCATCACAATATAAACATGAGGATGATGACAATGATATAAGGATTCAATTAAGTGAAATCAAGGATAAATATTAAAGATTTTAAATTTATCCAGAGTTTAAAAAACGTTCAAATAGTCAACATGATACTGCTTTGTCGAGTAAAATTCAAGAATAATATTCACGTATCAAAAATAAATTTGAACAGTAGAGAATCAATTTTTCATCGTGAATAGTACCCCGGGTGAATAGTACCTGATTGAATAGTACCTTGTGAATAGTACTTCGTGGATAGTACCAGTACATATGAATAGTACCGTACGTACACATAGTGTTGTACGTATGAATAGTGCTGTATAAATGAATAGTACCCATGAATAGTACTCCGACATGAAAAAATTAATAATGAACAATAATATTCAAAAAAATATCCTTGTGAAACAATACTAGATGAAGCGCAAATTTCAAGGATATTCTACTAATTTCACGGAGTATAGAAGCAATACTTTAACAAAATGAGTGTAGAATTCAAAATCTAAAACGAAATAATATTACTTACATACTACTGAGTATGGAAGAAAATATTATTTCTTACGAATATTGAACAAAAAATAATATCCCTTACGAATATTGAACAAAAATAATATTCCTTACGGATATTAAATGAAGATAATATTCCTTACGAATATTAAATGAAGATAATATTTCTTGCGAATATTGAACGAAATAAAATTTCTTACGAATATGAAAAATAATATCGTAAGTGGAATATGAAATAAATAATACCTCTTACCTCAAAAAGAGAGCAATTCTAATTGGTATAACGAAGATATTCTTGAAGAAAAGTTTCACTGTTTTCTACACTCAAAGCTTCCTTAAACTCTAAAGAAATACGCTCAATATTATAGAAGAGGAATTCTCTGATTCTGGTGTGATTTTCATTTCTAAACTGAGCATCCTATTTATAGGAGAATGGAAGGATACTATTTAGGAAATAATCACTTGACGCATACAATAAAAGGAGAATCACTACACGCCTTATTATTTTTTAATTTTTTTTTTGATTTTACTATGCAAGCACTATGCAAATACCATGCATAATAAAATATAATATATTCTATTTTTTATAAAAAAACAAAACTTATTATATTATATAATAATAATCTTCCCTCCTTTCCCGCAAAACCCTCCCCCATTTCCATTTCATTTGATATATATATATATATATATATATATATATATATATATATATATATATATAAAAAAAATGAGATAACTTCTAAAGCGAGTTTTGAAAAATGGGTAAGTGGGGGTCCAAATAATAAACCAAATTTACAACAAATACTTCATAAAAATCCCCTCTATTTATCTCAATATACTTGGCTTCATAAAACACATTTTTAACAACATTTATTCATTAATATTATAACTTAGAATATTAACAACCAGATCATTCCCAGGAAAGAGGGGGCTTTCCGATAAGGATTTTTCCCTATTAGCGCGCAATTAGATGACCAAACTCCTTTTTTCGACAGAACTTTCTAGACATCGACAATAATGCAAATAATAATATGAATAACGTGTCATCTTAATTATTGATTTAATAATATAAAATATTGACAATAATTGAATCAAATAACGTGAGATACTATGCATCAATTACTGTAGCAATAATTGAGTATAACTAAGTGACTTCTCACGTAAGCATCAATAATCAATACCGTGTGCTATTATTCAACCACGCGTATTACTTTACTTTTATCCCAGGGTATTTCAATAGTTAACAGTAAAACTTTCGCAGTTATTTTTATAAAAAGTTATTTCTGTCGTTTTTTAACTCTGACAATAATTTTGTTGTGGGTTCCACCAATGATTGTGTCGTCGTATGAATATTTCCCGATAAAAAGAATATTCCCCGACCAATCGAATATTTTATAACAACTTGCATACTTTACAAAATTTATAAATACTACCCACAACTATAACATTATATCAAATTCACACTAACTCAAAAAAATATTTCGAGAAAATTAATCTTTATTCATAAAATTTGGGGTCTTACAACCTCTCCTTCTTATGAAATTTCATCCTCAAAATTGATGTACGTACCTGGTATGTTGAAGAGGTGAGGATACCTCGTCAGATTCCAACTCTTGAGGTATAACCTTTGAGCGTAGAATATGATCCTTCTTATCCAAGATTTTAACAGGTATCTCCTCATACGTTAAATCTTCCGCTATCTCGTCCGGTTCTAAATCAATAATGTGGTTCGGGTCGTCCACATATTTACGTAATATCGATACATGAAAAATATTATGAACACACGACACACTTAGCGGTAAAGCAAATCTATAGGCCACAGTTCCTACTCAATTGAGGATTTCTCAAATAGACTAATAAAATCGAGGGTTGAGATTTCCTCTCTTCATCGAATCTTGCTTCTAGAATAACGCCTTTTTTAACCTTCTTCTTCGTATTTGTGACGCCCCCAAATTCGGGTATCTTCCAACCCGACAGATAGTGCTACGCGGTACTCATAACTGTACATTCATTCTATTGAAACAACATCAAAATGTGTGTATCAACGACATTCTTATTACATTAATAATATTACATCCCGTTCCTAGGTTCTAAAACCATTACATTCTTTGTTCATCATACTATGATATATGCAACTTACTAGTTTATTACAAGGTAAACTAATCGCTCATCTTCGCCTTGCCTTTATCCTCGTCCTGATTCCTCGGTTCATTCGGTCCCTAGTCAGATTCATATGGTTCAAGCAAGAGTGAGCATAACAAGCTCAACAAGTACAACAATTTCTTTTAAATGACATGCTTGAAACATAGAAATCTTATATCTTCAAGAATCGAACAATAGTTACAAGTACTATCGATAATTCAAAATAGCACTTCTTTTTTTCCTTCAAAACGCTTTTACAATAACAATATTCAAGAAAAACATAAATTCCGTTCAAGACCATGAGCGCTTCATAATTTCTTTGAAAAGGACAATCCGACACTAATTACGTAAAGTCCAAAGATATCTTACGAACACTTCGGGTGATCACCCATAGTACTTTCTATGTTGATCAACACTACATCCCATTAAAACGATGTACGTTTAAGTTTTGGCAACTCAAGCGTGTCCATCGAATAATCGATGAAAAATATATTTGTTTATTCATACTCAGGCTTACCTTGAATCCGTACCAAACAATTGGCGTAGGATAGCGTTAACAATTCTATATTTGAAAGACTTGTAAATAAATCAATCAACTCTTCAAGATTAGTCTAGCCGAGGTAAAACTGGCATCGACCCTTTAGTAAAACAGTTCATGCATCTCATAGAATGAATCACGTAAAAACTTGGCTAACACGAAGGTTAGATGTTGCTTAAGAAAAAAACTTGCCTTCAGCCGTCTTCTGCATAAAGATAATAACTTTTCCTTTCAGTTTTTACGGTCTCTGCAACACATAACCACATAACATACCACATTAGGTCATGAATGAACATACATGATTCCTAATGAATCTTACCCTTCTTCTCAATCTAATCCTGTATTAGATTTGTTATTTATTGGTTCCGGCTTATCGTTATAACTTACATCATTCTTACCAACTTCTTTCTCTTCTATGTTTTACTTGGATTTATTTATTAATACAACTCGTTTCTAGTTAATCATCCTTCTTCACGACTTACTAATGTTATTACGTTTATTAATCAAAACTTGAACGTCATTGGTGAAGTACACTTACTGCATATCGTTCATGTTCAATTACTTATCTTCAACCCTAAGTGATCATACTTAAGGTTTAAGAATATCTTAATAATGCCACCTTATGTTTGTTAAGGTTTGCGTTATTTTATTTGTTTCCTTTTATCTTCATAATCATTCATCTCTATACAATCCCTAAAGTCGAAATTTACCGACATTTCTTCTTTATGTCACGCAAAGCGTGACTTAGCAAATAGTGTATGCTCCGACTCGCTGTCAAGCGCATGCGAGTCTCCTTTGTTATGGGTTGTGTTGCAGCTAATTAATTATGATGTAGCACTACTCGTTCTCGACCTCGCTCGCTACGACGCTGGCCTTTGTGCCTTGAGTCGCGCTTCTGGCCACAACTCCGTGGCCTCGTAAAAAATTTGACAGATTTTAACTTTTGTGAGATTCCCGGATGCATAACTTCTTCGTTATAAGTCCGAATTGGCTCGTTCAAAAGCCTACGGTTCACAAATTACATACTCTACGCTGCGTTCATGCAAGAATTTTATCTATTTGACTTTGTTTGCTAAAAATTCACCTATTAGTCCATTTATAACGAAAATAGAACGCTCGTGAACGCTCAACGCCGCTTTCTTCGTTTCTAAGTCTGAATTCGGTCATTCTCGAGTCCGCAACTCTAAAATGCCAAATAAGACTTGTCTCCATTGAAAACCAATATTTCTAAGCTCAATATCAAAATTCGACTTCCATTCCGAGAATTTCACGAATTCGACGATTATCATCCAAACTCGTAAATTTCGCCTTAACTTCATTTCTTATGATTTGTTCATCGTTTCAAATGGATTCAATCCATCATACTAACATCTTGACATACATATTTCATTAACTTATAAACATGATAAGTTATTACTTGTTCTTTGTGAGTTTATAACTTAAAAAAGTATAAACTACTTATGACTTCCTTTCTCATGACTTATTATAGTTTAAGTCTTTTAACCACCATTCTATCTCACCTCGATATTCTATCATTACGTATTTCTTGGAAGTTCAAAAATAATTCCCGAGCAGAAATGCGTGAATTGTATTTTTCAGAAAATTTCTCGGAAAGCTTTTGTTTTCGTCTTGGAAATTCAAACACTTTAATTCTACCACGTAGCCAAAAAATACTACGACATTCCGATATGTCTAGGTCATAGAAAGACCTTCAAATAGCTTACTCTCATAAATAATTAATTAAATTTATTAAATCCACATAATTAAATAAAAATTTAATTCTCAAAAATCCAAATTTTCTGGGGCGTTACATTCTTCCCCCGTTATAAGGATTCTGTCCCCAGAATCACGCTAATAATACATACACCATTTGAGGAAACATTTTCCTTTATTTTAATCTCAAGTTCCCACAATGCTTCCTTGACATTGTGGTTCTTTCATTTCACCTTCAACGAGGTATTATCTTATTTTTCATGACTTGTCACTTCCTATCAATCATTTGAGTTGGAAGTTTAAATACTTATTAACACATTACGTTATTACCCTTTCATTAGCTTCTAACTTAGAATTATTTGGAACTCAAATTCCTCCTTCAAAAAAAGATTATACTTGATATTCTCTTTATCCTGCATCCTCTTCTTCATTCGCTTGCATTCCTCATTACTTAGTTGTACTTAATTAATGCGTTCCATTATTGTGGATTGAGTCTACGTTGTGGATAACATTTCTACCACTTCATTCCGTAATTTAACTTCTAACTTCATTCTTGCCATTTCCGTTTTTAACTCATTATGAGTTGTTAACATCGATAGCTTTTCCCTACCCTTCCTACTTAACGCGTCGGCTTCTACGTTAACTTTCCCGGATTGATATAATATATCAACGTCGAAATCTCTTATCCATTCTAATTACCTTCTCTACCTCATATTCAACTCCTTTTGTGTGAAGATATATTTCAGACTCCTAGAGTCCGTGTATATCCCACACTTTTCCCCGCATAAATACTATCCTCAAATTTTTAATTCAAAAACTACAGCTGCCAATTATAGATCATAAGTAGGATAGACCTTCTCATAATTCATTAACTGGCGTGATGCATACCTAATGACTTTGTCATGCTACATAAGCACGCAATCTCGTCATCTATGCGAAACATCGAGATACACTACAAAATTCCCCATATCATCTAATAGAGACCATACAGGTACCTCACTTAACTTCCCTTTTTAGTTCCTGAAAACTATTTTTTTCTCACTTCCCATTTCGACAATACCAACCTGTGACGCTAATGGTACTTTTAATCATAGCACCTCATAAGGGTATCTATCAATTTACCCCCTAACTTGCTTTTCGCCTTTTCTTTAAAAAAAAAAATCTAGCTTCCAGTGACATTAGTCCACCCAATTGACATAACCAGAAACTTGTCATAACTATAACGTCTTCTGAATGTCATCTTAGGTACCTCCTCCTTCTTCCTTACTTTCAACTGACTATACCCCGTACGCAAATCTATCTTAGAAAAATTCTTTGCCCTCTTCAACTGATCAAATAGGTCATCGATCCTGGGCAATGGGTATTCATTCTTAACCGCTAACTTACTCCTATTATGATAGTCGATACGAAACCGTAACGACTCATCCTCTTCCTTAACATCCTCCTAACTTGCTTCATCGTTAGACAACAAGAGCGTCGCGGTATTTTATTACCATAAAATACTACCTTGGGTTACTTAGAAAACCAAAGATTCAAACTTTTATTCTAACAATTTATTAAAGTTCTATGATTAATCAACCCATTCATACCAAGAATTACTTCAAATTCTCTCAACATTATCGGTGCTTATCTATCAACACTTGCTTACCATTATTATCCATGAAACCATTTCCACGAATATAATTAACGAAAGTTATTTCCCATTCTCACCGTAATGTTTAAAGATACTTATAATCCCTTTCTGCATGCACTCTAGATGAGTCTTTCCACATGTCTTACACACTTCGATCTTACGCTTAGGATCCCTTGTCCCACCTCCAAAGATTCCCGAGTTAAAATTCTTTCTTTTTGGCTTACTATCACTACCACTGGCACTCTCTGCCTTGGTTCCTCCCTTTCCCTTGCTCTTATTCTCCCTCTCTTTGTGATATTGAGTCAACGCCTCACTACCACCCTCGGCTATAATCACCTTTTCCAAAATGGTCCCACAGGAAACACTTTGGAACATAGAAATCCTACTATAGAGCCAGGGTTTCAGGCCCCGCTCAAACCTACAAGCCTTCCTCTCCTCAGTGTCCACTTGGTGTGGAGCAAACCTTGCCAATTAATTAAATCTGGCCGCGTATTGGGGAACCGTCATGTCCCCTAGTTTAAGTTCTAAGAACGTAATCTCCATCCTCCCTTACATGCTTGTAGGGAAATAATTCTCGAAGAAAACCTTCTTGAACTATTCCCACGTTACCCCATCTGTTCTAGCCCCACCCTGGTTAGCCTCCCATCAAAAGTTGGCTTCCACTTTCATCATGTAAGTCGCAAAAGAAATCTGTTGCGCCACACCTATGTTTTGTAATAACAAACGCCTTCTCTATTTCTATTACCCATGTCTGGGCTTCTAATGGGTCCGTCGTTCATTTGAACTCCGACGGACCAACACTTTTAAATTCTTTAAAGGTAGTCGTTCTGGCTAACCTAGGTTCCGCAGGTACTCTACCCCTGGTTTAGTTAAATGCAGCCGTTAATAAATTAACGAACTCTTCCATAGGGTTAATTTAACCCCCCCCCCCCTTGATTATCATTACTTGATTCCGCTTCCAGATTACGTTGTCTTCTCCTTGACGGCATTTTCTGATTAAATATAATTTCATTATTATCTATTTACTTATTTCATTATTATTCGCCATATAATAACTCATACCATAACAAAACTTATTAAATGAAAACTTTATTATATTCATATACTTCTTCATAGTTTGAAACTATTTACACTCTGCTCCCCTGGCCAGAAGCTATTACATTTCTATCCCGCAATTGAACTTCTCAAAAGTTGGAATTTACAAAAAGACTACCCTTTTATACAAAAGAGGGTTTTACATCACTACACATATATTTATAACTCTAGATTTCTAATAATGCATAACAGCATCCTCATGTTTCTCATTCGCAATCTTCGCTACAGTATCCCGACTAATAGTATGTCGAGTCCGCCTTTAGGCTCAGGTGGAATAACAAGTAACTTTCAGCTTTGAAATCCTTATGAGCACTCTCATGGATGTAAGACATCCGCGCTATCTTCCTATCCTTCTCCCCAATTCTTTACTGAAGCTCATCTACCTCTTCTTAAAATCCCTAGCCTTATTTATCATGAGCACCTTCTCATCATGCTCGGACTCAAAATCTGCTTCTGCAGACTCCTTCCCTACATAAAGAGCACTAATCTCTTCATTCTGATTCTGCACAACTGTACTCAGTTGCACATTCCTGTCAAGCACTGCCAGATACAATGATCTTATTGCATCTGGAGGTGATGACTCTAGCGTAGGTACCACCGACGTTATCTCCATTACTTCCTCCTTATTGCTCATCATATTAAGATATGATGTTATATCCATATCTCCCTCAGAGTAGTTCTCCTCAGAAAAGTACTCCATTGTCTCCGACTCCTCTAGAATCACTAATGGTACCTCTGCTACAGGCATAGGTACAGGCTCTATTCTGTTCACAGTTTCTTCGCTCACCGCGTATATATCTCTATACATCAAGCTATCGATCGACATCCTACAATAACACATATGTTGATTAGTACATAACACACAATAGTATAAGCACAAATCACATTTAATTTATTTAGGGTTACTTTCCATCTTTTAAATCTTTCGGTACCGAGGTGCTACACGGTACTCATAACTGTACATTCATTCTATTGAAATGACATCAAAATGTGTGTATCAACGACATTCTTATTACATTAATAATATTACATCCCGATCCCAGGTTCTAAAACCATTACATTCTTTGTTCATCATACTATGATATATACAACTTACTAGTTTATTACAAGGTAAACTAATCGTTCATTCTTTATCCTTGTCGGATCCCTCGGTTCATTCGGTCCTAGCTGCATTCATATGGTTCAAGCAAGAGTGAGCATAACAAGCTCAGCAAGTACAATAATTTCTTTTAAATGACATGCTTAAAACATAGAAATCTTATATCTTCAGTAACTGAACAATAGTTACGAAATACTATCGATAATTCAAAATAGCACTTCTTTTTTTTTCAAAAACGCTTTTACAATAACAATATTCAAAGAAACATAAATTACGCTCAAGACCATGAGCGCCTCATAATTTCTTTGAAAAAGACAACCCGACACTAAGTCCGTAAGTCCAACATATCTTACGAGCACTTCTGGGTGATCAACCCATAGTACTCTATGTTGATCAACACTACATCCTGTTAAACGTATGTACGTTTAAGTTTTTGCAACCTCGCGTGCCCATCGATTAATCGATGAAAAATACATTTGTTTATTCATACTCAGGCTTACCTTGAATCCGTACCAAATAATTGGCGTAGGATAGTGTTAACAATTCTATATTTGAAAGACTTGTAAATAAATCAATCAACTCTTCAAGATTAGTCTAGCCGAGGTAAAACTGGCATCGACCCTTTAGTAAAGCAGTTCATGCATCTCATAGAATGAATCACAGAAAACTTGGCTAACACGAAGGTTAGACAAGCGTTTAAGAAAAACTTGCCTTCAGCGTCTGCTACAGTATAATAACTTTTCCTTTTAGTCTTTACGGTCTCTACAACACATAACCACATAACATACCACATTAGGTCATTAATGAACATACATGGTTCCTAATGAATCTTACCCTTCTTCTCAATCTAATCGTGTATTATATTTGTTATTTATTGGTTCCGGCTTATCGTTATAACTTACATCATTCTTACCAACTTCTTTCTCTTCTATGTTTTACTGGGATTTACTTTATTAATACAACTCGTTTCTAGTTAATCATCCTTCTTCACGACTTACTAATGTTATTACGTTTATTAATCAAAACTTGATCGTCATTGGTTAAGTACACCTACTGCATATCGTTCACGTTCAATTACTTATCTTCAACCCTAAGTGATCATACTTAAGGTTTAAGAATATCTTAATAATGCCACCTTATGTTTGTTAAGGTTGCGTTACTTTATTTGTCTTTCCTTTTATCTTCATAATCATTCATCTCTATGCAATCCCTAAAGTTTGGCATTTGCATGAAGTCTCCTTTGTTATGGCTGCGCTGCGGTGCCAATTAGTAGTGTGCCCTGTCTCGACCTCATGTTTGTGGCTGACCCTTCAACGCCTTGAGTCGCTGCTTACTAAGATTTTACTTTCGTGCCTCGTAAAAATTTGACACATTTTTATTTTTTGTGAGATTCCTTGGACGATAACTTCTTCAAGATAAGTCCAAATTGGCTCGCTCAAAAGCCTACGGTTCACAAATTACATACTCTACGCGCTCATGCAAGAATTTTATCTATTTGACTTCGTTTGCTAAAAATTCACCTATTAGTCCATTTATAACAAAATCAGAACGCTCGTGAACGCTCAACGCTTCGTTCTTCGTTCTAAGTCGGAATTCGGTCATTCTCGAGTCCGCAACTCTAAAATGCCAAATAAGACTTGTCTCCATTGAAAACCAATGTTTCTAAGCTCAATATCAAAATTCGACTTCCATTCCGAGAATTTCACGAATTCGACGATTATCGTCCAAACTCGTAAATTTCGCCTTAACTTCATTTCTTATGATTTGTTCATCATTTCAAATGGATTCAATCCATCATACTAACATCTTGACATACACATTTCATTAACTTATAAACATGATAAGTTATTACTTGTTCTTTGTGAGTTTATAACTTATAAAAGTATAAACTACTTATGACTTCCTTTCTCATGACTTATTATAGTTTAGGTCTTTTAACCACCATTCTATCTCACCTCGATATTCTATCATTACGTATTTCTTGGAAGTTCAAAAATAATTCCCGAGCAGAAATGCGTGAATAGTGTTTTTCGTAATTTTTTTCGGAAAGCTTTTGTTTTCGTCTTAGAAATTCAAACACTTTAATTCTACCACGTAGCCAAAATATTACGACATTCCGATATGTCTAGGTCATAGAACGACCTTCAAATAGCTTACTCATAATTAATTAATTAAATTCATTAAATCCACATAATTAAATAAAAATTTAATTCTCAAAAATCCAAATTTTTTGGGGCGTTACAGTATTCCTCAGCTCCGAGTCTGTAGCTTGAGCGGCTTTAATTCTATCAATTAAAGTCGGTTCTAATCGTATATTCACTATCTCCACGTAAGTTTTTGGAGTCTTTAACTCTATCTCCATCTTTTGTAGGTTATACGAAATGGGTCTTTGTGTTAACAACATCGTACTCATAAACGCATACAATCTTATACTCAACGCGTCAGCTACCGCTTTCGCTTTTCTAGGATGGTATTGAATGGTATGGTCGTAATCTCTCAACAGCTTGAGCCAACGTCTTTGGCGCATGTTACATTCATTTTGGGTGAAAAAAATATTTGAGGGTTTTGTATCGGGTTCAAGGTCAATACAAAATTCGATTTCACGCTCTGGGGGTAGGCTAAGAGATTTATTAACAATAGAAATATCATTCAACACTGTGACTCTCATCCAAAACTTGGATAACACCTCACATTGATACCTATCAACTTGCCACCGTTATTCACGGCATCCCCTACGGAGAGTCTGGCTTTGGTGCATCCCACACAAGGAAGTCACCAACGAAAGGTTTGGGGCTCTTTACTTATGGCTTGATATGACAGTGATTGACTTAGTGGTTTGGTTGCTTGAATTCACATAATAGGTTGGTTAGGAATATGAAAACTACCAACCTTGCAAAAATAATCAATTTTAGAACGATGAGTAGTTAACCAGTCGATTCCTAAAATCACATCAAATACAAGTATTTTCAAAGAAATGAGATCAACAGATAATGTGAGGGTATCAATTTGAATCGAACAAGATTTATGAACAGTAGATGTAACGAAGGTTTCTCCTAACGGAGTTTCAACAGATAAATCAAAGCCTAATTTCTCCGGAGTTAAATTTAAACGTTGAGCGCAAGTAGGTGAAATTTAGTGGGTAGAACCGGTATCGAATAAGGTATAGACTTTGCAAGAGTTTATGATTAACTTATCCGTGATAACTTCATTCGGGTTCCTCGACAAACGCTCTCACTTAAACTACTTGCTTTGACTTGTCTGGGACTGTCTTTGGTGTCTCCATCCCAGCTGGACTTGACTTCACTACACGACAAAATCGAGCTAGGTGACCTTCTCTTCCGCAATTAAAACACGCTTTGGGTTGTTGCGTACAGTTTGGACGGATGTTTCCCTCTTGTCCGCATTTATAACATACGACCGGTGGTCGTTCTTCCTCCTTGGAAATAGGTGCTAGTGCTGCTTCCTATGCCGAGAATAAAAAGCTCAGAATGCAGCTATTTCAGAAAAAGCTAACTGGAGAAGCCAGAGCATGGTACACTAGATTGGATAACTCCAAAATTTACAGCTGGGAGAAGTTAGCCCATGCTTTCGTCAGTCAATACAACTTTTAAACTCAGATGGCTCCAGACCGATATCAAATTACCAAGGTCAAGAAACAAGTCAATGAGTCATTCAGAGATTATGCCCAAAGATGGAGGCATCTGGCTGCTCAATTTATCACATATATGACAGAGTCTGAAATGATGATGACCTTCATAGATATTCAGGAAGCTCCATTTTATGAAAGGGTCCTAGTTGGAATAGGAAAGCCATTCTCAGAAATGTTTAAGCACGGAGAAATGGCTGAAATGGGATTGAAATCAGGGAAGATTCAAGACCTTGCCGCTTTAAAAGCTGTAGCTGAGATCATCCAATCTAGAAGTTATGGGAACAACCCCCGGAGGGTCCATAAGAAGAAAGAAGATGTTTCCTTGATACTGTAAGGATAAAAAAGCAATCAAAATTTGCCTATTTAGAGGAAAAACTATTCCCCTTTTCAAGCACAATCTTCAAACCCTCCATTGCCAAAAAGTGGAGAAGTCAGACGTACAAGAGTGTTCACACCCTTAGGGGATTCACTTGAAAACATTCTCAAACTTCTGACAGATCAGAAGAAAATCACTCATCTCCTTCTACAAGCCAATCCAAGTGGAAAAAGATTTAACGCAAGCAAAAAGTGTGCTTACCATGCTGGAGCTCCAGGCCATGATACTCAGGATTGTTGGGCCCTTAAGCATAAGATCCAAGATTTAATTGACAATGGTGAGATCGTGGTGACCAAACCCGACCAACCACATGTTTAAAACAACCCTCTCCCTCAACACAAGGAAAAGGAGGTTAACATGATCAACTAGGGAAGTGGAGAAAGCTCCAAATACTTCAAAAATGTGGGTGGTTCATCCCAAATCATCAAGGATAATTCCGATAAATGGGATTATTCACAATTCCAGTTCATGATGGAACAAAAGTTAAAGGCTCATGGCGAATAAGTCAATCAATTGGCAGAACTGGTGATTCATCAACACCAAGTCACACGTCAGTTGTTCAGTCAGGAGCATGCTTGCCTCCTTTCTCTCATTACAAGTACTCCAAAAAGTGAAACATTAGAGGAAAAGTTTGCCAGAATAGCAAAAGTTAAAGCCCGTCGGGACTTCGCCAACAAAAGAGAATTCACCTACTTAGGCCAACCAATGGATGAAATATTGCAAATGCTGATCAATGAGGGAAAAATCATAGCATTACTACCTCTAGTCAATCCACGCTCAAAGAGGTTTGATGCTAATGGTGTATGTCAATACCACTCTCACTCTCGCGGTCACAACATTGAGGAATGCTGGGTACTCCACCATCTTATTCAAAACATGATTGATAGCGGTGACCTGCAAATGGTAGACAATGACGCTGTATCATCTGAGAGTGGAAACACATTTTCTCCAGAATGGAAGGAAGTTGTAGCAGTTATATCCTCGGAGGGAGATTTGGCTTCCACACCACTTACAATTCAACCAATTCAGCTCAAAGGCATTGAAAACCCTTTGAAAGTGGCTGCACCAAAGCCAATCATATTGCCGTTCAGGCCACAATATCCTATCACCAGTCTTAAGAAAGTCCCATGGAGTTATGGAGAGGCTGAAGTATCAACATCAAATACAACTGCTGCAGTGTCTAAAGAGAATCCACTATATCTTCCTCAACGAGTGATGAATCCTATCATCAGATCTAAGGGTAAAGTGCCCAAGGAGAAGATTGAAGAATTCCTTCATCAGATGGGACACAATGAAGCCAAGTTGGTTTAAAGCTTGAAAGAAGCTCGACAATAGATTTCTAGTCTGGACTTGGTTTTCTCTTCAGAAGATCACTGGAAGGTCTTACTGAAAATAGTGGAAGAAGCCCACTTGCCAAAGACAGTGGATGTTGAAAAATTCCATCATCTGGTTGATCACATCTTCAATAGCAATGTGATATCGTTCACTGATGATGACATACCTCTCGAAGGGATGGGTCATTGCAAACCATTGCACATAGCGGTTATATCGTCCGGATATGTGGTCGGAGGAGTGCTGATAGATGGAGGATCATCCTTAAACATCTGCCCTTATGCCACATTAGAAAAAATGAACATCAATTTCAACAGGATTCGAAGCAGCCATATAATCATCAAAGCTTTTGACGGGTCTCAGCGAAATGCTATCAGAGAGATTGAGTTACCCGTGGAAATTGGTCCACATACATTCTACATATCCTTCCAAGTGCTTAAGATCGCTACAGGATACAACTTACTGTTGGGAAGACCTTGGATTCATATGGCGGGAGCCATCCCATCCACTCTTCATCAGCAGCTCAAATATATCATCAACAGTAACCTGGTCATTATCAATGTTGAGCCCGAGTGGCCTGTTCAAAGTGATATACCACTTATCAATTTTAATGAAGAAGTAGAGCCTGTCAGCTTCCAAGCACTTGAAGTGAGCAACAGTCACTATCAACCCATTGGGGCTCCACCTCTGAAACCCAGAGTTTCTGCCGAGGTAATGTCGGCAAGTCAGGAGATGATATCCTTGGGTTTTCAACCTGGACAGAGGTTAGGAAAGGATCATCATGGAATCAAATGCCCAATTCAAGTTCCCAGCCAGACAGGGACAACAATATAGGCTACTCCTCTGGGTCCACTCACAGGAACCCACATAAGCATAAACTGGTTCCTTCATCTACAAGGCGTCTGCCTAAACCTACACACGTTAGTCCTGTACAGCCTTTATGGACAATTCCTGCCCCTATGGTAGCCATGCTATTCCTTAAGCCGATATCGATCAAAGGAAAGGAAGTCCTGATTCCAGACCCAAAGGTGGAGGAAAGGAATCAAAGGCGCAAACAAGAGATAAAGAAACATTTATCAAACATGCGCGTCTTGATCCATACGGAGGATATGAACAGAGACATCCCAGATGATGGTTGTCCAGACATCATGGTCTTCATTCAAGAGAAGAAGGATGACAACAACCCTTTCATCACAGTTGTCCACCAGGACTTGATCCTTGGCAATTGGAGCAGCACTCTTTGCATTTGCCGACAAGGGTAAAAAGGGCAGAAACTCCATCTGCCCCGTAGATAGCAATAACTGCTTACTTTTGTTGCATAATATTATTAGCAGTTGAGCTAACACTTTGTATGATGAACAATTTCATATATTAAGTGAAAGCATTTTGTTTCAGGACTTTAAAGTTAGATGTGCCTAAACATGCTGATGAGGTGCCTATTCTTCACAAGGACTGCAACTTTGTTATAAAGTTGGACTCTGACTTGATGGAGATTGAACAAGAGGACTGTGAGATACCTCAGGAGATCAAAGAATGGGTCGAAGACAAACCCAAGCCAAATCTTGATCAAACCACCTCTTTTAACCTTTGAACCTCAGAAAACCCCAAACAAATCTAGATTGGTACGGACCTTACTCCAAGCCAAATGAATGACATGGTTACTCTATTGACCCAATTCCAGGATATGTTTGCATGGTCTCATGAAGACATGGTCGATTTGTCAACTAACATCGTCATTCATCGCCTTCCCATTAAAGAAGGATTCAAGCCAGTCAGGCAAAAACTCAGGCGATTAAAACCTGAGTGGAGTTTAAAAGTCAAAGAGGAAATTGTGAAACAATTTCAAGCCGACATCATCATGGTGTGAACATACCCTGAGTGGCTATCTAGCATAGTCTCCGTGCCTAAACCTGGAGGGAAGGTGCGAGTTTGCATGGATTATAGGTATTTGAACAAAGCTTGTCTCAAAGATAGCTTTCCCGTACCATTCATCCACATACTTATTGACAATACAACTCAGTATGACATGTACTCCTTTGCTGACTGCTTTGCTGGGTACCATCAAATTATGGTTGCTGAAGAGGATCGTGAGAAAACTGCATTCATCACTCCTTGGAGATCCTTTTGCTATAGACTGTTGTCATTCAACCTCATCAATACCGGAGCTCCTTATCAGAAAGCCATGATGTCTCTTTTCCATGATCTAATGCACAAAGAGATAGAAATCTATGTGGATGACATAATTGTCAAGTCCCGCAGGAAGGAAGACCACCTAGATCATCTCAAAAAGCTCTTCACCTGGTTGCATAAGTACAACTTGAAGCTGAACCCCACCAAGTGGGCCTTTGGCATCAAATCAGGCAAGTTGCTAGGATTCCTAGTGAGCCCAAAGGGATTAAGCTGGATCCTATAAAAATCCAAGCCATTACGGAAATGCCCATACCCCAAATAGAGAGGGAAATACGGGGATTTTTGGGAAGAATCAACTTCATCAGCCAATTCATCTCCCAACTCACAGCAACCTGTGAGCCTATCTTCAAGTTACTAAGGAAGATCTCCTCCATGAAATAGAATAATGAGTGTTAGAAAGCCTTCCTTCTCATCAAAGAACAACTAATCAAAGCTCCTGTTTTGGTAGCTCCAGGGATGGTGTTCCCCTATTTATGTACCTGTCAATCAATGATAATGCCATGGGCTGCATGCTGGGACAGAAAGACGATAAAGGCCAAGAAAGAGCTATCTATTACCTCAGCAAAAAATTCAGCACCAGTGAACACAAGTACACTCTGATTGAGAAAACTTGTTGTGCTTTAGCATGGGCTTCCATGAGATTACAACATTATCTCCATGGTCACACAACCCATCTTATATCCCGCGTGGATACTCTTTAGTATGTGTTCAGTAAACCCATGTTGAATTGTCAACTGTCCAAATGGCAGTTGATCCTACAACAATTTGACATCATCTACGTGACTCCAAAGTCTATCAGAGGTCAAGGAATTGCGGATCAATTGGCCTCCGCACCTTTAGGGGATTTCAAACCTTTGGAAACATACTTCCCGATGAAGGGGTAATGACAATTCAGAAACACCATCAAGACCATACACACCAACCATAGAAGATGTATTTTGATGGAGCTGTAAACATGGAAGGTTCTGGAGCTGGAGTAGTTCTAGTATCCATTTCGGGGGAGAAGTATCTCGCTACCGTTAAATTACTGTTTTCCAACACCAATAACACAACTGAGTATGAAGGCTGTATCATGGGGTTGAAACTAGCCAAATCCATGGGCATTAGACGGTTAACTATCTTTGGAGATTTCGAATTGGTAATCAGACAAACCACGGGGATCTATCACACCAAAGAACTACATTTGTGCCTTACCATCGGCAGGTTATACAGATGGCTTTAGAGTTTGAAGAAATATCCTTCCTCCCCATTCCTCGGAATAGGAATGACTTTGTGGATGCACTAGCAACTTTGGCCTCTTTGATCAATATACTTGACAAGGAAGACATGCCAAATATCACATTTGCCCAGCAAAAGGCACCAACCTATGGGAAGTACATTGGAGAAGTATTGAATGAACTGCCTCCCGTCCAACACCCTTGGTATCAGCACATCAAGGAGTATCTGCGAGATGGATCTACACCCGCCGAGGCGAGTCAATCTAAAAGAAAGCGGATCCATCGAATGGCTATAAAATTCTACCTGAGCGGAGACACACTATAAGACCCCAAATTTTATGAATAAAGATTTAATTTCTCAAAATATATTTTTGAATATTATGGTGTGCATTTTTTTTCCACTAAGTTTGTTTGTTTATAAAAAAGAAAAGGAGATATCACAATCACACAGGGGCATACCCCAGAAACACTAGAAAGGACCATTAGGGACAGCCCCTTAAATGGCCTACTAAAGACAAAGAACCTGACTAATAGATAGAGCAAGGAACATATCCTGGATACAAAGCATATAAAATAAGCAGAAAACTAAACAACCATACAAATCAAACCAAAGAACAAATGATCAAGAAATAAAGCCAAAAGAAGGTTGCAAAACTAAACATGACCCATGCACCTAGCCAACCTAGCCTGCATACAAAGATGCTACACCACGCCTCCTAAGAAACGGAACACGATATCCGTAAAAACTAAACCGACCGACACCAGATCAAGATTTCATCGATTGCAGTCCTGCAATGGACAGACCAACTGAACTTTCCCCAAACCCTATAAAAGAAGAACCATTAGACTTCACCACCATCCATCTCTTAACAAGAAATGGGCTAGCATGAAACCAAGCTTCCCCGAGTTCTAGATGGAAAGCGGCTTTTACCAAATGCCTAGAAAGCCCAAGACCCGACCTATTACCACTGCATCGTAACCCAAACAAAGGAGGAGGATCGCACCAATAAGCAGTATCACATCCAAATACCGAGGTCAGTCTACTCAAGGCAACTTTTGAGAAATTTGGAAGAAGAAGACACCTTGACTTAGTGATATTTATAATTTCCTCACCAAAACATTCATAGGCAATTTTGCATTTTATGAACAATTGAGTTCCTAAATCACCCAAAGTTTGTAGATCGTGGTGGAAAAGACCACTTTTAAAATATCGGATCGTATTGTATTTCCTTTAAAATGAATGATATAATCCACCAAACGATCCCACTCCTTGGAGCATTAGCCTGTGCACCAAAGGCAAGAACATAAGAGAGAAATCAAGGCGAGTAGGGATAATCAAAGAACAAATGAGAGAAGGTCTCAAAGATGATTTTCACAGAAAGGGCAATTCTTAGGTCGAAAGCTATTGTGGCAGAGAATCTATCATTTGTGGGTAATCTATGCCAAGAGCAAGCCACAAGGTAAAGGAGAATCGGGGGATATGGAGGGATACCATAGCAAATTAGCCCATGGGACTTTCTTTGAGCACGCAAGCGAATAGATTCCCAAATAGTGGATGCTTTGACATGTTTCACCGCCTGGGTTGTCCCAAAGAATCAAGTCCTCAAAGATCATAAGGATTAGGAAGGGATGAGATCAAGGTATGAAATTGTTGCACATCATGATGGTTACCGGAGGCAAAGCCCAAGCTCCCATGGAAATGATGTCGAGAAATTGAGCATTAACAGGGATTCTGGAGTTGGAGAGCGAGGATGGATGGGGGTTTAAAGTGCTTTACCATATACAACCACCGGGTCAAACCAGTAGATCAAGAAATTTCTATTCCCAACTCTATAGGTAAGGAAAGGAGAGCTATGGAACGAAGTTTAAGGATCTTACGCCAAATCCATGAACAAATGATCCAAGGGGTTCGAGATATACCGTAAATTAGTCCTAGATAGCAATCAGAGATTTGACCCAATAAGCCCATAATGAGGGGAGAGGATGGGAAATGACCTTGAGAAGTTGGAGAATAATGAGAGTCAGTGTTCCATCAAGAAGGTTCTTTATCGCGAGACCACCTTCACAAAGGGAAGGGATGAGATCCCTCCAAGAGACTTTAGTACCATGTTAAAGGAGAGAAGAACCTTCCAAAGAAATCTACACATGATAGATTGGATGGCTCTTAGAACTGATTTAGGAAGAATAAAATGGGAGGCCCAGAAGAAAGAATGAATTGCAAAGAAAGCATCGATTTAATCAAATTGAACTCTACCGTAATAAGAGAGGAAGCAGGATGACCAAGAGGAAACTCCGGCAAAGAATTCTTTGAATCAAAGGTTGACAATGGAGAGGGAGAGTTTAGAGGAAATAAGAGGACCCCAGAAATCTAATTGGTAAAACTCCAAAAGGAATACCCAAAGAACAAGTTAATCCTTACCTTAACATCAATAGGGACATTGGCAAGGAAACACAGACTTTTACAAGCATTAGGAATTAGGCCAGAAAACATAGAAAAGGATTGAATGCACGAGTGAATAATGGAAACAGATGCCATATCACCATGGCAAAATATGAGAATATCATCGGCGAAGCATACATGGGATATATTGCACGATTCTTTTTTCCAATGAAACTTGAAATTAGGTAACAAAGTTTCCTTGTTTAAAATCATGGAGAAAGCTTCCATAGCTAGAACGAATAAGTAAGGAGACAGAGGATCCCCTTGCCTTAGTCCCCTTGCTCCTTTAAAGTAGCCAGCGAGACCTCCATTGACTTTGATAGAAAACATAGTCGAAGTGATGCACTCTTTAATCCAGCCAATGAAAATAGGGGGGAATTGAAGGAGGCCCAACAAATCCAAAAGAAAACTCCAGTCAACTGTGTCGAAGGTTTTCCGAATATCAATTTTAAGAGCACACCGAGCAGGACTAGAAAGTCTGTGGTAATTCCTGAAAAGCTCCTGAGCAAGGAGGATATTGTCACTAATGCTTCTCCCCGAGATGAAGGCAACCTGAGCATGGTCAATGAGGGAAGGAAGGACAGATTTGAGCGTATTAGCAAGTATCTTCGCTATGCATTTGTAGATTGTGTTGCAGCAAGAAATAGGTCTAAAGTCCGACATATTGGATGGATTATCCGTCTTCGGAATCAAGGCAATAGCTGTAGCATTTACTCCACACGGAAGGTGCCTAGAGATGAAGAAAGAATGGACAGCAGCAGAGAAATCATGGCCTATAGTGTCCCAGCAATGGAGAAATAAATTAACATTGAAACCGTCAGGGCCAGGACTTTTATTCTTTTTCATGGACTAAAGGACTGCAAGAATTTCGGAATCAAGAATTGGAGTAGTTAAGGCTGCTGCCTGAGCAGGAGAGATCCGCTTTGTAACGAAGTTTTGCAGCTCATCACGGCCAGGATAAATAGGAGGAGAGGACCCCAGGAGATCCTGGAAGTAGTCCACCGCCACTTGCTGAATACCCAGCTGATCCTCAATAAGAACACCAGAGCTATTGTAGATTGAGAGAATTTTGTTGTGGTTCCAATTACTCTTTATAACATTGGCAAAAAATTTGGAGTTTTTATCACCATGGGCAAGCCAAGTGGCTCGGGACTTCTGGAGCAAGAGAGATTCTTCAAGAGCCAGAGCTTTCCATAAGGACTGAGAGCAGTTGACTTCTAGGGCTAGCAGATAAGGGTTTAAGGGATCGACATGAAGAGATTGCTGAACGGTGGATAGCTGAACCTGCAGAGTGCTAACGTTACTCGATAAGTTGCCATTAGAAGAGTTCAAGGTTTTAAGGGCACCCTTGACTCTTCGAAGTTTTTCATTAAAGGTGAAAAAGGGGTTGCCACGAATTCTGTAATTCCAACAATCCGAGAGAGCAGCCTCAAACCCATCCAACTCCAGCATGAAGTTAAAGAATTGGAATGGTTTCTTGGCTTTTCGAAGAAGCAGACCAGAATTAAGCAAAACTGGACAGTGATAGGAAAGACCACGAGGACCATAAGTGACTAGGGAGTCAGGCATTTCATTGAACCAAGAGCTGTTACCCATTGCTCTATCCAGCTTCCTATGAATAGGGTTAGCAATCTGACAGTTCCACCATGTGTGCAGAGGCCCAATAGCACGAATATCATCAACACCAAGAGTGTCTAAGCACTCGTTAAAGTCAGTCATACCAGCGTCCCAAGAAGAATCACCACCTTCCGATTCAGAAACACTCTTGATGGTGTTGAAGTCCCCAAGAATACACCAAGTGTCCGGAGAGGACAAGGAATTCAGGTCAGTCCACAACTGCCGACGTTCCACTATAGAGTGCTGGCCATAGACTATAGAAGCCAAGATTGGGTAATTGCCATAAAGAGGAATGAGCTTGAAATGGGATACTTGGGAAGATTGAAACAGGATATCCACTCTCCAAATAGAAGGATCCCAGCCCACCCAAATCCGCCCATTCGGGTGGTAGTCATAGTTAAAGACCCAAACCCAGTTACGGCAGATAGCCCGCGATATTCTAGAAGCATTAGGAGCTTTTATTCTGGTCTCGATGAGACCCACAAAAGAGATATGGTTGTCTAACAGAAAGTTGCGAACAAAAGCCTGCTTTGGTTTTTTATTTAAACCCCTGACATTATATGAGCAAAAAAATGTCATAATATGGGGAAAATGATTAGTCTAGAAGGGGGAGACCCCTTGGACCTTTGTTCCTCTTCTTGGAATTCTGAAGAGGCTCCTTCCCAGGCCTAGTCTTATGCTTCAGGTCCCTGCATTCCTTCTCATCAACTTGTTTGAGCTTATCTAGTAAAGGGTTAGGGAGGATAGGAGATTCAGGCTCACCGCTAAGGGGAGGAGCAATAGGGGAGAAGGCGTTAGTGAAAGAGACTTGGGAGGCTGGAAGGGGGAAAGACGAGCTTTTAAGTCCTTTGGAGACGGCTGTCCATGAAACCTCGGGTTCAAGTGGAGGAGAGGCCTTAGCTGTGCTAGGAATAGAGGAACAAGGGGCCTCGCAAGGGACCGGGGAGGACTTGGGAACCCACTGAAAGTTAGTCTTTGGGCATTTGAGAAGGGTATGTCCAAAACAATTACATTTAGAATGTGAGGGGGCTCGCCCAATACTCCACTTTCACTACCAAGGCAGCTTTCTTCAACCAAAGGTAATTCACAAAACACAACAACATTAATAGTGGCAGGAAATGTGGACAAAGCGTCCATCTCAATACAGATTCGGGCGAAGCTCATAGGCTCCAACTTTGAAGTCATGTTGTCTGCAAATAAGAGCCGACCAACTGCACTTGACAAGTAACTTAGACCTTCCTTTGTCCAGTATGAGAGGGGGATATTACTGAACTTTACCCATATCGAACTTTGCTACGGTTATTAAGCGAAATTAACCCTTCTTGCCACTACAGAAGTTGTGAAAAGCTTGACGCTATATACCATGGACCCGAGGCTAAGACATTATCTCTTTTTGACATCGAATCAAATTTGAATAAGAAGTACCCCTTATCATGAAGATAAACTTTTGACAGTCCCATGTGTCCCCATAATTTTTTAGCAGAAGTTTCAACCAGCTTGAACGGTAGCTTCGAGTGAATAAAATGACCAACAAGGCTAGAAGACCATTTATTAAGTCCAAGCTGAAGGATTTCCACTGGGGGTTTAACTTAGTAACACTCCTTTCGACGGTAAAAGGGGGAAAGAAACTCAAACCCAAGTTTTTGTCATTAATGTAATTAGCAACTCACCAACTCCGGGACTTTGGGGGGGCAAGCCAGCAACATTAGCTCAAGGGCGGGACGAGGAGGAGAATGAATCGGGAGCCGAGGACTCCGGAACCAAATAGGGGGAACCCGAGGGGGAGGCAATGCTGAGGAAGAACACCGCCCATATACAGGACAAGAATCGAACACCTTGCGAGCATTAGCAAATGCACCAGATGTCCCAATAGATGAGAGGTT
Organism: Panax ginseng; assembly: GCA_020205605.1. NCBI lineage: Eukaryota > Viridiplantae > Streptophyta > Magnoliopsida > Apiales > Araliaceae > Panax > Panax ginseng. Next base: position 93,684,860 of record CM035137.1, read on the forward strand.
GTTAACATCTTCAAGAGGAAGGCCCAGAGCAGAGATATAGTCCATCAGCTTTGCATTCTTCCTTCTTTCAGCAAGGGCTTCTTCACGGTCATTCTTAGTGAAGTAATGGACTGCTTTAAAGATATCTTGGGCTGCCGAGGTAGTGACAGGACCAAGGGACTCCTCCAACTAAGCAGCAAAGGCCGTAGATTCATCAGAATGATAGAAACATTCGAGGGGATAGGCTCAGAATCCTTCATAGCGACAGAGGCTAGAGGAGAGTTTGGAATGGAAACACCATACTCTGCCAGCAAATCCCGAGAAGGGCTACTCTCTGAGTTCCCAAATGGAGAGATGAGGATGATCGACCATGAGCTCAGAAACAAGGGGAAGGCAAACGATTGAGGTGGGGAGGGAGGATGAGGTTAGATGGTAGAGAAGAGGGGGCCGGAAGGGAGGAAAGGGAAGCCGAGAAGGGAGAAGAAAGATACCGAAATCTGAATGGGTAAATGTAAAAGTTTGGTATGGATGGAGAAGGAAAGTGAGGATGGGCGGGAGACTAAAAAGGAAAGAAAGGATCACGTAAAAAAAAGCGGAGGAAAGCGAGGAAGGGACGGAGGGAACGAGGCCAGACTAAAAACTAGAGAGAAGAGAGAGCATAATCTAGAGAGAGAGACTAACCCATGAATCCTATGGTGTGCATTTGATATAATGTTATAGTTGTGGGTAATATTTATAAATTTTGCAAAGTAAGCAAGTTGTTAAAAAATATTCGATTAGTTGGGGAATATTCGTTTTAACAAGGAATATTCGTACGACGACACAATTATTGGTGGACCCCACAAAAAAATTATTGTCGGAGTTAGAAAATGACAAAAATATCTTTTTATAAAACTAACGGCGAGAATTTTACCGTTAATTATTGAAATACCCGATGATAAAAATACAGTAATACACATGGTTGCATAGTAGCACACGGTATTTTATAATATTTTTGATTATTGATGCTTACGTGAGAAGTCACTCAATTTTATTCAATTATTGCCACAGTAATTGCTGCATAGTATCTCACGTTATTGATTCAATTATTGTCACAATATTTTATATTATTAAATCAATAATTGAGACGACAAAGTTATTCATATTATTATTTGCATTATTGACGATGTCTAGAAAGTTTTGTCGAGGAAAGGGGTTTGGTCACCTAATTGCGCGCCAATAGGAAAAAATCCTTATCGAAAAGCCCTCTCTTTTCTGGGAATGATCAGATTGTTAATATTGTGAGTTATAAAATTAATGATGAATGTTATTAAAAATGTATTTTGTGAAGCCAAGTGAATTGAGATAAATGGAGGGGTATTTTATGAAGTATTTATTGTAAATCTTGCTTATTATATGGACCCCCATTTACTCATTTTTCAAAATAATTGGTAGAAAGTTATAAAGTATGTTAGTGTATATATATATATATATATATATATATGAAAGGTGTGTGTGTGTGTGTATCTGTGTGTGTGTGTGTGTGTGTGTGTGTGGTGGATGAAATGTGGTGGTGGGTGATTAAAGTGATGGTTATATATATATATATATATATATATATATATATATATATATATATGTTATAAAAAAAAGTTATTCGAAAGTTGACATCTGTGAATTCAGAGAAATCAGCCCGTGAATTCTTTCAACTGTTGGTCCATTAAATATTCTAAATAGTATCCTTCCATTCTCCTATAAATAGGATGCTTAGTTTAGAAATAAAAATTACACCAGAATCAGAAAATTCTTCTTCTATAATATTGAACGTATTTCTTTAGAGTTTAAGGAAGCTTTGAGTGTAGAAAACAGTGCAAGTTTTCTTCAAGAATATCCCCGCTATACTAGTCAGAAGTACTTTCCTTTTAAGGTAAGGGATATTATTTTTGTTTAATATTCGTATGAAATAATATTTTCTTCCATACTCTGTAGTATGTAAGTAATATTATTTCGTTTTGTATTCATAATTCTACACTCATGTTGATACGTTTTGCTTTTATACTCCGTGTAATTAGTAGAATATACCTGAAATTTGCGCTTCATCTAGTATCTTTTCACGAAAATATTATTTTGAACATTCTTGATAATTTTTAATCTTTTCATGCCGGGGTAGTATTCACGGGGTACTATTCCTAAAGTACTATTCATGGGATATTATTCACTCGGGAACTATTTACCCGAGGTATTATTCATGACAAAAATTGATTTCTTTTCCGTCCAAATCATTTTTGATACAATATTATTCTTGAATTTTACTCCACAAAGCAGTATCATGTTGACAATTTGAACATTATTAAATTCTGGATAAATTAAATTATAAATCTTTAAAATTTATCCTTACTCTCATTTAATTAAATTCTTATATCATTGTCATCATCCTCGTGCTTATATTGTGATGAAAGTCATCTTTGGCCCGTAGTGCATAGATGGACTATTGATTGGCATGATTATGACCAGGGATTATTCGATATAATCATGACCTGTAATTTTACAAATAATGTGGTAAAAGTCCTCATTGGCCCATAGTGCATTGATGGACAGTTGTTGGCATGATCATGACCATTAGTGATAACACGAATATCCTTGGCCCGTAGTGCATGGAAAATTCGTGGATGTGATACTAATGAATATCCTTGGCCCATAGTCCATGGATAATTCAGTGATGTGGATTATTTATTGAGCCGAATCTCAGCGATAAAATTGATGATAAACTTTTTAAATCATAGAAGATAGTAGATATCATGCTCTACTTGACTCTTCTAATGGATTGCTTGTTCCGCTGCAGTTAAATTTGTTGTTTATTGTATTCGATCAGTTTAACACTGTTGAAGGCTAACGATAATTTATTCTGCATTATCTTAGTCATAATATTTCTTACTATGCTAGTTGAGCTCACTCTTTTGCTTTCATTGTTCTCTTCAGGAAATGAGAACGTAGACGGGACTAGTCGGGGAATGGAGTGACGGTCCAAGATGGTGGCTGGAGTAGTCCTCACTATTTTATAAAATAGTGTGATAATAATTGTAATGAGGACTCCATTTGAGTTTGGATACTGTATATGAGACAATATTCATGTTAAAACTCTGACCTATGTTTTTGTCGTATTGTATAAATAAAGTTTGTATTTAAGTTCTGTACCATGTATTTGGCGACTCAAAATGGGTGATGTATACCTATTTTGGGGGCGTCACAGTTGGTATCAAAGCTTAGGGATATGATCACTGGCTGAGATGTGAGACTAGAACTAGGAGAGGAGAGACGGGTAAATCCTTCGCTAGTATGACCTACCTAAGCTTATTTGTTATTTAATTGGTCCGTCAGAATATAGGGGTATTATGTGGCATGTAAATTAACCTTTGTTTTATGGCAGTGTTTGAAAATGACATCTGAAAATGTTGAGATAAGCAATGAAGCACATGAGACCATTGAGTCACCAACGATCAATACCCAGGATAATGTGCATCAGGAAGGCAATAATCCTCAGGTAAACAACAACATCGACCAAATGATGAAAGATGGGATGTTCGGAGGATTTATGCAATTCATGCAACATCAGGCGAAAGCGACTCATATTCAAAATGCAGGTGGAAACACTGGCAACTCACGGATGGTCACCGCTAAGCAATTCAAGGAGCTGGGACCACCGTAGTTTTTGGGAAAGCCAGAACCACTTAAGGCGGAGACGTGGATTAAGCAGATCACCAGGATATTTGATGTCTTAGGATGCTTCGAGGAGCAAAAGGTTCCCTTTTCCACCTTTATGTTGCGAGGAGAGGCAGATTTTTGGTGGAAATCTGTAAAGCATATTTAACCTGCCGCACTGAAGATGTCTTGGGAGAAGCTCCAAGAACTTTTCAACGACAAGTACTTTCCCCAAAGTATTCGTCAGATGAAGGAGGTAAAATTCATCAAGCTGGAGCAAAACAATATGACTGTGTCGCAATACGAGGCTAAGTTTGTCGAGTTGTCCCGGTTTGCATCCCATTTGGTTGATAATGAGGAGAGAATGACTCAAATATTTCTGCGAGATTTGAAACCCGAAATACGTTAATACCTCATTTCTCACAAACTTTGCGTCTATTCAGATATTGTGAATATGGCTCAGTTATTGGAGTGAGATAATGAGTCAACCCAACCAAGAGCGAGCAGTTGGCAAATCGATAATACCAGTGGTAGCAATCATCGAAGCGGTGACAACAAACGTGGAACGTGGAGGGAATCAACATGCCAGAAATGGTAACCACTTCGGTGGTAATCCTGGCCAAGATAATAGAAGTGGAAATTTCAAGGAGAAGGTTCAACAATGATGGATAGACGTCAGCACCAACTCCCATTGTTAAGGAAGGAGAACGACCACAGATCGTATGCTACAAATGCGGAGGGGAGGTACACATCAGTCCAAATTGTACGCAGCAGTCCAAAGCATGTTATAATTGTGGAAGAGAAGGTCACCTAGCCCGATTTTGTTTTGCAGTGAAGTCAAGTCCAGCTGGGATGGAGGCACCAAAGGTTGTCCCATAGAAGTCAAAGCCGGTAGTTCAAGGGAGAGAGTTTGTTGTGACCTCCCAAAAAGCGAGGAACCCGAATGAGGATATCACGGGTAAGCTAAGCATAAACTCTTGCGAAGTCTATACCTTATTTGATACCGGTTCTACCCATTCTTTTATTTCTCCTACTTGCGCTCAACATTTAAATTTGACTCCGGAGAAATTAGACTTTGACTGATCTATTGAAACTCCGTTGGGAGAAACCTTCATTACATCCACTCTTTATAAATCTTGTTTGATTCAAATCGGTAACCTCACATTATCTGTCGATCTTATCTCTTTGAAAATACTTGCATTTGATGTGATTTTAGGGATTGATTGGTTAACTACTCATCATAATAAATTTGATTGTTTTCGTAAGGTTGTTAGCTTTCATATTCCTAACCAACCTATTGTGCGAATTCAAGCAACCAAACCACTAAAGTCAATCACTTTCATATCAAGCCATAAAGCTATTCGTTTATTCAAAAACGGATGTCAAGCTTTCTTAGCCCATGTCATGGATTTAAACAAAAATACGTCAGATTTGAATGATATTTTTATTGTTAATAATCCTGACGTATTCCCTGAAAAACTTCCTGGCCTACTCCCAGAGCGTGAAATTGAGTTTTGTATTGACCTTGAACCCGATACAAAACCCATTTCCAAAGCCCCATATCGAATGGCTTCTATTGAACTTCAGGAGTTAAAAACCCAATTGCAGGAATTGTTAGACATCGGTTTCATTCGCCCTAGTACGTCTCCTTGGGGTGCTCCTATTCTATTCGTAAAGAAGAAAGATGGAAGTATGCGACTTTGTATTGATTATCGGGAGTTGAATCATGTCACCGTCAAAAATAGGTACCCGTTGCCTCGCATTGATGACCTGTTTGACCAGTTGCAAGGCGCTAAATTCTTTTCAAAGATTAATCTTCGTTCCGGATATCATCAGTTAAAGATTAAAACTGATGACATTCCAAAGACTTTTTTCAGAACTCGGTACGGGCATTACGAAGTCTTAGTCATGTCTTTTGGATTAACTAATGCTCCTGCTGCCTTCATGGATATGATGAACCGAGTATTCAAGGAATATTTGGATCATTTTATGGTTGTCTTTATTGATGATATCCTCATTTACTCCAAAAGCCGTGAAGATCATGAGCAACACTTGAGGTTGATAATCCAAAAGCTTCATGAAAATAAGCTATATGCCAAGTTGAAGAAATGAGAGTTCTGGCTTGAGGATGTGACGCCCCCAAATTATGGTAGTTTCAACCCACAGATATGGTGCTACACGGTACTCATAACTATACATTCATTCCATTGAAACAACATCAAAATGAATATATTTACTACATTTTTATTACAATAGTATTAAATCATTTCACAGGTTCTGTAACCGAATACATTCTTCATTTATCATAGTATAATTCATACAAACATACTAGTCTATTACATGATAATCTACTTATCCATCTTAGCCTTGCCTTTATCTTTACTAGAACCCTCGGTTCGCTCGGCCTTAGCTATAATCATATAATTCAAGCAAGAAGTGAGCATAACTAGCTCAACAATTCTAGCAATATATAATACAAATACCACGTCGAGAATTATATGATTATTCTTCAATAACTGAATAAATAGCTATGAAGTACTATAAAATATTGGATAGCACTTCGCATTCGCATAAAACCATTCCAAAGTACATACAGTAACTGAGGAATTCTGAGTAGGTTAAAAGACCAAGAACATTCTCTTTTGATTTTCATTCATGAAAAAGGACAACCCGACACTAAGTCCGTAAGTCCGATATATCTTACGAGCACTTCTAGGTGATCAGCCTATAGTACTCTATGTTGATCAACACTCATCCATTAAACGTATCTACATTTAAGTTTTGGCAACCTCACGTGCCCATCGAATAATCAATGTAAAATACTTTTGCTTGTTCATACTCAAGCTTACCTTTGAATCCGTACCAAACAACTGTCATAGGATAACGTTAACAATACTATATCGAAAGAGTTGTAAACAAATCAATCCAACTCTTAAGATTAGTTTAGCCGAGTTAAAATTGACATCGACTCTTTCATAAAACAATTCATGCATCTCATAACATGAATCACAGAAAACTCGGCTAACACGAAGGTTAGACAAGTGTTAAGAAAACTTGCCTTCAAGCGTCTTCAATTAAAATTCAACAGTTCTTGATCTTTACAGTCTCTACATGATATATTCACATAGCACACTGAAATTAGCTTTCACACAATCTAAATACATTGTTTTTACCAACTTCTTTCTATTCTATAACTTAACCGAATTTATTTCATTAATAATATTCGTTTACAATTTAATTATCCTTACTTACGGCTTATTAACATTCTTACGTCACTAAACCAATACTCAACCTTCATTGGTTAAGTACCATAGTAATTGAATATAATTTACTTTCTCACACTTTATGCTCTTCGTTTAATTACTATTAAACAAAGTTAAATTCTTAAAGTCATCAATATAAAGGAATTGTCTTACTATGTATATTAAGTATATACATGTCCCATAATTGTCTTGCAAACAATTGGGTTTAAAAATTAACTTGGTCAACATTTCTCTCTCTCTGCATTACTAAGTACATCCTTATACACACAACATTGGTATTTAACGGCGCTTAACTAATCAAGAGTCAAGCCCTCGTCTTGGCAATGTTGAGAGACTTACTATACATAAGTGGCGCTGTGGCACCATTGAACAGTAGCTAATCCTCCCTACCCGGCGCTGCGACGCGGAATTTTAAGCTTGGGGTGGCGCTGCAACGCCTACCCTGAGCTTTTGAATTTTTTTTAATTTTTTCCAATTCAATTCTTTTCGGACTCCTAATTTGGTCGTTATAAGTCAGAATTGGCTCGTTCAAAAGCCGTTTTCTTACACATTCCATGTACTTCAATTTCATTTAGATAAAAGTAGTTTTTAAATCCGTTAACAATGAGTTCACTATTTAACATTCTATTACGCGTTCGTTTAGCGTTCGTGAGCGTTCATAATTCGTTTTCTTCGTTCTAAGTCAAAATTCCACCATTCTTGAGTCCACGACTCTTAAATACATTGGTCTATGTTATGCCCTTGAAAACTAGGGTTTATGAATTAAACGGCTAGTTTTGACTACTAATTTGAAAATTCTACAATTTCAACGTTTTAACGCCTAACCTCGTAAATTTTGCCATAACTTCGTTACTCGAGTGTTAAATGCCAAATCAAATGGAACCAATCTATTGATTCATTGTCTATAACCTAACCAAGCAATATTCACATACCCTATACATGATGATTTTCAATTTGTCCATCAACAACCAAGTCAACGATTAATAGTTTTCTTCAATTAAACTCACTTAAACGCTTATGATTCTTACTTATACATAGCTTATCAATGTTTTAATCTAGAGTTGACATATATTGCTGATCTACAGGTCAGCCAAATTCAACGCAAGTTACAATATGAGGAAATTAAAATTCAAACAAGAACAAATTGCCTCAATTGTCACTGGTTAAATAAGAGGCATATATCACTCATCTACAGGTCAACCAAAGTTAGTAAGTAACTATACAAGGACACTTGAAATTCAAAGAATAATAGATTGCCTTTGTTGTCATTTGTTTATTAGGGGTAGGACAAAGAGATTACTTATGTAATGCTTCCACTGGCAAAGATGATGGCAGCATGTTGCTAATGCTAAGCCTCTCAGGTAACAAATTATCCACCAGCTTATGAAATATATTGCATCCACAACACTCTACAACAACATCACAAAAATAAAATAAATTAGTACCACACACATGTAAAGTAATAAACCAAAGACTAATAACAGTCTTGATATAAGGGTCAAGTTTCTTGAATTTGAGTATAATTTACATAATGTTCAAAATAACAACTTTTCTCAACATGCATCATTTTAAAATTGCATTCTCATTTAGGAATAAGGAGCACCATCGAGCTTATTCTGGTAATAATGTCAAACTGAATGCTGAACAATGCCATTGTATTATGTGTTATACATTATACAACTTCCAATTTCTATAACATTAACATCTAATCATATTCAGTTGCATTCCATTAAACTATCAAGGCCCAATACCGAAACAAAGACAATACCATCGGTGTAGGCATGGGGATTGATTGCACACATAGTTCGCTGAACACAGACATTGCAAGTGAAGGCAACACGCATACGACGCTGTGGCGACTTGGTGAAGAGGGACGGGGAAGGTGGATATTTTCTCCGTGCTAGATTCCGACTCAACCGAGGGGAACCGGAGGGCCCTCCATGTCAAACCCGTAGTCCAACCTCTAACGTTAGTCGCACTCGTAACTAATCCCATCGCAAAGATCCTAAAATACCCCAAAATATCCAAATCTAAACCCTAATTCCCAATATCAAACTCAAATCCTAAATATTAGTTACTCAATCATTAATCTCGGAAAAAATTGTAAATTACCTTGGAAAGAGTACGATTGCTAAGGATTGGGACGAGACTTGAATCATTAGAGTCCGATCGAAGCTCAGATTCATTCTTGCCAATATCTGGGGGGGGGGGGAGGGTGGGTTTGTTAGAAAATAATCAACAGAAATTGGGAAAAATTGGATGGAAATCGATAGAGCTTACTCTTGGGAGAGATGGAGAATCAAAGAATCCTTCTACCGATAGAAGATGGGTCTTTAGATTTGGGAGAAAAGATTGGAAGGTAAGAAGGGGAAGAGACGATAGTTGCAGAAGAAGTTAAAGTTTCCATTAGAGAACAGAAACCCAAGAGAGAGAGAAAGCGCCCACTTTTTTCCTGGCTTTTGATATCTGCACTGCAGTTCTGGAAATCAATCTGCAATTCCTTCTTCAATGGACAATAATAGGGTTCGGAAAAGAGATTCTTATTTTTTTAAGTATATTATTTGCAAGATAGCTGATTGTTTGTTTTAATTTATGACTTATGAGTGGTTTTAGTTTCATGTCGTATATTTGTTTTATAAAAATGAATTTAAAAAAAAATATCTTAATTTTTTTTAAAATGATTTTATTTTTTTAAAGAAATTTTAAAAAAATAAAAATATGATCCAATGCCAAACTAACTGGCATTTTATTATTATTATTATTATTATTATTATTATTATTATTATTATTATTATTATTATTATAATTATTATTATTACTACTACTTTTATTATTATTATTATTATTATTATTATTATTATTATTATTATTATTATCTTAATTTAAGGCAACATGTTAATAGTCGTTGCAAAAAGTTGTATAAAATATGCAACGAAAATAAAAATTGTTGCCCATGAATGTGGTCTATATTAGTCAACGAAATATAGCAACAAAAAAACTTTCGTTGCCCACGATGAGGAGAAATCAAGTGGTTAGAAATTTTGCAACGAATTTCTAACGAATTTTGTTTTCAAATTTTGCAACTACTTATGAATTTCGTTGCAAAAAGTGAAAGCCTGAAACAATCTACAACGAAGGACAAGTTTCATTGCTAAACATACACTTTTAGCAACGACTTTATAAGTCGTTGCCTGAAAAATCGTTCCTAAAGCCCCATTTTTAGCAACAAAAAAACTTTCATTGCCCACGATGACAGGAAATCAAGTGGCCGAAAATTTTGCAACGAATTTCTAACGAAATTTTTTACCGCAAATGAATTAGCAACAAAATGTTGCAACGGCTTATGAATTTCGTTGCAAAAAGTGAAAGCCTAACATAATCTACAACGAAGGACAAATTTCGTTGCTAAACATATACTTTTAGCAATGACTTATAAAGTCGTTGTCCGAAAAATTGTTGCTAAATGCCCATTTTTTTGTAGTGCAAGTCACCGATTAATAGTTTTCTTAGATTAAATTCACTTAAACGCTTATGATTCTTACTTATACATGGATTATCAATGTTTTAATTCACTAATAGCCATCCTTATTACTCCAGAAGAGACATGCTCCACCAATTCATACTTCTCTATGAAAAATAAATAGAAAAGGATCGTAGATAAAGGTTTACGTATTATTACCTTAACGCTCATCGCATTCTTGAATAAAGCTTGAATGTTTTGCTTTGAACTCTCTTGATTACTTGTTAGTATACTTTTCTCTCTCTCAATATATGTTGTTCAAAGTTTGTAAAATAACTAATGAACCAATCTTAGCTTTCTTATATAGAAAAACCAAATGAAGGGAAAAATGGTCTTTCGATTCACCTCCTTACTATTCATTGCTTAGCCACCAAGTAAATCTACTTTACTTGGCCACTAAGTGGCCAGCCCACATGGCCTTTTAAGTCCCACATGGGTTGCCCATGGGTTTTACCCATGTGGTGATCCATCTGGTCGATCCGCAGTTCGGTTTCTCGGTTCGGGCTTATCTTTGGGCTTGATTTAACCTAACATTGGGCTTTGATATAACTCATTCTTGGGCTTCATTCATTTACTAATTGGGCTTGACAAAGTCTTGGTCCAATAGCTAAAGCCCATTAAGACTTCATCGTATACTACTCGTATTATTCTCGTATTCTCTTTATATATAATTCGTACGATATTCGTATTATACGTCGCAATATTCTTTTTACTATACTCATATAATAACTAGTATCATACTCGTATTTCTCACGTATAATAACCCTAATCATTATACATAGTTATTTCATTCTCGAAACTCACTTTCCCTAACCCTTAGGTTTTAAGTCCGCAGGCGAAAGCTTCGTTTGCCATAACTGAAATATTATTGGATATTCCATCTCATCTTATACTTCTATCATTACATATTTCTCAGAAATTCATAATTAATTCCCGAGCAGAACGGATGAATAGTGTTTTTACAAAAAATTTTCGAAAAACTTTTATTTTCATCTTGGAAATTTAAAACAATTAATCCTAGCACATAGCCAGAATCCTAACCACATCCGCACATTCTAGGTCATCGAACGACCTTCAAACAGCTTACTCACATAAATAAACAATTAAATTCATTTAATTCAAATAATCAAATAAAATTTAATTCACATAAAAAAATCCGATTTTTCTCGGGCGTTACATTCTCTCCCCTTATAAGGATTCTATCCCCAGAATCTTGATACAATTACATAAACAAATGGGGAAAATTTTCCTTCATTTTACTTTCGAGTTCCCACGTTGCTTCTTCGGCATTGTGGTTCCTCCAAATTACCTTTACCGAAGGTATTATCTTATTTCTCAAGACTTGTTCCTTCATATCCAAAATCTGAATTGGAAGTTCTTCATACGTTAAGTGTTTTTCTACTTGAATAGATTCATACTCTATTACGTGTTTGTAGTCCGATTTATAAGGATGCAATACTGTCACAGGAAACACATTGTGTATTCTTTCCATCTCTGGAGGTAAAGCTACTTCATAAGCTACCTCTCCTACCCTTCTTAAAATTTCAAAAGGTCCTATAAACCTTGGACTTAATTTCCCTTTCTTTCCAAAACGTATCTTCCCTTTCCAAGGCGATACCTTCAGAAAGACATACGAACCTACTTCGAACTCCTTCTCACAGTGAGGATCTGCATACTTATTTTTTCTATCTTGAGCCGCTACCAAACGAGTACGTATTAACTTTACCATGTCTGCCGTTTGTTGTACCATCTCAGGTCCCAACATTCAACGTTCACCTACTTCATCCCAGCGCAGTGGAGTTCTGCACTTCCTCCCATATAATTCTTCGTAAGGCGGCATGCCAATACTAGCGTGAAAACTATTGTTGTAAGCGAATTCCACCAAAGACAGATGTTCGTCCCAACTCCCCTTGAAATCCATAACGCAAGATCTTAGCATATCTTCTAGCATTTGAATTGTCCGTTCGCTTTGTCCATCCGTCTTAGGATGATACGCTGTACTCAAACTCAACTGCGTTCCCAGTTGCTCTTGCAAACTTCTCCAAAAATTCGATGTGAATTGTGGATCACGATCTGACACAATCAAAATCGGTACTCCATGTCTTGAAATAATTTCTTTGACATAAAGTTTAGCCAATTGCTCTAGGTTATACCTAACTCCTATTGGTAAGAACTGAGCCAATTTTATCAATCGATCCACTATTACCCAAATAATGTCGTATCCCTTCCTCGTTGTTGGAAGTCCCACCACAAAATCCTTTGTGATATGCTCCCATTTCCACTCTAGAATCTCTAATGATTGCCATAATCCACTCGGCTGTTGGTGTTCAGCCTTAACTTTCTGACAAGTTAAGCACTTACTAACATATTCTGCTATCTCTCTTTTCATATTTGACCACCAAAAGTTCTGTCGAAGGTCTTGATACATCTTAGTACTACTTAGATGTATTGAGTACCTCGAACTCTGGGCCTCACTCATTATCTCTTCTTTTAAATCAAAACTATCTGGAATCCAAATTCTTCCTTCCACACAAAGTAATCCTTCTTTATAAAGGTTATACTTAGTCTTCTCTTCATCCTCCATCCTCTACTTCATTTGTTCGCACTCCTCGTTACCTAGTTGTACTTCTTTAACTCGTCCCACTATCGTCGGTTGAGTCTCCATTATGAATAGCATCTCTACTGCTTCACTCGATAATTTAACTTCTAGCTCCATTCCTGCCATCTCCGTTATTAACTCATTCTGAGTCGTTAACATTGATAGCTTTTCCTTACCCTTCCTACTTAACGCATCGGCCACTATATTTGCTTTTCCTGGATGATATAAGATATCACAATCATAATCTTTTATCAATTCTAACCACCTTCTCTGCCTCATATTCAACTCCTTCTGTGTGAAGATATATTTCAGACTTTTATGGTCCGTGTATATCTCATACTTCTCCTGGTATAGATAATGTCTCCATATTTTTAATTCAAAAACTATAGCTGCCAATTCTAGGTCATGAATAGGATAGATATTCTCATAATCCTTCAACTGGCGTGACGCATACGCAATGACCTTGACATGCAACATGAGCACACAACCCAGTCCTCTATGCGAAGCAGCGCTATAAACTACGAAATTCCCCGTATCATCTGGTAAAGATAATACAAGTGCCTCACTTAACTTCCTTTTTAGTTCCTGAAAACTATTTTCATACTTCTCAGTCCACACATACTTTACTGACTTTCTCATCAAATTCGTCAACGAAGTAGCTATTTTAGAAAAGTCCTGAATGAACCTTCTATAGTATCCTGCTAACCCCAGAAAACTCTGAACCTCAGTTGGCGTTTTCGGTTGTTCCCAACTATTAACTGCTTCCACTTTCGCTGGATCCACAGAAATACCATCTTTATCAATAACATGTCCTAAAAACTACACTCTTTCAAGACAAAATTCGCACTTAGTGAATTTTGCATACAACTTCTCCCTCCGTAGTGTTTCCAACACTATTCTCAAATGTTCAGCATGATCTTCTGGCATCTTAGAATAGACTAGAATATCATCAATGAACACTACGACAAACTTGTCCAAATATGGTTTGAACACTCTGTTCATCATATCCATAAATACGACTGGCGCATTAGTCAACCTAAACGACATAACCAAAAACTCGTAATGATCATAACGAGTTCTGAACGTCGTCTTAGGTACATCCTCCTTCCTTAATTTCAACTGATGGTACCCTGTATGAAAATCTATCGTAGAAAAATACTTTATCCCTTTCAACTGATCAAATAGACCATCGATCCTGGGCAATGGGTATTTATTCTTAATCGTTAACTTGTTCAACTCTCGATAGTCGATACAAAGTCGTAACGACCCATCCTTCTTCTTTACAAACAATACTAGTGCTCCCCACGGAGACACACTCGGTTGAATATATTTTTTATCTAATAGTTCTTGTAATTGAACCATTAACTCCTTCATCTCTATCGGCGCCATCCTATACGGTGCCCTAGAAACTGGTACCGTACCCGGTAACACATCAGTAACAAATTCGATCTCCCTATCTGGCGGAAGACTTGGTAAGTCATTTGGAAATACATCCGCGAACTCTTGTACTATAGGTATCTATTCCAATAATGCGTCCACTCTCCGGGTATCCACAACATTACACAAGTATCCTATACATCCCTTCCTCAACATCTTCCTAGCTTGTGTCATGGTTAGACAACAAGAGCGTCCTCGTGAGTTACTACAGTAGAACACTACCTTGTGTTTCTTAGAAAACCGAAGGTTCACACTTTTCCTATGACAATCTACTATAGCTTTATGGTTAAACAACTAATCCATACCAAGAATTACATCAAATTATCTCAACCTTATCGGTATTAAATCTACCGATAGTTTGTTACCTCTAATATCTACGCAAAAATTCCTATGAATGTGTTCAATAGGAATTTCTAAAGGTATTTCTAATCTTTCCAGGAATAAACCTAATCGCTTAGCAAATTCACATGCTATAAAGGAACAAGTAGCACCCGAATCAAATAGCACATAAGAATTTACTTCATTAACTGGAATGATACCTGCTACTACATCCGCTGATGCAACCGCATCTTGGACAGGCATATGAAAAGTACAGGCCGTGGGTCTACCCGACGATGGTGTTGGTCTAGTAATGGCTAACTTACCACTACTAGCACCCTTGTTACCCTCTGACCCCTTCTTTGGGCAATTTACTGCCATGTGGTCCATCAACCCACAAACAAAATGTGACGCCCCCAAAATAAGTATACATCACCCATTCTGAGTCGCCAAATACATGGTACAAAAAAAAACTACAACTTCATTATTACAATTGTCGTGCAAAATACGACAATACACATGCTGTGAGTTTTAATACAAATATTGTCTTCTAGACAATATCCACACTCAAATAAGTCCTCATTACAATTATTACTACACTATTTTACAAAATAGTGAGGACTACTAAAATAACTATCTTGAATCATCACTCCATACCCTAGCTAGTTCCTGCTAAATTCTCACCTCCTGAGAAGAAAAATGGAACAAAAAAGAAAAGGGTGAGCTCAACTAGCCCAGTAAAGAATATTATGACTAAGATAATATACAAGAAATTATCATTAGTCTTTAACAGGGAAAAATCTGATAGAATATAATAGACAACAAGTTTTAGATCAACAACTGCATCGAAAACAACAATCCATTAGAAGAGTCAAGTAGAGAATGAATTCTACTATCTTCTAAGATTTAAAAGTCCATCATCAATATTTTATCCCTGTAACATCAATCAATATACATCTTCAATCAAATATTCATCTTTGCACTATAGGCCAAAGATATTCATTTGTATCACCAGTTGGTCATGTTCATCTCAACACCTGTTCATCTTTGCACTACGGGCCAAAGATATTCATCAGTTAATCATTCATCTTTGCACTACAAGCCAAAGATATTCAGTAATATCATCATTTAGGACTGAGGATGATGAAAAATATCAAAAGAAAACGAATCCAGTGAGACAAAAGGACAAATATTAGGGATTCGTGCTACAGTTTATCCAAGTTCAAAAATACTACATAATAATCAATTGTGGAGCAGAATTCAAAAATAAAGATCAAAACATGGATACAATCAAAGATAGTAACCACAATAGACAACTTGAACAAAGAAAGAAAAAATTATTTTTCTGTGAATAGTGCCGTATTCGTGAATAGTGTTGTATACGTGAATAGTGCCGTATACGTAAATAGTAACCCCAACATGAAAAAGATAGAAATTTCACAATAAAATTCATACCAATATTTCGGTATAATTAATGATATTGAAAGAATAACATCATTTACGAAGAAAATAACATCTCTTACCTCAAAAGAACAGTACTTCTGACTGGAATATCGGATGTAATGCTGAAGGAAACTTGCACTAAATAGCAACTCTCAAAGTATCTAAATACTCACAAAAATACGCTCGATAATATAGAGAGAGAAAACTTATGTTTCTGATGTGATTTTCAATACTAACCTAATCACCTATTTATAGGAAAATGCCAGAACGCCAAAGCAGAATAAATTAATAAAATAATATTATAATTTTTTTCTTCTACGCATACTAAGACCAAGACCAGTATTCCACCTTTGAACAAAAATTTTTAGCACATGTTTTCATAAAAAGCAAAAGTGCGTCCCACCCATAATTTTAATAAAAATATTTATTTTTGAAACTTCAATAATTCATAATAAATAGCTCTTTTATCGGAAAAATACTAATTTTATATCCATTCCATAGGAAATTAAATTCTCTACAACTTTGCAGATTTAAGTATTTCTAAATTCTAAATGAAAAATGAACGAAATCCACATACGGACGATTTTCAACACCTCTATTCCGACAAAAAAACTGATAAAACACCCCAGTATTAATTCCTTCATTTATAACCACATAAAATAAATATTTCCCTATCCTTCATTTATATCCACATAAAATAAATATTTTCTTATCATATAAATCAATAATTAATTATTCACAAATAATTTACAGAATCACAATAATGACAACCAGGTCGTTCCCAAGAAAGAGGGGGCTTTTCGATAAGAATTTCTCCTTCATCGGCGCCAAAATTAGATGACCTAACCCCTTTCTCGATGTAACTTTCTAGACATTGCCAATAATGCTATCTAATAATATTATTCAACTAATATGAATTATTGATCCGATAATGGGAAATCTCATGCGTTGACAATTATTGAAACAACAATAATATAAAATATCAACGTGGCAATTATTGAATCAATACAATAAAATATTGAACAAGAATTATCGTAATAATTATTGAGTAAAGCCTTTTACGTAAGAATCAATAATCAAATAATCGCGTAATACTGTGCTACTTCGTCAACCACGCCAGACATCAGATTTTAACCACCGTGTATTCCAACAAGGTTAACGATAACAACTACTACCGTGCTATTATTTATAAAAACTCATACTTGTTGTTTTCTTCATTCGACCGTTTTCCGTTATAGGGTCCACAAATGATTGCGTTGTCGTACGAATATTCCCCAACAACAAGAATATTCCACGACCAAATGAATATTCCCCGATAAAAAGTAATATTTTATAACCACTTGCTTATTTTGCAAAATTTTCACATTTCACCCATAACCAAAGCATTATATCAAATTAACACCTTATTAATTCAAAATAATGAATAGAGGAAATTCAATTTTATTTATAAAAAGTTGGGGTCTTACAACCTCCCCTCCTTATGAAATTTCGTCCCCAAAATTGACGTACATACCTGGTGTTTCGTAAAGGTGAGGATATCTCGCTTTCATTTCTGATTCCAACTCCCTTTTCATTTCCTCAATAGCATGGTTTCTCCTTAAAATCTTCACTTTTGGTATAACCTTTGTGCGTAGGACATGCTCTTTCCTATCCAAGATCTTAACAGGTACCTCCTCGTACGTTAAATCTTTGGCTATCTCGTCTAGTTCTAACTCAATAATATTGTTTAGGTCTTTTACATATTTATGAAGCATAGATATGTGAAAAATATTATGAACACGAGACATGCTTGTAGGTAATGCGAGTCTATATGCCACATTTCCTATTCGGTCAAGAATCTCAAATGGACCAACAAATCGTGGATTAAGCTTTCCTCTCATCCCAAATCTTGTAACTCCCTTCCATGAAGCAATAAATAACAATACATGATCCCCAATATTAAATTTCACGTCCTTTCGATGAAGATCAACATAACTCTTTTGTCGATCTTGTGCCATTTATATACGTTGTCGAATCATTTGGATCTTTTCTGTAGTCATGCGTACCAATTCTAGTCCCAACAACGTTGCTTCATCCACCTCGTCCTAGTATACTAGAGAACAACACTTTCATCTATACAATGCCTCGAATGGAGCCATGCCTATACTTGCTTGATAACTGTTGTTGTAGGAGAATTCCACCAATGGCAAGTACTTATCCCAACTTTCTCTTAAATCAAGGACACAGAGTCTTAATAGATCTTTAAGAGTTTCTGATTGCCCATCCGTTTGAGGATGGTATGCCGAACAAAATTATAAATTCGCGCTCATAGATTTCTGCAACCTAATCCAAAATCGTGAAGTAAATATTGGGTCACGATCCAAAACTATAGTTACTGGCATGCCATGCAATCTCACAATCTCATTCACGTATATACGAGCAAGACGTTCAAGGGAATAAGTCTCCCGTATCGGCAAGAAATGAGCAGACTTGGTTAATCTATCAACAATAACCCAAATCACATCTATGCCTTGAGCAACCTTGGGAAGACCCGTAACGAAATCCATGATAATGTGTTCCCACATCCAATTCGGAATCTCAAGTGGTTGTAATGGACCCTTTGGCACTTGATGCTCCGCTTTTACACTTTGACAAGTTAAACACCTCGAGATAAACTCCGCGATCTCTCTCTTCATATTGTTCCACCAAAATGTATGTCGAAGAACATGATACATTTTGGTACTACCAGGATGGATTGCAAACGATGTGTTGTGTGCCTCCATTATGATTCTATGTTTCAAGTCTGAATCGTTAGGAACGCAAAGTCTGGAGTTGACTCGAAGTATTCTTTCTTCATCGATTCTTGCTTCTGGAATAACACCTTCTTGCACTTTCTTTTTTATACACATCAGCTCCAGGTCTGTAGCTTGAGCAGCTTTAACTTTATTAATTAAATTCGGTTCTACTCGTATATTCGCCATCATCACGTGGGTCCCTGGAGTCTTTAACTCTATCTCCATCCTTTAAAAGTCATACAAAATGGGCCTTTGCATTGACAATATCATACTCGTACCCGCATATGATCTTCTACTCAATGCGTCAGCTACCACATTCGCTTTTCCAAGATGATATTGAATGATATGATCGTAATCTTTCAACAGCTCAAGCCATAGTCGTTGTCGCATGTTGAGTTCCTTTTGGGTGAAGAAATATTTGAGGGTTTTATGATCCGTATAAATCTCCACTTTCTCCTCATACAGGTAGTGTCTCCTGATTTTCAACGCGAAAATGACTGCTGCCAACTCCAGACCATGAGTAGGATAATTCCTCTCATATTCTTTGAGTTGTCGCGAGGCATAGGCTATGACTTTCCCATGTTGCATGAGAACACATCCTAACCCTTTGCCTGAAGCATCGCTGTAGATAAAAAATACATCCAAACCAGATGGTATTGCCAGAACAGGTGGCGAAATGAGTCTCCTCTTGAGCTCTTGGAAACTCTTCTCGCATTCTTCGCTCCATACGAATCTCCGATAATAACCAGCTAAGCCCAGAAAGCTACGTACTTCGGTCACCGACTTCAGTTGTTCCCAATTTTGTATTGCTTCAATCTTTGTCGGGTCAATAGATACTCCATGTTTTGACACCACGTGCCCAAGGAATGCTACTTCCTCAAGCCAGAACTCGCATTTCTTCTGCTTGGCATATAGCTTGTTTTCATGAAGCCTTTGAAGTATCAACTTCAAATGGTGCTCATGATCTCCACGGCTTTTGGAATAGATGAGGATGTCATCAATAAAGACAACAACGAACTGATCCAAATATTCCTTGAATACTTGGTTCATCATATCCATAAAAGCTGTAGGAGCATTAGTCAATCCAAAAGACATGACTAAGAATTCATAATGTCTGTACCGAGTTCTGAAGGTAGTCTTCTAAATATCCTCAGTTTTAATCTTTAGCTGATGATATCCAGAATGAAGATCAATCTTTGAAAAGAATTGTGCTCCTTGCAACTGGTCGAACTGGTCATCAATGTGAGGTAGCGGATACCTATTCTTGATGGTGACATGGTTTAATTTCTGGTAGTCAATACAAAGTTGCATGCACCCATCTTTCTTCTTTACGAATAACACAGGAGCATCCCAAGGAGATGTACTAGGACGAATGAAACCGATGTCTAACAACTCCTGTAGTTTAACCTTTAACTCCTGAAGCTCAATAGGAGCCATTTGATATGGGGTTTTAGAAATGGGTTTTGTACCTGGTTCAAGGTCAATAAAGAATTCAACTACACATTCTGGGGGTAGACCGGGAAGTTCTTTTGGAAATACGTCAGGAAATTCACTAAGAACAGAAATATTATTCAAATTTGATGTGTCTTTGTTTAAATCCATAACATGGGCTAAGAAAGGTTGACATCCATTTTTTAATAAATGAATGGCTTTATGGCTTGATATGACAGTGATTGACTTTAGTGATTTGGTTACTTGAATTCGCATAATAGGTTGGTTAGGAATATGAAAACTAACAACCTTACAAAAACAATCAATTTTAGCATGATGAGTGGTTAACCAATCAATCTCTAAAATCACATCAAATGCAAGTGATGGTCGCAACTTGGATCAAGCAAGATTTATAAACATTGGATGTAATGAAAGTTTCTCCTAACGGAGTCTCAACAGATAAGTCAAAGTCTAATTTCTCTGGAGTCAAGTTCAAACGTTGAGCACAAGCAGGAGAGATAAAAGAATGGCTAGAACCGGTATCTAGTAAGGTATAAACTTTGCAAGAGTTTATGATTAGCTTACCCGTGATCACCTTGTTCGAGTTTCTCACGTTTTGGCAAGTCATGACAAACGCTCTTCCAGGCACCGCTGATTTTGACTTGTCCAGGACAGCCTTTGGAGTCACCATCCCCGCTGGACTTGATTTCGCTACAGAATAATCTCGAGCTATATGACCTTCCTTTCCACAGTTATAACATACCTTGAATTGTTGTGGGCAGTTTGGGCTGATATGCCCCTCTTTCCTAGAAACAGTTGATGTTGGTGCTGACGTCTTCACGTTGTCATTGTTTTACCTTCTCTTCTTCAAATCTCCTCCTGACTCACTTCTTTTATTATTATGGCCAAGATTACCACCCGAGTGGTTACCGCTTTTGTCCGTATTCTTTCCTCCCCGCTGGCTATCATTGCTCCGATGACTGCTGCCACCGGTATGACCCTAGTTGTGGTCCCTCGGTTGAACATACTCATTATCTTGCTCTAATAATTGAGCCCTGTTGACAACATCTGAATATAGAGAAAATTTGTGAGAGCGAAGGTATTGACGAATTTCGGGTTTCAGATGTAACAACCTGGAGAATCCGGATTGTTCAAAATTTAAGATTTAAGAATTAATTATTAATAAAATGAATTTTTATTAATAATATTCTGTGTTATGTGTTTATTAATCGTTCTAGAGCTTAGGATGATTATAAACCGGGAGGATTCTGGCTACGAGCTAGATTGAACGAGTAAGAATTTTCAAGATGAAAATAAAATTTTTCTGGAGACAAAAATATTTTCGGGGAAAAAGACGAAATAGGCACTATTCACCCGACGAAACCTAAGGGTTAGGGTTTGAATAACCTAAGCCTTTCCAAGAGTCGGTATGTCGAAATGACATTCCGTCGAAAGATTTGACGATAATATATAGTGAAAAGTTAAGTAAGCCGATAAAAGTTTTTCTCGAAAAACGTGCAGAAATAGGACGAAATAAAATGACAAAAAAGTATTGTTGCGTACTTTTCACTCGTTTAACTACGTTAGGGGAAAACGTGAAGGAAAACGCTTGACGTCAAAAAGTGTTTTTCAGTTTTTCTGTAATCCGAAGAATACGTAAAAGTTAATTGGTAAAGGAAAGACGAAATATCCAAAAATATTTGGATTCCGAGAATCGCAGCTTTAACCGCTTTGATGAATTTTGAATATTTGAACCACGAAGCTTCCAAGGGAAGCTACGTGAATAGTAAGGAGGTGGGAATAGTAAGGAGGTGTGAATAGTAAGGAGGTTGGGGGGCGAAATGACTAAAATGTCCCTAGCCTTGGTTTTCTATAAATAGGAAGCTTATTTCATTTGTTTGGAATTTTGAAAGTTGTCTAACCTTTGAGAGAGAGAGAGAGAGAGATTTCGGATGAAGGAGAAAAGGAAAAGGAAGAGGAAAAGTTTCTTGTGACAAACTTTATCCGACGTAATGAAATTAAAGAAGGAAGGTAATCCGAAACCTAGTGTTCTATAAATTTTCTTTAAGTTTTTATGTTCAAAAACATAGCTTAATGATAATAAGGAGAAGAAAAAAAATGTTAAGAATGATTTCATATAGTTGAAATCATGAGAAATGAAGAAATAAGAAATTAGAAATTTAGTTTATAAATTTCTTAAGGAAGTAAGATTCGTAAGGATTTTGAGCGATCCGAATGAATCTTATGAATGAGTAGGTCAAATAAGAAAGGAATGATGTTTATAACATCAAATTCCAAGAAAAAGTGAAATCGTAATCCAAAATATTGACTAAAAATGAAGAACGAATGAAGAACGCGAAGAACACGCAAAGAACATGAAGAACGTTGTTGATGGACAAATTTAAAACCATCGTAGTGTAATTGTTGTTGATGGATAAGTTTAAAACAATCACGTATAAGTTAGATACTTATTGCTTGGTTAGGAACAGTAGAAACGTTCATGAAGAATGGATTAAACTGAGCTAGAACGAAGTTATGGCAAAATTTTTGTAAAAGAAGAACGAGAATTAGAAAGTTAGTAAATGAACCTGAACGTGTAGGGTTTCATAAGAATGTAAGAAAACGTATAAAACGTGATTCATGGACTCAAGAACGAACGAATTCCGAGTTCGGATGACCGAATTACAGACGAACGAACAAAGAACGTTAAAAAAGTTAAAATGAACGAAGAGCAAAGATTAAGCCAATTAATTGGCATGTTAATGGATTCAAAACAAAGTTCTATCCATGGGTAATCGAAGTACGTAAGATAAGGAAGAAAATGGCTTTGGAACGACCTCATTCCGAGTTATAACGAAGAAGTTATGAGATCGGAAAATAAGCGTCTCAAAATGAAGTTAACACTTCGAAAATTTTTTGAGAAGAAGGGCTTGGCGCCGCGGCGCCAACCATGCCTTGAAAGGTATACCGCAGTGCTGCATCGAGAGAGCCGATATTGCTAACTCGCATGCCAAGCAAAGACGAGTCTTAGTTAAGAGAGTGGTGAATACAATGAAAGGAAGGAAAAAGCCCGAAAAGAGCTTTTAACTGCTCAGCTCTTGGGGGAAATGTAAGGAAAGAAATAGGAACATGTAGTTCAACTAATGTAACACTTAATTAAGTGTATTAAACCTTTAATGAAGGTTGAACGAAAAGATTAAATGAGATTAAAAGATAAAGAATGTAGACGCGGGTTACGAAACCGATATCCGGGGACCGTAGTCGCGATAAACGAACGTGGGGGATTGCTATGATTGTGATTCCCTAGACGTTGGGGAACAAGGGTAATGAATAACATTTCGATGTTATGAAATGGTAGTGAGAGATAAATGTAAAGCGTATAGACGCTACAAACACAATGCTGTTGCGATGAACGATCGGTCTTAGCATACAACGAACGGTATGGCTTCGACATTAAGAAAGAATAATGAACATGGGGTTCATGGGATGGATAACAATCGAAAGCGATTAAAACCTTGAGTAAAGGTTGAATGAGAGATTAACAGATGAGCAATGTGAACGTTGAATACGTAAACGATCCTCGGAAATCGTATTCGCGTTGGACAAACGTTCTAAGTATACCCTAGTTGTATGACTTAGACGTTGATGAAAGTAGTAAGTAAGATACGAATGGTATCAAGAAAGCCGTATTGATCGGTAATGAGATTAACGAAAGCCGAATGTAATTCATCAAAGATGAAGAACGTTTTGAGTAAGACATCTCCGTATGTCATGAAGCCGTAAACCGGTAATGAAAGTTAGTCGGGTAAAATTATATTGCAAGAACGCGAACCCTAAGAAGTAAAGTTAAGTAAACCAATGTGTAAGTCAAGTAAATGACTAATTGGTGTATGTGTTATTTCCTTATGTGTTATAAGGATTGGAATGAGCAGTTCAGCGAAAGCTGTAGTTGTGCGTATGGCAAGTTTCCTAACTTCATTCATATTTTAAATGAATGCTAGTTTCTTAAACTTCTCAGATGTTGAACTTGAGAAGTTCTCACTATGTATTGAATGTGTGATATTTGTACAAGGTGGTAGAAATGTATGAGGCTTGGTGCCACAATGTGAACACTTTGTGTTTCTATGAGATGAATTGTTCGTGATTGAACTGCTCAATATGAGCATGTTACATTTATACATGAACTCGTTATTGTTAAGTCTCAGTATTGATTCTAGCCGCATGTAATGTGCATGAAAGAGAATAGAGAATGAAAGTATTTCAAAGTGAATGTGACTAATGTTTTAAAATGATAGAATCGAGATTATTCCTATTATTCAAGCCGCCCATAACCTTTGTTCTGCTATTGAAGTCTTAAAAGAATGTTTAAATTCTTGAAGTTGTTTGTTCAATCTGCTATGACTTGTTGGGCAATTGAATGCTCACACTTGCTTTAAATGAAAAACATTTTCAAATAACGATGTTAGATGAACTTAAGGATCCCGTGATAGATCAAGTTTTGATCAGATCCGGATGAAGTGCCATTCGAATGTGAATGAGCGAGAAGATCAAGTGAAGACTTGTAATGTAGAAAGATGAAAATTAAACTATAGATTAGTTTAATGAATTGTTATGTATCCTTGGTGGCGGATAAAAGTCACTCTTGTAAGATGAAAGGAATAATGTAATTATCATTATTTGTAATGAGAAAGGTTATAAGGTTTTAGAACATGGGAATTCAGAATGTATGTTATTATATTTCAGTATATAATGATGTATGTTGGATGAATGATGTACTAGTGACGCACGGAATCCGGGTGTGAAGATAGACCGAATTTTGAGGTGTTACAAGTTGGTATCAGAGCTGATAGGTTATAAACCTTAGGTATGAGTACCTAAGACTATAATCGTGAAGAGAAGGATAAGAAGATCACCACGTGATCATAGTAAATTGTAGTAACAGGTGAGCTGTTAAACGATGAATGATTTATAGCTAATGCTATGAATGAATGGTACTACGAAGTAGTACGGGAAGAAGAACTCAGATTGAGTTATAAAGGATAGTATACGAATTAAAGAAAATTTATATTAAGTAAAGAGAAAGTCAGAAGTTTTAAGATTTCGATTGAGGACTCATGTGATAGCTGAGTAGTACGAACCTTCGAATGGGAGGGGGTTTGTGATTACTTAGTTATTACAGTGATAATCATTAGAATAGTATGTCGTGCTATCAATATGTATATGACGAGAAGGTGAATCTTTTCTCATGTATATACTTGATTGGTAGAGAATGATAAGATAGGTGCGGGTTCTGGAAACTCATACTTATGAAAAGTGTGTGACTCATAGTTATATGCTATGTTTCTAAGCCCTAAGCATATGGATAGTCCTTAATTTGTTCTTGGATTACATATTGCGAAGATAAGTTCTTAAACACATATGGTTGTGGAAAGTTCCTAAACACATAAAGTGTGGTAAGTTGATGAACTATACTAAGGTATAGGAATGTTTAGACTGAAAATAAGTATTTTCAGTAGACTTAGCATTGAAGGTGCTAGAGAAGAATAAGTATTGTCGCAAGTAAGACAATGAAGGAAGATGGAGAATAGGATATTCCAAGTCATCTAGCTATGCTAGATTTCAAAGTTTCTTGAAATCGTGCTAATGTGCGCATTTTGAAAAGGAAAGAATTGGTTCAACTTTTGGAACCAATGGATTTTAAAAGAACTATTCTTGGTATGTCTATGCTAATTATTTCAACTAGACAGAAATTGATTTGAAATATCAAAATGAATTTTATATCATCAATGCATTTGATGCAAGGATGGTAAAACGATGGAGTTATTAATGCAATTAAACCTAGTGTTGGATTTGATCTTAGGATCAACAACCTGCTATGGTATGATGTATAATGATGAATTCCTAAACTGATGAAGTCCTCAACGTACGGTGAAAAGTACGGTTTGGCTAAGCTACTTGATTTGGCTTAGACGAATGGTATGTCATGATTAAAAGAAAATCGAGCTTTCTTTGAAGAATTATGCCGAACCTAATTGTTTTGGTAAGGAATCTAATGATTAAGTCTGAGATGAACATACCTTGAAATGGGGTTATACGATGAGTTGATCACCTACGTATGGAAGAGGTAGTTTACCTTCTTTGTGATTTTAAACTGACTGTGTAAGAAAGGTTTACGGTGAAATGCTATTAAACCTAGTAAGAGTTCATGGTCAATTTGACCCCTCAGCAAAAGAATGAAATGTTTTAAAGGAATCCTTACATTCCTATTTATTCCTTTCACTTCATGATTCTTGATAAGTTATGAAGGTGAGAGAATGTTTGAAAGATAAAAACTTCTTTGAAGAGAAGTTGAGAAGAAGAGTAAGTAAAAATTTCGAGGGCAAAATTTTGTGAAGGAGGAGTGAATGTGATGACCCGGGAATTGGTGTGGTTTGAAGAAATTCCGAGGATGAAATTTTTATAAGGGGGGGAAGTGTAACAACCCGGAGAATCCGGATTGTTCAGAATTTAAGATTTAAGAATTAATTATTAATAAAATGAATTTTTATTAATAATATTATGTGTTATGTGTTTATTAATCGTTCTAGAGCTTAGGATGATTATAAACCGGGAGGATTCTGGCTACGAGCTAGATTGAACGAGTAAGAATTTTCAAGATGAAAATAAAATTTTTCTGGAGACAAAAATATTTCCGGGGAAAAAGACGAAATAAGCACTATTCACCCGACGAAACCTAAGGATTAGGGTTTGAATAATCTAAG
The DNA here is from genome assembly GCA_020205605.1 of Panax ginseng. Classification (NCBI taxonomy): domain Eukaryota; kingdom Viridiplantae; phylum Streptophyta; class Magnoliopsida; order Apiales; family Araliaceae; genus Panax; species Panax ginseng. The sequence goes on from CM035137.1 coordinate 93,712,063, forward strand.
CCTTTCCAAGAGTTTCAGTATGTCGAAAGATTTGACGATAATATATAGTGAAAAGTTAAGTAAGCCGATAAAAGTTTTTCTCGAAAAACGTGCAGAAATCGGACAAAATAAAATGACGAAAAGTACTGCTATGTACTTTTCACTCGTTTAACTACGTTAAGGGAAAACGTGAAGGAAACGCTTGATGCCAAAAAGTGTTTTTCAGTTTTTTTGAAATCCGAAGAATACGTAAAAGTTAATCGGTAAAGGAAAGACGAAATATCCAAAAATAATTGGATTCCGAGAATCGCAGTTTTCAAACTGTCGGACGAATTCCGAAATACGGAACCACGAAGCTTCCAAGGGAAGCTACGTGAATAGTAAGGAGGGGGGAATAGTAAGGAGGTGTGAATAGTAAGGAGGTTGGGGGCGAAATGACTAAAATGTCCCTAGCCTTGGTTTTCTATAAATAGGAAGCTTATTTCATTTGTTTGGAATTTTGAAAGTTGTCTAACATGAGAGAGAGAGAGAGAGAGATTTTGGATGAAGGAGAAAAGGAAAAGGAAGAGGAAAAGTTGCTCGTGAGCAAACTTTGTCCGACGGAATGAAATTAAAGAAGGAAGGTAATCCGAAACCTAGTGTTCTATAAATTTTCTTTAAGTTTTTATGTTCAAAAACATAGCTTAATGAGAATAAGGAGAAAAAAAATGTTAAGAATGATTTCATATGGTTGAAATCATGAGAAATGAAGAAATAAGAAATAAGAAATTTAGTTTATAGATTTCTTAAGGAAGTATAAGATTCGTAAGGATTTTGAGCGATCCGAATGAATCTTATGAATGAGTAGGTCAAATAAGTAAGGAATGATGTTCTATAACATCAAATTCCAAGAAAAAGTGACATCGTAATCCAAAATATCGATTAAAAATGAAGAACGAATGAAGAACGCGAAGAACACGCAAAGAACACGAAGAACGTTGTTGATGGACAAATTTAAAACCATCGTAGTGTAATTGTTGTTGATGGACAAGTTTAAAACCATCGCGTATAAGTTAGATGCTTATTTCTTGGTTAGGAACAGTAGAAACGTTCATGAAGAACGAATTAAAATGAGCTATAACGAAGTTATGGCAAAAATTTTGTAAAAGAAGAATGAGAATTAGAAAGTTAGTAAATGAACCCGAACGTGTAGGGTTTCATAAGAATGTAAGAAAACGTATAAAACGCGAGTCATAGACTCAAGAACGAACGAATTCCGAGTTCGGATGACCGAGTTACTGACGAACGAACAAAGAACGTTAAAAATGTTAAAATGAACGAAGAGCGAAGATTAAGCCAATTAATTGGCATGTTAACGGATTCAGAACAAAGTTCTATCCTAGGTAATCGAAGTACGTAAGATAACGAAGAAAATGGCTTTGGAACGACCTCGTTCCGAGTTATAACGAAGAAGTTATGAGATCGGAAAATAAGCGTCTCAAAATGAAGTTAACACTTAGAAAAATTTTCGAGAAGAAGGGCTTGGCGCCGCGGTGCCAACCATGCCATGAAAGGTGGCACCGCAGTCACCGCACCGAGAGCCAGATATCGCTAACTCAAGGGCCAAGCAAGACGAGTCTTATTGAAGAGAGTGAAGCCAAGCATGGTACCAAAGAAGGAAAAAAGCCGTAAAAGAGCTTTTAACCGCTTTCACTTCTTGGGGAAATGTAAGGAAAGAAATATGAACATGTAGTTCAACTAATGTAACACTTAATTAAGTGTATTAAACCTTTAATGAAGGTTGAACGAAAAGATTAAACGAGATTAAAAGATAAAGAATGTAGACACGGGTTACGGAATTGATATCCGGGGACCGTAGTCACGATAAACGAACGTGGGGGATTGTTATGATTGTGATTCCCTAGACGTTGGGGAACGAGGGTAATGAATAACAATTCGATGCTATGAAATGGTAGTGAGAGATAAATGTAAAGCGTATAGACGCTACAAACACAACGCTGTTGCGATGAACGATCGGTCTTATCATACAACGAACGGTATGGCTTCGACATTAAGAAAGAATAATGAACATGGGGTTCATGGGATGGATAACGATCGAAAGCGATTAAAACCTTGAGTAAAGGTTGAATGAGAGATTAAGAGATGAACAGTGTGAACATTGAATACGTAAACGATCCTTGGAAATCGTATTCGCGTTGGACGAACGTTCTAAGTATACCCTAGTTGTATGACTTAGACATTGATGAAAGTAGTAAGTAAGATACGAATGGTATCAAGAAAGTCGTATTGATAGGTAATGAGATTAACGAAAGCCGAATGTAAATCATCAAAGATGAAGAACGTTTTGAGTAAGACATCTCCGTATGTCATGAAGCCGTAAACCGGTAATGAAAGTTAGTCGCGTAAAATTATATTGCAAGAATGCGAACCCTAAGAAGTAAAGTTAAGTAAACTAACGTGTAAGTGAAGTATATGATTAATTGGTGTATGTGTTATTTCCTTATGTGTTATAGGGATTGAATGAGCAAGCTCAAATGAAGTCATGAATGTATGTAAGGCAAGTTTCCTAACTTCATTCATATTTTAAATGAATGCTAGTTTCTTAAACTTCTCAGATGTTGAACTTGAGAAGTTTTGTCTATGTTCGAATGTGTGATATTTGTACAAGGTGGTAGAACGGATGAGACCTGGTGCCACAATGTGAACACTTCGATGTTTCTATGAGATGAACTGTTCTGTGATTGAACTGTTCAATGTGAGCATGCTCTGTTTATACATGAACCGTTATTGTTAAGTCTGTGCTATTGATTCTAGCCAGACGGAATGTGCATGAAAGAGAGTAGAGAATGAAAGTATTTCAAAGTGAATGTGACTAATGTTTGAAAATGATAGGAATCGAGATTATTCCTATTATTCAAGCTGCTCCATAACCTTGTTCGGTTATTGAAGTCTTAAAAGAATGTTTAAATTCTTGAAGTTGTTTGTTCAACTGCTATGACTTGCTGGGCAATTGAATACTCACACTTGCTTTAAATGAAAAACATTCTCAGCGAACTATGTTAGAAGAACTTAAGGATCCCGTATAGATCAAGCTGAAGGTATCCAGATGAAGTGCCATTCAGAATGTGAATGAGCGAGAAGATCAAGTGAAGACTTGTAATGTAGAAAGATGAAAATTAAACTATAGACTAGTTTAATGAACTGTTATGTATCCTTGGTGGCGGATAAAAGTCACTCTTGTAAGATGAAAGGAATAATGTAATTATCATTATTTGTAATGAGAAAGGTTATAAGATTTTAGAACTTGGGAATTCAGAATGTATGTTATTATATTTCAGTATATAATGATGTATGTTGGATGAATGATGTACTAGTGACGCACGGAATCCGGGTGTGAAGATAGACCGGATTTTGGGGCGTTACATCAGGCCTCTCAGAAACATCCTCGTCATACGTTCCTCATTGTCTACCAAATGAGGTGCAAACCTGGATAACTCCGCGAACTTAGCCTCGTACTGGGGCACCGTCATGTTGTTCTATTCCAGTATAATAAACTCTACCTCCTTCATATGACGAATACTTTTAGAAAAGTACATGTCATTGAACAGTTTCTAAATTGTTTCCCAAGACATATTGAGTGCGGCTGGCTGGGTACTCTTCATAGATTACCACCAGTAATCGACCTCACCACGGAACATAAAGGTGGCGAATGGAACCTTCTATTCCTCCGTGCATCCCAAGACATCAAATATCTTGGTAATTTGCTTAACCCACGTTTCTGCCTTAATCAGATCTGGCTTTCCCAAGAACTCTGGTGGTCCCAACTCTTTGAACTGCTTGGCTGTGACAAATGCGCGTTGCTATCATTTTCACCCATATTTTGTACACGAGTCTCCCTCGTCTGATTTTGCATGAATTGCAAAAAGCTTCTAAACATCCCAACATTCATCGTTTGTTCGGTGGTGTTGTTTATAGGAGGAATATTGCCTTCCTGTTGCACGTTCTCTTGGTTGGTGATTAAAGGTGTTTCCACGGTCTCATACACTACATTGTTAACGTTCTCAGCTGCCATTCTCAAATACTGCCATAAAAAAGGGTTAATTAAACAAATTAACATATCACATAATATCCCTATATTATGACCGACCAACAAATAAGCTTAGGTAGGACACACTAGCGAAGGATTTACTCGTCTCTCCCCTCCTAGTTCTATTCCCTGATCTCTGCTAGAGACCATATCTCTAAGCTCTGATACCAAATGTGATGCCCCCAAAATAGGTGTACATCACCCATTCTGAGTCACCAAATACATGGTACAGAAAAAAATTACAACTTCATTATAACAATTGTCGTGGAAAATACGATAATACACATGCTGTGAGTTTTAATACAAATATTGTCTTCTAGACAATATCCACACTCAAATAAGTCCTCATTACAATTATTGATAAACTATTTTACAGAATAGTGAGGACTACTAAAACAACTATCTTGAATCATCACTCCATACCCCGGCTAGTTCCTGCTAAATTCTCACCTCCTGAGAAGAAAAATGGAACAAAAAGGAAAAAGATGAGCTCAACTAGCCCAGTAAAGAGTATTATGACTAAGATAATATATAACAAATTATTATTTGTTTTCAACAGGGAAAAATCTGATAGAATATAATAGACAACAAGTTTTAGATCAACAACTGCAGCGAAAACAACAATCCATTAGAAGAGTCAAGTAGAGAATGAATTCTACTATCTTCTAAGATTTAAAAGTCCATCATCAATATTTTATCCTTGTAACATCAATCAATATACATCTTGAATCAAATATTCATCTTTGCACTTCTGAGCCAAAGATATTCATTTGTATCACCAGTTGGTCATGTTCATCTCAACACCTATTCATCTTTGCACTACGGGCCAAAGATATTAATCAGTTAATCATTTATCTTTGCACTACAGGCCAAAGATATTCAGTAATATCATCATTTAGGACTGAGGATGATGAAAAATATCTTAAAGAAAATGAATTCAGTGAGACAAAAGGACAAATATTAGGGATTCGTACTACAGTTTATCCAAGTTCAAAAATACTCCATAATAATCAATTGTGGAACATAATTCAGAAATAAAGATCAAAACATGGATACAATCAAAGATAGTAACCACAATAGACAACTTGAACAAAGAAAGAAAAAATTATTTTTCTGTGAATAGTGCCGTATTCGTGAATAGTTCCGTATACGTGAATAGTAACCCCGACATGAAAAAGGTAGAAATTCCACAATAAAATTCATACCAATATTTCGGTATAATTAATGATATTGAAAGAATAACATCATTTACGAAGAAAATAACATCCCTTACCTCAAAAGAACAGTACTTCTGACTGTAATATCGGATGTAATGCTGAAGGAAACTTGCATTGAATAGCAACTCTCAAAGTATCTAAATACTCACAAAAATACACGCGATAATATAGAGAGAGAAAACTTATGTTTCTGGTGTGATTTTCAATTCTAACATAAGCACCTATTTATAGAAAAATGCCAGAACGCCAAAGCAAACTAAATTAATTAAATAATATTATATTTTTTTTTCTTCTATGCATGCCAAGACCAAGACCAGCATTCCACCTTTGAACAAAAATTTCCAGCACATGTTTTCATAAAAAACAAAAGTGGGTCCCACCCATAATTTTACTAAAAATATTTATTTTTGAAACTTCAATAATTCATAATAAATATAGCCCTTTTATCAGAAAAATACGAATTTTATGTCCATTCCTTAGGAGATTAAATTCTCTACAACTTTGCAGATTTAAGTTTTTCCAAATTCCAAATGAAAAATGACCGAAATCCACATACGGACGATTTTCAACCTCTATTCTAACAAAAATACTGATAAAACACCTCATCATTAATTCCTTCATTTATAACCACATAAAATAAATATTTCCCTATCCTTCATTTATATCCACATAAAATAAATATTTCCTTATCATATAAATCAATAATTAATTATTCACAAATAATGTTACAAAATCACAATAATGACAACCAGGTCGTTCTTAGGAAAGAGAGGGCTTTCCGATAAGGATTTTTCCTTACTGGCGCGCAATTAGATGACCTAACCCCTTTCCTTGAAAGAACTTTCTAGACATTGCCAATAATGCTATCTAATAATATTATTCAAATAAAATGAATTATTGATCTGATAATGGGAAATACTGTGCAGTGACAATTATTGAAACAACAATAATATAAAATATCAACGTGGCAATTATTGAATCAATACAATAAAATATTGAATGAAGAATTACCAGTAATAATTATTAAGTAAAGACTTCACGTAAGAATCAATAATCCAAAAATATCGTGGTAATACCGGTAAAGCATCGTGCAACCACGCATATTATTGTATTTTAACCACCAGGTATTCCAACAGTGTTAACGGTAACAACTACGCCGTTATTTATAAAAACTCATACTTATCGTTTTCTTCATCCGACCGTTTTTCATTATGGGGCCCACAAATGGCTGCGCCGTCGTACGAATTTTCCCCAACAATAAGAATATTCCATGACCAAACAAATATTCCCCGATAAAAATGAATATTTTATAACCACTTGCTTATTTTGCAAAATTTGCACATTTCACCCATAACCAAAGCATTATATCAAATTAACACCTTATTAATTCAAAATAATGAATAGAGGAAATTCAATTTTATTTATAAAAAGTTGGGGTCTTACACAAAATAACCCTAGTTCTTCTTAGGATTAGGACAATTGGGTGATATATGACCCTCCTGCCCACAGTTGTAACAAACCGACTTCCCTTTTAGGCAGACTCCTAGATGAGTCTTTCCGCATGTCTTACATGCTTCAAGCCTTCGTTTAGGATCCCCTTGTCTTACTCCAGTATTCCTAGAGTTAAAACTCTTCCTCTTGGGCATACTTCCACTACCACTAGCTCCATCCGCCTTGGATCCTCCCTCTCCTTTGCTCTTATTCTTTTTTTCTTTGTGGTATTGGCTCAAAGCCTCACTACCACCCTCCGCAATGATTGATTTCTCTAGAATACTTCCATATGAAGCACTCTGGAATACAGAAATCCTACTATAGAGCCAGGGTTTCAATTCCTGCTCAAACCTATGAGCCTTCCTCTCCTCAGTGTCCACTTGGTGACCTTGCCAATTCATTGAATTTGGCCGCATACTAGGGAACCGTCATGTCCCTTTGTAGAAAAATAGTTCTCGAAGAAAACCTTCTTAAATTGTTCCCACGTAACAACATCAGTTCTAGCCCCATCCTGGTGAGCCTCCCACCAGAAGTTGGCTTCTCCTTTCATCATATAAGTTGCAAAAGAAGTCTTTTACGCCTCTCCCACGTTTGCAATAACAAATGCCTTCTCTATTTGCTTCACCCAAGTCTGGGCCTCTATTGGGTCCGTGGTCCCTTTGAACTCTGGCGGACCTACACTCTTAAATTCCTTAAAGGTAGTCGTTCTGGCTACCCTAGGTACTGCGGGTGCTCTACCCCCGGCTTGATTAAATTCATCCGTTAATAAATTAACAAACTCCTGTATAGGGTTGTTCTGACCCCCTTGGTTATCGTTATGGGATTCAGCTTCCTGATTACGTTGTCTTCTTCTTGGGGGCATTATTCTGATTAAATAAATAAAGTTTCATTATTATATATTTACTTACTTAGTTATTATTCGTCAAACAACAACTCATACCACACAAAGCACATTTAATAAAAACTTTATTATATTAATATGCTTCTCCATAGCTTGAAACTATTTACATTTTGATTCCATAGCCAAAGCTATTACATTTCTATCTCGCAATTGATTTCTACAAAAATTGGGATTTACAAAAAAGACTACCCTTTAGTTATACAAAAGAGGGTTTTACGTCACTACATATACACAAAAGATTTACCGATCTATACTTCCTCCATCTACTTCTAATACTGCAGGACATCATTCTCATGATTCTGATTCGCAAGAATCGACACAATATCTCGACTAATAGTGTGTCGAGTTTGCCCCGACTCAATGGAATAACAAGTAATTTTTAGCTTGAAATCCTCATGAGCACTCTCATGGATGTATGACATCTATGCTATCTTCTTGTTTCTTTCCCCCAATTCTTTACGAAGCTCAACAGCCTCATTCTTAAAATTCGTCGCCTTATCCTTCATGAGCACCTTCTCGTCATGCTCTATCTCAAAATCTGCTTCTACAGCCTCCTTAGCCTCATAGAGGTCACTAACCTCCTCCCTCAGGTTTTGCACAACAGTGCGCAGTTGCACATTACGGTCAAGCACTGCTAGATACAATACCCTCATTGCATCTAGAGGTGTTGGCTCTAGTGCAGGTACCACTGTATTAAACGATGCTACCTCCATATCCTCATCCACATCGACCATCATATCGAGATATGACGCCGATCCTAAATTTTCTATGTCCCCCTATGAATAGTCCTCCTCTGGCTCGGACTCTTCTAGGTTCACCATTGGTATTCCTGCCACTGGCACTGGCTCTGTCTGTTTCCTGACTCTTCACTCACCACATGTATATCCCTATACATGAAGCTATCGATGGACATCTACAATAACACATAATATGTTGATTAGTACATAATACACAATAATATAAACACAAATCACATTTAGTTTATTTAGGGTTAATTTCTATCTTTTAAATCTTTCGGCACTGAGTTTCCTCAATACTTAATTAACTCATTCTACTAGAGTTCCTTCACTTCTAACTTCTCCTTTACTAACGAGGTTATTAGCCAAAGGTTTTTCCCCCCTAAAGTTTTATAACCTAATGCTTTGATACCAACCTGTGACGTTCCGAAATTCGGGTACTTTCAACCCACAGATATGGTGCTACACAGTACTCATAACTATACATTCATTCTATTGAAACAACATCAAAATGAATGTATTTACTACATTCTTATTACAATAGTATTAAATCCTTTCCCAAGTTCTGTAATCGAATACATTCTTCGTTTATCATAGTATAATTCATACAAATATACTAGTCTATTATAGGATAATCTACTTATTCATCTTAGCCTTGCCTTTATCTTTACTAGAACCCTCGGTTCGCCCGGCCTTAGCTGTAATCATATAATTCAAGCAAGAAGTGAGCATAACTAGCTTAGCAAGTCTAGAAATATATTATACAAATACCACGTCAAGAATTATAGGATTATTCTTCAATAACTGAACAAATAGCTATGAAGTACTATGAAATATTGGATAGCACTTCACATTCGCATAAAACCATTCCAAAGTACATACAGTAACTTACGAATTCTGAGTAGGTTAAAAGACCAAGAACATTCTCTTTTGATTTTCATTCATGAAAAAGGCCAACCCGACACTAAGTCCGTAAGTCCGATATATCTTACGAGCACTTCTAGGTGATCAGCCTATAGTACTCTATGTTGATCAACACTCATCCGTTAAACGTATCTATATTTAAGTTTTGGCAACTTCACGTGCCCATCGAATAATCGATGTAAAATAGTTTTTTTTGTTCATACTCAAGCTTACCTTTGAATTCGTACCAAACAACTGGCATAGGATAGCGTTAACAATACTATATTGAAAGACTTGTAAACAAAACAATCCAACTCTTAAGATTAGTCTAGCCGAGTTAAAATTGGCATCGACTCTTTCGTAAAACAATTCATTCATCTCATAACATGAATCACAGAAAACTTGGCTAACACGAAGGTTATACAAGTGTTAAGAAAACTTGCCTTCAAGCGTCTTCAATTAAAATGCAACATTTCTTGATCTTTACAATCTCTACATGATATATTCACATAGCACACTGAAATTAGCTTGCACACAATCTAATCACATTGTTTTTACCAACGTCTTTCTCTTCTATAACTTAACCGAATTTATTTCATTAATAATATTCGTTTACAGTTTAATTATCCTTACTTGCGGCTTATTAACATTCTTACGTCACTAAACCAATACTCAACCATCATTGGTTAAGTACCATAGTAATTGAGTACGATTTACTTTCTCACACTTTATGCTCTTTGTTTAATTACTATTAAACAAAGTTAAATTCCTAAAGTCATCAATATAAAGGAATGGTCTTATTATGTATATTAAGTATATACATGTCCCATAATTGTCTTGCAAACAATTGGGTTTAAAAATTAACCTGGTCAACATTTCTCCTCTCTCGGCACCGCGGCGCCATCCTTATGCACAACATTGTCACTGCGGCGCCAACTAATAGTAGGCAAGCCCTCGTCTTGGCGTTGCGGCGCGAGACTTACTATACATAAGTGGCGCTGCGGCCTGACTTGTTGCCTCTGACTCTATTAGCCTAAAGAACGTCCATGCGCACTTCCACTGGGGCAACCCCCTAGTCATTAACCTATGGAATTGAAGCAGTGCTCCCCATAGAGGTGGAAATGGAATCCCTCAGGGTGTTTATAGACGCTCAGCTGGATGAAGACCAATGGTTACAAGATAGGTACCACCAATTGTCTCTAATAGATGATAGGTGGGCTGCAGCTATCTTCCATGGTCAATTATATCAACAAAGGGTCGCTAGATCCTACAACAAAAAAGTCTGGCTACGGCAGTTCAAAGAACATGACTTGGTCTTGAAGAAGGTTCTTAACAACCAAGATCAGTCCGAAAGAAAATTCGCCCCAAACTGGGAAGGCCAGGTTGTTGTCAATGAGGTATTGACAGGAGGAGCCCTCAGATTACAAGAAATGGATGGCGAGGAATTTTCCCAACTCATTAACTCGGTCATCGTGAAATGGTACTATGTATGAAGTTACCTGCAAACCAGCATCCTAGTTCTGGATCAACACATCCGCAGTCAATTCAGGGTTTCAAAACCTTTCAACTACATACAACCTTTCTTCACATCCATTTGCCCCACCAGGGACAAATATACATTCCAACCAGCAGCCTGGTTCTGGATTATCAGATCCATCACTCAACACAGGTTTTCAAAACCTTTCACACTTTCAGTTTTGTCCCACCAGGGATAAAACTTTTCATATCTTCAGTTTATCCCGCTAGGGATTAAACCTTTCACACCTTCAGTTTGTCCCATTAGAGATAAAATTTTCCACATCTACAGTCTATCCCACCAGGGGCGAACTCCGCAGACCTAATCTCCACAATACACGGGAGTACGTAAGCAGCCATTTTTATGGTCCGATCTAACTACAGAAAAAGAACAAAAAAAAATACACCCTTTTCACCACCTACAACTTTCAACCTTTTCACGCTAGGTTGGAACTACACAGACCTGATCTCCCCTCATAAATGGGAGTACGTAGGCAGACATTCAAGGGTCGGTCTCACCCCTACCAAAACGCAAAAACTTGTCAATGGTACTAGGATCATCTTTCAAAACCTTCAAACCACACATCATCGGCTTAGACCAAATGGATGGAACTACCTAGTCTCCCCATACAAATGGGAGAACCAGTGACCATCTAAACTGCGGTTGAGTCCACAAAGAGAAACACCAATCCATAAGAGATGGAACTACCTGGGCTCCCCAATACAAAGGAGTACTGACGACCATCTATGGGGCGGTGTTGGGTAAAATCTAATTACGCACAACACGCAAGTATACGTGGTCAACAAGTAATACAGTAATAAGTCAAGTATCGTTCCCACAGAGATAAATTAGCAAATACCTTAACTTACAATTACCAATCTTTTATTAACCCTAATTTTATTAAACAAACCAAATCAATAATTTAAATTATCATAACTAAAATTAAGAATAATTAAATTAGCACAAAACAACCACGAATATCAAAATCTGAATTTTAAACAATTAATGGAGAATTAAACTTATGATTTCAGCCTAAGCTTCACTTTGATTTTAACACCTTTATTCCAATTCAATGCACTATCCCAGTTTATTAATCAAGAACACGAACGTAGTATTAACCACCTCTCGATGCACTAATACCATATTAACTTCAATCCACAATTAAGATAGAAATCCGTTAAACACCTTAATCAACTAACCCACTATATCTCTATGTAAATTACAATTGAAGAAGGTTGAAGAATAAGTTCTCTATCCGATTATTGCGGCGTCAAGCATATCTCTACCTTAACACACATCAAGTTTAAGCTACTAACAAAATCCTGAACACATGCTATATTTTTTTTTCGCTAAGTTTGTTTGTATATATTGAAAAGAAAAGAGATAAAACAATCGTAAGGGCATACCCCAGAAGCTTTTGATAGAACCACATGGGACAACCCCCAAAATGGACAACAAGAGACTAACAACCAAGCCAAATGAAAGAACAAGGAGCATTACTAAGCAGGACAATAGTACAACAAGCATGAAAACCTTAAACAACTTAAACAACCAATCGATTTAAAAACCAAGCGTACCAAATGAATGGAGTCAAGATCGAATCAATCGCATCGATGGCCAGTCAAGAGGATGTTTGAAGCATAGGAAGAACTACGAGTGCCGATAGAGAGGGTCAACCATAGAAACCCAAACCCAAGTTTAAAACAAGCATCCCAGTGGTCCCGAAGATCGAATCGAATCGCACTACAAGAGCAGAAGAGGATGCGAAGCCTAGGAAGAACTACGAGTGCCCAGATGGGAGAAGGTCGAACCATAGAAACCAACCCCAAGCCAAAACCAAAGATCCCTAATGACCATAAGATCGAATCGAATCAAGCTGCGATGAGTCAAGAAGGATGCGAAGCCTAGGAAGAACTACGAAAAGCCGGAAGGAGAGGGCCAAACCATAGACCAACTCGGCAAAACCAAGATCCCTAGCATCCCAAGACACGAGGTGAACCTCAAGTCGAACCAAGATGCCAAGCCGGATGTCGACCAGGTCCTTTCTCGGTCGAAAGCCAACCCAATATCGGATCAAGATGCTTCAACCCATAACGAATGCAAGCAATAAATTGAACCAACTCACGAGAGAGGCCGAATCGCCATGGGAGCCGAATCACGAACCGCCATGGAAGCTAAATTTCCAACACGTAGAGAAGCAAATCATTAATCTTTGCGAAAAGCCGAGGACATGACATGATCGCATCACTCCGCATTCAGAGTCGCGGGCGAAACAAAGCGAAGTGAAGAACAATTCTCAACTGTATACAACTCCCATACATCCAAAACATCCGGACTACTGACCCATACACCGAGAGTAGGATTGCTTTGAGCAGCTAAAAGGAATTTAGAAGACGAAGAAAGCCTTGATTTGATGTCATTCAAAATATCCTTGACCACGACACTCAAGGGCTTTTTGATCTGATCATGGACAAAGGAGTTCCTAGCTGCCCAAAGTTTGTACACGGTTGAAGCCAATGCAAGCTTTAGAATATTGGACCTAGTGTTACTTCCACTAAATTGGATAACAAAGTTAACGAGGTCATCCCACCTCATTGGAACGTTATTCCATCCTCCAACAACCAGAACAGAGGAGAAGGCAGATGATGAATAGTTACATTCGAAAAACAGGTGGGAAAAAGTTTCATCATGAGTTTCTTGCAAAGGGCATTTTAGAGGACGAAAACTCAAGTATGATAAAAATCTATCATTAGTAGGTAATCTGCCACGTAAGGCCAGCCAAAGGGTAAAAGAGTACCGAGGAATGTGAAGAGGGTGCCATAGCAGTTGAGCCCAAGGAACCTTCTGAGCGGATGATCGAATAGAATTCCAAATGATGGAGGCTTTAACTAATTTAATCTCACTAGAACCCCATAAAATTCTATCCTCAGATGACAAGGGAGCAGGGATAGAATCAAACCGACTCCGAAATTGCATAACCTCGTGGTGGTTACTAGAGGGTAATGACCAAGCACCCAGTGTTGCGATATCGGAAATACGGGTATCGAAAATACGGGCATTCACCAGAATTGAATATCCTCTCTTGATTCCACCCAACTCAACAAAGAATTGTTGATCAGGCAATTCATAGATTCAAGCACAAATTAATATAGATAAACTGGAGATAGCTTATTAAATTGGAAATCAAAGTTTACAAAATCATCGATTCACTCAAGGATCCATCACAAGCCTAAAAAGTGATTTAGTTCATAATAAAGGAAATAAACGCTGAATAAATCATAGAAATCATTCTCTCAATTACAAATAATAATCTAACACAAAGAATATTAGAAAACACCCTTCACGTAGACTAGAGTTGCAATTGTCTTGAAAACTCCTCAAATACCCTCCACACTTGTTCTCCTAAACTCAAATTTTTTTTTTCATAAACTATCTTCTGTAATCTCCCTTTTTGTGTTTGATAGAGTCCTAGATATCTAGCCTCCAATTCCAACCACAATCTCTATCCATTAGAGTTATACTGACATGCAAAAAGCTAAAATTGTGACTTCTAAAGGAATTATAACCTAAACAGACACTCAGATTTTCTTTCACCCCACCTTCTACGGGTTTGTAGATATATAGATGCCATTTTGCCGGGCTTACCTCCTATTTTCTCGAATGAAGACCCCTTGGGGGGTGTGTAATTAATAATGCCCAATTTCATGCGGGCTTGTGTTCTGTTAACTGATTTGAAAGACCCCATTGGTACGGGTTGTAGTATGTTAAGGTTTATTTCTACGGCAAGGTACATCTCAGAATCGACTTAGTCGCAGATCGAGTTGCTTCCAAATATGCTCCATTTAAGTTCCAAACACACCGAATACCATCAATTGTACGTTAAATGCCACAACCACCAACCTACACTTAAAATAACATAGAACAAGTAAAAATGCACATGATTACAAGAATATAGCAACGAATAAGCATGAATTAGATATGAAATCGCGTATATAAAATACACTTATCAAAATCCCCCAAACTTAAACCGTGCTAGTCCTCGAGCACAAGACAACTACATGCAATGCAATGATATGAATACGAATTCACTTAAATACTATCAAATCCAACAATACCGCAGAATCAAAATTATCTTAACGGCCTCAGTGAAAATAAGCAACTATACAATATCAACCATCTAAAACCAATATACAAATACGCTTTTAATCCTCGAATCTCAAGCCATCATCACTGGTATAGTGTGTGTGTGTAACATCCATGATAACTGATACCGACTCAAATTCAATACATAACCAGTCTCTTAGAAGGAATCATGCAGCACTAACTTAAAAATTTCAAGAATAGCTAATTCCAACTAAAAATCAAGCAATCACAAACCTCAAGAGTTCACGCGGGGTACTTATGCTTTATTTTCATCTACTGGGGCTTTTTGCTCTTATTTCCCGTCTTCTTTATATTTTTTTTTCTTTTTTTTCTTTTTTTTATCACATAGCTGTGCAATGTCTTATTCCCTTAGGCTTTTCAATGCTACCTTAACAAGCTTTCGACCAACGACTCCCAGACCATTAAGACCTTAGGGCGCTAGGTGTAAAGACAATCCCATCGGGCTTTCTTGCTCAAGTAATAAAGGCCACAAAACTAGACAAGCACGCTACGGTGTTTATTCATATTTTTTCTTTTTTTTTTTTTAGATGTTTATATACCCCACATAATCTCCCCAAACTTAAGTTTTTGCCTAACTTTAGCCTTTTACCACCATCCTTGTCATTTTATCATTCACTCTAGCATTATCCTTTAGAGACCATTTAGGTACCTATTGAACTTAACTAATTAACACGTATGTTTGTTAAACGTGCTATCCTTTTATACCAGCTTCAAACAAACTCAAGATTCGATTCATAAACGATCATTGTGTCATAGTTCTCATACCAATACTCAGATTTGCTTCTTATTTGACAATCACATCATAGGCCCCCAATAACATGAAACTCAACATTGATAGACTTAAATAACACAATAATTACTAATTAACATATTTTTTTTATATAGATGTGAATAACAAAATGCATTACACTATTATCTACTATGCAAAACCTAAACTACCATGAATGCCCTAAGCTATCATGCAATACTGAAAATAAAATGCAATACAGAAATTTAAGTGACCAAAATTAAAAATAAATCCTAAAAGCTACAATGCATGCAAACATGAATTTAAATCCCCCAAACTTAAACAATACAATTTCCTCATTGGATAATTGATCAAAATAAGTACGTGAGGACTTCCCTGTCAATGTTTAAGCTTGAGGACAGTTTTTTTCTTCATAAACCGCTTTTTGACCGCCTAATATGCCTTATGTCAGAAGTTCCACAGTAAATGACATGCCTTCCCGCATAACAACAGCTTGATATGGTGACATCCCGATCAAGCGTCTTGTATGATGTCCCAGTTTCCCATAAAGCATCATCCAATCTAAGTGACCAATCTTTTCACTCAGATTCACCACTTTCTCCAATATCTTTTGACTTCTCTCGCTCGATACCTCAAATTTTGTCCAATCGGTTTGAGGGTGATATGATGTAGCTATTTTGTGGTTCACCCATACTTGCCAAAAGAGCAAAGAATGGTTTATTGCAAAAGTGACTACCTTCGCCACTTATAATTGCTCTCTGGTGTGCCAAACCTAGTGAAGATGTTCTTTTGCAGAATTTGAGGATCACTTTGGCATCGCTTTGTTGGTAGAGCTGCAGCTTCAACCCACTTTGACACGTAGTCCACTACGAGGAGAATGTATTGATTGTTCAAGGATGATGGAAATGGTCCCATGAAATCGATACCCCATACATAAAAAATTTCCACTTCCATAATCGTTTGTAAGGGCATCTCATTACGCTTTAAATGTTGCCCACCCTTTGACACCTATCACATTGTTTGACAAACCGGTTGGCATCTTTGAATAATGTGGGCCAATAAAACCACATCAGAAGACCTTCGTCAGCCGTTTTCTCTCACTCCCATAATGCCCGCCATATGCCGATGAGTGACACTCATGCAGGATATTCTTCACTTCACTGTATGGGACGCACCGTCGAATCACCTTGTTTGCACAAGACCGCTTAAACAAAATATGGATCATCCCACATGTACCACTTCACGTCACGTGCGTAAATTTCTTTTTCCGCTTGCCTTGTGAGGTCGTGGTAGAATGTTGCTCACAACGAAATTTGCATAATCGCCATACCACTAATCTCCGCTGAAATCTCAAACAATTGCTCATCCGGGAACGATTCATTGATTTCACATTTGTCGCCTTTTTTCTTACCGTGGGTTTTCCAACCTCGACAAGTGGCTCGCCTACTTGGTTCTCCGTCCCCTTCCTATCCTTTATTTCTAAATCAAATTCTTGCAAAGAGAGAATCCACCGATAAGGCGTGCTTAGCATCCTTTTCGCTATCAAGTACCGAATCGATGCATGGTCTGTATACACTATCACCCTAAGGTGATAGTAAGCACAAAATTTGTCAAATGCATATACCGCAAACAGCTCCTTTTCTGTGGTTGTGTAGTTCAATTGAGTTTCTGTAAGTGTTTTGCTTATAGTAGATATAGCATGAAACACCTTGTCTCTCCAACGACCCAACACACCCTAACCGCAAAGTCGCTTGCATCACACATAAGCTCGAATGGCATGCTCCAATCCGGCAACTATAACGGGGTCAGAGTCAATTTCCTTTTAATAAATCAAATGCCGCTCTTGCAATCTTCATCAAAGATGAATGTCGATCTTTCTCTAAAAGACTACATAGGGTTTCACAATTTTAGAGAAATCCTTTATAAACCTCCCAGAAACCCTATGTGTCCCAAGAAACTCCTAATACCCTTCACTGAGGTTGGTGGAGGCAACTTTTCAATTGTTTCCAGCTTTGCTTTATCGACTTCCAACCCTTGAGCCTCCTTATGCCCCAAAATTATGCCCTCTTCAACCATGAAGTGGTATTTTTCCCAATTTAGAACGAGATTCGTTTCCTTGCATCTTTGCAGCACCATGACCAGATTCTTCAAACAATTATCAAAGCTGTCCCCATAAACCGAAAAGTCATCCATGAAGACCTCAACGCTTTTCTCTACCATGTCCAAAAAATTTCCATCATACACCTTTTGAAAGTTATTTGCAGGCGTTGATAGCCCAATGACATCCTCCTCGAATGCAAATGTGCCGTAAGGGCACGTAAATGTGGTCTTTTCTCGATCCTCCTGAGCGATGACTATTTGGTTGTAGCCCTAATACCCATCCAATAAACAAGAATACCGATGTCCCGCCAATCTATCTAACATTTGGTCAATAAAGGCGCAATGAAAATGGTCTTTACGAGTTTGCTTTGTTCAATTTTTTTCAGTAATCCATGCAAACCCGCCAACCCGCCACCGCTTCGTTGGGATTAACTCGTTGTCGCCATTCTCGCACCACCGCTATTCCTCCTTTTTTCTTGGTACACATCGATCGGATCGACTAACCCATTTACTATCGAAAATCGGATATATGATGCCGCCGTTTCAACCATTTTAAAATTTCCTTCTTTACCACTTCCTTCATAATTGATTGAGTCACCATTGTTGTTCCACCGCTGGTTTTGCATCATCTTCCATCGTAATTTTGTGCATACAAAATGAAGGGTCGATTCCTTTATGTCCGTAATTGTCCATCCAATAGTCGATTTGTGTTCTCAAGCACCCTTAGCAACTTTTCTTCCTACAATTTGTTATGTAAAATTAAATAATAACAGTAAAGAATTTAAATTGCCTAAATACGATACCGAGGTGCTTAGAAGTGGCTTAAGTTCCAAATTTCGTGGCTCTTCCAATGATGGTTTTAATTTTTCAGATTTACCTCCTCCGTGCAAAGGGTTCAAATGGGGTTCTAAATCTTGGTACTCGTGGCAATGAGTCTAGCAATTGAAGGTAATCCACCAATTTTGGATCATCGCTCTCTTCATCTCCCAATAATGTTGTTTCTAATGGATCGCTCACCAAACTTTTGCTCATGTCATCACTAATGATTTGCTCAATTAGATCCATTCAAAACATTCTTCCTCATCCGTAGGAAATTTCATGGCCTTAAACACACCGAATTTCACTTCTTGATCTTGGACCCTCATAGTGAGTTCTCCTTTTGTACATCAATGAGTGTTCTCCTCAGAGCCAAAAATGGTCTCCCTAGGATAATTGGGATGTTCTTGTCCTCCTCAAAATCCGTAATAATAAAGTCCATGGAATATAAACTTATCCACTTTCACTAAGATGTCCTCTACTATGCCTCTCCTGACACGTAAATCACCTATCCGCCAACCGTAGGGAGATGTTAGAGGCCTCGCCCTGCAAACCTAATTCTAAGTACACCGACAATGGCATAAGGTTTACACTCACCCCAAATCACATAAACACTTGTCAAAATGCCTCCCCGATCGTATATGGAATAGTAAAGCTCCCTGGTCCTTGAGTTTTGGTGGTAATTTCACCAGAATACCGCACTACACCTCCTCTCGTTAATGCCACCGCCTCAAAATCTTCCCATTTCTTTTTCCTCGATAGAATCCTTTCATAAATTTTATGTAACTAGGCATTTGTTCTAGGGCCTCTAAAAATGGTATGTTAATTTGAAGTTTCTTGAAAACTTCCAAAATTTTTGAAAATTGCTTGTCTAACTTTTGTTTTTGAACTCTTTCATTGAATGGTGGGGAGGATAAACAACCGTTCGTTGACCGGTCTATTCTTTTCCATCTGCTTTTCGCTCCTCGCTTTTACCTCACCCATCGTATTTTCTATTTCGTTCATTCTCCTTTGTAATCAAATTTCTAGCTCTCGACCAACAAGTCGCTTTTCCACTTCTTAACATAATGGCTTGACACCGCTTCATGATTACCCTTAGGATTTTTCTCGTCACTTGGTAGTGTTCCTCAGGGTCTCACTATTCACCGCCAACGCTATCCACCCATCCGATTTTCTAGATTCTTGATCGCCATCTCTTGTGCTTTAAACATCAAGGTGTGATTTTTATAGCCAACTCTTGGTAGTAGCTATGAATTTATCCAACTTTTCCTCCAGACGATCGGTTTCCTTTCTTGATATTGAACTGGTTGTTGCTGATTCTGGAAACCTGGAGGGTATGTTTGACGTGAAGCTTGATTTTGCTGGTTGTTGCTCCATGAGAAATTCTGATGATTCCTATTTCCTTGATTGTATGTGTTCTGATATGTGTTTTGAGGAATTCTGTTGTAATTACCGATGAACTGCACCGCTGCTGGATTAATTGCACATTGCTCCGTTGGGTGTTCTCCTGCGCACAACTCACATACTATTGCCACTTGTGGTGCTTGTTGTGTTTGTTGTGTCTCAGGTCACCGCCACTTGCTCCAACTTCTTTGACATCAAATTATCTCAGCTTGCATTGTCATCATATTATCTACTTCTAATACCCCACCGCCTTTCACCGTGGTCATCCTCATTGTGGCCACCGAGAGTTATTAGCAACCATGGTTTCAATCAACTCAGATGCTTCCTCGTAACTTTAGCCATGAACGCTCCGCCTGATGTCGTCATCGATACTTGTCCTAAGATTCCCATGTAGTCCGTTGTAGAAGGTGTTCATTTGTAGCCACTGGGCAATCCATGATGAGGGCATTTTCTCGAGCAGCTTTTGTATTCTCCCATGCCTCATATAACGACTCCCATGTTGTCGTGTTCAAACATTGTAATCTCATTCCTCATCTTCGCAGCCACGGTGGAAGAATTTTGCAAGGAATTTCGAGCTAAATCCTCCCAAGTTGTTATCGAACCGGACTCAGTAGGAATGCAACCAACTCTCTTCACCTTGTCCCAGAGAGAAATGGGAACAATCAAAGTCTCACCGCCTCATCCGAAACTCCATTAAACCTAAAAGTGTCGCACAATTCTAGAAGTCGACTAAATGCTCGCTGGATCATCATTAGCAAATCCCCAAACCGAATCAATTCTCAATCATTTGTATCATCCCAGTGCTTAATCTCAATGTATTTGTTGCTATTGTTGGGCCCGGTGATGCTTGAGTGTGCAGCCCACACCTGGGTGTTGCAAAGTCCTCAACGCTTCCGATCTTCTACCGCCATTACTATTTCCTCTTCCTTTTCGTAATTCAATTTTGCCTCGCTTCCTTGATCCACTTACTCAACCTCTCAAACCTTTTCAATGTCGCCCTCAAAAGGCAAAGAAGTCTCGATTTTGGGACCGAAGTTCGCATAAACTACGCCCAACACCAAATAAGAAGACAAATGCAAAAATAAAATGTCTAAGTAAAACCGATTAATTAAACCGATATTGTAAAAATATTAAGAATTATACTAAAATATCCCTAAGAACGGCGCCAAAAAACTTGTTGGGTAAAATCTAATTACGCACAACACGCAAGTATACGCGGTCAACAAGTAATACAAAGAATAAGTCAAGTATCGCTCCCACAGTAGATAAATTAGCAAATACCTTAACTTACAATTACCAATCTTTTATTAACCCTAATTTTATTAAACAAACCAAATCAATAATTTAAATTATCAAAACTAAAATTAAGAATAATTAAATTAGCACAAAAACAACCACTAATATCAAAATCTAAATTTTAAACAATTAATGGAGAATTAGACTTATGATTTCACCCTAAGCTTCACTTTGATTTTAACACCTTTATTCCAATTCAACGACTATCCCAGCTTTATTAATCAAGAACACGAACGTAGTATTAACCACCTCTCGATGCACTAATACCATATTAACTTCAATCCACAATTAAGATAGAAACTGCTAAACACCTTAATCAACTAACCCACTATATCTCTATGTGAATTACAATTGAAGAAGGTTGAAGAATAAGTTCTCTATCCGATTACATGCTACACAAGCATATCTCTACCTTAACACACATCAAGTTTAAGCTACTAACAAAATCCCGAACACATGCTATATTAACTAGGTCTAGAATTGAATATCCTCTCTCGATTCCACCCAACTCCACAAAGAATTGTTGATCGTGCAATTCATAGATTCAAGCACAAATTAATATAGATAAACCGAGATAGCTTATTAAATTGGAAATCAAAGTTTACAAAATCATCGATTCACCCAAGGATCCATCATAAGCCTAAAAAGTGAATTAGTTCATAATAAATGAAATAAACGTCAAATAAATCATAGAAATCATTCTCTCAATTACAAATAATAATCTAACACAAAGAATATTAGAAAACACCTTCACGTAGACTAGAGTTGCAATTGTCTTGAAAACTCCTCAAATACCCCTCCACACTTGTTCTCCTAAACTCTCATTTTTTTTTTTTGTAAACTGCCTTCTCGTAATCTCCTTTTTGTGTTTGATAGAGTCCTAGATATCTAGCCTCCAATTCCAAATTCGCAATCTCTATCCATTAGAGTTATAATCGACATGCAAAAAAGCTAAAATTGTACTTTCTAAAGGAATTATAATCTCGCCTTGGGGTTTATCTCAGATTTTTTTTTTGCTTTCTATTTCCCCTAAGGTGTGTAGCTAATGTGTTCTATTAATCGATTTGAAAGACCTCACCCTTTGTGGGGTACCTCCTCGTAATCTAACTTAGTCATTAGCAATAAGATCGAAGTTGCTTCCAAATATGCTCCATTTAAGTTCCAAACGCACCAAATACCATCAATTGTACGTTAAATGCCACAACCACCAACCTACACATCAAATAACATATGAACAAGTAAAAATGCACATGATTACAAGAATATAGCAACGAATAAGCATGAATTAGATATGAAATCGCAGATATAAAATACACTTATCATATACAAGAAACCAGTCCCAAGACACCAAAGGGTAGGGGGATACACAGATCAACGATCCATTTTGAAATATCATGAGACATCTCAATGTCCATCCATCAAGGGGGAGTTCAGAATACATCAAGATCACAAGCCCTGGAGAACAGGCAAATATCAAGCAAGTAACAAGGCATAACTAAAAAGGGAAGTGAATCAAAATATATTTCCTTTCCATATAATATTGTTTGATATATACAATGTGTCCTGTACATGACAAAAATGGCTAAGCTAGTCTTTGGAGGAAAATCTAAGCTAATCTATAATCCAGTGGATATGCGTGCTATCAAGTCCAACATGGCATCCCTCTCAAAAGAAGTTGGTAACTCAGTGAGCTCCTGTCCAAGGGTATCAACACGAGCCAAGAGATCCACAGCCATTTGCATGGTGACACTATACTCATCAATGAATGTGCCCATCTCTGTAATAATATCAGCAGTGTGGGACCACAATGCAATACTATCTGTAACAGCGGCATCTCGGGCGGATAGAGCATCGTCCCGCTCAATAACAACTGCATCTCTAAATGATCTAGCCTCGTTCCACTCAGCAACATCGGTATCTCTATGAGCTAGAGCATCATCTCTCATAGCTAAAGTGGCATCTCTACCAGAAAGAGCTTTTAACATCAAGGCCCTAGCCTGATCTCTCTCAAATGTCATCAGATGCAGACTCTTCTCTAAATACTCTGTCGAATGTGGAGTCACAGTAGCAGCACTGGGAGAATCAACAAGAGCTACTATCAACCTAGCAAACAGCTCGTCCTCAATGGCAGAATCAGGGTCCTCCATAGGCTCCCCACTGTCAAAATCAATCTCTGGCTCTATGGATACGACCCTAGCCGATGCAATCTCTGCCTCCAGCCATGCAGAATACTCTATAGAATGGCCTGGATGGCTAGTAGTAAAATCAGCCGTCTCACGATAGGCCCAACAAGCATACACCCTGGACAAATCCTCTACTGACAAAAGCCAAGAAGACAAATGCTGACCCAATGCCCCCTCAAAGGGATGAACATCCTGAAACTGGTCGAACTGTGCCATCACAGCCAATGGGTGATATGTGGTCATGCCCTTCAAACCAGCTAGAGGAAGATAATCCATGCCATATGCATGAGTGATGAAGTTGTAAAGAGAACTAAGCCCTAAACACGGCAGAATATCAAATGGATCCTCGATCCCTGCCAAAAACACCGACCAGGAAACAACTTCTGTACACTCTGCCAGCTGAAAAGAGTAAGAAATGGCTATCTCATGGGAAAAATAATAACCATGGCATCGGAATGTGCCAATCGGTCTCAGGTGTGACATGAATCACACATACAGGATAACCAAGCTGCTTGTAAATACGCCTATAGGATGGGTGTGGCAATACATGGCGGACCTCAAGGTCTCTGCCACAATCATCGACAAAATGGTATGTCCCTCCCGAAGAGCTTGCACTGCCATAATCACGCCAATGTCTAAATGATCCATGTACAGTGGCATGTACAAGTAAGCCACCAGGCACATCAAGAGTACATCTACTTTGGAAACACGCCAATCATCCTCCGATGTGGTGAAATCCCGGAGTGCTGCAAATAACTATCCAAGGAGCCAAATCTGCCTATCAGAAAACGCATGGACACTACATGCCTAGAGGAAATCTTATCCTAGGCAATCATATGCCTCAAGCCAGTGAGGGTCATGAACTTTCGGCTCATATCTCCGATAGCCATCCGAGCGCAAGGCCTGTCAAGAGGAAAATTTGTCAAACGCTCATACTCCTCTAGAGTGGGAGTCAACTCATGGGTCTGAAACCGGAACACCTGCTTATTCGGTACCCAGTGCTCCAACATGCCCTCTACAAAACCCAATGGAACCTGAAACATCAAGAGGGTCATGGAGTGATGCATCAGCTGATCTACAGTCACCCGATCTGGGGATGACAAACTATCATACCACGACCTCAAACAGAAGGCCACCAATACTGGTGGGGTATGATCAATGCGGCTAACTGTCGAGAAGACATCTGTAGGGCGGTGTCATAAGACCATCTAGGGGTCAATGCTGAATATCTCTTGATATACATATGCATAACATAATACATTTATGATAAACAATAGATGACAATATGATGTAGGAAATGGAAAATAATATACAAACATTCCTAGCATCTAATACATCATCTCTGTATATAGCTGGAAAATACAGGGAAATGGGGCACAGCCGCCCAACGACTAACAAAGGCCTATCAAAAGATATAACGAGAATTGGGCACAGACACCCAGTATCTAATAGAGGCCTATCAAAAGATATAGAGAAATACATCAGAAGAAGTCAATAGTGTTGATGTCTACATCATCTAACCTATCCATCTGATGTAACTCCTCCTGAGTCATGGTATCTTCGCCAGTAGGGATATAAAGCTAATACAACGGAGGATCTGCATCGACAAAACCATCTAAATATGGGCCACCTGAAGGGCCAGCCCCTGAGCTGAAGGGATCAAAAGTATCCACCTCGGAAGGATCTCTGCCCAAATGCCGGATGAAAAAATTCGCCTGGTCCAACTGCAGGGTCAAGCTATCAATCTGCATCAAATGAGTAGGCTCTCGGACGCATGCAATCCAATCCGCCATCATGATAGAGCCAGGAACCATATTCCCCACGAACTGTGTGGTGCGGGTCTGAGCTCCGATGGTACGAAGGGACCACTAGCAGTAGAATGCCTCCTGAGTGAGCGGTCCCTCTGACAAATCAAAGCCATGAATTCCCACCAACGGGATATAACTAATCGGTGGCTGTGATACAGGCCAATAACGTCTTGCAGGAAGATAAATCGGTACACAGATCTATCATGTAATGCTCCTGATAGCACGCTCTCCTAAATAGAGCTCTCATCCTCTATCTGTGAAGAGAGGAATCCGACGGGTGGACATCACATGCTCGACACCAGTCGAGAAACCACCCTTAAAACCAACTGTCAAATAGTCCTCGGAATAGGGAACCCATGTAATAACATCAGATGTCAATAACTCCAACTGTAAGCGAGAATGGGTGAAACCCTTAGCTACAGGAACCTCCACCAACGTGGAGTGATGCCATCGCCGTCCAAGTGGATAGGTGTCTAAACCTAGCAGGCTAATGAGACACAGACATGGAAGCCTCTCATAGGCCCAAAACTGCCAATACAAGAGTAAACATCTGAGGTCAGTCAACACTCTTAACCTATACATGGGAAATCAAAAGAGAAATACTCACAAATAGGAACGGGTAAAATCCTAGCCAAGCCTTTAGGAGTGAGCAAAAAACGGATAAAACCGAATTATCGAACCAAACCGAATTATTTTAACCGAATTATTTCGGTTTTTCGATTTTTTTTTGGAATTTCGGTTATATCCGAATTATTATTCAATATTCGGTTTCGGTTCCGGTTTCAAAAAATAGGTTATTCGAATACCCGAATAACCGAATTTTAATATTTAAAAAAATTAATTATTAATCATATTATCTATAATTTCTATTCTATTCAGTCTGTTTTGTTTTCTGCCCTAACCCGCTTCTCGCCGCTCACCAGTCGCCAGCACCACTCCAGTCTCCAAATCGAGAACTCAACTCAAGACTCAATTCTCTGTAAAATCAACCACTACCTACAACAACACTCTCGATCTGTAGCTGCTATTTTCCTGGTTGCCGGAAGATGCGAATTGCAAATGCGATATGTGTTTGGCCAGTATCAATGCCACTCTCGATCTTATGCCTTCGAGCATTAAAATAACCTCTCCTACTAAGATCTGCAAACTCATTTCTCGAACCCCATTTCCTTCAATTCTTGGTTTCAACACCCAAATCGAGAATTTATCCGGTGAGGATGGTGTCTCCGCCTCTTAAATCCACCGCCAGAATGAGTTTTCAGGGAAGAAGAAAAGGGGAAAGGAAAGATGGGATTTGGGGTTATGCTGATGAGGTTGATTTTGGGTGTGGGGTTGATTTTTGCCGTGCTGTAGGGTGAAATCTGTGGAAAGGAGAGCTGAGGGTGTGGCTGATGATCTTGGGACGACTTCTTAACGCTGGCATTGAACTCGAGGTGAAACAGGTTCTGTTCAAAGTGGCACAAGTTGGGGTTTACTAGTTTAGGTAATGGCACCATTTTGAATGATTTTGGGCTGTGAAACAATGTAGGAAGATGAGAAAGACTGGTTTTTTGATTTACGACTCTTCCTCTGTCGATGAACTAAACTTGGGTGCCTGAAAATGTGAAAACACAAAGAAAATGCAAGCATTGGCTTAAATCTGGACAGAGGGAGTCATCAAGATGGCGTTTAATGGCTTGTTAGGCATTATGCTCATGAGTAACATAAAATATTTTATAGAATTCAATAATTCACGTAGCGGAATGTCAAAGTGTCACTCACTCCTACTGTGCTGTATGGGTTTTCTTGGGTGGTTTCTAGGATGAAAGAATTGTCTCCTTGAAGAAAGAAATACATGGATTAGTTGGTGGGAAGATCATGCTGCTTTATTCTTAATTTTATTTTTGAGCACAGGTTCGGTTATTATCCGAATTACCGAATTGTACATTCGGTAATTCGGTTATTTCTAAATTTCGGTTATTGTTTCGGATAATAGTTTTATCAATATTTTGGTTTTCGGTTATAACCGAATAGTCATTTCGGTTCGGTTATAACCGAATGCTCACCCCTACAAGCCTTTGTCAATCCCTGCGAACGCATGCGCATTCCCCCAAGGAAATAGGCAAAGGTATAAGAGCCCCAATTATACTCACCAATGCGGTCCACCTCCCGTGTGGTGATGACTAAAGTGAATGACACCGTAGAAGAGTTATCCGCCAGGAAACAACCCCGGAGGATGACCAGGAACAATCGCCAAAGAATGCGATCTCTGGCCCTCCTATCATTGGGTATTGGCTCACTCAATACCCCACTCATGGCGTCTACACTCAAAGGACCAGTGCAGACTATCCTGCCTTTGAGCTCCTCAGCCAGGACTCCTACCAAGGATCTGACGGTAATCGGGGAAATAATAGCCACACAAGGCATTGGCGCCCCTGTAAACTCCATACCAGTGATAAACCGCCAATCCATCGGCGTCATCATCACCTCGCAATCCAGCAAGTGGAGAGACTGAGTCTAGTGAAACCAGGGCTCAAACAACGCCCTGAGGTAACCCAGGGACAACTACGGGGGATGATGGAAAAGAAAGCCTCGAAACCCCAAGCATATACAATCTCTCGGTACTATGGATGAAGAGTCTGGTACAGAGAGTGTATATTGAACCAGTTCCCTCGAGGCTGCATAAAGCCGGGAACCTACATCACAAATGCAAATCAACATCAGAACCCTTGCTCCTCGTCAATAGGAAAAAGGAAGATCGAACACAACTTTTACCTTGTTCGCATGTAAATAGATCGAGGGGTGGCGACTCAAATCATCTAGAAGCTCTGGATTCATCACATTTATGGCTAGAAGATCCCTGCGAGGAATAGAACCAGCAGGAGCAGGAGCCGCAACCGGTACATCCTCCTCCTCATCCTCAACATCTGGTATGTCAACTCGGATTAGATGAATCACTGACTCCATCAACCGATGAGGTTGTCGGACTGGGCGAGGCCGAGGCACATCAGAAGCTCTCTTCCTCACACCTGAAGAGGTCCTACGGGAGTTGCTCGACTGGTCTGGATCCATATATTTGGACACAAGTCTCCAAATCACCTCAGAAAGAGTGGTAAATTCTAACCTGGAGCTCATTAAATGCATTTTTTTATATATATATATATGCATGCATGCAGTACTTTAATATACGACTACAATAGAGTTAAAAATGCATGTTCCTCAATGCCTAGACTCGTAAAAAAAATTTCGGTAGTCTCCTTTGTAAAAAGGACTATCCATATGCACGTAGGCATGGCTAAGTGGCAATTCAGTAGCACAACAACTCACAGTCATAAACATGTTATATGCATAAAAATATCAAAGTCATAATCCATAAGGGTAGCCTAATTACCAGGATTACTTTGCTTTACAACCTTTGCTCATTTGTCCTCAAATAGGATAAGAAATAGCAGAAAAAGGTGCCAATTGACTATTTCAAAAGTCAAAATTTTCACATTATTATGTTCAGAATGGTTAAATACTAACATTTACTATGTTAAATATTTTTTATCAAGTCATATGAGCATGCATATTTACTACTATGTGTTCAGAAGCATTTAGTATGATAACTCAATTTCCAACGGACAAAACTATAAAAGAATACATGCATACATTACTGTGGATAAAGCGTAACACTTGTACGGTGGATTTAATTTTACGTAAAAATAGCCTTAACTCAAGAGCTCTAAAGAAGAACTCTCAGATTCTCTGTGCGGCTTCAAACTGAAAATGACTTGTGAAAGGGAAAGGAGCCTCAAATAGACCCACGGATGGCCGCGGGTCTACTTATGACTGTCGCAGGTCCACCTGCAGCTATCCTAGATGGGTCCCACCCCCCGGCTCGATCAAATTTGAGTTTCAAAGGAGGTCTCTCAAGCTAAAAAGTCAAATCAGGAAAAAAGACGCTACACGATTGAGCGAAAAAGCCTGAAATTCTGATTTTCAGAGACCAAACTGCGGGTCTACATGTCACTCATTGGTATTCAGCTAAGCACAAGGTTCACAAAGCCGATGATCACAGATGTTGCAAACTACACTTGGCAATACCTTGCGAAGGTCTGATGCCATCAACTCGGGGTCGTAACTCCAATCACAAACATACATTTAAGCAAAAGTTTTTCCCCAACGGGATTTCATACATATTCAAACTGTTGAAGTACATTTTAGTGAAGGTCAAGTAACCTTGACATTTTTAGCCATTGGCAAGTAAATCCAGCGAAGCATCAGAGGTGGTTCGATGATATTCAGACCATTCCAGTACATTTCAACGAAGGTCAAGCAACCTTGACTTTTTAGCCGTTGGCAATTAAACCAAGCGAAGCATTGGAGGGGTTCCGATGATATTCACACCGTTGAAGCACATTTCAGCGAAGTTCAAGCAACCTTGACGTTTTTAGTCGTTGGCAATTAAACCCAGCTAAGCATCGGAGGTGGTCTAATAATATTTATACCGTTGAAGCACATTTTAGCGAAGGTCAAGCAACCTTGACGTTTTTAGCCGTTGGCAAGTAAATCCAGCGAAGCATCAGAGGTGGTCCGATGATATTCAGACCTTTGAAGTATATTTCAGCAAAGGTCAAGCAACCTTGATGTTTTTAGCCATTGACAATTAAACCTAGCGAAGCATCGGAGGTGGTCCGATGATATTCACACCGTTGAAGCACATTTTAGCGAAGGTCATGCAACCTTGATGTTTTTAGCCGTTGGCAATTAAACCCAGCGAAGCATCGGAGGTGGTCCGATGATATTCACACTGGTGAAGTACATTTTTAGAAAAGGTTAAGCAACCTTGACGTTTTTAGCCGTTGGCAATTAAACTCAGCGAAGCATCGGAGGTGGTCCGATTATATTCACATCGTTGAAGCACATTTCAGCAAAGGTCAAGCAACCTTGACATTTTTAGCCGTTGGCAATTAAACCCAGCGAAGCATCGGAGGTGGTCCGATGATATTCACACCATTGAAGTGTGACACCCCCAAAATAGGTATACAACACCCATCTTGGGTCCCCAAATAACATGGTACAAAATTTAAATACAACTTAATTATACAACTGTTGTGTAAAATACGACAAAACATAATCTGAGAGTTTTAATATGAATATTGTCATTAAGACAATATCCACACTCAATGGAGTCCTCATTACATTTATTATCACACTATTTCACAGAATAGTGAGGACTACTAATGCAACCATCTGGACCGTCACTCCGTTCCCCGACTAGTCCCAACTATATTCTCATTTCCTGAAGAGAACAATGAAGGAAAAGGGTGAGCTCAACTAGCCCAGTAAGATTTATTATGACTAAGATAATGCAGAGTAATTTATCATTAGCCTTCAACATTGTTAAACTAATAAAATATAATAAACATCAAGTTTAACTGTAGCAGAACAAGTCATCCATTAGAAGAGTCAAGTAGAGCATAAAATCTACTATCTTCTATGATTTAAAAGGTTTATCATCAATTTTATCGCTGAGACTCATCTTAATAAATAATCCACATCATCGAATCATCCCTGCACTACGGGCCAAGGATATTCATGTAATCATCAATGGTCATGATTATACCGAATAATCCCTGATCATAACCATACCAACAACTGTCCATCAATGAACTACAGGCCAATGAGGACTTTTACCATATCATTTGTAACATTACGGGTCATGATTATACCGAATGATCTCTGATCATAATCATACCAATCAACAGTTCATCTATGCACGTAAGCCAAAGATGACTTTCATCACAATATAAGCATGAGGATGATGACAATGATATAAGAATTCAATTAAAAGAAACAAAGGATAAATTTTTAAAGATTTATAATTTAATTTATCCAGAATTCAATAATGTTCAAATTGCCAACATGATACTGCTTTGTGGAGTAAAATTCAAAAATGATATTGTATC
Source organism: Panax ginseng (assembly GCA_020205605.1). Lineage (NCBI taxonomy): Eukaryota > Viridiplantae > Streptophyta > Magnoliopsida > Apiales > Araliaceae > Panax > Panax ginseng. Next base: position 93,743,343 of record CM035137.1, read on the forward strand.
AAAAAAGATTTGGACCAAAAATAAATCAATTTTGTCATGAATAGTACTCCGGGTGAATAGTACCTTGTGAATAGTATTTTGGGAATATTACCTAGTTAATAGTACTTTGTGAATAGTACTTGTGATTAGTACTTCGTGAATAGTATTTTATGAATAGTACTTTGTGAATAGTACCTGTAAATAGTACTTTTGGTAATAGTACCATATAAATGAATAGTACTCATGGACATTACTCCGACATGAAAAACTTAAAATTTAACAAGAATGTGCAGAAAATATCCTTGTGAAATGATACTAGATGAAGCGCAAATTTTAAGGATATTCTACTAATTTCATGGAGTATAGAAGCAATACTTTAACAAGATGAGGGTATAATCAGGAATACGAGACGAAATAATATTACTCACATACTACAGAGTATGGAAGAAAATATTATTCCATATGAATACTGAACAAAAATAATATCCCTTACCTCAGAAAAAGACTGGATACTAGAATAGTGAGGCAGCAGACTTCTCTTCTTCTTTCTCTCTATAATTGCTCTTATGAGTCTTAGTGAATTGGTGAGAATGAAAGAAGAATGAGCTTCTATTTATAGAAAAATATAGTTTCGATAATTGCATGTTTTGGGGCTCAAAATATTACAGTATAATACCTTCATCTTTTCCTTCATTTTTAATTTAGCCCTGCAAGTATTATCAAACTTACACCACCTCTCCTAGTAGTACATCATGTGAATCAATAGTACATTTATGTGAATCAATAGTTCTAAACATGTGGAAAAAATAGTTACAGTATAGTACCTTCATCTATACCTCTATTTTTAATTTAGTCATGCAAGTATTATAAATCTTGCACTACCTCCCCTAATAGTACATGCATGTGAATCAATAGTACATACATGTGAACACATAGTTATATGCATGCGAATTAATAGTAATTAATTGCTTATTTATCCGATTAATTACCCGATTGGTCAATATAACTTCCAGACATCAATTATTATCGAAATAAATGTCAATTTCCACTAACACTAATAATCCCAACACAATGGAACTATCAATTTTATCTTTAATCAACACAAACTTATTCATCATTAACATTATAACTCACAATATTTAACAACCAGGTCGTTCCCAGGAAAGAGGGGGCTTTCCAATAAGGATTTCTCCCTATCATGCGCCGCAATTAGATGACCCTAACTCCTCGATGTAACTTCTAGACATTGTCAATATTGCAAATAATAATATGAATAACTTTGTCATCTCAATTATTGATTTAATAATATAAAATATTATGCGATGATATACCGTGACAATAATTGAATCAATAATATGGGAGATATGATGCAAAGAATTATCAGTAGCAATAATTGAGTATAACTCGAGTGACTTCTCACGTAAGCATCAATAATCAATACCGTAATACTATGCAACCACACGTACATCGTATTTTTACTACCGGGTAGTTTAACGCTTTAACTAGAAAAAACTCATTTGTTATTTTATAAAAGATAATTCTATCATTTTCTAACTACGATAATACTTCATAGGGGTCCACCAATGATTATGCCGTCGTACGAATATTCCCTGTTTAAAATGAATATTCCCCGACCAATCGAATATTTTATAACAACTTACTTACTTTGCAAAATTTGTAAATATTACCCTCAACTATAACAGTATATCATATCCACACCATAATATTCAAAAATATATTTCGAGAAAAAATTAATCTTTATTCATAAAAGTTGGGGTCTTACATGAAGCACATTTCAGCGAAGGTCAAACAACCTTGACATTTTTTGCCGTTGGCAATTAAACACAGCAAATTATCGGAGGTGGTCCGGTGATATTCAGCCGTTGAAGTACATTTCAGCGAAGGTCAAGTAGACTTGATGTTATCAGCCGTTGGCAAGTAAATCCAACAAAGCATCAGAGTTGATCCGATGATATTAGCCATTGAAGCACGTTTCAACGAAGTTCAGGAAGCCCTGACAACAGAAACTGTTGGCAGTAACTCCATCAGAACACTGAAAAGGCCTGGCGACACAAATCAGAAAAACCCATCCTCACCAGGGAGGACCAATGATGGAATCTGTTATACAGATCTTCAGCACACAGATCACATTTCCCCAAGAATCTCTCACACATGTGAAGAACATCTTCTGTAGAAAGTCTGCACTGAGGGTTAAGGACTTTGGTGATAGCCCCAATGTCAACATCCTCTGGTTTCATTTCATGGAGCAGCCTCCATTCCATTATGCTGCATTACATTACATCATGTTTGTCTTGTTACATTTCAAGTGTCTAGTAGTCTTTATCCTATCCATGCCATTGCATTGTATGAATATGATAAAGAGGAGCATCTGTAGACACTCGAAATTTTGCATTCTTGTTACTAACCCTGCAGGAGGGAAAAATTATCTTCCAAAGATAACCCTGGAAGTCAAGTTAGCTCAATCCCGAAGACAATCTCGGGATACTCAGTTTTTAATCTCGGAGACAACCCTGAGATAATCAATACCAAACCTCGGAGATAACCCCGAGGAAAGCAGTTGCAGTTTTGGAGATAACCCCGGGATAGTTAGTTCCAACCCCGGAGACAACCCCGAGACACTCAGTTTCAACCCCAGAGATAACCCCGAGAGGTCAAACACACCTCAGAGAACCCTGAGGACATTCAATACTTAACGTAGCCCAATCTCAGAGATAACCCTGAGCAACGACTGTTACAATCGCACAGCCGGAGTAACCCTGGTGAGGGGCAAAATCATCATTTTTCCACCTCGATACTACATTTACGTTGTCTCAACATTATTTCATCCCATATTTCACACAGAAGTGTCCCACAAGAACCATAGCTCAAGATCCCGAGTGACTACTACACAAGACAACACACCGGAAAGAATTTGAAGACTTGAAGATCTGGTCATGGACCCATCTTCCCGGCTTCGTACAACCTCTTATCCTATGTCATTGTGTAGCTCTCGACAACAGCATTCCGAAAAGGTATAGCATGCCTCCATCAGATCCCCATATTGAAAGTTATGAAGGTTCAAGCAGACAACACGTTGTACGAGTACACGTTCTTCGAGACGATGGGACCCGCAGAGCCCGGGGCTCCCCGACCAACCGCAGGTGGACCCGAGGCTACCGTGATTAGACCCACAGCTCCCCCCTCTATAAACAGAGGGCTTGGGGTGGCCATTTTAAGAAGAGAAATAGCGAGGAAATCCTGTCCATTTCACTTTGTACACCCCTCTATAGTGCTCCAAATTGAGTGCTTTTTTTTCCTAAACATTTGTAAGCTCGTGTTTTACAACATATTGAAATTTAACCAGTGGAAACCGAGTTTTCAGGCATCAAAAGCTATCTGAAGTCTTCTTATCAGTCCACTATAAGACATTTCAGATTTTTAAGCTTTTTATTACTCTATACATACCTATCTACTAACGTTGAGAGTCGCGTTGTGTGGGTATGCCCAGATCGTTGATCCGTGACTTTTTATTGTTTATATATATATATATATATATATATATATATATATATATATATCTATATCTTTCCATCAAACTCTGTTTGATTGAGCTTGGATATACATCCGGTGCGTTTACAGCTTTTATATATATATATATAACTGTTATTAAGCCTGCGGGCTAGATTTGCTTAAATCAAATTACTTTTAACCGGTTCATGGTGACTAAACTGGAACCGTTGAAGCTGGAATGGTTTAGATTTATTCAAATCTAGTTCTTTTTCTAGCTTTTATTTACCTGCGGGTTAGATTTGCCTAAATCTGGCTATTTCTCACTTTAACCGGTTCATGGTGACTAAACTGGAACCGTTGAAGCAGGAATGCTTAGATTTATTCAAATCTAGTTTGTTTTCTAGCTTTAGTACATATTGCTTTGTCATGTGAGCCTAGGAATCATGTGATCACAGATTCAATTTCTGAATCTAGATTCGGTTCCCGTGATGGACATTTACAGCTGGAGTCAGCTTGTAAATTATTCACGGTGTCTGAATTTCCTTAGATGGCTCTCATGCCCACAAGGAGTTCTAAGATCGCTATGTATCTTATTTTCTCAAGATGCTTCAGATCTCAAAAATAATAAAAGCAATCCAGTCGAACACATAATAAAATGGAAGTATCAAAGGCCTCAATTACTATTGAGCACAACGGTTTGAAAAACCTGTTTTATAAAACATCATTGCCATATCTCATTAAAATTGAACTTTTATACAAAATTTAAACCCTTTTGTATATAGGTGCAAACGAGGCATAACACTACTTCTAAATAACTGCACATAGACCTACACACACACATTTAGATAAAAGTTTAAATTGAAAAGTGGCGGTAACCGTGTTATCAGGGATGTCGGGGGGGTGCCTAACACCTTCCCTCTGCATAATCAAGCCTCCAGACCCTAACAAATTTTAGGTTTTAATGACCAGTTAATAGTGTCACATCACTAGGTCTATGTGCGAAACTTTTCTCGGTTGAGTTGGTGCAACCATTAAAAAATACCAACTGGCGACTCTTACAGTCAAATCGTCGACATATACATGTCGGACCTTTTCAAACTTGTTTTTTGAAATAAATCTCACCTAACATGAGAACACCAAAAGACAAGACCAGAAAGGGACAAATAAAAATCCCGACGTCGACAAACATAACAAACAACAATTTCTAATTTTAATAATATAATACCTTTGATGTCGAAATTTCTTCATGGTTGCAAATACCAAAATTGATCCAATTCCAAGAAGTTGAATATCCTATATTTAACCTATTTTCTGCTTACATAGTTGTGAGTTGTATACGTTACAAAAATTCACTCAACAACCAACGACATACAAGAAGTTATAAATACATACTCTGCCCAAGTGTAAAATTATCTCTCAACAAAAGTGTGACGCCCCCAAAACAGGTATACATCACCCATCTTGGATCGCCAGAATTTAAATACAAACTTAATTTTACAACTGTCGTGTAAAATACGACAAAATATAGCTGAGAGTTTTAACAGGAATATTGTCTTCTAGACAATGTCCAAACTCAAATTCAATCCTCATTACATTTATTATCACACTAAATGGTGACGACTACTTAAACAACCATCTCGGACCATCACCCCGTTCCCCGACTAGTCCCTGCTACGTTCTCATTTCCTAAAGAGAACAATGAAAGCAAAAGGGTGAGCTCAACTAGCCCAGTAAAAAATATTATGACTAAGATAATGCAGAATAAATTATCGTTAGCCTTCAACAGTGTTAAAGTGATAAAATAAAATAAACATCAAGTTTAACTGTAGCAGAACCAGCAATCCATTATAAGAGTCAAGTAGAGCATGATATCTACCATCTTCTATAATTTAAAAGTTTATCATCAATTTTATCCCTGTAATACCCATTAATTGTTCTTTATTATACCCAATACAAAGAGAACTTTCATCACCTGAACCACCAAAGATTTTAGTTAACTTCACAATTTATGTTTATAATAATGTGAATCAACAATTTCTCCTTGCCACAAAGGCTTAATAGAACGTTCACTCAATATTCTTACCCCAAAGGCTAAAGACATTCAAGTGTAATAACAATGATCATACCAATCAGTTGTCTATCTTTGCACTACGGGCCAAAGATATTCAACTATAAAACCAATGGTCATGATCATACCAACCAATTGCCTATCAGAGCACTACGGCCAAAGACATTCAACTGTTAACTAATGGTCATGATCTTGCCAATCACATCATCAAATTATCCATGCACTACGGCCAAGGATATTCGTTAGTATCACCAGTGGTCATGATCATGTCATACACCTATCCATCTTTGCACTACGGGCCAAAGCTATCAATCAACAGTTCATCTTTGCACTACGACCAAAGATATCAATCAACAATTCTTCTTTGCACTACGGACCAAAGACATACAACTGTAAAACCAATAACCAACAGTCCATCTATGCACTACGGGCAAAAGATGACTTTCAACGCAATATAAGCATGAGGATCCATGACAATGATATAAAGAATTAATCAAGTGAGATAAAGAATAAATATTAAATATTTATAATTCAATTTATCCAGAGTTCAAGAATATCTAAATTGTCAACATGATCACCAATTGTGGAGTAAAATTCAAGAATAATATTCACGTTTCAAAAATAATTTGGATAGAAAAGAATCAATATTTCGTCGTGAATAATACTTCGTGAATAGTACCCTGTGAATAGTACTTCATAAATAGTACCCTGTGAATAGTACCCCGACATGAAAAGTGCCCCAAATACCCGGGTGAATAATATTTGAGTGAATAGTAACTCATGAATAGTAACTCATGAATAATACTCTGACATGAAAAGTGCCCCGAATACCCGAGTGAATAATATTTGAGTGAACAGTAATCGGGTGAATAGTAACCCGTAAATAATACTCCGAGTGAATAGTAAGAAACAATAACCTTTACTAATAAGAAATAAATAACATCCTTTACCATACGAAAATAACAACCCTTACGAATACAACAAATAATATCCCTTACCTTAGTAGAAGACTGGATACTGCAATAGTGAAGTAACAGAATACTCTTCTTCTTGCTCTCTATAATTTTTCTCTCTATAGTTTCTCTTGTGAGTCTCAGTGAATTGGTGAGAATGAAAGAAGAATTAAGCTTCTATTTATAGGAGAATGGACTAAATAGTAACTGATTCACGAATGGTCCAGATTGATTTACTATTAGAATGGACAATCCATATTGATCACTATTAAAACCATAACCGACGGTCCAGATTGATTTACTTTTAAAACTACCACCAGCGGTCCAGATTGATTTACTTTTAAAATCACCACCGACGGTCCAGATTGATTTACTATTAAAACAACCACTGACGGTCCAGATTGATTTACTATTAAAACCACCATCGACGATCCAGATTGATTTATTATTAAAACCATCATCGACGGTCTAGATTGATTTACTATTAAAACCACCATCGACGGTCCATATTGATTTACTATTAAAACCACCACCGACGGTCCATAAAATTTGTAAATCTTCCCATGGAATACTAACTTACCACAAACGCCACATAACAAATCCCTATATTTATCTCAAAAATTGAATAAATATTTACCACAAATCATTTATCTTTAATAAACACATTTTTAATAGTTCAACAATTATTCATCATTAATATTATAACTTACAATATCGACAACCAGATCATTCCCAGGAAAGAGGGGGCTTCCGATAAGGATTTCTCCCTATTGGCGCGCAATTAGGTGACCAAACCTCTCCTCGACAGAACTTTCTAGACATCGTCAATATTGCAAATAATAATATGAATAACTTTGTTGTCTCAATATTGATTTAATAATATAAAATATTATGCAAAATGATACTATGACATTAATTTAATCAAATAATGTGAGATACTATGCAACAATTACTGTTGCAATAATTGAGTAAACTGAGTGGCTTCTTACGTAAGCATCAATAATCAATACCGTGTGCTACTATGCAACCACGCCAGACATCGTATTTTTACCACCAGGTATCTCAACAGTTTAACGGTAAAACTTTCGCCGTTATTTTTATAAAAAGATATTTCTATCGTTTTTTAACTACGACAATACTTTCATTGTGGGGTCCACAAATGATGGTATCATCGTACGAATATTCCCTAAAAAAAGAATATTCTCCGACCAAACGAATATTCCCTGACACAACGAATATTTAATTTATATCAACTTGTTTACTTTGCAAAATTTTTAAATATCACCCTTAACATTAACCTTTTATCAATTTAACCATTTAATAAATAGAATAATAAATATAAGAAAATTGAATACTTTTATTTCATAAAATTCGTGGTCTTACAATCTCCCCTCCTTATGAAATTTCGCCCTCGAAATTTACGTACGTACCTGGTATGTCGAAGAGATGAGAATACCTTACTTTCTTTTCGGATTGTACCTTCCCGGTTATTTCCTCTGTATCATGATTTTCCCATTGCTTATCTCCTGTATTTCAGATATCATTCTAGAATACATCTTCAAAACAAAGGTTAATTGACATACCATAATCCCTATATTCTGACCGACCAATTAAATAACAAATAAACTTAGGTAGGTCATACTAGCGAAGGATTTACCCGTCTCACCCCTCCTAGATTCTAGCCTCACACCTCAGCTAGGGATCATATCCCTAAGCTTTGATACCAACTGTGATGCCCCCAAAACAGGTATACATCACCCATCTTGGGTCGCCAGATGCATGGTATAGAATTCAAATACAAACTTAATTTTACAACTGTCGTGCAAAATACGACAAAATATAGCTGAGAGTTTTAACAGGAATATTATCTTCTAGACAATATCCAAACTCAAATTCAATCCTCATTACATTTATTATCACACTAAATGGTGAGGACTACTAAAACAACCATCCTGGTCCATCACCCTGTTCCCCGACTAGTCTCGGGTATGTTCTCATTTCTTGAAGAAAACAATGAAAGCAAAAGGGTGAGCTCAACTAGCCCAGTAAGAAATATTATGACTAAGATAATGCAGAATAAATTATCGTTAGCCTTCAACAATGTTAAACTGATAAAATACAATAAACATCAAGTTTAACTTTAGCTGAACCAGTAATCCATTAGAAGAGTCAAGTAGAGCATGCTATCTACTATATTCTATAATTTAAAAAGTTTATCATCAATTTTATCCCTGTAATACCCATTAAAAGTTCTTTATTATACCCAAGACAAAGAGAACTTTCATCACCTGTCTTCACTTGAACCACCAAAGATTTTAGTTGACTTCACAATTCATGTTTATAATAATGTGAATCAATAGTTTCTCCTTGCCACAAAGGCTTAATAGAATGTTCACTCAATATCCTTACCCCAAAGGCTAAAGACATTCAAGTGTAATAACAATGATCATACCAATCAGTTGTCTATCTTTGCACTACGGGCCAAAGATATTTAACTATAAAACCAAAGGTCATGATCATACCAATCAATTGCCTGTCAGTGCACTATAGCCAAAGACATTCAACTGTTAACTAATGGTTATGATCCTGCCAATCACATCATCGAAGTATCCATGCACTATGGCCAAAGATATTCGTTAGTATCACCAGTGGTCATGATCATGTCATACACCTGTCCATTTTTGCGCTACGGGCCAAAGCTATCAATCAACAGTTCATCTTTGCACTACGACCAAAGATATCAATCAATAGTTCTTCTTTGCACTACGGACCAAAGACATGCAACTATAAAACCAATAACCAACAATCCATCTATGCACTACGGGTCAAAGATGACTTTCAACGCAATATAAGCATGAGGATTATGACAATGATATAAAGAATTAATCAAGTGAGATAAAGGATAAATATTAAATATTTATAATTCAATTTATCCAGTGTTCATGAATATCTAAATTTTCAACATGATCACCAATTGTGGAGAAAAACTCAAGAATAATATTCACGTATCAAAAATAATTTGGATAGAAAAGAATCAATATTTCATTGTGAATAGTACCCCGTGAATAGTACCCCAACATAAAAAGTGCCCTGAATCCCGAGTGAATAATATTTGAGTGAATAGTAACTCGTGAATAGTACCCTGGCATGAAAAGTGCCCCAAATATTTGAGTGAATAATATTTAGAGTGAATAGTAATCGGGTGAATAGTAACCCGTAAATAATACCCCGAGTGAATAGTAAGAAATAATAACCTTTACAAATAAAAAACAAAAAACATACCATACCATACGAAAATAACATCCCTTACAAAACAAAAATAACATCCTTTACAAAACGAAAATAACATCCCTTACGAATACAACAAATAATATCCCTTACCTTAGTAGAAGACTGGATACTACAATAGTAGCAGAATACTCTTCTTCTAACTCTCTATAGTTTCTCTCTCTATAGTTTCTCTTGTGAGTCTCAGTGAATTGGTGAGAATGAAAGAAGAATTAAGCTTCTATTTATAGGAGAATGGACTAAATAGTAGCTGATTCACGAATGATCCAGATTGATTTACTATTACAACGGAAGATCCATATTGATTACTATTAAAACTACAACCGATGGTCCAGATTAATTTACTTTTAAAACCACCACCGACGGTCTAGATTGATTTACTTTTAAAACCACCACCAATGGTCCAGATTGATTTACTATTAAAATCATCATCGACGGTCCAGATTGATTTACTATTAAAACCATCATCTACAGTCTAGATTGATTAACTATTAAAACCATCATTGACGGTCCATAAAATTAGTAAATCTTCACATGGAATACTAAGTCAAACTTACCACAAACGCCACATAACAAATCCTTATATTTATCTCAAAAATTGAATAAATATTTACCACAAATCATTAATATTATAACTTACAATATCGATAACCAGATCCTTCCCAGGAAAGAAAGGGCTTTCTGATAAGGATTTCTCCTTATTGGCGCGCAATTAGGTGACCAAGCCTCTCATCGATAAAGCTTTCTAGACATCGTCAATATTGCAAATAATAATATGAATAACTTTGTTGTCTCAATTATTGATTTAATAATATAAAATATTATGCAGATGATAATGTGACAATAATTGAATCAAATAATTTGAGATACAATGCAACAATTACTGTATCAATAATTGAGTAAACTGAGTGGCTTCTTACGTAAGCATCAATAATCAACGTGAGATACTATGCAACAATTACTGTATCAATAATTGAGTAAACTGAGTGGCTTCTTACCCAAGCATCAATAATCAATACCTACTATGCAACCACGCGTATTACTATATTTTTACCACCGGGTATCTCAACAGTTTAACGGTAAAACTTTCGTCATTATTTTTATAAAAAGATATTTCTATCGTTTTCTAACTACGACAATACTTCTGTTGTGGGGTCCACCAATGATGGTGTCGTCGTACGAATATTTCCTAACAAAAAGAATATTCTCCGACCAAACGAATATTCCCCGACACAACGAATATTTAATTTATATCAACTTGTTTACTTTGCAAAATTTTCAAGTATCACCCTTAACTTTAATCTTTTATAAATTTAACCATTTACTAAATAGAATAATAATTATAAGAAAATTGAATACTTTCATTTCATAAAATTCCGTGTCTTACAAAAAGTATAAAATAAAATAGAATATTAAATACAATATAACAAATACACTAAAAAGATAAACGAAAGAACTCATTCAAAATCAATATAACATTAACCCTAAGTCATAATTCTTGGTAGTTTAATCAATAACAACGAACGACGAAGCATCACATTTAAACATGAAATAATCAAACAAATTACTATATTCCAAACAAAGTTTAGAATTACACATTACTCATATATTGGTTAACCCAATATATGAGTCAACCCATTACATTCTTACTACTTCCCCTCCTTTCTCTAATAAGGTTGCTAATGTGTTCTCAAACAAAAATTCAATTTAAAAAAATAAGAATAAAAAAGAAAATATATTAATAAATAGTATCTCTTATTCCAAGAGAAGTAAAGACTTCTAAATTGAGCAAGCCTTGCTATAAATCAATACAACCTGCAAATTATTTTGAAAATCTCGTTCATTATAAAAACAACATTAGTACTAATATCATTCAAACACAACAAACATCAATTTCTAATTTCAATAATATAATACCTTTGATGCCGAAATTTCTTCATGGTTGAAAATACCAATATTGATTTAATTCCAATAAGTTGAATATCCTATATTTAATCTATTTTCTGCTTACATAGCTGTGAGTTGTATACGCTACAAAAATTCACCCAAAAACCAACGACATGCAAGAAGATATAAATACATACTCTGCCCAAGTATAAAATTATCTCTCAACAAAAGTATAAAATAAAATACAATATTAAATAATGAAAGAACTCATTCAAAATCAATATAACAATAACCCTAAGTCATAATTCTTGGTAGTTTAATCAATAACAACCAACGACAAAGCATCACATTCAAACAAATTACTATATTCCAAACAAAGTTTAGAATTACACATTACTCATATATTGGTCAACCCATAAACCAATCATTAAAAATATGTAAAATATTTTATATAATATATAATATACTTGTATCCATAAATATGTATATTACGTATATATTATAATTATAATATATAATATACTACATATATAGATATACTTGTATACATACATATGTATATTACATATATAATATAATATACCTAATTACCCCTAAATATTTAGAACCTATAAAAAAATTAACCATCTCCTATACCTACTTACCTCTAAATATAGAACCTATAAAATCAGCCCTCTCCCCTACGCCTATACTTACAATTTCTCTCCCTCAAATTTATCACAAAATCTAAATCCCACTACATTTTTATTACTTATCCTCCTTTCTCTAATAAGGCTGCTAACCTGTGTTCTCAAACAGAAATTTAAGTTAAAAAATAAGAATAAAAAAGAAAATATACCAATAAATAGTACCTCTTGTTCCAGGAGAAGTAAAAACTTCTAAATTGAGCAAGCTACAAATTATTTTGAAAATCTCATTCGTTATAAAAATAACATTAGTACTAATATCATTCAAACATAACAAACAACAATTTCTAATTTCAATAATATTAACCTTTGGTATCAAAATTTATTTATGGTTACAAATACCAATACTGATCCTGTAGCATCCCGAAATTCGGGTTCTAAATCATCACGGATCTTGGTATACTAATTCTATAACTATTGCGAAAGATATAAACATAAATTGTTTATACATTAAACATACACATTAATCCCCAAGGTCAAGAACCTTCACATAATACATAATTCATAACTTATTTGACTTACAATAACATTAATATACAATACTGTTACAAATCTAGCTGCATATGTAAACTAAAGCTGAAACTGTCTTTGACCTTTCCTTGTATCCGACGCATTCATCTTAATCTACAATGTTTATCATGATATAGCAAGGGTGAGCATAAGTTTGCCCAGCAAGTATAATTTTAATTGAGGATATATCATGATTGAAAGAATTTAATAATAAGCTGACTAACATTCAACAATAATACATTGCGAACTAGCATGAACAAACTTTCATAGCTGAACGAACATTGAACATGAACATAGCAATTATATCTGGACCGAATGGTAATGAAGGTGATCAGCCTTTCATACCTGATGAATACAGGCATTATGCACAGAGTGCGAATAAATAATTCATAGACATGGAAATCAGTAATGATTACCCACTAGTATATTTGAATGAAACAACTCGAGGTCAAGTTAAAAAAAACTTGCCTGAACCGTTGATTACCGCTATGCAATTTAATAAGCTTTGTCTGAAGACCTAATATTAATAATATTTATTTCTAAGTTAGAATAATATCATCACAGTATTTAAAATAACCTAAACACATTATCACATAATCCTATCCGTCTATAACACACATAAAACTTAACCTCAAGTCAAACTTTTACATTCTGAGTCGAGTCTGGTACAATTCTGACATCCCGACGGCTTAATCGGATAAATATCGAGTCTAAGTTCAATTAAACTTTGCCTAACACTTAACAATGATCTTAGATAATTTTCTTATCAGTCAACATATTTTTCATAAGCTCGTAATACTTTTTAGGTAATTATTATCATTTATCATGAATTTTCAATCATTAAACTCGTATTTATATGAATTAAATACCACAATATTCTATTATCATTAATATTTATTTAATATTAAATATTAATGAAATACATGTCATAATATTATAATATATTTATAATATCTCAAAGTATTTTTAATACTTTATTATTGCTTTTAAATGATTTTAAAATAATTAAAATCATTATTAAATAACTCATCATTAATATTAAAATATTAATATTTTCATGACAAAATATCAAAAGTTATATTTTATAACTTAAAATATTTTTTAACACTTAAATCATTTTTATATGATTTATAAATCATTAATTTATTTTTCCATAATTTATTTAATATATTCATTAAATAAATCAATTACCATTAATATTTAGTAATGAAATTCATCACAAAATATCAAAGGTTATATTTTCTAACTCAAAATATTTTTCTAACCCTTAAATCATTTTTATATGATTTTTAAAGCATTAATTTATTTTTCCATAATTTATTTAATATATTTATTAAATAAATTAAGTACCATTAATAATAAATTATTAATGAAATTTAACATAAAATATTAAAAGTCATCAAAAATAACTTAAAATATCTTCTAACACCGTAATATAATTTTTCATGTATTAAAATCATTTTTAAATAATTTATTTAATATTATAATTAAATAAATTAAATACCATTTATATTCCAAAAATATTAAATATTCATGAAATATACTCTAAATAATTAAAACTAATTTTTAGGCTTTAAAATAATTTTTCATAATTTATTATGTATTTTTAATAATTAAAACTATTTTCTAATTATTTATTAAAATAATTAATTTCTAAAAATAAGTGTCATTAAAATGGCCTCTATAGCGTGCTGTAATCGTCGCTATAGGTGTTCTTTACTTGCTTTTGAGCCCCGCCTGTAAACACATGTCAGTGATTGAGGGGCTTGGTTTGACCATAATTAAAACAGTGTTCTTGTCAGGGTACAACAACATTACACTTAATCAGTCTAACTACAACACAAACGCAAGATTTACGCCGGTCAAACGTTGTCAGAAAAATTGCTCTTGAAGATTTGGGTTTTCCAGAAAACCTTCATGAGGCAGTCTAGTCAACCTACTTTGACCTCTTATAACTTTGATTTTAAGTAAGATGTAAGTGATATACTGGCTTGGATATGTAGATCTCATGTTATACAACAAATCTATTACAACAACAGGACTAAATCACTTAACAGAAGCAAGATCCATGACCTTGAAAATCACTGTCAGGCGTTTCTAGGTAATCTGGGTTACCCAAAAACAGTCAATCGTGGCCGGTCAACGTAGTTTGACTGCTTATAACATGAAATATAAACACAATATAACCTTGATTCAAGTTCCAGATGAAAGCCTACATGGCCTAGAACAGATCCATAACCCAAAACATTAACAGGTAAAGATCTAAGGCCTCTGACATATGGCTGTCAGGCCACTTTTCTATCTTTTTCCAGATTTCTAAAAATGCTAGTTTCGTGCATCTAAGTGTTATAGATCTATGAACTATCAACCTAGATCACTCAAAGACACCCTAATACACAACTTTAACCAACAACTTACAACATCTAACATCAAATACAAAGATTTTCAAGATTTAGGGTTTTTATACCTTTTAGGTTATGATCTTGAATCTGATCATCATCATATGTTCTTAGCTTGCTTGTGATCATTCTAAGAACTGATATACTTCATATTTTCGTGAGTCTAAAGAGATAAAGTGTGGGTTGAGACTTTGATAGCCAATTAGCAAAGTTTGTGAACTTTCTCTCTCTTCAATTATTTATAAAATTTGGAAGAAATAATATGGTTGTGATATATGGCTGATCTTTTGATTTTTAAGGCACATGGGTGTATCTTAGCTAGTCACCAACTACAAATAGGGCAATAATTGAAAGCTATCTTCAATAATGCACCAAGGGCATTTTAAACTTTTTGCATACATTTTTAAGGGCATTTAGTAACTTGTGAAAACCCCTTAGGGTTAAAACCTAAGGTTTTAAAAATTAACTTTCTAGGATTTTTGATTTAGGTTTTAGAAATAGAAATTTAATATTTCTAAATTATAATTAGGATTTTCTAATTATATTAATATTTCCTAATCCTAAATTCAAGTTTGCTAATTAGGATTTATTTTTTCTAATTAAAATTGCTAATTTAGCAATTTGGTTCATAATTGTACACTAGGGTTTATAATCCAAGAATTAGGGTTTCTAAATTATTAGAAAACCTAATTAATCATTAGGGTTATCCCTAATTAAATTTGTAATTAAAATACAAAAACCATATACATAGCATTTAAATTCCCAAATTAGGATTTTAATATTTGAATTAGGGTTTCAAATTCCCGGAACTGAAATTAGGGTTTCTAGAACCGATTTCTAGGGTTTCTTATAATTCGTAAGAATTTTCTAACTGAACGTGGACGTTCTAAATATAATATTAGGGTTTGACACTGACATAGGTTATCTGATCAACCCTTGACCCTTAACAACATTCTGTTCACATATAATACCATATTCACAGAACATATACACATATATCCTTAATCTTGAATAATTCACCACAAAAATTTTAAATTCACAAAATTCCTTCTCAAAAATGTGAAATCCATTCACTTATTTTCTGTTTAGGTTTATTATTTAACCTTAATTCAATATTTAAGATTTAAATAATTTTCTAAATTTTCGGGTCATCACATTCACCCCTTCTTCTAAGAATTTGTCCTCGAAATTCAACATACACCGTATACCATACAGCTTACACCATTCATACACATCATCATATGCTACCCAATACATTCCTCACAAGAGTAAAAAATTTCAAATTGTGCTGAGGAGTCATATAGACTATTGTCTGTCTTTTTCGCAAAGGTTTTATGGAAATTCATCCACAAACCGTTATAACTTACGGACATAGTGGATAATTAATCCAATATGCCCTGTACTTATTAAGTATTTTCTCATCACTGCCATATGCAGAAAAATTTTACCTCATTCTTATCATAGAATTCCATACCAAAACAATTTGGTTCGGGAAAATTTTCAAAGAACGCTTAGAATTTTATAAACGTTGGTCTAGCCGAATCTAATAGCTTAGACTCATATCAATAATTTAATTTCAATCAAAATACGAATGTGTGTAGCCAAAACCCCGTTAGCAAAATAAAATTTTGAAAATTGGTTTAAAATGACGTCATGATGTCGTACTATATTAACAGCCCATTTGAGGATGCCGTCATCGAGTGACTTTGTCATAACACATTATACAATAGTGGAACAACGATTTTAGATCAAATTTAACACTAAGTATTCTTGAATTTATAACTCCATCAACTTTTTATCATCTTTGAACCAGGTTACATGGTACATAGGTGATAAATAAAAATATATTTTGATATTTCAAATCATTATTGTCTAGCACGAAACAAATAGCATAGACTGTACTTTAAACCGTTCAAAAATCTTTGTAAATCTGTTTTATCATCTCAACAAGTAACTAGGTGTAGGTGGCCCGAAGTCCACACATACACAAGGGTCACTAGAAGTTGAGAATAAAAATTCATTTTAAAAAAGAACACATAGTGCGTATTTAGCTTGATGTCAAAATTTTGAAGTCTAGCATAGCTAGGAGTTTTGGAAAACCTATGTCTCCACTAATAATCATTTGCTTAAACAGTCTATCTATTCCTATTATCCTCGATACTCCATTCACATATAACTATTCCCAGTTCATCAAACTTACCACACTTACGAGTTCAGGAACTTGCCACAATCATATGAGTTTAAAAACTTGTCATAGTCAGACCTTTCACGTCCATTCGCTGAGGGGTTCATAAACATTTCATATAATCATGAGTCACGAACGTACCATAAGTATGCATTTTATGAACTCGTACTTAACCTGATATTCTCTGCTTAGAACCTATCTATCTGTTATACACCTGAGAAAGGAATCACCCCCTCAATATGCATATAACAAATAGCACGACACAAACATTTCAATGATTATCAGTGCCAGAAACTAAGTGGTTGTTACACTAAGTACAATTCAACTCCCACACGAAGAATCATACAACTTAGCTGCTGACATGAGTCCTCAATTGAAATCCCCACCTAATCTTAACTCCCTTCTCAATACGAATTTTATTTAATTCGTATTCATAATCCTTTCCTGAATCTGTACCAATTCACACAACAATCTTGCTGTAAACTTTCCAATCATTAGATTGATTCTTTTCCTTGCTATCACCTTATCAGATCATGGGGTGATCTCATCGTATATATTAAGATTCATTTCTATGTCTTGGTCATTTTGTTTGACGATCTCCTATCCCTATACCTGTAGTCTTTTAGACTCTATCTATCCACCATTACTATACACTTTTATTATCAGAGTAAGGGAACTCTATGTCTTCATAACCCATCGAGATTCATCTTTGAATCTTACCGACACACTAACTCTATTTGAGTTAGTACTTATCCTAATCACTGTGGTTATTAGACTAAGGTATCACTACCCTAGGTTTATAACCAATAGCTTTGATACCAACTGTAGCACTCATGGTACTTCCAACCATAGCACCCCACAGTGATACCTATCAACTTGCTACTCAATCGCCTTGGTCCCCCTAAAAAAAAGTCTCGGCTTTGTGCCTTCCCTTAAAGGGATGTAACCAGCAAAAGGCTCGGGGCTCTTCGCAATTTCATGCTTATAGCTTTGATACCAACTGTAGCATCCCCAAATCCGGGTCTCAAATCAGCACGGATCTTGGTATGCTAATTCTATAACTATTGCGGAAGATATAAACATAAATTGTTTATACATTAAACATACACATTAATCCCCAAGGTCGAGAACCTTCACATAATACACAATTCATAACTTATTTGACTTACAATAACATTAACATATGATACTGTTATAAATCTAGCTGCACATGTAAACTAAAGCTGGAACTGTCTTTGACCTTTCCTTGTATCCGATGCATTCATCTTAATCTACAATGTTTATCATGATATAACAAGGGTGAGCATAAGTTTGCCCAGCAAGTATAATTTTAATTGAGGATATATCATGATTGAAAGAATTTAATAATAAGCTGACTAACATTCAATAATAATACATTGCGAATTAGCATGAACAAACTTTCATAGCTGAACGAACATTGAACATGAATATAGCAATTATATCTGGACCGAATGGTAATGAAGGTGATCAACCTTTCATACCTGATGAATACATGCATTATGCACAGAGTGCGAATAAATAATTCATAGACATGGAAATTAGTAATGATTAACCACATGTATATTTGAATGAAACAACTCGAGGTCGAGTTAAAAAAAATTGCTTGAACCGTTGATTACCGCTATGCAATTTAATAAGCTTTGTCTGAAGACCTAATATTAATAATATTTATTTCTAAGTTAGAATAATATCATCACAGTATTTAAAATAACCTAAACACATTATCACATAATCATATCCGTCTATAACACACCGAAAACCTAACCCCAAGTCAAACTTTTACAGTCTGAGTCGAGTCCGGTACAATTCTGACATCCCGACGGCTTAGTCGGATAAATATCGAGTCTAAGTTCAATTAATCATTTTTATATGATTTATAAATCATTAATTCTATTTTTCCATAATTTATTTAATATATTCATTAAATAAATCAATTACCATTAATATTTATTAATGAAATTTATCACAAAATATCAAAGGTTATAATTTCTAACTCAAAATATTTTTCTAACCCTTAAATCATTTTTATATAATTTTAAAGCATTAATTTATTTTTCCATAATTTATTTAATGCTATATTAAATAATTAAGTACCATTAATAATAAATTATTAATGAAATTTTACATAAAATATTAAAAGTCAAAGAAAAATAACTTAAAATATCTTCTAACACCGTAATATAATTTTTCATGATTTTTCATGTATTAAAATCATTTTTAAATAATTTATTTAATATTATAATTAAATAAATTAAATATCATTTATATTCCAAAAATATTAAATATTCATGAAATATACTCTAAATAATTAAAAATTAATTTTTTAGGCTTTAAAATAATTTTTCATAATTTATTATGTATTTTTAATAATTAAAAACTATTTTTCTCTAATTATTTATTAAAATAATTAATTTCTAGAAAATAAGTGTCACTAAATGGCCCTATAAATGACAGTAATCTGTCATTATAGGTGTTCTTGAGTCGCTTCTTTGAGCCCCGCCTTGAGAAACACATGTCAACATCGATCGGGGGCTTGGTTTGACCATAATTAAAATAGTGTTCTTGTTAATTTTTGGGCAGATAAAAGTGTTGATGTTGTAGTAGTATTAATGTCACATTACAACTCCAACTAATTTTCATGGTCAGTACGTATCACAATAACGAGATTCAAGGCATCAAAGTCTTGTCAGAGACTGTTCTTCATTTTCTGGGTTACCCAAAAATGAAGAACAACTCTTAGTGCCTACTTTGAATCCTTGCCGTTTGCATCCTGGGTCTAGTTTGTATGATATCAAGGTTCTAACTTGTAGCCCTTATGTCAGGGTACAACAACATCACACTTAATCAGTGTAACTACAACACAAACGCAAGATTTACGCCGGTCAAACGTTGTCAGAAAAATCGCACTTGAAGATCTGGGTTTTCCAGAAAACCTTCGTGAGGCAGTCTGGTCAACCTACTTTGACCTCTTATAACTTTGATTTTAAGTAAGATCCAAGTGATATACTGGCCTGGATATGTAGATCTCATGTCATACAACAAATCTGTTACAACAACAGGACTAAATCACTTAACAGAAGCAAGATCCATGACCTTGAAAATCACTGTCCGGCGTTTCTAGGTAATCTGGGTTACCCAGAAACAATCAATCGTGGCCGGTCAACGCAATTTGACTGCTTATAACATGAAATCTAAACACGATATAACCTTGATTCAAGTTCCAGATGAAAGCCTACATGGCCTAGAACAGATCCATAACATAAAACACACCAAAACATTAACAGGTAAAGATCTAAGGCCTTTGACACAGGGTTGTCAGGCCACTTTTCCAACTTTTTCCAGATTTCTAAAAATGCTAGTTTCATGCATCTAAGTGTTATAGATCTATGATCTATCAACCCAGATCACTCAAAGACACCCTAATACACAACTTTAACCAACAACTTACAACTTCTAACATTAAATACAAAGATTTTCAAGATTTAGGGTTTTTATACCTTTTAGGCTATGATCTTGAATCTGATCATCATCATATGTTCTTAGCTTTCTTGTGAACATTCTAGGAACTGATATACTTCATATTTTCGTGAGTCTAGAGAGAGAAAGTGTGGGTTGAGAGTTTGATAGCCAATTAGCAAAGTTTGTGAACTTTCTCTCTCTTCAATTATTTATAAAATTTGGAAGCAATAATATGGCTGTGATATATGGCTGAACTTTTGATTTTTAAGGCACATGGGTGTATCTTAGCTAGTCACCAACTACAAATAGGACAATAATTGAAAGCTACCTTCAATAATGCACCAAGGACATTTTAGACTTTTTGCATACATTTTAAAGAGCATTTTAGTAACTTGTACAAACCCTTAGGGTTAAAACCTAAGGTTTTAAAAATTAACTTTCTAGGATTTTCGATTTAGGTTTTAGAAATTGAAATTTAATATTCCTAAATTATCATTAGGATTTTCTAATTATATTAAGATGTCCTAATCATAAATTCAAGTTTGCTAATTAGGATTTATATTTCCTAATTAAAATTGCTAATTTAGCAATTTGGTTCATAATTGTACAATAGGGTTTATAATTCAAGAATTAGGGTTTCTAAATTATTAGAAAACCTAATTAATCATTAGGGTTATCCCTAATTAGGTTTGTAATTAAAATACAAAAACCATATACATAGCATTTAAATTCCCAAATTAGGATTTTAATATTCAAATTAGGGATTCAAATTCCCGGAACTGAAATTAGGGTTTTTAGAACTGATTTCTAGGGTTTCTTATAATTAGTAAAAATTTTCTAACTGAACGTGGATGTTATAAATATAATATTAGGGTTTGACACTGACATAGGTTATTTGGTCAACCCTTGACCCTTAATCACATTCTGTTCACATATAATACCATATTCACAGAACATATACACATATATCCTTAATCCTGAATAATTCACCACAAAAATTTTAAATTCACAAAATTCCTTCTCAAAAATGTTAAATCCATTCACTTATTTTCTGTCTAGGTTTATTATTTAACCTTTATCCAATATTTAAGATTTAAATAATTTTCTAAATTCTCGGGTCGTCACAGATCCAATTCTGAGAAGATGAATCTCATATACTACATATATAGATATACTACAAATACATAATATGAATATTACATATATAATATAATATAAAATAATATAATATATTTATATCCTATAAAATTACCTATACCTATTTACCCTTTCTTCCCTCCTCAAATCTTTAACAAAATATAAATCCTACTACAATCTTACTACATCCCTCCTTTCTCTAATAAGACTACTACTCTTGTCAAACCTGTATTCTCAAAATGAAATTTAAGTTCAAAATTAAAAATAAAAATGAAAATATACCAATAAATAATACATCTTATCCTAGAAGAAATAAAGACTTCTAAATTTAGCAAGACTGCTAAAAAAATCAATACAACCTGCAAAATATTTTAGAAATCTCATTCGTTAAAAAATGCTCTAGTCCAATATAAGTCAAACATAGTAAAAAAATAATTTCTAATTTCAATAATAACTTTGATGACGAAATTTCTTCATGGTTGCAAATACTAATATTGATCCAATTCTGAGAAGCTGAATCTCCTATATTTAACACATTTTTTGCTTACATAGTTGTGAGGTGTGTATACAGTACAAAAATTCACTCAACATTTCCAAGCCACTTTGTCTTACATTTATAGTAATTTCTACATTACAAAATTTTCATTTGACACAACCATATAAAACTTTACATACAAGAATATATAAATACATATTTTGCCCAAGTGTAAAATTATATGTCAACAAAAGTATAAAATAAATAAATATGAAATGCAATATAACAAATACACTAAAAAGATACAAGGAAGAACTCTTTCAAAATCTCAGTAACTCCAAGTCATAATTCATGGTAGTTTAATCAATAACCACCAACGAAGCATCACAAACATGAACAATCAAACAAATTATCCAAACAAAGTTTAAAGTTACACAATACTCATATATTTGTCAACCCATAAACCAATCATTAAATATATGTAAAATATTTTATATATTATATAATATATAATATACTTGTATCCATACATATGTATATTACGTATATAATATAATATATAATATATTACATATATAGATATACTTGTATACATACATATCTATGTTACATATATAATATAATATAAATAATATAATATATATTTATACCTCTTCCCTAAATATTTAGAACTTATAAAAATTACCCCTCTTTCCCTCCTTAAATCTAACACAAAATCTAAATCCCACTACATTCTTACTACTCCCCCCCCCACCTTTCTCCAATAAGGTGGCTACTATTGTCAAACTTGTATTCTGAAATAAAAATTTAAGTTAAAAAATAAGAATAAAAAAGATAATATACCAATAAATATAGTACCTTTTGTTCCAGGAGAAGTAAATACTTCTAAATTGAGCAAGCCTTCTATGAATCAATACAACCTGCAAATTATTTTGAAAATCTCGTTCGTTAAAAACAACGTTAGTACAATATCATTCATACATTGTTAACAACAATTTCTAATTTCAATAATATTAACCTTTGATGTCGAAATTTCTTTATGGTTGCAAATACCAATACTGATCCATTTCTGAGAAACTGAATCTCTTATATTTACCCATTTTCTAATTTACAATACATTAAAAAAATTCATTCAACCTTTCCAAACCACACTCTATGCAAAAAAGATCAGTACTTATTCAAAATGGTGCCTAAGTGTAAAATTATCTCTCGACAAAAGTATAAAATATAATAGAATATTAAATATTGTATACACAGAAGAACTCATTCAAAATCAATATCACAATAACCCTAAGTCACGATTCTTGATATTTTAATCAATGGTCCAACGAAGCATCACATTCAAATAGGAACAATCAAACAAATTCCAATATTCCAAACAAAGTTTAGAATTACACATTATACATATATTGGTTGTCGGCGTCGAGATTTATTTGTGTCCCTTTCTGTGCTTGTCTTTTGGTGTTCTCATTTTGGGTGAGTTTTGTCTGAAAAAATAAGTTTGAAAAGGTCCGACATATATATGTCGACGATTTGACTTAGAGTCTCTAGTTGATAGATTTTAAATGGTTGCACCAACTCAACCGATTTTGAAAAGGTTTGCACAAAGACCCAATGATTGGACACTGTTTAACTGGTCTTGGAAATCGAGATTCGTTAGGGTTCGGGGGCTTGATTAAGCGGAGGGAATGTGTTAGGCACCCCCCGACTTCTGTCAAAACACGGTTACCACCACTTTTGAATTAACTTTTTATCTAAGTATGTGTGTGTGTGAGTTGGGCTTATGTGCAATTATCTAGAAGTAGTGTTATGCCTTGTTTGCACCTATATAAAAAAGGTTTGACTTATGTATAAAAGTTCAATTTTAACAAGATATAAAAGTGAAGTTTTGGAAAACAAGTTTTTAAACCCTTATGCTCAATAGTAATTGAGGCCTTTGATACTTCCATTTTATTATGTGTTTGGCTTAATTACTTTAATTTTTGAGATGCGAGGCATCTTCGAGAAAATAAGATACATAGCAACGCCGAACTCCTTGTTGGGAGCCATCTAAGGATATCCAGACATCGTAGATAATTTACAAGATGGCTGCAGCTGAGAAATATCCATCGTGGGAACCGAATCTAGATTCAGAGGCTGAATCTTTGATCACATGATTCCTAGGCTCACATGAAAGAGTAATATGTACAAAAGCTAGAAAAAGAACTATATTTGAGTAAATCTAAACCATTCTAGCTTCAACGATTCTAATTTAGTCACTTTTGCACCGGTCAAAGTTAGAAAACACCAGATTTAGGCAAATCTAGTCCACAGACTGAAAAATTGAATATCTACATTATGAAAGCAGTTAAAGCATATATTTATATAAAATTAGTAAATACATATATATATAAGCGGTAAATGCACCGGATATTCTATCAAGGCTCAATCGAGTTTCGAGTTCGATGATATATATATATATATATATAAGTAGTAAAAAGCTTAAAAATCTGAAATATCTTACAGTGAACTGCCAATAAGACTTCAGATAGCTTTTGACGCCTGAAAACTTGGTTTCCCCCCAGTTAAACTTTAGTATTTTACAAAACACAAGCTTACAAGTGTTTAGAAAGAAGAATCACTCAGTTTAGAGCACTCTAGCAGGGGTTACAGGCCGAAATAGATAGAGTTTTCTCTCGTTTCTTCTTTATTTTTTAAATGAGCTGCCAAGAGCTCATATTTAAAGACCTGATGGCCGGGGTCAACTCACTGCAACAATGGGTCACTCTTTCTGCTACCCAGTCGCCTTTGAGCCATGTGGGTCCCATCATCTCAAGCGTACACTTGCCACGATCGTCACCAAACCTTTATAACTTTCAATTTGGGCATCCGATAAAGGAGTGATATACCTTTTCGGAAGGCTATTGTGTGACGCCCCCAAAACAGGTATACATCACCCATCTTGAGTCGCCAGATACATGGTACAAAATTCAAATATAAACTTAAATATACAACATGAGCTGTGAGTTTTAATATAAATATTGTCTTCTGTATGATTTAAACTCAAAAATTCTCATATATCTTCATGAGTTTCAATACAAATATTGTTACGTATATAATAATGCAAATATTCATATTTAAATTATTACAATTCCATATAAAGTACATCAGCAAATATATCATGTCCCCAAAAGAACACGAGAAGATTTCTGTTCTCCTCATTCTAATGGAGTGCACCTTTGACGCTTCCAAATTCTGATTCACCTCACCCTATTGTTGTTCACCAAAATTAAATATCAAATGATGTATAAAACATGTCACATACATTTTAAGTTCTCAATACGATTATTATGCCACACCGTTTCATACTTTGATTAGGCTTGTGACTAATTTGTAACACCACTTTGTACTCATGTTCTCTCTTCTAGTCTCAGCTACCCTTTTATTACTTGAAAGGGGTGGTGAAGTAAAAGGGTTAGCTCAACTAGCCTAGTAAAGAATATCATGATTTAAGATAATAAAATTATCAAAAGAATTCAGATATTTAGAACAAATGGTAGAAGATAAAAGTTTTCAACCATAATAGCAGCGGAATCAACAATCCATTAGAAGAGTCAAGTAGAACATAATGTCTACTATCTCCTCTAGATAAAAAGTCCATCGTTAATACTTCATTCTTGTAATACTCATCAACAGTTCTTTGCTATACTCAACACAAAGAGAACTCTCATCACCTGTCTTCACCTGAACCACCACATATTATAATTAAATCACAATTCATATTTATAATCAAGTAAATCAACAGTCCAACTTTGCACTACAGGCCAAAGATATACAACTGAAAAACCAATAACCAACAATCCATCTTTGCACTACATGCCAAAGATATACAACTGTAAAACCAATAATGTTGAGACTCAACTTATTAGTATCACGACCACGAATTATCCATGCACTACTTGCTAAAGATATTCGTGTTTTCAATTACGGTCATGATTATACCGAATAATCCCTGGTCATAATCATACCAAGTCCATCTATGCACTACGGGCCAAAGATGACTTTTACCACATCATTTGTAACATTACGGTCATGATTATACCGAATAATCTCTGGTCATAATCATACCAAGTCAGTCTATGCACTACTGGCTATAGATGACTTTCAACACAATATAAGCATGAGAATGATGACAATGATATAAATAATCAATCAAATGAGATAAAGGATAAATATTAAAGACTTTAACAATATAATTTATCCAAAATTCAATAATGTCCAAATTGTCAACATGATCACCAATTGTGGAGTAAAATTCAAGAATAATATTATATCAAAAATGATTTGAATAATATTTCAACAAATATTTAACGAAGATAATAACATTAATCATTATATTATAACCTCCATTTAATATTATTCATTATATAATAATATTAAATTCATTTACTAATATTATTAAACTCTATTTAATATTAACAATTCATTATTCCTCTTTTAAACTCTATTTAATATTATTCATTATATAATAACATTAAATTCATTTACTAATATTATTTTTCATTAATCAATGTTTTCATAACACCTTAATCCAAATATTATCAATCACTTAATAATCTCATAATCTAATATTATTAATATTACAACAATATTTTAATCATTTCTTAAACTTATAAACAATTTATTTTAATTGTTTACACTTTACTAATTAATGCATTTAATCATCTTAAAATGCCAAACTCATAAGATTTCATCACAAATAACCAAAACCCTTATTAAAAATCTGCATATACCTTATATAGGATTCTCAAGCCATAAAATCCTATTTTCTAATTTCCTTACCTCACATAACATATTTAATTCATTTACTCATAACTAGTCCATTTTCATGAAAAATACCAAATCAGTACAAAAAAAATTTCTTTTCTGGGATTTAGTAGAATATAGTCCCATATTGAACATATATTTTTCTCGAAATTTTTAAAATTCATTTACTATTCATTAGAAGAGTCAAGTAGAGCATGATATCTACTATCTTCTATGATTTAAAATGTTTTCATCAATTTTTATCGCTGAGACTCAGCTTAATAAATAAACCACATCATCGAGTCATCCCTGCACTACGGGCCAAGGATATTCATTAAATCATCAATGGTCATGATTATACCGAATAATCCCTGGTCATAATCATACCAAAAACTATTCATCAATGCACTATAGGCTACTGAGGACTTTTACCACATCATTTATAACTTTACAAGTCATGATTATACCAAATAATCCTTGGTCATAATCATACCAAGTTCATCTCTGCACGTAAGCCAAAGATGACTTTCATCACAATATAAGCAAGAGGATGATGACAATGACATAATAATTCAATAAAACAAGTTCAAGAATAAATTTTAAAGATTTATAAGTTAATTTATCTTGAAATCAATTACGTCCAAATTGTCAACATAAAACTGCTTTGTGGAGTAAAATTCAAGAATGCTCAGAAGAATATTTCCATGAAAAGATACCGGATGAAGCGCAAATATCCGGTGGATATTCTACTAATTTCATGGAGTATAGAAGCCAAAACTTTAACCAAATGAGTATCATAGAATATATGAAATCGCAAATAGATTTTCACCCGCCACGCAGAATCCATGCATGCATCATTTCCACAATTTAATAAGGAATGAATACGAAGGATCATTCACCATGCATGTGATAATCCACATAGACAAAGTTATTCCAAAGCAGGATAATAAAGAATGAAATAACAAAGAATTCACCATGCATGCGATAGACCATGATAGACAAAAGTTATTCCAATGTAATAATAAAGAATGGAACCAGTCTAACGAATCCATTACATATGTGAGGATATTCTAATGTAATAATAAAGAATGAAATAACAAAGAATTCACCATGCATGCGATAGATCAAGATGCACGTGTTATTCTAATGTAAATAATAAAGAATGGAACCAGTCTAGCGTAATCCTCCGCATGCATGTGATATTCTAATGTAATAATAAAGAATGGAATAATGTAAGAATTTCACCATGTATGCGGTATTGCGATGACAAAGTTATTCCAACATAATAATAAAGAATGGAATAACGTAAGAATTTCACCATGTATGCAAGATTGCATAGATGTGTTATTCCAACATAATAATAAAGAATGGAATAATGTAAGCTTCTTCATGAATACGAAAGAAATAATACCCTTACCTCAGAAAGAAACTGGATACTGGAGTAGAGAGGTAGCATACTTCTCTTATTCTTTCACTCTATAATTTTTCTCTATAATAAATTGCTCTATAGCTTTAGTGAATTGGTGAGAAATGAAGGAAGAATGAGCTTCTATTTATAGAAAAATATAGTTTTGATAATTGCACGCTTTTGGGACTCAAATATTACAAAGACAATACCTTCAACTTTTCTTTCATTTTTAATTTAGTCCTCGCAAGTATTATCAAACTTGCACCACCTCCCCTAATAGTAAATAATGTGAATCAATAGTTATAATCATGTGAAAATATGAATTACAGTATAGTACCTCCATCTATACCTCTATTTTTAACTTAGTCATGCAAGTATTATCAATCTTGCACCAACTCCCCTAATAGTACAAGGATGTGAATCAATAGTACACACATGTGAACAAATAGTTATAATCACGTGAATTAATAGTAATTAATTGCTCATTTATCCGGTTAAGCATTACCCTGATCGGTCAAGATAACTTTCAGATATCAATTAATATCGAAATAAATGTCCATTTTCACTAACACTAATAATTCCAACACAATGGAACTATCAATCTCATCTTTAATCAACACGAACTAATTCATCATTAATATTATAACTCACAATATTTAATAACCAGGTCGTTCCCATGAAAGAGTGGGCTTTCCAATAAGGATTTCTTATGATGCCCCCAAAATAGGTATACATCACCCATCTTGAGTCGCCAAATACATGGTACAAAATTCAAATACAACTTAATTATACAACAGACGTGTAAAATACGACAAAACATATGCTATGAGTTTTAATACAAATATTGTCATCTTGACAATATTCACACTCAATTGAGTCCTCATTACATTTATTATCACACTATTTAATGTAATAGTGAGGAATACTAATGCTATTATATGGACCGCCACTGCTCCCCGACTAGTCCTCTCGCCACGCTCTCATTTCTCAAGAGAACAATGAAAGTAAAAGGGTGAGTTCAACTAGCCCAAAGAAAAATATTATGACTAAGATAATACAAAATAAATTATCGTTAGCCTTCAACAATGTTAAACTGATACAATATAACAAACATCAAGTTTAACTCATAGCTTTAACAAGCAATCCATTAAAAGAGTCAATTAGAGAATAAAATCTACTATCTTTTATGATTTAAAAGATTTTTCATCACTTTTATCGCTGGAACTCAGCTTAATAAATAATTCACATCATCCCTGCACTACGGCCAAGGATATTCATTAGTATCACAACCACAAATTATCCATGCACTACGGGCCAATGATATTCGTGTATTCATCAATGGTCATGATCATGCCAATAATCATCCCATCAATGCACTACGGGCCAATGAGGACTTCTACCACATCATTTGTAACATTACTACCAAGCGATTATACCGAATAATCCTCGGTCATAATCATACCAAGTCCATCTATGCACTACAAAAGCCACAGATGACTTTCAACATAATATAAACATGAGGATGATGACAATGATATAAGAATTCAATAAAACAAGTTCAAGAATTAATTTATCCAGAACTAATAACGCCCAAATTGTCAACATGATACTTTCAGGTATAGTAAAATTCAAGAATGCTCAAGAATATTTCCATGAAAAGATATCTTTGGATGAAGCACAAATATCAAGGATATTCCACTAATTTCATGGACTATAGAAGTCAAAACTTTAACCAACCGAGTATAATAAAGAATGGAATAACAAAAGAAATCACTGTGCATGCGATAAACCGCATGCATAAAAGTTATTCCAATGTAATAATAAATAACGGAACCAGTGTCATGCGTAAACGTACAGATGTGATATTCCAATGTAATAATAAATAAGCGGAACCCGTGTCAAAGTAAATTGCAAGACCGAAGTGTGATGTTCCAAATGTAATAATAAATAACGGAACCAGTCATGCGAAAATGCATGTATAGGATGTTACAAATGTAATAATAAAGAATGGAATAATGTAAGAATTTCACCATGTATGCGTACTTGAATAGACAAAGTTATTCCAACATAATGATAAAGAATGGAATAACAAAAGAAGTTCACCAAATATAAGGTAGACCGCGTATACATGTTATTCCAACAGAATAAAAAAAATGGAATAACATAAGTTCTCTTCATGAATACGAAAGAAATAATACCTCTTACCTTAGAACCACTGGATATAGGAGTACCAAGTAGCGTAATACTTTTCTTCTTTCTTTCTATAGTTTCTCTCTAGAGTTTCAAAGAATTCGTAAGAAATAATGAAGGAATGAGCTTCTATTTATAGGAGAATGGACCTGAATAAGAACTAATTCTGAATCCGTATTGATTTACTTTTAAAACTGACTATCTGTATTGGTTTACTATAAAATATTCTAATAAAATAAAATCTTTAAATAATATATATATATATATATTGGTTATAGGAAAGTGGGGATGGGGTGTGCTTGATAATATATATATATATTGGTTATAGGAAAGTGGGGATGGGGTGTGCTTGATAATATATATATATATATATATATATATATATATATATATATATATATATATATATATATATATATATATAAATCACATGCAACCACCCGTGATAACAAAAAATTCAAATGATCAACTATGGGCCCCATATGTGGGCCCCCAAATTATTATTATTATTATTATTATTATTATTATTATTATTATTATTATTATTATTATTATATATACTGAATAATTTTCTACC
Source organism: Panax ginseng (assembly GCA_020205605.1). Lineage (NCBI taxonomy): Eukaryota > Viridiplantae > Streptophyta > Magnoliopsida > Apiales > Araliaceae > Panax > Panax ginseng. The sequence goes on from CM035137.1 coordinate 93,774,860, forward strand.
GATTATTTTGAAAAATGGGTAACTGGGGGGTCCATAAATTAAGCAAAATTTACATCAAATACTTCATAAAAAATCACCTCAATATTTTTAACAACATTTATCATCATTATTATAATTCACAATATTAATCGACCAGGTCGGTCTCAGGAAAGAGGGGGCCTTTCTAATAAGAATTTCTCCCTATTGACGAAATTTATATCAAATTTATAACTATTACCCACAACTATAACATTATATCAAATTCATTCCATAATATTCAAAAATGATAATTATAGAAAATTCATCTTTATTCATAAAAGTTGGGGTCTTACATTTCTCCTTATTGGCGCGCAATTAGATGACCAAACCTCTCATTGACAGAACTTCTAGACATTGTAAATATTGTAATTTAATAATATGAATAATTTTGTTGTCTCAATTATTGATTTAATAATATATCATATAATGCAGATGATACTGTGACAATAATCGAATCAATAATACGAGAGATATGATGCAACAATTATCAGAGTAATAATTGAGTATAACTATGTGACTTCTCACGTAAGCATCAATAATCAATACCGTGCTACTATGCAACCACGCCGTAATAATCGCACTTTTACTACCGGGTGGTCAACAGCTTAATAAAGAAAACTTCCGCCATTATTTTTATAAAAGATAATTATGTCGCTTTTCTAACTACGATAATACTTCCGTTGTGATGTCCACTAATGATTGTAAGTCGTCGCATTTAATATTCCCCTGTTAAAACGAAATATTCCCCGACCAATCGAATATTATATAACCACTTGCTTACTTTGCAAAATTTATAAATATTACCCACAACTATAACATTATATCAAATCCACACCATAATATTCAAAAATATATTTCGAGAAAATTATTCTTTATTCATAAAAGTTGGGGTCTTACAACCTCCCCTTCTTATGAAATTTCGTCCTCGAAATTAGGGTACGTACCTGGTATGTCGAAGAGGTGAGGATACCTTGATTTCATCTCAAATTCTAACTCCCAAGTCATTTCCTCCACATCGTGGTTTCTCCATAAAACTTTGACTTGAGGTATAACTTTAGAGCGTAAAATATGATCCTTCTTATCCAAGATTTTAACAGGTAACTCTTCATACGTTAAATCTTCCTCTATCTCGTCTAGTTCTAATTCAATAATGTGGTTTGGGTCTTTCACATATTTACGTAACATAGATATGTGGAAAACGTTATGAACATAAGACATACTTGGCGGTAAGGCGAGTCTATAGGCCACAGTTCCTACTCGTTTGAGGATTATAAATGGGCCAATGATTCGAGGATTGAGCTTTCCTCTCTTTCCAAATCTCATAACTCCTTTCCATGGAGCAACACGTAACAACACATGATCTCCAATATTGAATTCCACATCTTTTCGATGAAGATCAGCATAACTCTTTTGTCGATCTTGTGAGGTTTTTATACGTTGTCAGATCGTTTGAATCTTTTTTGTAGTCATACGTACCAACTCCGGTCCCAACAACGTTGCTTCACCCACCTCATCCAAGCATACTGGAGAACGACATTTTCTTCCATACAACGCCTCAAATGGAGCCATGCCAATACTTGTTTGATAACTATTATTATAGGAAAACTCCACCAATGGTAAGAACTTGTCCCAACTTCCCTTGAAGTCAAGGACACATAGTCTTAATAAATCTTCAAGAGTTTGAATAGTCCTTTCTGACTGCCCATCCGTTTGAGGATGATATGCCGAACTAAATCGTAAATCCGTGCCCATAGATTTTTGCAAACTAACCCAAAATCTTGAACTGAATCTTGGGTCTCGATTAGAAACTATGGATACTGGCATACCATGCAATCTTACGATCTTGTTTATGTACATACTAGCAAGACGTTCAAGTGTAAAAGTTTCTCGTATCGATAAGAAATGAGCAGACTTGGTCAATCTATCAATAATGACCCAAATCGCATTTATGCCTTGAGAAACCTTGGGAAGACCAGTAACGAAATCCATGGTAATGTGCTCCCACTTCCATTCTGGAATTTCAAGTGGTTGCAATGGACCTTTTGGCACTTAATGCTCCGCCTTGACTCGTTGACAAGTTAGACACCTTGAGATAAACCCCGCTATCTCTCTCTTCATATTGGTCCTCCAAAATGTATGTCGAAGATCACGATACATTTTGGTACTCCCAGGATGGATTGCAAATGGTGTGTTGTGCGCCCATCATGATTTTATACTTCAAGTCGTAATCGTTAGAACACAAAGTCCGGAGTTGACTCAAGTATTCCTTCTTCATCGATTCTTGCTTCCTAATAGCACCTTCTTGCACTTTCTTCTTCATACGCATCACCTCCGTGTCCGTAGTTTGAGCAACTTTTAACTTTTTCGATTAAAGTCGGTTCCACTCAGATATTCACCATCATCACATGAGTCCCCGAGTCTTTAACTCTATTTCCATCCTTTCCAAGTCATACAAAATGGGTCTTTGCGCTGACAATATTGCACTCGTACCCGCATATGATCTTCTATTCAATGTGTCAGCTACTACGTTCGCTTTTCTAGGATGGTATTGGATGGTATGATTATAATCTTTCAACAACTCAAGCCATCGTCGTTGCCACATGTTGAGTTCCTTTTGAGTGAAGAAATATTGAGGCTTTTATGATCCGTATAGATCTCCACCTTCTCTCCATACAGGTAATGCCTCCAAATCTTAAGCGCAAAAACGACTGCTGCCAACTCTAGATCACGAGTAGGACAATTCATCTCATATTCCAAATTGTCAAGAGGCATAGGCTATGACTTTCCCATGTTGCATGAGAACACATCCTAACCCTTAGCCTGAAGCATCACTGTAGATGAGAAATCCCTCCGAGCCAGATGGTATTGTCAGAATAGGTGCTGAAATGAGTCTTCTCTTGAGTTCTTGAAAAATCTTCTCACATTCCTCGCTCCAACTGAATTTTGTATCTTTTCGAGTCAGCTGAGTTAATGGAGTAGCGATTCGAGAAAATCCTTCCACGAATCTCCAATAATAAATAGTTAAGCCGAGAAAGCTACGTACTTCAGGTTGCTCCCAGCTTTGAATTGCTTCAATCTTTGTCGGGTCAACATATATTCCATGATTTGATATCACGTGCCCAAGGAATGCAACTTCCTTAAGCCAGAACTCACATTTCTTCAACTTGGCATAAAGCTTGTTTTCACGAAGCTTTTGAAGTATCAGCCTCAAGTGTTGCTCATGATTTTCACGGGTTTTGGAGTATATGAGGATGTCATCAATAAAGACGACCACAAAGTGATCCAAATATTTCTTGAATACTCGGTTCATCATGTCCATGAAGGCAGAAGGAGCATTAGTCAATCCAAAAGACATGACTAGGAATTCATAATGCCCGTCTTCGAGAGTTCCGAAAGCGCCTTTGAATGTCATCAATTTTAATCTTCAACTGATGATATCCGGAACGAAGATCAATCTTTGAAAAGAATTTGGCTCCTTGCAACTGATCAAATAGGTCATCAATGCGAGGCAACGTGTACTTATTTTTGATGGTGACATGATTCAACTCCCGATAATCAATACAAAGTCGCATACTTCCATCTTTCTTCTTTACGAATAGAACAGGAGCACCCCAAGGAGACGTACTAGGACGAATGAAATCGATGTCTAACAATTCCTGTAGTTGGGTTTTTAACTCCTGAAGTTCAATAGGAGCCATTCGATATGGGGCTTTGGAAATGGGTTTTGTACCATATTCAAGGTCGATACAAAATTCAATTTCACGCTCTGGGGGTAGGCCAGAAAGTTCTTCAGGGAATACGTCAAGAAATTTATTAACAATAGTGTCGACGTCGGGATTTTTGAGTGTCCCTTTTCGTTACTTGTTCTTTGGTGTTCTCATACTAATGTGAGATTTGTTTGAAAAAACAAGTGAAAAAGGTCCGACATGTATAATGTCGACGATTTGACTTTAAGAGTCGCCATTTGGTGTATTTAACTGGTTGCACCAACGCAACAGAAAAAGGTTTGCACATTGACCCAGTGATTTGACACTGCTAGACGGGTCTGTGAAACCGAGATTCATTTTGGGTCCGAGGGCTTGATTATGCGGAGGGAAGGTGTTAGGCACCCCCCGACATCCGTGTTACCACGATGACCGCCAGTTTTCAAAGAAACTTTTATATTAATGTGTGTGTGTGTGTGTGTGTGTGTGGATCAATGTGCAATTATTTGGAAGTAGTACAGTACCTCGTTCGTACCTATATACATAGGGTTTGAATTTATAGAAAAATTCAGTTTTAAATAAGATATAGCAATAACGTTTTGTAAAAGAGGTTTTTCAAACCCCTCGTGCTCAATAGTAATTGAGGCCTTTGATGCTTCCATTTTATTATTAAATGTTCTATTGTTTGTTTTATTTTCTAGATGCTAAGCATTCTCGAGAAAATAATATACAGCGTCGTTAACTCCTCATGGGCATGACAAACCATCCAAGGAAATTCGTATAATCAGAAAATAATGTACAAGTCGCTTATAATTTGAAAAATGTCCATCATGGGAACCGAATCTAGATTTAGTAGACTCAATCATGTGATTACATGATTCCTAGGCTCACATGATAATCGCAATTTATGTGGAAAGCGAGAGCAAGATTATATATATATATATATAAAAAAGTCAGAAATATATATATAGACATGATCAACCACCACGTAAGCAACTCCATGGGGATCGAAATATAAATATATAAAAGCGGTAAATATATATATATATATATATATATATATATATATATATATATATATATATGGGACATGATCAACCACCACGTAAGTAAACTCTGTGGGGACGAAATGTAAATAAACTCAGAAAGCGATCAACCGCCACGGTAAACTCCAGCGGAGACGAAAATGTAAATAAAGCTTTAAAAAGGCCATGAAAGTAAACTCCAGTTCGATGAAATGTATATATATATATATATATATATATATATATATATATATATATATATATATATATATAAAAAAGCGTATAAACGCCTCCATCAAGCCTAGGCTCAATCGAGGCATAAATCGATAATGTTAGTCCATATATGAAATATATAAATATATAAGTATATATATACGCATGTAATGAAAATCACGGATCAAGTCCCGCAAACGTACACAACACTCTCAATGTGTATAACAAAGTGTGCTAATATGAGAAGAAAGCTTTATATAATATGAGAAGGCTTACGTTAATGCCAATGTAGACTTCTATGACTTTAAATGGATAAACACTCAGCTCTCGCTGGTTAAAAGATAGATATATGTGAGCTAACAAGTGTTTAAAGATAAGGAAACACTCAAAAGATGTGTATGCATAGTAAAATGGACAGGGCTTCCTCGCCTTTTTCTCTCTCTCTCCTCTCAAATGGTCAACCCTAAGGCTTGTATATATAGACGGATGGCCAGCAGTACACTGCTGGCGGCACAAGGTTGTACCTCAAGCTACTGGTCGTGGTGCATCCGAGCCTCGCGGGTCCCGTCGTCTTGTAGTATGTGCACTCATGCACTGTAATGTCCGTTCGAACTTGCAGAACTTCAATCCGAGCATCCGAACGAGGTATATCTGACCTTCTTTGGACCGCTTGTGTCGAGAGTTAAGCAATGACATGGATTAGAGGTTGTACGAAGTCAGGAAGAGGGGTCTATGCCCATGGTCTTCAAGCTTCAAATTCTATCCAAAGTACTGCCACGCGTAATAGTCACTCGGGATTGTTACTCCTCGGTTCTTGTGGGATATTGTTGGATGTATGTATGTATGAAGTGTTGAGACGACGCGCAAGTGTTGAAGAGACAAGATGACATTTGACTCTTCGCCGGGGTTATCGCCGGTTTGAGTTGAAAGTAGACGTTGCTCAGGGTTATATCTGAGATTGGACTACTTGTTGGTATACTGCGATATCATCTTGTGAGAGGAAATGTTGAGGTGGCAAGATGACGTTTGACTCCTCACCGGGGTTATTTCCGGTTTAAGCGGAAAGCAGACGTTGCTCAGGGTTACTTCTGAGATTAGACTGCTGCAAGTGTTTGAATGTCATAAGGTCATCTTGTGGATGTGCCTGTCTGCCCGTTGTTAGCTCTGGGTATGAGGTATGAGTGCCTCGGCAGGAGGTCTAAGCTTGAAGCTGATCGCATATATTTGGAATAAATAATTCCGGAGTTATCGCCGGAACTGCAAAAGCATCCCTTGGGGCTATCACCAAGGATGGAGTTGCTACTCCCAAAGCAGTTAGTTCTGGGTCGGAACTAAGCGTCATGCAGTGTTATCGCCGAGACGTAATCGCCCTTCCAAAGGTTGTTGTCGGCCTTTTAATCTGCATACCTCGGGGTTATCTCCGAGATTGGAAATGACATTCCCGGTGTGTGTTCCGGGGTTTGGAATGACGTTCCCAATTTTTGTTCTGGGTTGGAACTAATGTTCCTGGGCCAGGTTCCGTGTTGAACCCGAACTTTTGTAGTATCCGAATGGATGTAAACCGCCTTCCGTGGTTATCTCTCGAAAGACGAATCGCCTCCCGCAATGTTAGTAATGAGTACGTGCAGAAAATTTCGAGTGTCTACAGATGCCCCTCTTTATCATAATCATGCAATGCAAGGCATGAATAAGATAAAGAATCCTAGACACTTGAAATGCAAGCAAGATAAACATGATGCTATATGCAGCAACATGATGCAAACGTATGATGCATGATTACCAGGTAATCCTGTTGGGATGACAATCAGTGATGGCTTGGACATGCGATCCAAGTCTCCAAGGATGTTGACATTTGGGTTGTCACCAAAGTCTTGAATCCTAAACATTGGCTTATATTCCATAGAGGTACCTCTTATGTGTAAGAGATCTATGGGGATAAAGCTTCGTCTGTTTGAGGATGTGTATAACATAATCCTCATTCTCGATTTCATCGCCAACAGCTTTGTTGATGTCGTATTTGCTCGACCTTCGTTGATGTGTGTATCACCGGATAGATCCCTGATGGGTGCTTTGTCAAGGTTGTTTGACCTTCATTTATGTATGTGTCAATGGTAGCATTGTGTTGTAACCCCCACCGGGGATATGTAGATGAGTTGCTTCGATGAATTTACTTGCCATCGGCTGACATGACGTCAAGGTTTCTTGACCTTCATTGATGTGTGTATAAATGGTTGCATTGCGTTGTAACCCCCGCCGGGGATAAGTAGATGAATTGCTTTGATGGATTTACTTGTCATCGGCTGACATGACGTCAAGGTTGCTTGACCTTCATTGATGTGTGTATCAATGGTCAGATTGGTCAGAATTTCCCGCCGGGATACGTAGATGCTTGAAAGATGTGCGTTGTGACCCTCGCCGAGGAGGTTTGATATTTCATGGTTTTGCGTTGTAACCCCTGCCGGGGATGTTTAGTATTTCGTGGTTTTGCGTTGTAATCCCGTCTTTCTGATGTTTTAGGTCATGACCTCGCAAATGACAAAGATCGGACCTTTGTGGGTATCACGAGCATAATCTTGTGAAAGTTTGAGCTCATTGGTATAGTATACCTCGTATTCAAAGCGAATACCACTAAGACGACGGAGTTTAACTCTTCGTCGACAAGAAACCCGGATTTTAGGCTATTTCGCTCAATCGCGTAGCATTTTTATTCCCGATTCGCCTTTTCACCAGTGAGACCTCCTTTGCAACTCTAACTGGAGTGAGCCGAAGGTGTGGGACCTATGTAGAAGTGCCGTAGGGTACACATAGGAGTCGCAGTGAGCTCAGAAACCAACCGTGCTTTGTGTATAAAGCGAATGATTGCTTTCATAAGTTATTTTCAAGTTGCACAGCAAAGGAAATCAGAGAGCTCTTCTTCAGATCTGCTAAGTTCGGGCAACTTTCTGCATATTCTGCCACCGTACAAGCGTTCTTCACTGTCCTGGTAACGTATGCATGTATTTTTTCCAATTTCTATCCGTTGGAAAATGACTTATCACATGAAATGCATTTAGACACATAGTAGTGAATATGCATGCCGATATGACTTGATAAAAATATTCAACATAGCAAATGTTAGTATTAAACCATGTTTGAACATAATGATGTGAAAAATTTAACTTTTGAAATAGTCAAATTGGCACCTTTTACTGTCATTTCTTATCCTATCTGAGGACAAATAAGTAAAGGTAGAAAAGTAAAATAATCCAGGTAATTAGACTACACTTACGGATTTTTACTGTGATGTGATTAATGCATGTAGGATGTATATGACTGTGTACATGTGTGCTACTGAATGGCCACCTAGTCATGCCTATGTGCATGTGGATAGTCCCATTTACAAAGGGGACTATGGCAAAATTTTCCCAAAATATAGGTATTGGGTAGTCATGCATTTTTAACTCTACTGTAGCTGTATGTTAAAACAATGCATTTTGAAAAGCTCCAGGTAAGAAATTACCACACCCTTTCTGAGGTGATTTGGAGATTTATTGTCCAGATATTATGGATCCGGATCAACCGAAAGGCTCCCATAGGACCACTTCCGTGTATGTAGAGAGCTTCAAGAGCCTCAACGCTGCTTACATTAGACAAATTTCATCGTTTGGTGGAGGCGGTGATACGTCCTATTCGGGTTGAAGTGCCGAATGTCGAGGACGAGGAGGAGGATGTACAGATGTGACGAGGTTCCCGCTTCCTCAGTGACGTGTTCCCCATAGGGAATTGCCAGGTATTCAAGTGGTGAACCCAGATCTTCTGGGTGACTTGAGTAGGCATCCTTCAGTATTCCTGCACGCAAACGAGGTATGAAGTTAGATCTTTAATCTTCCTTATTTCCTATTGATGAGGAGTTAAGGGTTTTGATGTTGATCTGCATTTGATGTAGGTTCCCGGCTTCACACAGCCTCGAGGTAACTAGTTTAGCATCCACTCTATGTATCAGGCTTTGCATGATTACTACAGAGCGATCGTCCATGGCTGGGGATTTGGGATGTTCTTCTCCATTCTACCTCGTCGCTGTCCCTGGGGTTACCTTAGGACATTGTTTGAGCGGTGGTTTCACCAGACTCATTCACTCCATTTGTTGGACTGTGAGGTGATGATGACGCCGATGGATTGGCGGTTTATCATGTGTATGGAGTTTGAGGGGAGCCAGCCTTGCACGACTTTGATATCACCCCTACCACCATCGATCCTTGTTGGGAGTTCCGGTGGAAGTGCTCAAGGGCAGGACTGTTCGTACAGGTCCTTTGAGCATAGATGTTATGAGCGGGCTGTTGAGTGAGCCCATACCCAATGACGTGAGAGTTAGGGATCTCATTCTTCGGCGATTGTTCCTGATGATCATTAGGGGCTACTTCATAACAGATAACTCCTCTACGGTGTCCTTCGCTTTGATCAGCGCCACTCGACACGTGGACCGTATAAGAGAGTATGATTGGGGTTCCTACACCTTTGCCTATTTCCTCAGGGGAATCCGCATGCGATCGCAGGGCTTGACTGAGGCGTGGTTAGGATTCTACCCATTTCTGTTGGTGAGTATTTCTCTTGTCTTTTCCCATGTATAGGTTAAGAGTGTTGACTGACAACAGATGTTTGCCTTTGTGTTGGCAGTTTTGGGCCTATGAGAGGATTCCTTGTTTGCATCCTATGAGCGTGTTAGGTTTAGATACCTATCCACGAGGACGGAGATGGCATCATTCCATATTGGCGGAGGTCCCTGTTGCTGAGGGTTTCACTCATTGTCGCCTACAGCTGGAGTTGTTGACAGCTGATGTCATCACATTGATTCCCTACTCTGGAGAGCATTTGGGAGTTGGTTTTAAGGATGGGTACTCGACTGGAGTAGAGTACATCATTTCAACTCGCAGGATTCCTCTCTTCATAGATGAGGATGGGAGCTCTATTTAGGAGAACGTGCTATTAGGAGCACTACAGGAGATATCCGTATGCCGATCTTGCCTCCTGCCAGGCGTTATTGGCCTGTTTTGCAGTCACCCATCATTGACATCCCATTGATGGGGATTGACGGTTTTATCAGAGGGCCCCTGGTCTCTAGAGATGTTCCAGCATTGGTGGATCCCTCGTACCATTGGAGCTCAGACCCGCGCCACACAGTTTATGGGGGATATGGTTCCAAGATCCGTGATGATGACGGATTGGCTAGCCTGGTGTCGAGATCCGACTCATATGACATGATTGACTTTCGTGAGTCGGACCGATCACATCTTTTCATTTGCATTTGGGCGTAGATCCTTCAGAGGTAGATACTTTTGATCCTTCCAGCTCAAGGCCGCCCCTCAGTGACCCATATGGCTTTGCCAAAGGCAGATCCTCCATTGTATCTACCGACATCCCTCAGAGATAGAGATCCAGTGACTTAGGAGGAGTTACATAAGGTGGACAATATCGATGATGTAGACATCGACACTCTTGACTTTTTCTGATGTATTTCTTGCTATCTCTTTTGATAGGCCTCTATTAGCATCTGGGTAGCTTCGCCCCATTTCCCTATATTTTAGCTCACCATTTTTGGTGGTAGCTGGTATGCGCTTATGGTATGATAGTATATCACCATTAGACATGGTGATCGTAGATGATTTGCTGCAGCATACTATAACCCTGTTGATGTTTCAGGTTCCCATAGGATTTGTAGAGGGTATGCTCGAGCACTGGGTATCGGAGAGGCAGGTTTTCTGATTTGGGACCCAGGAGTTGACTCCTACTTTGGAGGAGTATGCACGGTTGACGATGCCGCCACCGGATGCATTCTCAACCTTGCGTGCGTATGGCTATTAGAGACATGAGCAGATAGCCCATGATCCTCATCTGGATTAAGGCGTAGGGTGGTCCAGACTGATTACATCCGCCCACGTGATATCCCAAATATTTCCTATTTGATGTGTTTGGCTCGAGGATAGCTATGCATCGGCATTCCTGGGATTTCACCACACCAGAGGACCATCAAGGCTTCACCTGTAGTAGATGTACTACTTCTATGCGATTGTCATACGCCTTCATGCCACTAAGACATGGATGAACCGGATATCGGCGCCATTATGGCAAAGGAGAGCTCTCGTGGAGGGTCATACCATTGTACCGATGATCATTGCAAAGACTCTAAGGTCACCTACATACTTCACGCACTTATCCCAAGCAGGAGTGTTTACAGTAGCTTCGACCATGTTGTACGTAATAATGTCACACTTGAGACCGATTGGCACATCTGCATTTATTGGGGGTTTTGTTTCACCCATGATATAGCCATGTCAGATTCTTTCAAACCCTCACGGAGTATACAAATGTTTTGATCGTGGTCACTTTTTCGGCGGGGATTAGAGACCCGTTTGCTATATTGCCGTGTTTAGGGCTTAGCTCACCCTACAACTTCATTACTCATGCTCCGAGCATAGATTATCTCCCTCTGGCTGGTTTGAGGGGCATGATTACCTACCACCCATTGGTCGTGATGAGTCAGTTCGACCAGCTTCAGGATTTTCATCCTTTTGAGGGGGCAAAAGATTCGGTAATACTTCACTTCACAATCGCTTATCACGGAGGATGATCTAGGTTGTATGCCTCTGTTGGGATCAAACGAGAGTCGGGCCGATTTTTCCGCTACCATCCAAAGTTGTTCTCAGAGAGTATTCTCGCATGGATAGAGACAGAGATCGCATCGGTCGCTAGCGGTATCCACAAAGCAAGGTGGGATTGATTTTGACGACGAGGAGCCTATAGAGGAGGCTATTATTCCCATTAATGGTTTGATTGTTGGGCTGCCAGCATTTGTGATGGATTCTCCCACCCCGAAAAGTGCCATCATTACTCAAGATTCTAAGACAAAGATCTCGAGCAAAGGCTTACATCTCGATGACCCATGAGAGAGATCAAAGAAGGGCCGCTGATGTTGACAGACTCTTAATGGGAGAGACGCCGCCTGTTAGAGAGGGATTAGGCTAGATCACCAGGATGCATTGATAGTGGAGCGGGATGCGATTATCTCGCTAGGGATGTGGCCATTGCAGATAAGACTTCGCTTAGATCCCAGATGACTGCTGGCCTTTGCCGACATGAGTGCTTACATTGATGAGCATTATGCCACCATGCGCTTAGCCTCCGATCTCATAGCTCGTGTAGATACCCTTAAGCGTGAGCTTGCGGCGTATCTCCGCCTTCGAGAGGGATGCCATGTTAGATCCGATAGTCCGCATACACTCGGATCTCAGATAACTTTGTATTTTCCTGCACAGACTAGCTTAGCCATTTTGTCATGTACAACACATGTATATATCAAACAATATTATGTATGGCAGGGAAATATATTTTGATTCACTTCCCTTTAGTTATGCCTTGAAACTTGCTTGATATTTGCCTGTTTTCTTCAGTATTCTTGTGATCTTGATGCATTCTCTAACTTATCCTTGATAGATGGACATTGAGACGTTGCAAGATCTCTCAGAACGGATCAATGATTTCTATATATCCCTACCATCTTTGGTGTATTGGGACTGGTATCTGTATGGAATGTGGAGAGGAGGGTGGTTTCTTCCTCTCTCGAGATCGACTTTCACTACGATGGCCGCCATTTTCTATTTGTAAGAAGCCTAGTTAATTCCATCTCTTATGGGTTGGTATTGCTTTTGAGGCACGATTGCAAACTTAGATGGTCACCGAATCTTCTATTTGTGAGAAGAGGTTGGGTAATTCCATCCCTTTGATCTCAAAACCGATGAAACGTGGTGAATTGAAGGTTGATCCTAGTATCGTGTGACAAGAAGTTTTGTTCGGTAGGGGTTAGATCAACCATAAATGGTCGCCTACGCACTCTATTGAAGAGAGATCAAGTCTGCGTAGTTCAACCCGCGTGTAAGAGGTTCAACGAATGTGAAAGGCGATAGGTGTAGAAATGTTTTTGTTGTTTTGTTTTTGTAGAGAAAGGGCGAAATGTTTTTGGTTGTTTTTTTATTGCACCGCCATATAGCATATGGTTGCCTACGCACTCTATTGAAGAGGAGATCGTTGACGTAGTTCACCCTCGTATGCGAATTGAAGGCAAAGAGAAGTGTGAATCCCATGTGCGTGCTATATCATGCGGGAGAAGAAAGATTGATCCCATAATGGGGACAAACCGCAGTGTGTAAAAGTTTGATCCCGCCCCTAGGACAAATCGCAAGCGTGAAAAGTTTAATCTCGTCTTCGTGATAAATCGCAGCGTAGAAGGTTCAATCCGCCTTCGTGGATAACCGAAATTGTGAAAAGTTAAATCTGCCTTCGTGATAACCAAATTATATGGAAGGTTTGAAATGAAGTGATACCAGTCATTGGTTTGAAGTATATGTTTCGAGGGGCGTAAGAGTATGTAGAAAGGAAAGGGTTCAAAACCGGAATGATCGGTGATTTGATGATCAAAACCAGATGTTTGTTTGATGGTAACTTCGGATATAGTACCGCTTCACTTGTCCGAGTTGATAAGCTGTGGAAATTCATCGCCATCCATTTCCTGCAATCTGAGAGCACCTCCTGTTAATACCTCCTTGACAACAAATGGGCCTTCCCAATTAGGAGCAAATTTTCCCTTAGATTGGACTGTAAGAGTCGCCAATTAGTTTTTTAAATGGTTGTACCAACACAACAGAGAAAAGGTTTGCACATTGACCCAGTGATGTGACACTGCTAAACGAGTCTGTGAAATAGAGATTCATTAGGGTCCGGGGACTTGCTTATGCGAAGGGAAGGTGTTAGGCACCCCCCGACATCCGTGTTACCACGGTGATCGCCATTTTTTAATTAAACTGTTATATGAATGTGTGTGTGTGTGTATGGGTCAATATGCAGTTATTTGGAAGTAGTGTTATGCCTCGTTCGCACCTATATACACAGGGTTTGAATTTGTATAAAAATTCAGTTTTAAACAAGATATAGCAGTGATGTTTTGTAAAAAGAAGTTTTTCAAACCCTGTGCTCAATAGTAAACGAGGCCTTTGATACTTCCATTTTATTAAATGTTCGACTTGATTGCTTTTATTTTTGAGATGCGAAGCATCTTCAAGAAAATAATATGCATAGCAGTGACGAACTCCTTGTGGGCATGAAAGCAATCTAAGGAAATTCAAACACTATGAATAATTTACAAGCTGCTTACAGCTGAAAATGTCCATCACAGTAACCGAATCTAGATCCAGTAGACTGAATCTGTGATCACATAATTCCTAGGCTCACATGATGCCGCAATTTATATAAAAGTAGTAAGCAATTATATATAAAAGCTGTAAATATATATATATACAGACATGATCAACCACCATGAAGCACCTCCATGGGGGATCAGTAATGTAAATATATAAAAGCGATAAATATATATATAGAGACAGGATCAACCACCACGAAGCACCTCCATGCTCAGAAATGTAATAAAGCAATAAATACGATCAACCGCCACGAAGTAAACTCCAGGCGGGACTAAATGTAAATAAAGCAGTAAAAGAAGTAAACTCCAAGCCTGACAGAAATATATATATATATATATATATATAAGCGGTAAACGCACATGATATATATCGATCTCGGCTCGGTTTATCATTTCAGCGATTTGTCGCTATATATATATAAAAGAAGTAAACGCACCGGATGTAAAGTCCAGGCTCATCGAACAAAGTATGTTGTCAGAAGTCAGGAAGATGGGACCATGCCCTTGGTCTTCAAGCTTCAAATTCTATCCGGTGTGCTGCCTTGCGTAGTAGTCACTCAGGATTGAAACTACTTGGTTCTTGTGGGACATTGCTGTGTAGAATGTATGTTGAGATGTTGTTAAGATGACGCAATGTGGGATCGAGGTGGCAAAATGATGATTTTTCCCCTCACCGGGGTTATCTCTGGTTTAGGCTGATAAAGCAGTCGTTGCTCAGGGTTATCTCTGAGATTGGGTTGTCCCTCGTGCAATGTTTGTAATAGGTATGCAGAAAATTTCGAGTGTCTACAAATGCCTCTTATATTCATGCATTGCAATGGCATGGATAGGGTAAAGAATACTAGAAACTTGAAATGCAATAAGATGATCATGATGCCATGTACAACAACATGATGTGAATGTATGTGGTTTGTTGGATTGTTTTCCAACATGGTGGGATGATTGCCAGCTCCCCTTGACTTCTACTGGTGTCCAACATGATGGAATGATTATCGGCTCCCCTTGACTTCTACCGGTGTCCAACATGATGGGATGATTGTCGACTCCCCTTGACTTCTATCGGTGTTCTAGATGATGGGATGATTGTCGGCTCCCATTGACTTCTACCGGTGTTGACAGTTATTACTGACAACCCTAATGAACTGTCTTGGATGTGCAATCCAATGCTCTTAAGAGCTTCCAGAATGTTGACGTTGGGGTTATCACCAAAGTCCTTAATCCTTAATACAGACTTCACATTGAAGATATATCTCTCATGTACAAGAGATTCTGTGGGGATAGAGCTTTCGTCTGTTGAGGATGTGTAACATATTCCATCATCGGTCCTCCCCGATGAGGTTGTTCTTCTGTGGTTTGTACTGCCCGGTCTTTCCGCTACTCTGTTGGAGTTACTTCTAACAGTCGGTGTTGTCAAGGTTTCCTGACCTTCATTGACATGTGCATCAATGGATGAGAACCCTGTTGGGGATAATGTCAAGGCTGCTTGACCTTCATTGACGTGTGAATCAACGGATGATTGTATGAAAACCCGTTGGGGAAAATATTTTAGGGCTACGACCGTGAATTGATAGCATCGGACCTTCGGGAGGTATTGCCGAATGTAGTTTGCAACCGCTGAGATTATCGGTATAGTGTACCCTGTATTCGGGCGAATACCAATGAGTGATACGTAAAGCCACAACTTGACCCATGAAAACAAGGATTTCAAAGTATTCTCGCTTAATCGCGTAGCTGCTTTTTATTCTGATTTGCCTTTTCAAATTTTGTAAGAACTCCTTTGCAACTCAAACTGGACCGAGCCAGAGGGGTGGGCCCCATTCTTGCTATATCTTTTGATAGGCCTTTGTTAGTTGCTATGTGTCTGTGCCATATTTCCCTGTATTTTTAGCTGTACAGAGAAGTATTAGATAATGATGTACTTAGGAATGTATATACTATTATTCCCTACATCATATTGCCATCTATTGTTTATCATGCATGTATTATGTTATGCATATGTATGTATGTCCAGAGATATTCAACATTGACCCTTGGATGGTCTTATAACACGGCCCACACAGATGTCTTCCTCGACAGTTAGCCGCATTGATCATACCCCACCAGTATTGGTGGCATCCCATCTGAGATCATGGTATGATAGTATGTCACCTTTAGACAGGGTGACTATAGATCAGTTATTACAGTATACTATGACTCTCCTGATGTTTCAGGTTCCCGCAGGCTATGTAGAGGGTATGTTAGAGCATTGGATACCAGAGAGGCAGGTTTTCCGGTTTGGTATCCATGAGTTGACTCCTACCTTGGAGGAGTAACCATGGTTGATGGCGCTGCCACTGGACAGACCTTGCGCACGGATGGCTATCGGCGACAGTTTATGACCCTCACCGAGCTGAGGCGTAGAGTTGTGCAGGATGAGATTACATCCAGCCACGTGATATCCCAGCATTTTCTGATGGACAGATTTAGCTCAGAGGATAGATATACATGGCACTCCAGGGATTTCACCATGCCGGAGGATCATTGGCATTTGGCCAGAGTAGATATACTGCTACTGTGCATATTGTCATATGTATACATGCTACGGTACATGGATGAGTTGGACATTGGTGTCATTATGGCAGTGAGAGCTCTCAGGGAGGGTCACACCATTGTACCGATGATTGTAGTAGAGACATTGAGATCAACTACATATTACAGCACCTACCGTGCAGGGGTATTCACAGGTAGTTCGATCATGTTGTACGTGTGGTTCATGTCACACTTGAGACCGATTGGCACTTTCTGATGGCACGAATATTGTTTTACCCATGAGATAGCCATGTCATACTCCTTTTAGCCTGCGAAGTGTATAGATCCTACATCTTGGTCCATTTTTCTGGCAGGGATTGGAGATCCATTTGATGTATTGCCGTGTACAGGGCTTTGTTCACCCTACAGGTTCATCACTCATGCTTCGGGCATGGGTTATCTCCCTCTAGCTAGTTTGAGGGGCTTGACTACTTACCACCCACTAGCTGTGATGTGTCAGTTTGACCAGTTTCAGGATTTCCATCTTTTTGAGGGGCTTTGAGTCGGTAATTGCTTCCCGGGCCACTCGTCAAGAGAGGATGATCCGTGGTGCATGCTCATTGGGATCGTGTGAGCTAGTTGCATTTTCTATTAGCCATCCGGGTACATTTCTCTGCAGTATTCCGCATGGATGGAGACAGAGACTACTTCAGCTACGGTAATATCCACATTGTCTGGGATTGATTCTGATGATGGGGAGACCACATAGGACATTGATATTCCCATCGAGGAGGAGCCATTCACTGGGTTACTAGCAGCTCTTGTAGATTCTCCCAGTATGAGTGCCATTGTGATTCAGCATTCAACACAGTATCTGGAGCAGAGTCTTCATCTGATGACCTTTGAGAGAGATCAGGCTAGGGCCTTAATGTTGACAGCTCTTAATGGGAGAGACACCGCTCTATTGGAGAGAGATGAGACCAGATCAGCCAGAGATGCATTGATTGTAGAGCGGGATGCTGCCCTATCTGCCCGAGATGTGGCCGTTACAGATAGTACTTCACTGAGATCCCTTACGACTGGGATCCTTGCCGATATGAGTGCATATATTGATAAGCATCATGCCACCATGCAGTTGGCCTCGGATCTGCTAGCTCGTGTAGATACCCTTGGGCAGGAGCTTGCAGTGTTACCTTTTTCTTTGGAGAGAGATGCTATGTTAGATCTGATAGTCCGCATACATACCGATCTGTAGATAGGCTTGTATTTTCCTGCACAAACTAGCTTAGCTATTTTTTCATGTACAACACATTGTATATATCAAACAACATTATATATGGCAGGGAAATATATTTTGATTCACTTCCCTTTCAGGTGTGCCTTAATACTTGCTTGATATTTGCCTGTTTCTCCAGGGCTTGTGATCTTGATGTATTCTAAACTCATCCTTGATGTATGGACATTGTGACGTCGTAGGATCTTTCAGAATGGATCATTGATCTGTGTGTATCCCTACCCTCTTTGGTGTCTTGGGACTGGTTTCTGTATAGAAATGTGTAGAGGAGCGTGACTTTTCCTCTCTGAGATTCACCGCACCACAGATGGTCGCCAGCACTCCTATTTAAGAGGAGCTCAGTTAGTTTCATCTCTTATGGATTGGTGTTGCTCTTCAAGGAATCAATTGCAGCTTAGATGGTCGCCAACTCTCCCATTTATGGGGAGGCCAGGTAGTTTGATCTGAAGCCAACTCTCCCTTTGGTCTGAAGCCGATGAGATGTGGTGGATTGAAGTTTGATCCCAGTACCGTGTGACAAGTTTTTGTGTTTTGGTAGGGGGTTAGACCGAACCATAAATGGCTGCCTACGTACTCCTATTGAAGAGGAGATCAGGTCTACGTAGTTTGCACCTGGTGTAAGAGGTTCTAAGCTGTATGTGAAGGGTAGAAAGGTGTAGGAGTGTTTTTGTTGTTTTTGTTTATGTAGAGAAAGGGTAGAAATGTTTTTGTTGTTTTTGTTTTTTATTGCGACCGAGTCATATAAAATGGTTGCCTACGTACTCCCAGGTATCGGGGAGATCAGGTCGACGTAGTTCGCCCCATGTTCAGGACGATTTGCAATCGAAAAAGTTTGATCCCATGTTCAGGATAAACTGTGGGGAAAAGTTTGATCCCATGTTCAGGACAAACTACAAGGGAAGGGTTCAATCCTTGGTGGGGATAACCGAAATTTTATGGAGTGTGAAATGAAAGATCTGATGATCTGAAAACCAGGCTGCTAGCTTGAAGAGTGTGTTTCCCTGATGGGGCTAATGGGTAGGAAGGAAGGGTTGTGTGTAGTAAGGGTTAGAAAACCTGAAATGACTGGTGATCTAGTGATCCAAAACTAGGATGCTTGCTTGATGGTAACTTCAAACATAGTACCGTTTCACGATGTCTGAGTTGATGAGCTGTGGAAATTCATCGCCATCCATTTCCTGTAATCTGAGAGCACCTCCTGTCAATACCTCCTTGACAATAAACGGGCCCTCCATGTTTAGAGCGAATTTTCCCTTTGCTTGATCTTGGTTGTCAATGATCTTCTTTAAAACCAAGTCATGTTGTTTAAATTGTCATAGCTGGACTTTTTTGTTGCAGGATCTAGTGATCCTTTGTTGGTATAACTGACCATGGAAGATAGCATCACTTCGTCTTTCGGCTATTAGAGACAATTGGTGATATCTATCTTGTAACCATTGGTCTTCATCCAACTGTGCATCAATCAACACTCTAAGGGATTCCATTTCCACTTCTATGGGGAGGACTGCTTCCATCCCGTAGGTCAATGAATAGGGGGTTGCCCTAGTGGAAGTACACATTAAAGTTCTGTAGGCTAATAGAGTCAGAGGCAAGAGGTCAGGCCATCCTTTGTGATTGGCGGACATCTTTTGCATGATCTTCATAATGTTCTTATTAGCCGCTTCAATAGCACCATTCATCTTTGGATGGTAGATGATGGAGTTAAGGTGTTTGATGTGGAATCTACTGCACAACTCCTCCATCATTTTGTTATTGAGGTTCTTAGCATTGTTTGACACAATTACCTCTGGTTGTCCATATCGACAAATGACATTGTTTCTAATGAAAGCAATGATGACTTCTTTGGTAACCCTGGGGAAGGAGGCTGCTTCTACCCATTTGGTGAAGTAGTCGATCATAGTGAAGATAAATCGATGCCCATTACTGGCTTTGGGCTTGATGGGCCCAATCACGTCCATTCCCCACATTGAGAAGGGCCAAGGTGAACTCATATTGTGGAGCTCCCTAGGAGAGGCGTGGATAGCATTTCCATGAATTTGGCATTGATACTACCTCTTAACGTGATCATTACAGTCAGCTTTAAACGAGAGCCTGTAATGCCCTATTCTGAGGATCTTTTAAAAGTAAGGGGCCGCTCATGTGTGGGCCACATACTCCACCATGGATTTCATCCATGAGCCTCTGAGCTTGGTCCTTGTCCAGACATCTGAGGAGACCTATTCTTGCATCTCTTTTGTAGAGTCCATCTCCGCTCAGGTAGAACTTCATAACCAGTCGATGAATCCGCCTTCTTTCAGCCGGGCTCGCCTCAGCGGGTGTAGATCCATCTCGTAAGTACTCATTGATGTGCTGATACCAAGGGTGTTGGATGGGAGGTAGCTCATCTAATACTTCTCCAATGTAATTCCCATAGGCTAGAGCCTTTTGTAGGGAAAATGGGATGCTTAGCATGTTTTTCTTGTCATGTATGGTGATCAAGGAGGCCAAAGTTGCTAGCGCATCCGCAAAAGCATTCATATTCCTAGGAATGTGGAGGAAGGAGATTTCTTCAAACTCTGAAGCCATCTGTAAAACTTGTCGATGGTAAGGCAGCAGATGTAGCTCTTTGGTGTGATAGATTCCTTTGGTTTGTCTGATTACCAATTCTGAATCCCCAAAGACAGTTAACCGCCTGATACCCATTGATTGGGCAAGTTTGAGTCCCATGATACATGTAACAACCCGGGTCAAATCCCGAGACCGGAACAAATCTTGGGTCAAATCCCAAGTCCGAATCGAATTAAATCCATCAAAATAAGGCCTCAAACTACTGGCCCAATAGTATCTTCTTGGGTCAACTTAGCCCACCACAGGCTCACCCAAAAGGTCATAACTTGAAGGTACCATTGGTAGTAACTTATTTCCTTATATGTAGATAAATTTTTCCCCCATCTTTCGATGTGGGACTGGGGTGTTACAAATTCCCCCACTTAAATTTATGACGTCCCCGTCAGAACCGATTACACACACAGCCCAAAGATCTTTGCCTCTCTAGCCATTATGGGATAATACCGGCTGGCTTCGTGTCCCCACCTCTGACCTCCATCTCTCCATTGTGGGATAATACCACCAGCCTTCGTGTCCCCACCTGCGGCAACTCGATCGGATAACCCGACCCGAGCTTTCTAGAGTCGGCTCTAATACCATACTCTGTAACACCCCCTTTCTGAAAAGGGAAAGGAATGTCACGCACAAACATAACAAATACAAACCTCTAATAAATCTCAAAATATCTCTAATAAAATTGAACGCTAATTGTCACATACTCTAATTTAAATAGAAGGAACTCCACATTTACATAGTCTCTACTAATAAGAAATAAATGACAAAATGGCCCAAACATCCATATACAAAATATTAAGAACACCAAGTCTAATAATGATTCTCAAAAACTAATCTACTCATTTGGATGAAAGGTAGCTCTCATCCCATATATCCTGATCACCCCTGATTACCTGCCAGAAAAAGAACACAGCGCGAGCCAATTGCCCAGTACGGATATGAAGATGAATAAATATATCACAATAAGTAATGAATCTAAAAGAGTTGAATGAATGAACACATGTGAATTACAAACGAATTACGAATAGATCGGAATTTGAGAGTCCATTTACAAATGACGAACACTGTCAAAAGAGTCCCAAACAAATAAGGCTGAATCAAATGGTTGTAAGGTGACAACTTCATACTGAGCTCAAATACAAATAGCCAAAGGCTAACAAAATACATCGGTATCATGATGTATACAAATCAAATCGGATAGTACGCACGACACATACATCACTAATCCGCCAAATAAATCAAATCAAATCAAATACTGGGTCGACCCATACGCATCCTGAACAAATATATCAAATGGCCAAAGCTCATACCCAGAGCATACAAAAGGATACGACGTGGACTGATCACACCGCCACGGAACGTGTCATGCCCTTGTGTCAAGAGGACATGCATATGGTACCCCCACAGGTGGTTAGCTCAAGTATACCCTAATGATCAAACTACAAAATGTAAGCCAAAAGGGGTTCAAATCACAAGGCTTACATGACCATCTCCGAATGATATCAAATTATCACATTCGAACATACTCAATATCACAAGATATCAATGATCAAAACAACTCCCGAATGTGAACAAAATTATACGAAGAATGATACAAACAAATAAAGTCTCCAAAACATACTGACATGATTAACTAGTTCAAGGAGTAAAATTACAAATTTTAATGCCAACGCCAAAACGAAACTATCACAATAAATTTGACAACAAGGAATAATCCTGAGAGGCATACCAAATTCCTAAACAAGTAACAAACGAACGAATTAAATGTGAAAGAGTATCGTTGAAAAAGTACGGAATCCGTACCTTAAAATAGTACCAAAATAATTCACCAAATCCAAATGTCACCCGCTAGACTCCCTCAATCCGATCTAATTATCAAAATAAAATACAATACATATAATTAAATTATGAACTCATACAAATTATATTTTCATAAATTCAATAATTTTAATATACCATATTCAGTTTGTACTCAAAAGATATATTTTAATTATAATAACAATATTATATATTATTTATTATCATCCCCTTTTTTTTAAAAATAAATAAATTTCAGATATCTTATATATATATATATATATATATATATATATATATATATAATATATATAATACCTACGCCCATTAAGGCTGAATTGTACTTACATAGATTGTCCATATGCTTTAATAGGAATTCCTCTCGTAAGTTTTCTTTTCATTTCTCTTAGCTGCCTCTCTTGCTTCGTGTTCCCAATAATAAGCTTGTATCAGACTTATCATGGGTATGATTAGGTTTTAGTTATCTATCTATTAATTAATATATTTTATTAATTCTTTTAATTTTATTAGGATTTAAAATTACACAAATATAATTTAGACCCAATTAATTTTAATGGCCCAATTTAATGCAATATTACTTATTATGGTCCAAATAAATTAACTACAGTTTGACCCAAATATAAGAAAAATCCAATTAAATATTTTAAAGCTCACATAAATACTTTATTATTATTTTATTATTTATTGGGTATTACATCACCTTCCCCTTAAAAAGGATTCCGTCCCCGGAATCAAAAGAATGGAACGTACCTAATTATCGAAAAGATGCGGACTTTTACCACATCATTTGTAACATTACGGTTATGATTATACCGAATAATCTCTGGTCATAACCATACCAATCAACAGTCCATCTATGCACTACGGGTCAAAGATGACTTTCATCATAATATAAGCATGAGAATGATGACAATGATATAAGAATTCAATTAAATGAAAGCAAATGATATATTTTAAAGATTTATAATTTAATTTATCCAAAATTCAAAAACGTCCAAATTGTCAATATGATACTGCTTTGTGGAGTAAAATTCAAGAATAATATTGTAACAAAAATGATTTGGAACGAAAAGAAATCTATTTTTATCATGAATAGTACCTCGGGTGAATAGTACCTAAGTGAATAGTATCCTATGAATAGTACTTCGAGAATAGTACTCCGTGAATAGTACTCCAGCATGAAAAAATTAAAACTTATCAAGAATGCTCAGAATAATATTTTCATGAAAAGATACTGAATGAAGCGCAACTATCAAGGATATTCTACTAATTTCATGAAGTATAGAAGCCAAAACTCAACAAAATGAGTATAGAATTCAGAATCTGGAATGAAATAATATTACTCACATACTACAGAGTATGGAAGAAAATATTATTTCTTACGAGTAAGAAGAAAATATTATTTCTTACGAGTATTGAACAAAAATAATATCTCTTACCTTAAAAAGGAGAGTATTCCAATTGGTATAGCGGGGATATTCTTGAAGAAAACTTTCACTGTTTTCTACCCTCAAAGCTTCCTAAAACTCGAAAGAAATACGCTCAATATTATAGAAGAAGAATTCTCTGATTCTGGTGTGTTTTTCAATTCTAAACTAAGTATCCTATTTATAGGAGAATGGAAGGATACTATTTAGAAAAGTTTTTCACGGACCAACAGTAAGATTTCGGACGAAAATCACAGGCGGAAAGAACAAATTTCAGACGCCCCTTTTCTTTCAACTTATTAATATAATATTCAATAAAATATAATATATTCTATTTTTCATAAAAAACAAAACTTATAATATATATATATATATATATATATATATAATAAAACATCACTATCACCACAATTTTCCACCACCATCCGTGACATTCATTTTTTCTCCCCTAACAATTTCATTTTAAACATACGTGGGCCCCACATGTGGCCCCCCTCCTTTATATATATATGAATAACTTTCTACCGATTATTTTAAAAAAATGGGTAAATGGGGGTCCAAATAATATGCAAATTTACAACAAAAACTTCATAAAAAATCCCCTCAATTACTGTAGCAATAATTAAATAAAATTGAGTGACTTCTCACGTAAGAATCAATAATCAATACTGTGTGCATGCAACCACGTGTATTACTGTACTTTTACCATAGGGTATTTCAACAGTTTAACAGTAAAATTTTTGTCGTTATTTTTATAAAAAGATATTTCTGTTGTTTTCTCATTCCAACAATAATTTTGTTGTGGGGTCCACCAATGATTGTGCCGTCGTACGAATATTCCCTGTTAAAACGAATATTCCCCCGACCAATCGAATATTATATAATAACTTGCTTACTTTGGAAAATTTATAAATATTACCCACAACTACAACATTATAACAAATTCACACCTTAATATTCAAAAATGATATTTATAGAAAAATTCATCTTTATTCATAAAAGTTGGGGTCATATAACCGTTACCTCACATTGATGACCTGTTTGACCAGTTACAAGGTGCTAAATTCTTCTCAAAGATCGATCTTCTTTCCGGATATCATCTTTTAATGATTAAAACTGATGACATTCCAAAGACTGACTTTAAAACTCGATACGGGCATTACGAATTTCTAGTTATGTCTATAGGATTAACCAATTCATAGGATATTATTTTTTTTTTGCTAAATTTTGTTTGTATAGAAAAGAACCAAATTACAAAGACAAGGGGCCATACCCCACATAATAGCTACATCATCTATGGAAAGCCCAAGATGAGGAAACTATACAAGGAACTATACCAGAAACCAACTAGCTAGTAATAGGCCTATTACGTAATCATTAAATATTTCTATCTTTGATAAGAGAATTACAAGGACCTCGTACCACCACTTGCCCAAGGCCCAGACCAACCACTACCTCTTTCAATCCGGCTACATTTCCTTTGCCACCTCGCTCAAGACTTGGGTTCTCGCTCAAGCCAAGCCGAAGCTTCAAGGACCTCTCGTCGAAGATCGAAGGACCTCGCTCAAGCTCGAAGCCCGGCCCAAGCCCTCTCGCCTCAAGCCCACCTGTCCTGTCTCGCTTAAGACTTCGTCTGGTTATAACATGGTTTCGCCCACTCCGCCCCACTCAAATGACCTTGCCAATATTCGCCCGAAGCCCCAACAATGGACATGCCCAAAGATGAGGGGACTATTCAGGGAACGCCCAAACATCTCTAACTAGTTAAAAGCCAATTACAAAAATATTGGTTATTGGTGGCTTTGATAAATGATTTGCAAGTGGAAAGCCTAGACTTAATAATGTGGATAACATCCTGTGTGATCCTGGTGAGTGGAGGGAGATGATCATCATGAAGCTTTTTGTTCCTTGCTTCCCAAATTTTGTAAAAAAGCATCGCCACCGTCAAACTTAGGATATTACGTGACAATTTAGAACCCTCGATAAGAAGTGAGAAAGTCCATAATGTCATCCCACCTAATCGGGAAAAGCAGTCCGCTTCCAAGGCTTATAGCATTCAAGAACCGATTTGGAGAATACACAAATGAAGAACATATGATCAAAGGTCTCTGGATGAAGGTTGCAAAGTGGACAGCCCAGGATCTCATTAGAGAATCAATGCTCGCATATTGGTGGGGAGCTTTTTAAGAATGCCAAGCCACAAAATAAAAGAGTACCTTGGGACATGGCATTTATTCCAAACAATGGAGCACCATGAAACCGACTGCTGCCTCGTGCGAATAGATTCCCATAACTGGTTGGCTTTTAAATTCTTCGTATCCCAAGAGTCCCAAAGTATCTTATCCATTTGCTGAGAAGGAGGGGGAAGGAGAGCTAGTTTCCTCCTTAGGATGATCATATCGTGATAATTGCCTTGGGGCATGACCCATCTGTTGTTGCTGATAAGGTGGCTAACAATTCAGTAATGCACCGTCAGCCCAGCAGGAAGACATAAAATATTGGGGAGGATTGATAGCTGTGTCATTTAACCAAGGGTCGAACCATAGGCTTGTATCCTGCCCATTACCAACATAGTAGTGAAGGTGTCAAGAGCAAGTGGTCGAAACTTTAAAACTTGTTTCGCACCCAAAGAACATGTTGCCGTGTTGTGAACACCGCCAAAAGGATGTATGTTTTAATGAAGTTGCTTTGATCCAATTCACCCATAGAGAGTTGGAATGGGGTTGAATAATGCGAACCAAGTCTTTGGAGGATAAGTGCGAAATTCCATTCCACCGATTTTTGATGCCAAGACCACCTTGGCCGAGGGAAGTGAAATAGTGGACCATGCAACCTTTGCACCATACTTGTCAAGAGTTGCTCCCTTCCAAAGAAATCTTGTTAAGATGGATTGAATATCTTTGAGAACCTCTTTTGGCAGCAGAAAGTGGGAGCTCCAGAATATTTGGATAGAACAAAGTATGGATCTGATAAGTTGAAGTCTACCCGAGTAAGATAGCACCATTGATGTCCAAGAAGAAGCCCGATTTGTGATCCTTTGGATTAAGGGGATGCAATCAGCCGGCAAAAGCTTCCTGGACAGGAGGGGAACACCCAAAAATTTTGAAGGTAAGGTTCCAGAGTGGAACCCAAGGATGAGAGAAATATCACTAACAAATGTATGTTTGCAGAAGTTTGAGAGGAAAAAATGACTTTTGTGGGAGTTGGGAATCGTACGGAGTAGTATAAAGAGAAGGAAAGAATGCATGAGTTTACGATATAAAAATAGATTGTAAGCATGCTTTACTGAGAAAATCATGATGTCATCCATAAAGAATAAGTGAGTAAGCTTGCATACTTTAGCTTTCCAATGGTAAAGGAAGCGAGGATCGGAGGTAGCATTATTGAGCTTTAGAGAGCATTTCCATGACAATCACAAAGAGAAAGGGAGATAAGGGGTCCCTTGTTCGAGACCTCTTGAACTCACCAAAAAATCAAGCTAGAGCACCATTAACCTTAATCGAGAACATGGCAGTGGTGACACGGGCCTTGATCCAACCAACATAGCGGTCACGAAATTTGAAAGCTCTTAAGGTGAGAATTCTTTAATTCGAGTGGCCGCGGACAAACAAATATGTAAGTCAAAGAAGCCAAAAGGGTCGAGTCCTACTGGGGATTAGTCCGACCGCCGGTTGGGAAACCCCACATTATCAAAAAAAAAAAAAAAAAACTCTTAAGGTGTCAAAAGGAATTCCCATCTTACCGTGTCAAAAGCTTTGGTGAGATCAATCTTGAGAGCACACCTAGCAGGACCAGAATAACTATGGTAGCCTTTGAGCATTTCTTGGGCCATAAGGATGTTATCACTAATGCTTCTTCCTTTCACAAAAGCAGATTGAGCTTTATCAACAAGAAAGGGAAGAACCTCCTTCAAGCGGTTAGAGAGAATTTTAGCAATGCATTTGTAAATTGTATTGCAGCAAGAGATGGGTCGAAAGTCAGTCATTGAAGTAGGGTTGGAACCCTTAGGAATAAGAGCAAGAGCCGTGGAATTGAGGCCTTTAGAAAGTCTATTATTGGCAAAGAAGAAGTGCACAGCCTTTTAAAAAATCATCCCCACAATGTCCCAACAAATTTGAGGAAGAAGTTAACATTAAAACCATCTGGTCCCGGACTTTTGTTCTGTTTCATGGATTTGAGGATCCCTGAATTTCGGATCGATGATAGGAGCAATCAGCTTAGAGGCTTGGGCCGAACTAAGCAATTTAGTAGGAGTTATGGCATAATTATCGAACCCGTGATAGGGATCTTCGAGGTGTTGAAGAGATTGAAAAAATAATTCACCGCCACATCTTCAATGTTCCTTTGACCATGAATCGTATTACCTTCATTATCAGTGATTGACAAAATCTTATTGGCATTCCACCGATTTTTCATCATATTGGAAAAGAAGCTAGAGTTTCGGTCACCCAAGGCTAACCAATTGGCCCTTGATTTACTTGAAGAAGAGTTTCTTCTCTATCCAAGGCATTCCGTAGAGTTGTTTGTTGGTTTGGATTTTTCACGAGCAAGAAGGTTTAGATCCAATGGATGGTCATTTAGAAGAGATCGCATGCGCGTGCAGTCCCTCTTCTTTGATCTTTACAAGGGTGCTGAGGTTCCTATTGAGAATATTGAGAGATACCAAAGCATGTCTAGTACATTTCAATTTCTCAGTGAAAACATGAAACGGATTGCCCGATAATGATGAGGCCCAAACGTTGCTAACCGAGTCCCTGAAACCTTCAATCAGAAGCATATGGTTGAAGAATTGAAACTGACGTCTAGGTTGATTAAGATGAATTCCAGTTTGAAGTAGAGTCAAAGAATGGTCCGAAAGACCACGAGGACCATAAGTGACATGTGACATGCAGAAGATAGAAAACCAATCTGAATTCCCCATTGCACGATCCAACTTTTTGTGAACTGGCCGAGCGGTTTGCATGTTCCACCAAGTGAATAAGGTACCAACTCCCCTGATATCATCAACCCCAACAGAGGTAATACATGATTTGAATTCTTCCATCCCAATATCCCAAGTGTCATTATCCTGATTAGTTTCCGTTAGGTCCTTAATTACATTAAAATCACCCATCATACACCAGCTAGCATTGGGAGCAAGTGAGAGTAAATCATTCCATAAGTCTCTCCGTTCCAAATAGGAGTTCAAATTATAGACGAAAGAAATCAAGAAGGAGGTGCTGTTAAGATCAACAGATTGGACCTTACAATGTATGACTTGAGAGGACACAAAAAGGATATCAACAAGCCATAAATTTGGATTCCATCCAACCCAGATTCTACCATTGGAATGAGAATCATAGTTGAAGGCCCAATTCCAAGAGTTACAAAGATTCCTAGATATTCTTTGAGCTTTATGTTGTTTGACCCGTGTTTCAAGGAGACCCAACATAGAAATTTTATTATCAGCTATTATTTACTTAACATAAGCCCTCGCTTGGGCTTTTTATTTAGACCTCTAATATTATAGGATGCTAACATTAAGGAAACTAAGAAGTAGGGGAGTGACCACCTTTCCTTTCCCTTTCCTTTTCTTAGTCGCACACCGCAAGTTAATGAAAGCTAGAGTCTAGTTTGTTCTTGATCTCTTTCCTTCCTTTTCATCAATAACCTTGAGTCTGGAGACAAGAAGGTTCGGACCAATAGGAGATTCATCATCCGAGATACCTGCATCATTTATTGGAGCAAAGGTGTTGGAGATATTTAGAGCTGGTTCATGGGCAGTATGTCCCGATCCTTGTTTGACACCTCGAGAGACATTTACCCAATCATTTTTAGGAGGGGGGAGGGACGAGGCCAGAATGCCTGAAGTGGTGACATCAAGAAGAGGAGTGGAAGAGGTGATCGTAAGGTAGGTAGAATTATTGGTGACTTTCGGCACCCAGATATAGTGAGCTTTGGGGCACTTAAGTTGAGAGTGCCCGAATACATTGCAAGATGGGCAAGAAGGAGGTCTACTCTGATATTCCACCTCAACTGGGACAAAGAGGTTAGCCGAAGAGTCTTCATTTTTAACAGCAACACGGATTGAAGAAGGAAAGGAGAAAGAGGCTTTGACTTCTATGCAGACCCTTGCAAAATTTAGGAAATCATTTTTCGCAGTCATTTCATCAGTGAACAGAGGTTTCCCAACAGCACTGGCGATATAACTTATGCCCTCATTGGACCAGTAGGAGAGTGGTATATTGGATAGCTTCACCCATATTGGGAACACATCACATTCGGTCTTTGAGAATGCCACACCTTCTTTCCATTTGTGCAGGACAATGCCTTTAGAAGCGAAATGCTAGGGACCGGAGGCAAGGATGTTGTCACAATCAGAGATAGAGTCAAATTTGAAAATGTAATATCCTTTGTTGTGTAAGAAGACCTCAGAAAGCCCAAGATGTCCCCATAAACGTCTAGTAATAGGTTCGACAACTTTGTATGGTAATGAGGACTGTAGAAAGTATCCTACAAGACTAGAAGCCCAAAGCTTGTTGCCTCTAGAAAGTACTTCATCAGGAGGGATGATAGTAAGGGTCTTATCAGCCGAGGAAGGAGGGTGGTAAGAGAGGAGACGTGTGGATTTACCAGAAGATTTGCCCACTATATCACTCCAAGATTTGGCAGGCTCCTTGACCAAAGCAGCAGGTATTTCACCTTCCTCAAGAAGGGTGGCAGAAGGAGTAGCTGGATTATTGAAAAGAGAGGGACCCTCTAACCCAATAGCAGGAAAAGTCTTGTCCATGATGGACTTCTTTGAAAGGATAGAAACATTTGCCGGAAAAGAGTCTTCCCCCACGCAAACTACCGGAGAGATAGCATTCCCCAAGAAAGAGGGGTCTGAGGAATGATCCCCGACATCTTGTGTGCATTATCAAAACTAATGATTTTCCTTCTTGAAAGGAAAGTTTGCACGTCATTAGATGAAATACCATGGGCGAGATAAGAAAGACATAAGGTGAAGGTTTTCCTTCTTTCAAAGATAGCCTCTTCACGATCCTTATGAGAGAAATGCTTTGAAAGCAAGTGAAAAAATCTCACAAGCATTCTCACCCAAAACAGAGCCCAATTGAACCTCCGTGCCGAACTCAAGAGAAACTGAGTTTTCAGAGCTAACTTGGTTACCCAGAGGAATAAGGAGGGCATCAGATTCTCCCATTTTCTCAATGCCAAACGCAGGAGGAAGCGAAGAGTGGCTAGGCGGTTCGGTTTGGAGACCCCATAAACACCAAAGTTATCCAAAGACTCACTACTAACAGAGTTACCGGCTGAAAGATGATTATAACTCACCATAGGTGAGGAGAGGAAGAGAAGAGAAGACTGGGAGCAGAGAAGGGAGAAGAAGAGGGAAAGACCGGAAAAGTTAGGTGAGGAGAAAGGCGGGGGAAGTTTTCAAAAGGTAGAGAGAAGGCAGAGGAAAAATTCTAGAGAGAAGAAAACCCATCGCTCCTCGCTTTGCATAGGATATTATTCACTTAGGTACTATTCACTCGGGGTACTATTCATGACGAAATTTGATTTCTTTTCGGTCCAAATCATTTTTGATACAATAATATTCTTGAATTTTACTCTACAAAGCGTCATGTTGACAATTTGGACATTATTAAATTCTGGATAAATTAAATTTTAAATCTTTAAAAATGTATCATTTTCTTTCATTTAATTGAATTCTTATATCATTGTCATCATCCTCATGCTTATATTATGATGAAAGTCATCTTTGACCCGTAGTGCATAGATGGACTGTTGATTGGTATGATTATGACCAGGGATTATTCGGTATAATCATGACCCGTAATGATACAAATGATGTGGTAAAAGTCCTCATTGGCCCTAGTGCATTGATGGACAGTTGTTGACATGATCATGACCATTGGTGATTACACGAATAGCCTTGGCCCGTAGTGCGTGGATAATTCGTGGACGTGATACTAATGAATATCATTGGCCCGTAGTGCATGGATAATTCGGTGATGTGGATTATTTATTAAGCTATGTCTCAACGATAAAATTGATGATAAACTTCTTGTAAATCATAGAAGATAGTAGATATCACTCTTCTAATGGATTATTTGTTTCGCTGCAGTTAAACTTGATGTTTATTATATTTTATCAGTTTAACATTGTTGAAGGCTAACGATAATTTATTCTGCATTATCTTAGTCATAATATTTCTCACTGGGCTAGTTGAGCTCACCCTTAGAAGAGCTCACCCTCAGGAAATGAAAATGTAGCCGAGACTAATCGAGGAATGGAGTGACGGTCCGAGATGGTGGCTGTAGTAGTCCTCACTATTTTATAAAATAGTGTGATAATAATTGTAATGAGGACTCCATTTGAGTTTGGATATTGTCTAGAAGACAATATTCGTATTAAAACTCTCAGCTATGTTTTGTCGTATTTTACACGACAGATGTATAATTAAGTTTGTATTTGAATTATGTACCATGTATTTGGCGACTCAAGATGGGTGATGTATGAGACACCCCCAAATCTAGGTACTTCATTCCCACAAGACTTGGTGTTCACTTTCCAATCATTCATATCTATCTACCTAAATATAATAAAATTAAATCATAAATCCTCCCTTTAAATAGGGTTACATCATTAAACAAAAAGTTTTTCCCAGGTTGTCTAACCTTAAACATCATACAAGTGCGGAAATAAAATTATTACATCACATCATTAATTAAAAGTCTATCATCATAACAATAAATGAAATTACAAGTCTTCATCACATGTACATTTTTCCTTTCCTTTGCTAGTTGTAGGTTCGTCGACCTTCTCAACTTTAGCTGCAATGATTATATTTATGCAAGAGTGAGCAAAATAATTGCTCACTAGATATAGCAATAAAGTAACAAGAAAATAATAACTGTCAATGAATAGGCTCATCAAAATTGAATAGTACTCTATCAATGATAACCAAAAATTGGAATCGAAATATGAAATATATCTGAGGGTCATAAGACCACGAACTATGTCCATAGTTGTAAGTAATCTTTCAACTTCAACTTTAACAGTCATAAGACTATAAGGACTCCTCGTACTTAGGGGGATCAGCCCTTCGTACAATGTATTATGCACAAACATCTAAACGCATTGTGTATCCCCTATAATAGGGTTGTTCTCCTCAATTTTTAGAGTACAAGTCCGCACCAAAGAAAGTTTGGTTTGGATAAGCTTTCAAGGGTAATTTAAAGTTTAACGATCATCAACTAGGGGACTAGTTGAATCAATAAGGTTTGATAACACAATAGTTGACATAACATAGAACAATTGAGAATCATAGGTGAACTGACTATATAATAAACTCATGCTTGAAAATAACTAGAGAGCATAAGTACTTAACAAAATGAATAAAATGATAAATCTTTGCTTGAACAATAATATGCTAGGTCTATGATCTTGTCAAATTAGAAATTTAGTTACTGAATATACATTAATTAATAGCAAGTTGGAAACTAAAACTTGCTCAACATGGTAATAACTCATGTAAAGTAATAAAACAGCTTAATAATAGAGACGAGAATTCAAAAACTGCGTTTATTATACAGGAATAGAACTCAAGAAACTTGCTTAACTATAAACAAGTTAGAATGAATCGACAATAATGAGAATTCTAATAAAATTAGAGTTAAAGCTTGCTCAAATGAAATTTAGGAACAAATGACTTGTTCAATAACAGTTTAAGAAAGGAAACTGTCTCAATCATTAGAATAAAGTTACACAATGTAATAATAGAAATATCCCAAGTCTGCAGAGGCAAAGAAAACTCACCATCTCGAGAGCAGAATATGGCGGCAATTGCACCATACACACAAGCTTCATAACCTGCCCAAGTTGTTGCCTTGCTTTTTGGCCTTGGCATTAAATGCAAATTGCTTGGCAAGTGCGAACAACAAAAAACATGAACTACTTTTAGCCCAACTAACACGAATTTCACCCACCAGACAGTAATATTAACACATACAATTGATATAAAATGATTACAAACATGTTTGCTAACATATTCAACCAATTAGAACAATTTAACAACAACTTAAACTAGTTTAATTTTCTCAAATTCCATATTTTCATATGAAAACTCCATTTTTGACATCTTTTACAAAAATCATCACCGTGATTACAATTATACACCGAATCACTTCGTTCAAACTACGTTCTCTTCGTTTCTTAACGAACTAGCATAATAAAGACTCAATTTATAGTTTCACATACAAATTGACCACTAAAACTGGTACTTTCATAAGCCATGTGCAAAATTTTCACTGTAATTTACTTTTCTTCCTTTTAAAAATGAAATTCACATAATAATTATTGTCTAAACACTAGTTCTAGCATCACAACACATATAACTACCATAATTCAGTTACATCACAACAATTTGAAAGAAATAGAATTCACAGAACATATAAATTATGTCGTGAACAGATATTTGTGTGTATATATATATATATATATATATATATATATATATATGTGTGTGTGTGTGTGTGTGTGTGTGATACTAAGGTTATGATAAAATACCTGCAACTTGCTTGAAATCCTTGCTAACACCACTAAATTTGCTTTGAAAACTCAGAACCTCCTCTCAATTCTCTCAAGCTCTCTCTCAAGTTCTCTGTGAAACTCTCAGTATTCTAAACCAAACTGACAACCAACCAAGTATGCGTATATAACTCCAGCCAACGCACACTTTCAAATGTCCAAAAACCGACGTTATACTAATGATCCTATTAAATCATCAGTTATAAATATTTATTTATTTTATTTGTTATAATAAAATTCATAATTTAAAAATCCAAAAGCCATAAGGCTTTGTTTGGAAAAACCCTTTAAAAATTAAAGATTTAATATTTTAAGCCTTGTTTGGCAAAAACTAAATTAAACTCCATTAATTTATTTTAATAAAAATTTAGTTTATAATTTATAATCACATATTATTTATTTGGATTTTCATATCCAACATTAATCAAATAAATTAATTACACATACTATATTTTAAATAAATATACCATTTAAACAAATATCACAAAATTATAATTTTATTTAATAATTTAATATATCATTTTAAATTATTAAATCAACACAACAATATAACATCTCATGTTATATTACAACTCTCTTATAAATCACATAAATTTAGAATTTTATTAATTCATAAATATTTAGTAACAACAACCACATCAAATAAAATATTTATTCAACAATTTCAACAATAAACACATCAAATAAATATTTATATAATCCAATAAATATTTAAAATTATAATTTAAAATTTCAGATTGTTACATCCTTCCCTCCTTACAAGGATTCTGTCCCCAGAATCACAACTCAAACAATTAAATCGTCACATTCTTCCCTCCTTACAAAGATTCTGTCCCTAGAATCGAAGACACGGACTAAACAAATAACTCAGGGTAATTCTTCATCATTTCAGATTTGAGTTCCCACGTAGCCTCTTCGACATTGTGGTTCCTCCATATCACCTTCACAGAAGGTATCACTTTATTCCTGAGCACTTCTTCTTTTCTGTCGACTATCTGGATAGGAATCTCTTCATAAGATAAATCTTTACTGAACTACAATGGTTCATACTCGATCACATGCTTGTAATCGGGTTTATATGGTCGCAACACCGACACATGAAAAACGTTATGAACATGTTCTAATTCTGGAGGTAAAGCTACCTCGTAAGCCACTTCTCCCACTTTTCAAAGTATCTCGAAAGGTCCAATAAACCTTAGGCTTAGCTTTCCTTTCTTGCCGAAACGAATTTTCCCCTTCCAAGGAGAAACTTTCAGAAACACGAAATTTCCTGCTTCAAATTCGCGATTCTGCCTGTGTTGATCAGCATACTTCTTTTGTCGATCTTGAGCAGCTACCAGTCTTGCTTTGATGAGTTTGATAACTTCAGCGGTCTTGTGACACCCCCAAATCCAGGTACTTCAATTCCACAGGATTTGGTGTTCACTATACAAATGCCATCTATCTATCTACCCGTAGCAAATGTAAAC
Organism: Panax ginseng; assembly: GCA_020205605.1. Classification (NCBI taxonomy): domain Eukaryota; kingdom Viridiplantae; phylum Streptophyta; class Magnoliopsida; order Apiales; family Araliaceae; genus Panax; species Panax ginseng. The sequence goes on from CM035137.1 coordinate 93,810,738, forward strand.
CATGCAATAGATAGAATAAACCCTCCCCTTAAGGGGTTACAACATCAGAATAAAAATTTCAATCCCTGGTCTAACTAACCTTTAACATATGTGCGGAACATAAACAAATAATAAGTCTTACATAACATTAACTTAAGTCTGGAACATGAATACACAATCACATAAACAACAAGTCTTCATCATTTGCTAATCTTGCCCTTCCCTTTGCTAGTAGAAGACTCATCTGACCTTTCATTCTTAACTGCAATGTTATTATTACGCAAGAGTGAGCACGATTGCCCACAAGTATAATAGTACAACAATAAAATAATAACATGCGAGTGAATTAACAACTTCTGAAATAAGAGCTCAACTTTTGAATCAAGAATGAGTAACAAGAATCAAAAGAACTTCTGAGGGTCATAAGACCTTGAACTATGTCCTAGGTTGTCAAGTATTTATACTTGAAACCTTTAACAGTCATAAGACTATGGACTCTTCTTCTCGTACTAAGGGGGATCAGCCCTTAGTACCATACTGTGCACAATATCTTAACGCTAAAGCATAAATAATCCCCTATAACAGGGTTGTTCATCTCAGTTTGACATTAGAGTTTGCACCAAAGGAAGTTTGGTTTGGACAATTCAACAAGGTTTCTAAAATTTAGAACGTTCATCAACTATGGACTAGTGGAATCAAAAAGGGTTCGCTAGTCTAACAAAGTTCAACAATAATTGATATTTAAATCGAATAACAATCTCAAGAGGAATACAATAGAATAAGTATTGTATAGATTAATCATACTTTAAAAAGATTAATAATCTTAAATATAACAAATATGAACTTGATTAATAATAACGAGAATTTGCTCGATGTAAGGAGGTAAATTTATAAACTTTTATAATGATAACAAGTATGGTTAGGAAACTTGCCTCGTGTGTAGATTACACGTTAATTTATACACGTTCCTTGATTTAATCCTACATACCATTTACATTCACAATACCAGTCAATTATAACGTAATTAGTCATCACAAGTTCATTCTTTTTGTCTAACTCGGATTATGACTGAACATAGTCAAATTACCACACTTACTGTCACATAATTTACACTTCACGAACAATAAGCTAACTATGCATTCAATAATTTAATTCTCACATAAATGTGTTATTAATATGTTAAGAATCTATTTTAACGTCTCGTTATACGTCTAACATAATTTACGTTCCTTATATTTGGTTACTATCACATTTCTAGACTTGAACAATTAAAAAATTTTCATTTCGACAATCAAAAGTAGCATCATGGCGCCATTAATCAAAGCTTAATCTCGGCCACAACAAGGCGGCATACGGCTTGAGCTTGAGCTTTGGAGCTGGCCATGCCGGCCGTATATGCGTGTTGAGGGCGCCTGGCACGAACGCAGAATCGATTCGCAATTCGCGAAAATTGCAGAACATGGCCAAAACCTCCAATTAATTTGTTCTTACACGAATTTAGACATACCCAAACATTGTAATACACAAATAACTACTAATCAACCCTTCTAGCATGATTTTAACAAGTTAAGCACATAATTTACAGAATCAAAACAAGTAATTTCACTGTTCTTGGAAGTTTTGAACACAAAACATAAAAATTAACACCACGGGTTCGTTATAACACCAAATCTGTCCATTCGAAGTTTGTTTTCTTCGTTTTAACATACATAATTATATAAAAGCGTAAAATTTATGGGACAATATATGATTGATGTATTAAATTTACGTGTTTCCATATGGCCATATTTCTATACTCTGTAATTTTGAAGCAACAATATACGGCATATTCATTTTCACTAAAATGAAAGTACGTAAAAAGGAAGGAGGGAATGGATTTTCAGTCTGAAGCTTGTACTCAAGCCCCGGTTTGGGTTAAATTTCACAATGTTCCTATGTCATATCTCTCGGCTCCTGGGTTGAGCTTATCTTCTTAAGCGGAATTGTGCAAGCCATTATCTGTGGATAAGTTAAGCGAAAAACTAGAACCTATGAACTATGCTAGAATGTGTGTTGAAATTTCTTCCTCGTCTCTGCTTCCCTCCCGGCTGGATGTCGTTGTTCTTGATGAGGATTCAAAAGTGGAGAAAGTTGTGGTGGTTAAAGTTGAATATCGAATAGGCCTCAATTATGTTCGCATTGTTTGACTTTCGGGCATTCTTTGGTTCGGTGTCCCAATGCAAACTATAAATGGGTCCCCAAAGTCTCTACTTCATCCCCCGAGCTCGTGTCTCACTGGGGCCTTAGGTGATCTCATTACTCCCAATTCTCCTCTTCTTTGAGAATTACGATTGTTGGACTATAGTTACTAAAGGCCCCAAAGCCACGTGTTGGCCCATCTCGCTCTCAAGGGATCTTTGCCTCCTCGGTTGGACCATGCCCTAATCCTTTTAATCCTTTATGTCCTTTGGATGGAGGCATCTGTGATAACTATTCCGGGACCGATGTCACACCTATTCCTAATCCTCTTGTGGATAAGGTGAAACAAATTGATGAGAAGGAGGTTAAGGATCTTAAGCATAAAGCTAGATTATCTCTGGATGTTATACAAGCTTCAAAGAAAAGATCAAGGGAGGGGGAGCAAGAAGTCCCCGTTTAAACTTCTTTCTTTAGTTTATTATGTTAAATTTTTGCTCTATGAATATTAGAGGTGTAAATATGACTCTAAAGCAAGATAGTGTTCGTTACTTTATTATTAGTAAGCATAGTCTCTCTTTTGTTGGCCTTGTTGAAACCGGGGTTAAGTGTCATAAAGCTAATTCGGTTTCTAAAGCTATTTGCAGGAATTGGAAATGGCATTTTAACTATGAGCACCATGTTAATGGTCGAATTTGGGTTGGTTGGGACCCAAATTTTTGGAATGTTAATATTATTTCTAAGTCTTCTCAATTTATTCAATCGTTATATTTCCTCCGTCACTACCATGACTTCAATTCCTTTGTTACCATTATTTATGGGCTTAATATTCTACCGATCGCAAAGCTTTGTGGAAAGACATAAGGCGTTCTTTATTCTATGATAAACCTTGGACTCTTCTTGGGGACTTCAATATGGTTCAATCTCTCTCCTCAAATTGAAGGAGGGGTGGGTTTGTGGGATTATGGGATGTAGGATTTCAAGGATTGGTTGTCTCGACTTGCATTTGGTAGACTCGAGGGTCATTGGACCTCATCTCACTTGGTGGGACTCTCAAGTTTGAACCCTACTTACAAGAAACTTGATAGAGCTTTGGTCAATAATCTCTGGTTGAACTCTTACCCCAATTCTCTAGCTAATTTTACTCCCGGAGCTATCCGATCATTGTCCAATGAGTTATCAATTACGGTTTGGTTATGTCTTATATTCCTAAGCCTTTCCAATTCTTTAATTTTATGATCGGGTTTGGATAATTTTCTCAAGTAGTCTTGGTGACTTGGTGCACTCCACCAAAGGACCCTCGCAAAATCTGGCAGAAAGCTTAAAGTCATTAAAAGGGCCTTGATTGATCTAAACAAGCTTAATGGAAAACATGCTTCAAATGTTGAGATATTAAGGCTAGTCTTCACTCTACTCACTTAGCTCTTTGCTTCTAACCCTCACCGATTCTAGTCTCCTTGATTAGCAGACCCAATCTTCAAGCTTGTGGGTCGCTCTCATTTCAGAAGAGAAATCATAAAGCAAAAATCCGTAATCCAATGGCTTAAGGAAGGGGATAAGAATCTTCGGTTATTTTCATAACCAAGTTAAAAACCGATGGAATAGGAATAAAATCTTGGCTATTGAGAACTCGGGAAGGTGAAATGTGTTATGGACATCCGGATGTTCAAAGTATTGCAAGATTGGTTACTTCAATTCTCTATTAGGATCTCCTCTCCATGGATTGCCAATTTTTACATGATTGGGAGTCTGCGCAGTGCATAACCTGTGTTTCTCCTCAACAAGCTTTGTTACTTGAAAGGGTTGTCTCGATGATGAAATTTCGAGCACTTTAAAGCGTATGAAACAGAACAAAAGCCCTAGCCCTTGATGGGTTTAAAATGTGAATTTCTTTATCCATACAGGACATTGTTGGAAATGTTTTTTACCACCGCTATTCAATCTTTCTTCCGGCAGGTTTGTTTAGCTTGTGGTACTAATTCTACAATGATTGTTCTTGTGCCAAAATTCCTAACCCCACTTCAATGAATGATTATAGGCCCATTTCTTGTTGCAATACAACTTATAAATGCATCTCTAAGATTATTCTTTGCTTTCTGCTAAAATGCATCCTCCCGAATCTCATTTCTCCTAATCAATCGCCTTTATTCCGGAAGGAGAATAGGGACAACATTCTCTTGGCTCAAGAATTATTCAGAACTACTGCAGAGACCTTCTCGAGTCCCGCCGGATGTGCTATGAAAATTGACTTAAGGAATGCATTTGACTCTATTTCTTGGAACTTCTTATTGGCTGCCCTTAAGTTCTTCAAGTTTCCTCCCAAATTCTTGTATTGGATTAAGGCATGTATTTCTACGACTAGTTTTTCTGTGAAGGTTAATGGTGCTCTTTGTGGCTATTTTAAAGGGGCTAAAGGTCTCAGGCAAGGTGACTCGCTGTCTCCGTATCTTTTCGTCATTGTTATGGAGGTCCTTTCTATCATGCTTGCGAAGGCTTCCAAGATTCCTGCCTTTCGGCATCATTGGAAAACTGCTCCCATTTCTCTTACTCACCTATGCTTCGCGGATGATCTCATCATTTTCTGCCACGGGGACCTTAATTGTAATGATTGATTGTTAAAGGTGTCTTGAGAAATTTGCTTCCTTTACGAGCACAGTACACTGCAATGCATCGAAAAGTATGTGTTTCGTCCCATGTTCCTCCCAAATAGTCGACTCCATTATCCATGTTCTCCGTTCCATTAGGATCTTCCTCCTAAGTTCTCGGGAGTTCCTTGTTAACTACCAAGTTAAGTATTGCGGATTGCCAACCCCTTCTAGAAAAGGTTAAAGCTAGAATTGGCTGTGGACAAATAAATTTTTGTCTATCCTAGAGACTTCACTAATCAAATCATTATTTATGCCACCCAAGCTTATTGGTCCGCTCACTTTATTCTCCCTCGCTGCTTTGCTTTAAAGACCTCCAATCTACTATGTCCAGATTTTTATGGAAGGGTCCTTCTCTGCAGAAAAATGGATCCAAAGTTGCTTGGAACAAGATTACTCTCCCTGCTAAGGAAGGGGGCCTCGCTATTAAGAATCTTGAAGATTGGAACAAAGCTTTGATCATGTTGCATCTTTGGAAAGTCATAAATCCTTCTTCTATATCTATATGGGCCACTTGGGTTTGTGTAGTTCATCTCAAGAATAAATATTTCTGGACTACCCATATCCCTAATGATTGCTCCTGGATTTGGAGAAAAGTGCTTCAACTTAGGGACCTAGCTCGTAGATATTTATCATTTCGTATTGGTAATGGTGCTAACACTAGTCTTTGGTTTGATCCATGGCTTGGGGATCCGTTGGCTTTCTCTGCACACTCTCCCTTGATTGTTAATTTTGGGCTTGGGCCTAATGCTTCATGAAGCGTATTATTCGAATTCTAATTGGGTCCTCCTAACTCCAATTCTGCGAGGTTATTGAGTTTCGATCTTCCTTTGATCGTTCTAGGAATTGTGATTCTTGATTTGTCGGGATGAGCTTCTCGGGGATGGTACTTGTGGCTAAGGACGGAAAGCTTCTACCATTTGGCGCTCCATTACGCCGTGTTGGGACGACTGTAGTAGGGTGGCATAGTTTAGTGTGGCATAAGATTGTGCCACCTCGTCATTCTTTTCTTCTGTGGCTTGCATTCCATAATGGGTTTCGTACTATGGATAAACTTCTTAATTTTGGTCTTGTGGTTGATCCCCTATGTGTTCTCTGTTCCAACGATAGAGAAACTTTTCATCACTTATTTTTCCACTGCAGTTATTCATTTCAGATTCTGGTTGCGGTCCTTAGGCGATCTGGTTGGAGAGGGTTGAGTCGTAGTTGGACTACTATCACAGACTTTATTACTAACAGCTCTTGCCCAAAATTTCTAAACAGTATTTTGCATTTTGGATTTGCAGTTGTGGTCTATAGGATTTGGCAAGAACGGAATGCTAGGGTTTTCACTCAAGTAGCTATCCCTGCCCGAATTATTGTCCAAGATATTATTCACTTGCTTAAATGTGGGCTCCATACAAATGCCCGGTTTCAAAGAATTAAATCCAAGTTATGCTATCAACATCTTGTTCTGTAATTTGTAATTTGTAATCGGCTTTCTGATTTGTGGATGCCTAGCTTGATATATAGTCTATGTGTATTCTGCTATGGTTTGCCTTGATTATACAGGTTCCTTGGTTGGGTTGTGGCTGCAGTCAGATGTTAGCAGTCAGTGGTTTGTGCCTTGATTGGGTTGTGCCTTGATTATCTGCTGGGATGCTGCAGTCAGATGGTTGGGTTGTGGCTGCAGTCAGATGTTAGCAGGGTCCTTGGTTGGGTTGTGCCTTGATTATCTGCTAGTTTGCTGCAGTCAGATGTTGCAGCTGTAGTCAGTGGTTTGTTGTTGGTCTTTGCCCGGAAGGTTGTTATCTGCTGGTATGCTCTGAGCTGTGCTGTGCTGCTGTGTTGTTCTGCTATGTTGCTCTGCTAGTGTCTGGCTAGATGCAGCACTGCTGGCAGCTACAGGTCTTCTTCTGCTGCTATGCTTCTGCTTTAGATGCTATGTGTGTGCTCCTGCCATTGTGCTGGAAAGCTATGTTCGATTCGGGCTATTTATCTGTGGGATTCTCTTAGGGCTGTTGTTGTTGGGAGCTTTCTTTCTACACGGTTTGGAGGTGTATAGCAGGTGCAGCAGGTGTGTTGGTGGGCTGGCTCGTTGGTCTGCTGCTGGGACTTGCTTCTTCTTGGTTATGCTGACAGCTTCCTGCTTCTTCTGTCTGCTGGGACTTGGTTTCTTCTTGGTGCTGCTGGCTGCTTCTTGTCTGGTGTGAGGATTCGCTGGTTGGGTAGGCCATTTGCTGCTGGGGTCGGGTTAGGCTGTTTTTGGGCTTGGTTGGTGTAGTTGCTGCAGTTCTCTGCTGCTGGGATGTTGATTAGCTGGTTGCAGGGCTCTAAATGTGAGGTCCATGCTGCTGCTGGGATGCACTGTGTTGGTCTGGTATGGGTGGTTTTGGTATACTATTGCAGATGCCAGCTACTGGGATGCACTGTGTTGGCGAGGAATTTGTTTTGGCCTGGTCTTGGGCGAGCTCCTCCTATAGGCGAGCTGCCTGGATGCTGCTGGGGTGATTCGGGTCTGATGTCGTGGTGCTATGATCCCCTGCTGCTAGTGCATATGATATCCTGCTACTTGCTTAGGGTCTGAATTGTTTGTTTTCTAAGAAACATAGATAGTTAGTTGGGCTTCGTTGTTATCTTTGGTTAGTGTTTACATGTCACATCTTCGCTGGGCTTTCCGCCTTGTAATCTTTTATAGTTATGACATCATAGAACATTGTCCTATGATGCCCTCTCTTATATTCGATTGGGGTTTCCTATGAAAATTGTATTCTTTTCTTTTTTTATTCAGTCTAAATTTAGCCAAAAAAAAAAAAAAAAAAAAACTGATGAGGCGCACTTATAACTCCAGTTACGTTGAGGCCAGTTACCCATACATGGTTAACTGCTCTTAACTTCTCATAAGACCATCTTTGGCTACCACTTATTTATTACTTCCATTTATTTTAATTATTCTCTTATAATATAGTTTAATAATGTCACACCCATACCCAAAAATAAAACAATATCTTATTTGATTTAATTTAATTTAAATAAAATATAATAATTTCTCATTAATTCACATAGTCACGTAATTAAATTTCTGCTTTTTATTAATTATGTCAAATTATTAAATCTCTAATTAATTATTAAATTAACAAAATAACATTAGGCTTATTAAATATTTCTTTTAATTCAATAAGTTCACATAATTACATACTTTGAATAAATCAATTCTCCATATTAATTTAATAATATAACACATAATTAAGTTAATCTATCACAACTTCATCAATTAATTATTTAATCTAATAATTGAATCCTCGGAAAATATTTATTTAATTCAATAAATATTAAAATTAAATTACAAAAGGCTACTTCATAAGCAACCTCTCCGATCCTTCACAGTACCTCAAAGGGTCCAATGAATCTTGGGCTTAATTCCCCTTTCTTTCCGAATCTGATCTTTCCCTTCCGGGGAGAGACCTTCAAGAACACATAACTACCCGATTTAAACTCAACATTTTTACGGTGTGGATCAGCGTATTTCTTCTGCCTATCTTGAGATGCTACCAGTTTTGTTCGGATCACTTTGACTATTTCTGTTGTCTGCTGTCAGTACCAATTACGGGCCTAGTAATTGTCTCTCGCCTTCATCCCGAAAGATAGCGGAGTTACGCACTTTATGCCAGATAACGCTTCATAAGGCGGCATGCCAATACTAAGCGTAATAATCGTTGTTGTAGCCGAACTCTCTGACGGTAGTGAGTGATCGTCCCCAATTTCCTTTAAAGTCCATTATCTGAAGCTCTTAACATATCTTCTAATGTCTAAATCGTTCTTTCACTCAGCCAATCTGTCTGAGGGTGATATGTCGTACTCATTCGCAACTGCGTACCCATGCATTCCTGTAGACGTTTCCAGAAGTTCGATGTAAAGCGTGGATCTCTATCTGAGACAATTGATATCGGGACTCCATACCTCGAAACAATCTCTTTCACATATAATCTTGCCAACTGATCTAAGTTAAATCTGATTTTGATCGGAAGGAAGTGTGCGGATTTCGTCAACAATAACCCATACTGCGTCGTAGCCTTTTTGAGTTATCGGTAGGCCGACCACGAAATCCATCGTAATATGTTCCCATTTCCATTCTGGGATCTCTAAAGGTTGTAGTAACCCACTCAGCCTTTGATGTTCTGCTTTCACTTTCTGACATGTCAGACACTTGGCAACACACTTTGTAACATCTCGTTTCAAATTCGGCCACCAAAAATGTTGTTGAAGGTCTTGGTACATCTTGGTACTACCAGGGTGAATCGAATACGTGAGCTATGAGCTTCGCTCAAAATGTCTTCCTTAATCTCTGGTACTGGCGGAACCCAAATTCTACTCTCAAATCTCAGTATTCCTTCCTTGTCCATCTTGAATTTTTGTTCGGTTCCTTCGGATATCTTCTTTTTCACCTTTTTACATTCGTCATCCTGAAGTTGAGCCTCCTTAACTTTATCCAGTAGGGTTGTACTAGATTGCATCTGAAATAGCTTCTCATCAATTTCCATAGGATACTTCACTTCCAATTCCAACTTCTCCATGGCTAAAATTAGCTCCTTCTGAGCAGTCAACATCGTCAATTTCTCCCGACCCTTTCTACTTAAGGCGTCGGCAACCACATTTGCCTTATATGGATGGTATAAAATCTCACAATCATAGTCCTTAATTAACTCCAACCACCTTCTTTGGTTCATATTCAAGTCCTTCTATGTTAAGATATATTTCAGACTCTTGTGGTCTGTATATATTTCACACTTCTCCCCATAGAGATAGTGCCTTCAAATTTTTAAAGCAAAAACCACTGCAACTAAATCCAAGTCATGGGTCGGATACCCCTTCTCATAATCCTTCAATTGTCGTGACGCATATGCAATGACTCTACCATTTTGCATAAGCACGCAACCAAGTCCTTTATGCGACGCATCACTATATACCACAAAATTTCCTGTGTCATCCGGAAGAGATAACACAGGTGCCGAACTCAACCTCTTCTTAAGCTCTTGGAAACTTTCCTCACACTTCTCCGTCCAAATAAATTTCACCGCTTTTCGTGTCAAATTCGTTAACGGAGTTGCGATCTTGGAAAAATCTTGAACGAATCTTCTGTAATATCCTGCCAATCTAATAAAACTTCGTACTTCTTACGGCATTCTCGGATGATCCCAGTTTATCACGACTTCGACTTTGGATGGATCTACCGAAATTCCGTCTTTATCAATCACATGCCCAAGAAATTGTACTCGCTCGATCCAAAATTCGCATTTCGAAAACTTGGCATACAACTTCTCCCTTCTCAATGTCTCTAACGGCACCCTCAAATGCTCTTCATGTTCTTCCTTGGTTTTCGAATATACCAAAATATCATCTATAAATACCACTACGAATTTGTCCAAAAACGGCTTGAACACACCATTCATTAAGCCCATAAATGCTGCAGGAGCATTTGTTAGACCAAATGACATCACAAAAAATTTATAGTGACCATATCGTGTTCTGAACGCTGTCTTCGGTATATCCTCTGGTTTCACCTTCAGTTGATGATAACCACTCCTCAAGTCTATCTTTGAAAAGTATCTTGCTCCCTTCAATTGATCAAACAGGTCGTCGATCCTCGATAATGGATATCTATTCTTAATTGTGACCTTATTCAATTCTCTATAGTCGATGCAAAGCCGCATCGTCCCATCCTTCTTCTTCACAAACAATACCGGCGCTCCCCACGGTGATACGCTCGGTTAAATGTACTTCTTGTCCAGTAATTCTTGTAGTTGTACCATCAATTCTTTCATCTCTACCGGCTTGCCCGTACGATGCAAGGTGCCTTCGATATTGGAGTCGTTCCTGAAGCCAAATCGATCACAAATTCAACCTCTCTATCTGGTGGAAGTCCAGGCAAATCGTCCGAAAATACGTCTTTGAAATCCCTCACTACTGGTATCTCCTTTACTTTCGGATTCTCTTTACATTTGTCGACTATGTAAGCTAAATATCCTACATGACCTTGTCTTAACAACTTCACAGCACCATCATCGCTGTGACAACTCGCTTGTCTAGGCGATTTGCTACCATAAAACACAACCTTTGGCCAGAGTCATAAGGTTATCGCTTCTTTGGCAATCAATTATGACCCGTAATTGAATAGCCAATCCATTCCTAAGATAACGTCAAATTCCCCAAGTTTGATAGGGATAAGGTCTACATTCATAATGTTACCCTTAATATCCACCCTACAGTTCTTGTGTGCATATTTAACAGGGATCACTTCTCTATTCGCAATTTCTATGTTCATGGGGTATTCTAACTCATCCTTAGGCAATTCTAAATTCTTAGCAAAGTCATCGGATATAAATGAACAAGTAGCACCCGAATCAAATAATACATAAGCATTAACTTTATTGATCGGAATGATACGACAACGCATCACGAGGCGCATTGCATCCTGCGTTTGTCATGTTGAATGTTACGACGATTGATCCGGTTGGTTGCATGTTGGTCCTATGATAGTTAGAGTGCTCCCACCGTTGTTTCCTTTATTCCCTCCTGATCCTGCTGTAAGGTTTTGTGAAAATCAAAGTAGCAATCAAATTGCAAAAATTAGCGGAAGCAAAATAAAATCAAATTTTAAAATTTTTCACAAACCAATTACCCGGATCATCCTTTATGCATATTATTAATTAAACGAAGAATAAGAAGTTATGAAATCATACCCTTGTAGAAACGAGCTTCCTCAGGTACGAGGTTCACCTCCTACTTCTCCGCGATCTCCTTGAATCTCCGGGTAGATTCCTTCCTTTGATCAATGTAAGCCACCCAAGTGTATGGCCTCTAGAGGTGATCCACCAAGGAAGAAGAATTTTCAAGAAAAAGGGTGTATTGGCTCAAACCCTAATTTTTCCTATCTCTATAGAAAAAGGGGGCGTACTCTCCAACTCTAGGAATTACGTATATCTGATATCTGATATAAGTCTCCTCTTATAAAGATATCAGGTAACTCTATTTTAATTAAAATAAGGTATTATTCATTTAATTAAACTCTTTTAATTAAATGGGCTCCCTAATCCTATTAGGGATAATTAATTAAACTCCTTTAACTAATTTTCCCTCTTAATCCTATTAGGAATAAATGAGAGTACTTATATTAAATTAATTCCTAAACTCTTTAGAAATTAAAATAATAATAATTATAATAATATTAATAAGACTCCTCTTATTAATTTATATTTAATATTTTAAAATATTAAATAATAAATATTAAGCTATTTAATTTATTCTATCACCATAGATTAAATTAAATATACTCAACATATTATTACGATTATGCCATTAACTTCTTAAATAATTATTCTTCCTTTTATGGTATGACCCTTTAGGTTCTCCATATTAAACCGGTTGTGAATAAATCAATTAGAACAATTCTAATCTTATTTAAATAAATAAATTAAACAATTAATTTATTTAAATAAATAATATTTATTCTATAACAGGGATAAGCCTCCTAGCGATCAACGACTTTCCAGGATAATATAGATTTCAACATTAATCATAAAAGAACCTTTGAGTAAATAGTTACTTGCATAATTCAATCCTTCCACCATACAATGTACTAATTAAATATAAGACATGGAATTACTATCAAGTCTTATTTTATTTAATTATATGTATTTTGATTCCTAAATGCACAACTCCTAATGAATGCAAATTAGAAACTACTTTCTAATTTCATTCCACCTTGGCCAAGGATTCCTAGGTTGTCATTTATCGAATCACATAGGACATTTCTCTTCTTTTACTAGAAGTGGTAGATTCTTTATTGATATTCATTATCTTCATATATAACTTATTACACCCCAAGCATACCCTTTGATATACTCTAAGAGTCTTAAGGAATAAATCAAAGTGTAATTCATTATATATAAGATACTATGATGATCTCAAGTCTAAGGATCATTTGTACTACTATCACTACAGGAATTCCTATTGACAGGCAAGTAAAACTCCATTAGGTATTCCCTTAGCGAGTCACGTTCAGTGAACTTATTCTCTAATAAGCACCTACATACTTGCTTTAGTGTCTCCACACAAATGATCATGAGATCAATCATCCTCATCCAATGAACAAGCAACGTACGTACCAATCTATCCAGATTCATTAATCTTCTTTTTAGTAATCCATTGATTGGGAACATTTTAGTTTTAAGCTATCTAAGAATTTAGATCTCGTTAGCATGATCTCATCATGATTCTAAAAACATTGCTTAAAACTATGGGTTTATCACATATTATTAAAACAGCACCATGTAGATAATAAATGCCTTTAATAAATAATTCTTTTATTAATAAATAAATAAGATTGATTACAAAGTATATGCTTTATCATCATACATGATTGGCTTGTATGCATAATACTTTCAATCTCCTACTTGCACTAAAGCCAATCGCCGTGGTATCTCATACCCATCTTCTCTAAGTGATGATCAAACTGCTGTTGTGTTAACGCTTTAGTAAATGGATCTGCAGTATTGTCTTGAGAGTCGACATGGTCGAGGGTGACGTCTCCTCTTTCAATGATCTCTCTGATCAAATGAAATCGCCGCAATGCGTGTTTGGATTTTTTATGAGACATGGGTTCCTTAGCCTGCACAACAGCTCAAGTGTTGTCACGGAATAAAGGCACTGGTCCTGTAATGCTAGGAACCACACCAAGTTCGGTAATGAACTTCTTCATCCAAACAGCTTCCTTTGCAATTTCACTTGCAGCTATGTACTCTGCCTCTATCATCGAATCAACAACTGTTTGTTGTTTGGAACTCTTCCAACTCACTGCGCCACCGTTTAAGGTAAACACATACCCCGAAACGGATTTACTGTTATCTTGGTCTGTTTGAAAACTTGAGTCTGTGAAGCCCTCTAGTTTCAATTCAGACCCACCGTAGACAAGAAATACATCCTTAGTTCTTCTCAAAGTACTTTAGGATATTTTCACTGCCTTCCAGTGTTCTTCTCCTGGATTCGACTGATATCTGCTTGTTACACTAAGTGCATGAGCGACATCTGGTCTAGTACATTTCATACCGTACATGATAGATCCTATTGTTGAAGCTAAGGAATCTTACGCATACGGTCTCTCTCCTCAGGTGTCTTTGGGGCCTGTTTCTTGGAGAGATGTATTCCATGGCTCATCGGCATGAGACCTCTTTTGGAATCTTCCATGCTAAACCTCTTTAGCATCAAGTCAATATACGTTCCTTAGGACAAGCCAAGCATCCTTTTAGATCTATCTCTATAGATCTTTATCCCAAAAATATAGGATGCTTCTCCCAAGTCCTTCATGGAGAAGTGTTTAGATAACCGTATTTTTAATTGATTGTAGCATAGGAATATCATTCCCTATCGGTAATATATCATCAACATATAATACGAGGAATGAAACAAAGACTCCCACTAACCTTCTTGTACACACATGGTTCATCCTCATTTTGATAAAATCAAACTCTTTGATTGTCTCATCAAAACGGATGTTCCACCTACGAGAAGCTTGCTTCAATCCATAAATGGATCGTTGTAAGCTTACGAGACTTGATTTGTTCCAACCTTTGAAACAAATCCCTATGGTACATGTCATATACACATCCTCCTCAAGATTCCCATTGAGGAAGGCAGTTTTCACATCCATCTGCCAGATTTCGTAGTCATGGTAAGCTGCAATCGCAAGCAAAATCTGAATGGACTTGAGCATTGCTACTGGTGAGAGAGAAGGTTTCGTCATAGTCAACTCCTTGTCTTTGTTTGAAACCTTTTGCGACCAGTCGGGCCTTATTGGTCTCTACCTTGCCGTCTGCTCCAGTCTTTCTTTTAAAGACTCATTTACACCCAATAGGCTTAATGCCTTCAGGTGGTGAAACCAAAGTCCATACTTGGTTCTCATACATGGAGTCCATCTCGGATTTCATGGCTTCTTGCCACTTCTCCGAGTCTTTACTACTCATAGCTTTGCTAAGTAATTCAATGGATCATCATCATCTATGATCGTACCTCATCGTCATCTTCTATGACAAGTCCATACCTATCAATTATCTTTTGTACTCTTCCGTTCTGAATAGGGTGTGTGCATGGAAGGAATCTCTACTTGGACAGGTTCATCCATTTGATCTCTAGTGGTTTGTGGTTCTTGAATTTCTTCAAGATCTATTTTCCTCCCACTTCAAGGATAAACTCCTTTTCCAAGAAGGCATCATGTTTGGCAACAAACACCTTTTGTTCAGTAGGATTGTAGAAATAATATCCTAAACTTTCTTTAGGATATCCCACAAAAGTACACTTATCAGATCTTGTCCCAAGCTTATCATTTTGAAACCTTTTCACATAAGCTCGACATCCCCAAATCTTAACATGCTTAAGACTAGGCTTCCTCCCTGTCCACATTTCATATGGAGTCTTAGGGACGAATTTTGAGGGAACCTTATTTAGTAGATATGTAGCCGCTTTTAGGGCATATATATCCCTAGAATGACACCGGAAGATCAGTAAAACTCATCATGGATCGAACCATGTCCAACAGTCTTCGATTTCTCCTTTTAAACACACTATTCAGCTGTGGCGTCCCTGGTGGAGTCCATTTTGAGATTATACTATTTTCTTTAAGACAATCGAGAAACTCACTACTTAAGTATTCACCACCTCGATCTGATTGAAGAATCTTAATACTTTTGCCCGTTTGTTTCTCTACTTCACTTCTGAACTCTTTGAACTTTTCAAATGATTCAGATTTGTATTTCATTAAATACACATATCCAAATCTTGAGTGATCGTCAGTGAATGTAATAAAATAAGAATACCCTCCTCGTGCATTCGTTGTCATAGGTCCACATACATCTGTGTGTACCAACGCTACAACTCTGTAACTCTTTCTCCTTTTCCACTAAAAGGAGATTTAGTCATTTTTCCCATGAGACAAGATTCACAAGTTGGATATGATTCATAATCCGATAGCTCTAGTAGCCCATCTTTATACAATTTGGATAATCTTGTTTCATTAATATGACCAAGTCTACGGTGCCACATATAGGTATAATTAACATCATCTCTTTTCCTTTTCTTAGTTTGTTCATTTTGAAGTATATTTTCATGCAAGTCAAGAAAGTAAAGTCCATTTCGTAAATTACCAACACAATATAAAACATTATTATTATAAATAGAACAACTATTGTTCTTTATTATAATGTCAAAACCATCCATATCCAATACAGATATTGAATTAATGTTTCTAATAAGTGACGGAACAAAATAACAATTATTTAAACTAATGGATTTGCCCGTAGGCGAGTCTTAAGCAATAAGTCCTACAACTAATGCAAAGAACCTTTGCTCCATTTCCCACTCGTAGGACAACCTCATCCTTGCTCGACTTTCTACTACTTCCAGATCCTGCCCCTCAGATATTATTACATATGTGGGAACCACAGACGGTATCCAATACCCAAGTAGAAGATTGACTTTCAGAAAAATTTATTTCAATCATAAACAAACCTTGGCGTAGCGGTAAGCTTCGACCTGGGGTGAGCCATAAACCCGGACATCTTGGGATCGATTCCCGCCTGTAACAAGTGTGAGAATTTATATTCGTATTGCACGATGACCGCCAAATAAGAAGATGGTGCGCAAGCCAAAACGGTTGTGTCCGGGACGGGTGATTAGTCTGACCCTCGGGTTGGGAAACACCATGTTAGCAAAAAAAAAAACCTTGATTAGGATTTGAAGCTTCTTCTGCTTTTGTTCCGCAAGATAATCTTTATAGTTCATCTTCTAGTGACCCGGCTTGTTGCAATGGAAGCAAATTCCTTTGCTAGCTGGATCAGGTTTCTTTTGATCCTTCACTTTCGCCTTTCCCTTAACCTTCTTGGATTTCTTCTTTTCAGAAGATACCTTGGGCCTCTTCCTTTTCTTGGAAGAATCATCCACCAGTAAGACATGGTTCTTCTTGGATGGGAAGTGACCTTCAAAGATTTTCAACATGTTAAGTAATTGAGCAAGTGACATCTAACTTATTCATGCGAAAATTCACAACAAATTGTGAGAAGGTGTCCGGGTATTGCAAGACTAAATCTTGACTCAACTCCCCATCCATGACGAACCCAAGCTGTCCAAGACGTTCAATCAATTGATCATCTTTAAGACATGAGTCTCAACGGTAGTGCACTCGGCCATCCGAGATCGGAAGAGCTCCTTAGATATCTCATATCTAGCAATCCTACTTTGCTCACCATACAACTCTTGAAGGTGCAAGAAGCATAGTAGGAGCATCCATAGTTTCATCTTGTGTTGAAGCTCGTTACTCATGGATCTTGAGCATGATGCGTTGAGCCACCGATGCATCATCTTACCACCGCTTAAAAGTAGCAATCTCTTCCTCAAAGGCTATTTACAGAACTTTTTGTAGAGTACAAAGTAATTTAGGACATAAGAAATCTTTTAGCGGTGAGAACAATTCTCATTCCTTAACCGGTCCGTAAATTGGTCAGTCAGTTTATTAGCATCAAGTATGCTACGCAGATGAAATTAGTGAATGTGACATTTTCAAAATTACGCATGTAAAAAAGACAATATTTTAGCAAACATTCATTTAATTAATTACCAAAATAAATTAGGTCTTACTTTATATTGGTATCTCCCACTATTTTATTCAAACTATATCACCCTCATGAATATAGTTCGGCAATATCTAATTAAAGATTTGCTAGTGAGAATAAGGATCTCATTTCAAATGTATATAGCCGTGTGTGTGCACAACAAACTATATATAAATAAATAGGTAGACAACTCTTGTCAATTACATCATCGTGTAACTCCTTATATTTTTTCTCTTAAATCATAATGGTCAAATGTGTGCACATCCGAACTAAAATGATTTAAGTTAAGTCATACCCAGCATTTCCATATAAGTGAAGAGAAAACTACAGCCCTTGTGTGTGCACAACAAAGTGGTAATGTTCAATTCCTTATAAACATCAAATGTAATAAAAACAACATCTCAAATATTTAATACTCGCCTTGTGTGTGCACACCAAACTCATATTAAATATTCAATGCTCTATTGTTTTTATCATCTTTGAAAGCGGCGCTTCAATATTCCAAATATCTTTGAACGTTACAACTTAATATAATTTCATTGAGGGGTTTGTTGTTATTAGTCTCATCTTGTTTAAGCGCATGCAAATATATATATAAAATCTAAGTATATTATTAAACATACTGAAGCATGTTTGCATAATATATAATATATATAATACTAGCATGCACATATAGAATACTATATTCTACCCGGATTGATTATGAACTTTTATTCTAGTTTGGTTCACTAGAGCCACCAAGTGAACCAAAAGGTCAAACCCTAGGGTGCAAGAATAAACATTTAAATATAACTATTACATTTAAACCCAGGCTCCATTACAAACGGGACTTCAAACGATCTTTGCTCCTTGATCTCTGGTTCTTCGAAAAAATTCTAACTAATCCTATTACATTAAACTATTTAATTTAAATAGAAACCTTGATCAGCAGTCAAGGGGAAGTACATAGGAGAGAGATAGAATTTACATCAAGAAGAAAATCAGAAAAGACGAGTTACGCAGACCCCATTTAATAAAATCCATTCATTCAAACATCCAACTAAAATAAATCCAATCACATTGGTCAATCGTCCATAATCAATCCCATTTATTATCATACATATCATCATATGTATCAATAAATAAAATCATTCCATATATTTATGAATATCATTTAATGATCAATATTATGTTACATGAAATCTAATTTCAAGATTAAAATAAACTCTTTATTTTAATTATAAAATTATTAAATTAATATATATATATATATATATATATATATATATATATATATATATATATATATATATATATATATATATATATATATATATACAATAGTATATAAAAGAATCTTACACATGATCACGTTTTTTTTTAAAAGGAAATCTAGTCACCTGATTTATAACATTACGTAATACTCCCTCTGTTCCTAAAACATTGACGTTTTAGGGAGGGATTTTTGTTCCTAAAAAATTGATGTTTTGAGAGTCTCAATACAAATTAACTTTTTTTTCCTACTTTACCCTTATTTAAAGTCCTCAAAAAACAAAAAACCCTTCTTGATCATACAAATAACCTTTTAACTTCCTTCCCTTCCCAATGTTTCTAATTCATATAACCATGGCGTCTTTTTTATTTCCTTTCAAAAGCTTATACAATAACCATAAACTTCTGATAAACAATGGATATAGATGAAGAAGATATGAAGAAAATTGTCTCAAAGAAGAAAATTGTTCATGATTTTGATTTGAATTTACCTGCAGATCGTAATTTTGATTTGAATAAATTTCATGAAGAAGCATATCAAGTTTTTGAGAAGGAAGAACTTCAAGCAGTATTTCGATTCATGTTGAAAAATTATTTTCCCAAGTTCTATTAAGTGGGAGGCATGAGAGTCCTTACTTGGAAGTTCTCATGAGTTTAGTTTTTTTTTGTTTGGCAGAGTGTGTAGGGATAGAACAGAGAGATGGGTGGGTTGGTTTCTTTTTTTGTTTGGCAGAATGTGTCGGATAGAACAGAGAGATGGGTGGCTTATTACTTGCTCATTTCTGGGGAAGTTTGTCTTTGGGTTTATTTCTTGTGTTTCTGTGTGGATCTATTTTTAGATTTTGTCATGGTTGAATATATATCGAAGAATTAAGCTCCTTCATATGGATCTAATTTAGCTGATGTGCGATGTACAGATTTTGTTTTACTCCACTATTACTTCAAGATGATAACTAAAAGGCGAAAATCCCCTTCAAACTAAACCTTGATCCTCGATGCTATAATTTTTTTTTAAAAATTATTCATACCACTTGTGTTCTGTACAAAGATATGTCAAACACAGGTATAAATTTTAAATTTTTTAAAACTTGATATGGGTATGGTTCTGACTTGTCATTGCAAAGCATGCTGGTGATAAGAGAGTTGCTTTCATTCCTCAACAAGCATATTGGTAAATAAACCATATCTTCTGGACAGAGAGCATGAATGGCATAGGAAAAAACATTTGAACATAAGAGAGTTACTTTAATCATCCTTTCTACAAAGCATGCTGGTGAACTCGGTGTTCAAAAACAAGTTTATCCATGTTCAAAAACAAGCTTAGTGTTCAAAAACAAGTTTATCCATATGTTCAATTGCAAAACAAATAAGAGAATTTAGAGAGCAGAACACTAGATTATTGGGTAACATTAATTAATCCATTTAGAGAAGTTCTTGAACTCGGTGTTGTCACTATCTGAAGTCATAGTCTGGAGTACAATGCCTTGCAATTAGCCTTGATTGTTGCAACATCCTCCTATATTCAAAAGCTAATCGGACAAAAATACTCCTGTTCAACTAATGGAATACATACGCAACATTTATACAGTTATTCCAAAATAATAAACTAAGCCAAAGTCAGCCTTATTCCTGTTCAACTAAATTCCTTGCTCTAAATAACGGAGAACTTGTTGTACCAATTCACCATCGCATTTTATTTGAGAAAGGAGTTCACCTTTACTTTGCAACACTGATTTCTTGATATGTGGAATTTTGTACTGTTGGGAACCCTTAGCTTTCATGATCTCTACCATGCACGCGATTCTGAAGGTTAAAAAATATAATCGGACTTTACTGGTAGGAAAAGCTTGAAACAAATTCACAACGGCATTAATCACTCCTCAACATTTTTTGGTGATTCTTTGTCTTTGCAAGGATTGAATAAAGACAAAAAATCCAAGATCTAACACATTCAAATCGGAGAATTTGCAAGGTGACACATCAAACGTATATCAAATCCATCTTGTGTGGTCGTCTTCGTGAAAATCTTCATCATCGGATCGATGATGTGTGTTTTGGCATTATCTTGTTGTATAAATATCGGATAATGCAACTCCTCTCTTAGCCATTTTTCCTTGATGGCGGTATTACTTTTTCAATCAAATACCTCTTTATAACATCCTGTTAATCGAAGTTATTGGCTTTGTTTCCATGACTCCTGCATTTCTTAATAATCTACTTCTTTTTTAGTAGGCTCTACACTAACAAAAGGAAACACTCCAATTTTTCCCGAAAAGATCTCATTTCTTTGCGCATCAAACCTTGGATGAGCTAAAGCTACTAAAAACATGACTTTTCCAATGAAATTTTTGCTTTTACAAATACGCAATGGATCTTCTTCATTGGGTAACAAGTAGTATTTTTTAGTTTTTTTTGTCATGTAAAACCATTTTTCATCAATGTGAACCATATTATACATACCTGTGAAAATTGGATCATGGGGCATGCTACTTGCATCAAGCATTGATAGGCAATATTGCAGTCGCAATTTTTTATTTTCTTCTTTTAGAAAAGGCTTGATAGCATTAGAATGTCGCCGGATATCTCCGGATTGGATATGTCTAAACAATGTGGTCATGCTTATGTTTGTAGAAGAAGATAAACTTCGAAGAGTTGTCCGTTTTTGTAAAGGGACTTCTCGAATTCTATCGATATCAATTTGGATTCTCTTACGACCATAATTCTTTGTCCTCTTAGAGACATCAGTAGTTTCACTATCTCTTGCTTGTTTCCAAATTATTTTGAGCGATGCGTATCGGAACAAAAAATGATGAAGCCACCTCCGTTGGTGCCCCTTTTCTTAGTTTTCCATCAACACTCTTTTGTTGTAGCACATTATAAATGGCTTTGCGCTTTTCGTCACTTAAAATCGCATATTGTTTGCGATTATGTGTTGATGTTGACTCTAAATCTTCATTGCATTTCTCGACAAATTCATCTATTTGAAAAAAAAAATATTCCATGAAACTTGTGATGTTTGATTAATATAAATAGGAAATAAAGGGATAAATGGTACCAATATTGAAGTTCAATTTACCTGCAGATGTTTGCAATCCTTCTTCCTCGTCCACATCATAATCTGCCATTGGTGAGTTTAGATTGATATTGAGACCCCGTATTGGTGAGTTTGGATTGATATTAAGATCCGGCAAATTAACTCGAGACCTATCCGTTCTTGGTGAGTTTGGAGTAACTTCTAATTCCTTATCTTGCCCAATATCACTGGAATTTATGATTTCCACATTCAAATCTATTTCTCCAAGAGGCCTTCGATGACTTTGGCAATATTTGGAGTTTGAATTTGTGTATCTTTCCCCCATTGCTTTGCTTGATCTAGATGAGAAATCAAGCTTTGGAAAAAACTTCGATCCGTAAATGCATGAATTTGTGTATCTTTCCCCATTGCTTTGCTTAATAGAATAGCAAAACGTTAGGAAATACTCCTATAGTATTTGGCAAAAAAACTTGGTCCATCAATTGTACGTAATTTTTTTGGCTCATGTAGTACTCCTATAAGTTTTAGGCGGGAAAAAAGTACTCCTATAAGTTTTGGCATTAATTGCCTTCATAAGCGATGCCATTCTCCTATTAAATCTACAATGACTCATGTAGTACTCCTATAAGTTTTGGCATTAATTGATGTATATTCCTTTTTGAAATCTACAAACGTAATAATTGATTCAAATGTACTCCTAAGGGTAGTATAGTATTTTTTATAGGTATTAATTGCATTTCTTAATCTGTGTGCATTAACCTTAAACGACAATATTTTAGGAACAGAGGGAGTATCATATATTAAATATATATAATATTAATTGAGCCGTACAGGATATGTCAAATCACATTAAAACCAGCTGTATCAAATCCTTAATAAAAAAACGTGATTCCTTGTTAAAAAAACGTAAAACCGCCCGTAACAAAACATAGAAAACTTTTTTTTCGATTTTTTTTTTCAAAATAATAATTTTATACAATAAATTATGCCCAATAAATTATTTAAAATATATATCCATATATGGAATCAAAATAATTAATAATTCGCATAAAGTTTGGCTCATGATACCACTGTAAGGTTTTATGAAAATCAAAGTAGCAATCAAATTGCAAAAATTAGCGGAAGCAAAATAAAATCAGATTTTAAAAATTTTTACAAACCAATTACCCGGATCATCCTTTATGCATATTATTAATTAAACGAAGAATAAGAAGTTATGAAATCATACCCTTGTAGAAACGAGCTTTCTCATGTACGAGTTCACCTCCTATTTCTTCGCGATCTCCTTGAATCTCTGGGTAGATTCCTTCCTTTGATCAATGTAAGCCACCCAAGTGTATGGCCTCTAGAGGTGATCCGCCAAGGAAGAATAATTTTCAAGAAGAAGGGTGTATTGGCTCAAACCCTAATTTTTTCTCTCTCTATACAAAAATGGGGCGTACTCTCCAACTCTAGGAATTACGTATATCTGATATCTGATATAAGACTCCTCTTATATCAGATATAATAATAATTGTAATAATATTAATAAGACTCCACTTATTAATTTATATTTAATATTTCTAAAATATTAAATAATAAATATTAAGCTATTTAATTTATTCTATCACCATAGATTAAATTAAATATACTCAACATATTATTACGATTATGCCATTAACTTCTTAAATAATTATTCTTCTTTTTATGGTGTGACCCTTTAGGTTCTCCATATTAAACCGGTTATGAATAAATCAATTAGAACAATTCTAATCTTATTTAAATAAATAAATTAAATGATTAATTTATTAAATAAATAATATTTATTCTACAATAGGGATAATCCTCCCTAGCGATCAACGACTTTTCAAATAATATAGATTTTAACATTAATCATAAAAGAACCTTTGAGTAAATAGTTACCGTACAATTCAATCCTTCCACCATACAATGTCCTAATTAAATATAAGACATGAAATTACTGTCAAGTCTTATTTTATTTAATTATATGTATTTTGATTCCTAAATGCACAACTCCTAATGAATGTAAATTAGAAACTACTTTCTAATTTTATTCCACCTTGGCCAAGGATTCATGGGTTGTCATTTATCGAATCACATAGGACATTTCTCTTCTTTTACTATAAGTGGTAGATTCTTTATTGATCATTCATTATCTTTATATATAACTTATTACACCCAAGCATACCCTTTGATATACTCTAAGAGTCTTAAGGAATAAGTCAAAGTGTAATTCATTATATATAAGATACTATGATGATCTCAAGTCTAAGAGATCATTTGTACTACTATCACTACTGAGAATTCTATTGACGAGCAAGTAAAACTCCATTAGGTATTCCCTTAGCGAGTCACGTTCAGTGAACTTATTCTCTAATAAGCACCTACATACTTGCTTTAGTGTCTCCACACAAATGATCATGAGATCAATCATCCTCATCCAATGAACAAGCAACGTACGTACCAATCTATCCAGATTCATTAATCTTCTTTTTAGTAATCCATTGATTGGGAACATTTTAGTTTTAAGCTATCTAAGAATTTAGATCTCATTAGCATGATCTCATCATGATTCTAAAAACATTGCTTAAAACTATGGGTTTATCACATATTATTAAAACAACACCATGTAGATAATAAATGCCTTTAATAAATAATTCTTTTATTAATAAATAAATAAGATTGATTACAAAGTATATACTTTATCATCATACATGATTGGCTTGTATGCTTATTACTTTCACCTGCCCCTCCAGATCCTTTCTTAGGACAGTCTCTTGCCAGATGATCCTTTGAGCCACAAGTGAAGCAGACACCCTTCTTTGGATTAGGACAGTTAGGTGCTATGTGGCCTTCCTGACCACAATTGTAGCATACTCGTTTTCCCTTCATGCAAACTCCCAGATGAGCTTTCCCGCAGGTCGGGCACGCTTCGATCCTCTTCTTCTGCCCTCCTTGTTGATTTCCAGTTGACACGTTGTCAGACCACTTTCTCTTCTAATTATTACTACCTCTCGTGTTACTTCCACTAGTCTTGTTAATTCCTTCATTTTCACTCTTCTTCTTCTTCTGATCCTGATTATATTTAGTTACCGCATCGCTTCCACCTTCAGCGAGTATGGCTTTCTCCAGTACCCCAGCGAACGTCTTCAACTGAAACATCGACACCTTACTATACAACCAAGGCTTCAGTCCTTGTTCAAATCTTCAACCATGTGCACTTGATATGTGGCGAACCTAGCCAACTCATTGAATCTTGCGGCATAGTCTGCTACGGACATATTCACCTGTTTCAACTCCAGAAACTGGACCTCCATTTGGTTCTGTGAGCTGGTCGAAAAATATATCTTGAAGAACATCTCCTTGAATCTATCCCAAGTAATCACACCTTCTCTTCCCCGAACCTTGTTTGCCTGCCACCAATAACTGGCTTCGGATTTCAGCATAAATGTTGTGTATGCGGTTTTTTGGTCCTCTCTGACCCTGGCGACGTCAAACACTTTCTCCATCTCCATAACCCAGGTTTGAGCTTCAATCGGGTTCATGGAGCCCTTAAACTCTGGTGGTCCCACCGCCTTGAAATCCTTGAACGATATATTCGGTGGAGCTTGAGGTTGATTATTAATTGCTCTAGCTAATAAGTTCACCAATTGCTGAACAGGGTTAGCATTGGTGTTGTTGTTGTTGTCATTCGTTGACCCTTCACCAAATTTGGTCGACGATTTGGTCGCCTTCTTGGCGGCATATTTACATTAAGAATATACGCTTATTAGGTCTTTATTCAATCCCTTAAACATTTAAGGCTTAACTAAAACATTTAATCATAATCACTTAACACATTATCTCGAATAAACTCTGATACCTACCAACTCTTTTTGACTTCAGCATTTTAGCCCAAGGATGGATGGAATTCAGCCCCTTTCCATAGTGAAGCTTTAGAAGGCCTTGAATTGAGAGATGAAATCAAAAGTTTTAACAACATACGATAGCACCACTCTATTTACATCAACTATCCCGAGATAAAGAATCTACATGATTTAAAACATTAAATATTCCTTTGTTTATAAACACATCGCAATTTACATTTTTAACTGCCAAATAGGTTTTCATATAATTAAACTAATCCTATCACTGCATGTTAAGGCGCTGAATAGTCTTGCCACGCTCCTCTTCCATAATGCGGGACATCGTCCTGCGATCTAGCATATATGATGGTAATCCTTCAAACTGGATTGGGTGGGTATCTCATAACTCGATCCTATGCCTCATCCATTGCATTTTGAAGTGTAGAGTATGTCTCCCCAAGCTTAGCCTTCTTCGCACGACAATCCTCTTTTGCAAGATCAGCACGACATGATTCCCTTACCCACGCTTCCTCTTCTATGGTTAACCTTGCTGAGCTCTCTTTCAGTTCATTCTTCAACTTCTCTATTTCCTCGGACTTCTCCTCAGTTTGACCCTTCTCGTGAACCAGATCCCACTCCACGTTTCCTAGACGTGTGTGAAGAGTCACAATCTCCCTATCCCTCTGCTCGATGGTCAGCTACTGACTAACCATTCGCTCCTTCAACTCTTGAATAGTATCCCGTAACTCTATGTTACGATCATAAAGCGCGTCGTACATCTCAGCACTGATAGAGTTCCGTGGGAACTCATCTTCTTCCTCAGGATCCTCCTCTGGATCAGTCTTAGGCTCATGCTCCTGACCAACAACAATGATCAGCAGGCGACTCTCTCTGCATGCTTGCTCCTCGACGACATGAATGTCTCGGGGCTCCCCCCTCTGTAGGTACTGGGGTTCCTCCTCCCACTCTACTAGCTCCTCCAACATCCGACATCCTGACAACACAGTTTTAAGTTTTAGTTACTGATCGATACTCACGAGCACATAAGTTTATCACATAAGCACATAAAGTCTTTTATTATCTTTAAGGAATTCATTTCTTAGAACTCGATAAGAGTTTACCACCACTATGTTCTCAATCTCCTATAAGGCTACTACCTAAGGTTGTTCCCCCACCTAAGGTTCATAACCTACAGGTCTGATACCAACCTGTGACACCCCCAAATCCAGGTACTTCAATTCCACAAAATTTGGTGTTCACTATACAAATGTCATCTATCTATCTACCCGTAACAAATACAAACCATGCAATAGATAGAATAAATCCTCCCCTTAAGGGGTTACAACATTAGAATAAAAATTTCAATCCCAGGTCTAACTAACATTTAACATATGTACGAAACATAAACAAATAATAAGTCTTACATAACATTAACATAAGTCTGGAACATGAATACACAATCACATAAACAACAAGTCTTCATCATTTGATAATCTTGCCCTTCCCTTTGCTAGTAGAAGACTCATTGGACCTTTCATTCTTAACTGCAATGTTATTATTACGCAAGAGTGAGCACGATTGCCCACAAGTATAATAGTACAACAATAAAATAATAACATGCGAGTGAATTAACAACTTCTGAAATAAGAGCTCAACTTTTGAATCAAGAATGAGTAACAAGAATCAAAAGAACTTCTGAGGGTCATAAGACCTTGAATTATGTCCTAGGTTGTCAAGTATTTATACTTGAAACCTTTAACAATCATAAGACTATGGACTCTTCTTCTCGTACTTAGGGGGATCAGCCCTTAGTACCATACTGTAAGACCCCAACTTTTTGAATAAAGATGAATTTTCTATAAATGTCATTTTTAAATATTAAGGTATGAATTTGAAATAATATTATAGTTGTGGGTAATATTTATAAATTCTGCAAAGTATGCAAGTTGTTATATTATATTCGATTAGTCGGGGAATATTCGGTTTAGCAGAGAATATTCGTACAACGGCTCAATCATTGGTGGACCCCATAACAGAATTATTGTCGGATTGAGAAAACGACAAAAGTATTTTATTGAAAGAAACGGCGGAAGTTTTACCGTTAATACTGTTGAACTACTCGGTAGTAAAAGTATAGTAATACGCGTAGTTGCATAGTGCCACACGGTATTGATTATTAATGCTTACGTGAGAAGTCACTCAGTTTTGTTCAATTATTGCTATAGTAATTGTTGCATAGTATCTCACGTTATTTGATTCAATTATTGTCGATATTTTATATATTATTAAATCAATAATTGAAATGACAGAGTTATTAATATTATAAATTGCAATATTAACGATGATTAGAAGTTCTGCCAATGAGAGGTTTAGTCACCTAATTGCGCTCCAATAGGAAGAAATTCTTATTGGAAAGCCCCCTCTTTCCTGAGAACGATCTGGTCGATTAATATTGTGAATTATAATAAAGGTGATAAATGTTGTTAAAAATTATTAAGTTAATTTTTATGAAGTTTTGCTTATTTTATGAACCTCATTTACCCATTTTTCAAAATAATCGATAGAAAAATATTTAAAGGTGGGGCCCACATGTGGGGCCCATGTGTTTTGAAAAACTGATTTGGAAATGGGAGTGGGAGAGAGTTACGTATATGGAGGGAGTTTATATATAAGATTGTGATGTGGGTGTATATATATAATATTATATGTGTGAGTGGAATGTGGTGGGAGAGTGAAAGTGATGTGTGTGTGTGTAAGTTGAATTAATGGTGGGAAAGTATTCTGATGATAGTGATGGGTGGATGAATTAGGGTGGTTTATTAAAACCATATGTTATATATATATATATAATATTATATTTTAATGAAAAAATTTTGCTTTAAATATGGACCGTCCGATTAAAGTAAATCAATCTGGACCGTTCATGAATTAGTTACTATGCATTTCATTCTTCTATAAATAGAAGCTCATTCCTTCATTATTTTCTTACAAATTCACTGAAACTCCAGAGAGAAAAATTATAGAGAAACTATAGAAAAGTATTCTGCTACTTCCCTACTCTTATATTCAGTTTCTTTTACGGTAAGGGATATTATTCTTTTATATTCATGAAGAGAACTTACATTATTACATTCCTTATTATTACATTGGAATAACTTTTGTATAAGTGGGCTACCCTATACTTGGTGACATTCTTCTATTATTACATCTTTATTATTCCGTTGGAACATCACATGCATGCATTAACTTTCATGGGACTGGTTCCGCTCTCTATTATTACTCTCTTTATTATTCCGTTGGAACATCTTGTATACATGCTTTACGCCGGGACTGGTTCCGCTCTTTATTATTCTCATCTTTATTATTACATTTGGAATATCACATACATGTGTTTTACAGGACTGGTTCCGCTTTAATATTATGTATTTATTTTATTATTACATTGGAATAACACATACATGTGAAGTACTGCATGCATGGTGATTTACATTGTTATTCCATTCTTTATTATTCTATTGGAACATCACATCGGTGTGATTTTCACGACTGGTTCCGTTATTATTATTACATTGGAATAACTTTTATCTACATCGCAATCGGCATGCGTGGTGATTTCTTTTGTTATTCCATTCGTTATTATACTCGGTTGGTTAAAATTTTGACTTCTATACTCCATAAAATTAGTGGAATATCCTTCATATTTGCGCTTCATCCAATATTTTCATGGAAATATTCTTACGAGCATTCTTGAATTTTACTTCTACAAAGCGGTATCATGTTGACAATTTGGACGTTATTAGTTCCTGAATAACTTAATTCTTGAGTTAACCCTGGGAGGTCAAGCCAACCTCAAAGATGACCCCGAGGGCAGTCAGAGTCAACAGCAGGCCAGTCTCAGAGATAACCCTGGGAAAAGACTGCAACAACTGCGCCAAAATCGGAGATAACTCCGGGAAGGGCAAAATGGTCATTTTGACAACTCAAACTCAACTTAAATCAAATCAAATCATTTTAACTCAAACTTCTTCAAAATAAGTCCCACAAGAACTATATCTTAACTTCTGAGCGTAAACTACGCAAAACAGCTCAACAGACTGCCTGATGAAGACCCGAAAATGCTATTTCGGTCATGGACCCATCTTCCTGGAATCAAAAAGGGAAAATCTTATGTCATTGTGTAGCTCTCAGAAAGAGCTTTTTGGCATGGTATGGCACGCTTCCATCGAACTCCCGGATTGAAAGTTATGAAGGTTCGAGCGAACATCGCGTTGTCCAAAGTACATGCTTTCTAGACAATGAGACGCCTTAAAGCCAGGGTGCCCTTGAAGCCCGTGATAGACCATGGCTCCCCCTTCTATAAATAGAGGGCTTGGGGTGGTCATTTTAATGGGAGAAAAGGCGAGGAAGCCCTGTCTATTTTGCTTTGTACACACTATAAACCGAGTGCTTTCTCTTTTCAAACACTTGTGAGCTTATGCTTTGCTATATTTTACCAAAGGAAGCCAGTATTATTACTTCATTTAAAGCTATTTGAAGTCTTCTTGGCATTAACATAAGACATCTCACATTTCTTAAAGCCTTTCTCCACTTTTGCTCACACACAATTATTCACGTTGAGAGTCGTGCTGTGTGTGTATGCCCAGACCATTGGTCCATGGCTTTTAATTCTTATATATATATATATATATATATATATATATATATATATATATCGAGTTATGCCTCGATTGAGCTTAAATATATCAAGGCATAACTTCGATAATATATATATATATATATATATATATATATATATAAAAAAGAGAAAAGAGAGAAAATACATAAGTGTCCTATCAAGTTCCACGTCAGTGACTCTCTCTCATTCTCCGTAGCATACAAGGGAGAAATAGAGGCTAGCAGTCCAGGCAACAGATTTGTCTGCAGTTCAGATGCAGTCCACGAAACCCTTGAGCTGCTCCACCGCCAAGCGTCGGAGGTTACGGAGGTGAAGGTGGAGGCGAAGGTAATCTGAGGTGGATATGGCGGAAGTGGAGGCGGCGGAGGATATGGTGCCAGTGGTGGAGGCTATGGAGGAAGTGACGGTGAATCTGTGGAGGTGGCGATGAGGAGGGGTTATGGTGGTAGTGGAGGAGGAGGAGAGTTATCGTGGCAGGATGGGAGGATGGTGGAAGCGGCGGCCGTGATGGTGGAGGCTATGGAAAATGGTACTCTTCCCCCCCCTTTTTTGTTTGGGATATACAGAGGTTGTACAATCTATACTCTACAGTTTCCTTTTTCCCATTTCAGCTGAAAATTCTGAACATTCATATAAAATGTTATGTTAGTATTAAATCTTATCAGTGTATCTTCCTGCCTCCAGTGGGAATTACGGACCTAATATAATTTTGGAAAACCTGAAGGTATGGTCCAGGACTACAAGTTCTTGTGGCAGCAGGTCCAGATTTGCTAGCCTTTGAGACCATCCCCAATAAACTAGAAGCTCAGGTATGCTCCTTGAAAGCAACTTCCATTCTAAAATCTGTAAAATACCCTGATTTAGAAAAATTAGTAGGCATAGTTAAGAAAGAAACTTCCATTCTAAAATCTGTAAAATACCCTGATTTAGAAAAATTAGTAGGCATAGTTAAGAAAGAAACTTCCATTCTAAAATCTGTAAAATTCTACCCCAATCTGCAGGCCTGTGCAGAGTTGTTTAAAGAAGAAAATGTTGAAATCCAATCCTTCTGGAGAGAGCTTCAAGGATGTCTTGATGTATTAGACAAGAGTAACAAAGTAACTGCAGTTGGAATTAACTGTGCACCGCCCCATTTTGTTCAAAGTCTCATTCAAAGGTTCAAGGAGGTAATTTAGTGGCTCGCATTAATCTCCAGATTTTTGACCATTTACTGTGATCTGAAATGTTTGTCAATTTTCTCCTAGCAAATAATTGGAAAGTTCATTGTTGTTTATCCCAACAGTGATAAGACATGGGATGGCTTAGCTAAGGTCTTTTTGAAAAACTCTAATGCTTCTATATTTATGGGATTTCATAGCTAAGTTTGACTTGTTTGCTACAAAATGGCGCGACTCAGAAGCTAAGCTTATTGGGGGCTGTTATCAAATCAAAAATTTACCCGATGGTGGCCTCTTGTTGTAGTTATACTAATTTCATACCTGCTTACCCAATATGGTAGGAATTGTTTAATGTTAACTCAAGTATGCACTCGAAAGAAAATTTTTAAAATAAAAAAAACTAGAAAAAGGTAAAAGGGAATATGTTGATATCGGTATTCACTTGTTGAATGATGAAATGTGGTATTATCATGACTATCAATTGCTATGACTGATTTCATCTACCTGTGCCCTTGTATTTGATATCTCTGAAATTGCACTCTGATAATGAAGAAAAAAAATCCATGGGTTACCATGTAACTCTAGAGCCTGTCAAATTGGCTGTTAAGTAATCTCCGGTTAATAGTGATTATACATAAACTGCTCAGCTGCCATTGACAATCGAGTAATGCAGTTAGAATTTTCAGGTATTTTTATTTCAAGTTGTGTTCTTATTGTTGCATCTTAGTTAAGTTTGTTACATATAATTGCTTTAATTTTTCTTGACTCGAATTTAATTACATACATTTGAAGGCAGAAATTGCATAACCTGCAAATGAAATGAGCAAATCTTTATTTTTACAACCTTGGCAATTACAAAGATAGGTTCGCTTTTTGAAGACCACATCTCCCTCCCATTGGCTTCTAAAAAGCTTTATTTCAAAGTGTTGCAGATTCCATTTTTTTATTTGATCACGAGATTTTGCAATTGATAAAATGATTTTACTGCTTTGTTCGTGTAAAGTTTTATGCTTGCAGGTATATCACAAGCTTCATAATCATGAATGATAAAATACAGTGTTGAAGCTGCGGAAAAGCTTGATAATGAGGCACTGGTGTGTACCCTTGGAATATGTGAAATTTAAAAGTGATAAATAACTTATAGTTTGTAATGTTCTTTCCTTTATTTTTTCAGCATTTGCCGATTTTAGGGGCAGTCCCAATTTATGAGCAACTTCTACCCACATTCCCGACAACTGTGAGCTCCTGATCATACTTTTATGTTTCACTTTAGTTCCACCTAATTGATGCTACTCTGTTAAAAAAATGTTAACTTTATACAATGTGATAGTAGTATTTAGGCATTTGGGCTAAAGTGGAGGAGTACGATAAGCAATATCCCATTGCTGTTGAATTTTGTTATGATAAAAAAATATGAACATATTTTTTTTGAATATGGGTGGACTAGTTTTTCACCATTGGAGGCTTTCTCAAATTCATTTCCTTCTCATTTTCTCTTTAGATATGGAGCAAGATGTGATGGGATCGGAACCTTCCAAGGCATATATTAGTTGTAAAATCCATAACAAGGTACGACATTTATCCTATGTGATTGCAGCCTTTTCTAGATGCTATTATGAGTACTCTTTTTGAGTTGGTGTGTTGGTTAAAATCTGACAAAATAAAGCCCGACTAATGTAAAGCATGATCAATTTGGCATGGAAATATTATTGGGAAAAAAATCTGCTCTAAATATAAAATCTTGGTTTGCCATCATCTTAAAAGTTGTGAAAATGATTTGCCACATACATAAATTGTGGAGGTCCAATTGACAGAACTTTTGTGAGTTTGGTGTTTATATTTGCAACTGTTTTTTTTTCTTTTTCGTTGGTATTAGTAAAGATTATGTCAGTCGATGTCGATCATTTACTCACTAAGAAAGTCGTCGATCGCTACCTGAAGCGTGAAGTTCTCGGTGAAGGTACCTATGGAGTCGTCTACAAAGCCATTGACACCAAGATATGCTTAATTACTTATATCTACCGATATGTTTATATATTTCATGGGTTTATTCGGTTATATAAGATTTGATTTGGGGATGTTTGTTTTCTGGGAAAACACAAATTCGGATAATTTTAGTTGTTCTAACAATTTTTTTGGGTTCTTGATAATTCCTGTACGGTGTTAAGGTTGAATTTAAATTAGTGATGCTGGAAGAAAGCCCAAATTTTGTAGTGTATGTTTTGGAGTAACACAAAATATGTTTCGATGGATGAAAATTAAAAATAACACAAATTTTGTGTATGTTTATGTTTCATGGGTTTCTTCATTTATATAACAATTGGTTTGGGGTTATTTGTTTTCCGGGAAAACACAAATTTGGGTAATTTTAGTTGTTTTAACACTTTTTTTGGTTATTGATAATTCCTGTAGAATGTGAAGATTTACTTTAAATTAGTGATACGAGAAGAAAGCTAAAATATTTGTAGTGTATGTTTCTTGAGGTAACATAAAATATGATTTAGTTTTACTATTGGTACTCATTTTCTACTGCCTTTAGTTTTATTATCTAGGAGGATTTTTAATATTTAAGATTCAACTCAACCTAGACAAAAATCTAAGAAATATAAAGTACTGTAGTGTATTCTTGGACTCATTCTCTGTTGTTGTTATTCAGTGACAAATCTGAAATTTACTTTGATTTGGGTTGTTATTTAAACATTAAGGTAGGTGGTTAATCAAATTTTCAAGAATAAATTTCTAAAATTTACTAAAAAAGCAATGAAGATTCATGTATAAAAATTACACATTGTTACATTCATAATGTATCTGTTTAGCTTAATTTTTATAGCCCGTGTGCCTATAGAATTTTCCATTATTAATTCTATCCACTATCCATTATTTCATCTCTTATTATTCCTCATTATTTAGAGTGAACTTCCACTGGTTGGAAATGTAGCACCAAACTTTGAAGCAGAGGTTGTGTTTGATTAGGAATTTATCAAGGTAATCTATGAGTTTTAATGATAAATGGTGATGTTTCTTTGCCTTTGCAAATTGCAACATATTTGATAGTTGATTTATGCACTTGAACTTGTAAACTCTGTGTGAGGAATAATCATGATTTGTCTTTATTAGTATTCTTGCTCATAGAATCAAGCGGATATGGGGTTGTATGGTCATGTTAATAGAAGCTGTGAACTTTACAATGTTAGTGATGCTGTGTTATTTCATTTAGCCTTTGGTTTATCAAACACTAAAAAAGATACTTGATCAAAATTCTTTCCATGGAGTGTTTTTAACTGTACTCATGGGGTGATTGCGTTTTTTTCTTGTATGCTGAATTAATTGGTATTTGTGATCTGTCAATTTATTTTTCTTTGTAATGCTCTGTCAAGGATTAGAAATATAAATCTAAGATATGATACACTGCATTTTGGGTCCTTAGTCACGTTTTCAAATATTTTACTTTTATTCTAATTTTATGGGTTTGTGCTCGCAGGTTAAACTCTCTGATTACATTGGAAAGGAATATGTAATTCTCTTTTTCTATCCACTGGATTTCACCTTTGTTTGCCCAACAGGTAAATTGACAGAGCATTACAAAGCTGCATATGTAATTCTCTTTTTCTATCCACTAAAATATGTAATTCTCTTTTTCGACTATGTACTTTAAAGTTTTAAATACACAATGAAGATTTATAATAGCCGCATATGTATTTATCCTCCTTGTCTTCATGTTGTTTTTCGTGTAGAGATTACTGCTTTTAGTGACAGTCATGCTGAGTTCGAGAAGTTAAACACATAGATTTTGAAATCGGTTGTATGGTTACAAGTTTTGATTTTCTTTAATTATGTGGGTTATTTATTTTTATGAGGGAGAATGTAAAACCCTATATAAAGTTGAGTAGTTAATTCTACACCCCTAACTTTAAGTCCACATCATATACAATTTTACTTGCAATGTGCAAATGTGCTTCCTGAGTCAGAACACTGGTATTTAGGTCTAAATAATACTGTATTTGGTGCCAACCTTTGTCTACAGTGTTGGAGAAGGGACTTCCTAAAATTTTCTGCAATAGGTAGTCTTTGTAGCTGATCAGCTTTTTCTTATATGTTATTTCTGAAATGATAAAAGAAAATCTCTTTGGCCTATCATGTTGGTCTAAATTTCTTATTTGTTGGAAACCTTTAATAACATTGTAAGATAAATTTATATTGCTGTTTTTTGTAGTACTCCCACCTTGCATGGGTTCAAACCGATAGGAAGTCTGGAGGGCTGGGTGATCTGAACTATCCACTGGGTTCTGATGTCACTAAATCAATTTCAAAATCTTTTGGTGTGTTGATTTCGGATCAGGTACTTTTTATCTCTCATTTGTAATACTTTGTGGAAATTTATGCCGGATGATGACGATGTGTGATGGTTAGCTACAAAGATTTTTTTAAAAAAATTTGTCAATTTCCCGTTTAACATCTTTAATAAATATGAGCCCGCTATCGTTAATCAATTAATTGCTCAAAGTTGCCAAAAACTAATTTTAATTTGGGAATGAGAAGCACACTAATGTTTGCTTCATTGAGAAACTATGACTGGATTCATTTTTTTCCTTCATCACTCATTTTGTATTAATGGTTGGACTCTAAGTTCTATTATGGAACTGAGAGTCCACAACAGTTTTAGATTTTTGAATCTAGAAATTTTGGATACAGTACTTACTCAACACAACAATCCACCTTTCCCATTTATATTTAGATTTTCCAGGAAACTCTTTCGTACAGAGCGCACTGTTTTTTGCCCAACGCCAATACATAATATCCCTTGCTTCTTTTCATTCTCATTTTCTTTTAAACATTCTATCAAACGCACAATGGCATAACAATGAAATCAAATAATCCAATATTTAACTACTTCAACGCATCGACCGACAATGTTCAAGAAAATTAAACCAACAAAAAATATTAAAAGCACTGATTTATTCGTCTTTCATAAAGAAAAGAAGAGATGTGAAGGGAAAGAAAAGGAAAAAAGAATGTGGGGAAGATGATTGTTGTATATCCAATAGTGAAATGAAACACAAATGCCCACCTTCACCTTTTATATTTGGATTTAGCATAGAACTCTTTCTTGCACAACGCCAATACACACTATCCCTACAGCTTCTTTTCATACTCTTTTTTTTAAACATTCTATAAAACTCTCAATGACATAACAATGAAATCAAATCCTCCAAGATTTAACTACATCAACGCATCGACTGG
Organism: Panax ginseng; assembly: GCA_020205605.1. NCBI lineage: Eukaryota > Viridiplantae > Streptophyta > Magnoliopsida > Apiales > Araliaceae > Panax > Panax ginseng. The sequence goes on from CM035137.1 coordinate 93,847,378, forward strand.
CTTTGTTCAAGAAAATTAAACCAACAAAAAAGATTAAAAACGCTGATTGATTCGTCTTTCATAAAGAAAAGAAGAGATGTGAAGGGAAAGAAAAGGAAAAAGGAATGTGGAGAAGATGATAGTTGTATATCCAACAGAGAAATGAAACGCAACTTCCACCTTCCACTTTTATATTTGGATTTTTCATTGAAGTCATTTGTGTAGGGCACACTATTTTTTGCACAATGCTGATACACTATCCCTGCCCGCTTCTTTCTCATTCTATCAAACACACAATTACATGACTAAGAAATCAAATCTTCTATGATTTATCTACTTCAACGCATCGACCGACTATGTTCAAGAAAATTAAACCAACAAAAAAGATTAAAAACACTGATAAAGTATCAAACCAGAATAGGGGAGAGGTGCCTTTTTGACTACCTAATCTATATGCAATACACATGCAGTATGTGTAGAGATGTGAAGGGAAAGAAAAGAAAAAAGGAATGTGGGGAAGATGATTGTTGTATATCCAATAGAGAAATGAAACACAACTGCCCACCTTCCCCTTTTATATTTGGATTTTGCAGGGAACTCTTTTGTGCAGAGCACACTGTTTTTTGCACAACGTCAATACACACTATCCCTGCCAGGTTCTTTTCATTCTCATTTCTTTTAAGCATTCTATCAAACACACAATGACACAACAATGAATCTATCGAGTAGAAAAAATAAAACACAAATGGACGAATAAAGTGTATTGATCTTCTTCAGTGGCAGATATGCATGTGTACTTGTAATTGAATGCGGACGGACGTATCTATGAATTAGGGTTTTCTCTGTTTGAAATGATTACCCGAATATGCCCTCAAGGGAATGAGTGAGGTCCAGTAGCATAATGGATTGGGCCATTTAAGATTCTTCATTTTGAACATGGAGTTTATATGTTAGGTGACCTCGGTCAATCTGTAACTCTGTTTGACTGGGTGAAAATACTCTTTTCGGCTAGAATAGATATAAATTTATAAGGAACCTCTTTTTTCCAACATCTACCCCCATCATCAGATTTACATTACAAAACTACTCCACCACAAATTAAAATTCTGATTTGAGATATGCTTCAAGATGAATATTTAGAGGAGTTTCAATGCTAATATAAATATAGTTGAACTTCAAGTGATAAGATCCGAAGTTACTGTCTTTTTGTTGAAAAGGTTCAATAACTTTAGTGACTACTTCATATTGCGCATTTCCTTCACATGTGGAATAAACATCTGAAGTTAATCCGATAAGTAAAATCATTGAGTACCCCGATAGACTTTGTAAGCTCTATCTATTTATTGATTGAATACTGTGAAGTACAATGAAAATAAAAAGAAAAATGAATCTCTTGTGTTTCAAGATTATGTATGCTTTATTAGGCAGATAATAGACAGAAACTTTAGTTAAATTTAGGTAGCACTTTTGTGAAGTATTGGTCAATCTAATAGATGTAGTAGTATATAGTGAAATGACTAACGATAGTAAAATGTGTGGTAAAAGTTTTTCTGCTTAAAGATCTATCGGTATTTGATATTTGCTTCTAAAACATCATATTTAAATTTAAACATCATACTCTTAGGTCCCAAAAATTTAAATTTATCAGCTTAGATATTTATTTGTGTTCTACCTCTAATTACACAAATATACGAATTCTAACTTAATATCGGAATGCTCAAATATCAAGTCTATATTTAATGTGTTCTACCCCTATCTTTATGGTGTCACGTGATTGTAAAGACCTTTTCTTTAAATTACTCTTTAGTTTGAATGTGTTGGATGTTACGTGATTTTAAAGTTCTTATCTTCAAAATTTTAAGTATGAAATTATGTTGGAACTTGGTTTTTCATTGAAAAATAAGTTCCTAGAAATATGTTACTCCACTTTTATATAGTGAGACTATGAGAGTCCCATTTGTCCTTTTTTACCCTTTTCTTTACACCTTGGTTTTGAGTTTTTAAAACTTAGGAAATGAATTCCCATGTTGGTAATATATATATATATATTTTTTTTTTGCTAAATTTAGACTGAAATAAAAGAAAGAATAAGTACAAAGAACATGGGGCAACCCCCAATCAGTATACCATAGCCATCATAGGACATGCCCTATGATGGCAGTAGTAAACCCAAGCTAGACACTAGCAACAAGGAAACATCATGGAACAAAGCAACTACAATAACTAACCAGATAGAAAACTGCTCAAGTCCACAGCAGCACTCAAGACAGGAGCGAACCAAACCAGATAACCAGCTAACCAGCTAACCAAGCCCACAATAGCAAAATTTGCTAGCAGCTAGTAGAACCAAGCCACCAAGCAAACCCAACACCAACCAACATCTGCAAAGCCAGCAGACCCAGCACCACAGAACACAGCAAACCCAGCTACCAAGCCAGCAGACCAAAGCAACTGCATAAAGACCATAGGCCAAACCGTTAGACTGCAGCTGAGGCCAAACCGCCTGGAGCTGGACAGCAGCACCAGCAGATTACATAAAATATTCAGCACAAGGCAGGACACCCACATATGACAGTAGCACCAAACATTCAGCACCCATATGTGACAGCAGCACCAGCAGACTGCAGATCCAAGCTACCAAGCCAGCAGACCAAAGTAACCAGCAGACTGCAGAAACCCAAAGGCCAAACCAGCAGACTGCAGCAGAGGCCAAATGCCTGGAATAAGCAGAAACAGGACAGCACCAACCAACATCTGCATATGACAGCAGCTCTTCCCTAAGCAACAGCTCATCCCTAAACGGAAGACCAGCAGCAACAGCATCCAAGCAAGCCTTTCAGCAGCCAACATCTGAAGATCCACAACAGCAACCAACTGCCATCAGCCCATGCCCAGGCAACAGAAAACCACGGCAGCCCCAGACCATGCCCAAATTGCAGTAGGGCAGAATCATAGCAGAAGCAAAGGTTAACTGCTGAAAGGGCAGAGTGAAACCAGCAGAACCAATCATCACAGACCATCCAACCCGTGCAGAAGATAGGCTCCCAACAGCAGTAGGGAATCCCACAAATAATCAACCAGCAGTACTGCAACACAGTAGGGCAGCCCAGCCGTCGGACTAGAAACCCATCCCAGCAACCCAAACCAAGGCTGATCCAGCAGCAGAAGGCTCATAACCCTGTCAAAATAAGAACTGCAGAGTCCAACTGAAAGCCAGTAGCAACAACAAATTGGCAGAACTTTGCAGCAATCACAACAATCCCAGCAATCACAGTAAAGACTAGCATAGAACTACAGGATAACAGCCAGATCCCTAGACAGACCCAAACCTCGCAGCATAGGGATACATGCAGACCCAAACTAGAGTCAGTATTACTGTAAAATCAATATGAGACCAGCAGAGGCAGGCACCTGAACACTCCTAGAATTTACAATGCAGATTTCAAGGCCAGCAGACCACAATGCAGCACCCCAAACCAATCAATATCAGATCGCAGCGGCCCCGACAAAGATTTCTCAGTTAGACCAGCCAACTCCAGGAAGAAATTAAGTAAAGTTTAAACTCAGCTGTCTAAACCCAGACCTATGCTTTTTTTTTCTTCTAAATTGTGAGTATTATAAACCAAGAAAGAAAAACATATCTAGGGGCATACCCCAAGAAAAAAAAATATAGCAACCACATCAGAGACAAGCCAATGATGTACTTGCTATATCCAAGGCTATAACTGCCAACATCTAAGATTGGGATATTTTACAATATAAGAGCTAAAATTTTTAACTGAATACAATTTGCATTTAACAGTCCTAACACAGTCTTGAGCAAGATCAGTAGCAGCACGGGGGGTTTCACCATGGGCTCGTCTATTCCTTTCATTCCATACTTTATAGATAACAGTAGCCAAGCAGAGCTTTATAATCCGAGATGACATTTGGTCTATTTGAGAATGTTGTATGTGATGAGTCAGTGTGTCCCAGTCAAAAGGAACACCGAACCAACCATGAACAGCAAGCACTAAACCAAGAAGCTGTTGGGAAAAGGCACAGTCAAAGAAAAGGTGGGAGAATGATTCGGGGGCATGAGTACAGAGACAACAGGAAGCCAATGGCCATGTCACCAGCCTCTTATGAAGAGCCAGCCAGAAGAAGAAAGAATAACGTGGGACCTGCAGATTGTGCCATAAGAGTTTGAACCAAGGGACAGTGGCACTCCCACAACGAATAGAAGACCAGATATGGGAAGCTTTAACCGAGGTGAGGCCTGCCCAACACACCTGATCCGGACCGAGAGAAGGCAGCGGCATACGAAGTAGTTTGTCCTTCATCTGCATAAGGCTATGGTAATTGGATATAGGAGGTTGCCATGAGCATTGTGTGATGATGTCACTGACTTTGGCGGAGAATGGCAGACCAGAATTTGAGACTATAGGATCCGTGCTATGGCTGGCAAGAGGGCGGTTTTCTAGCCAAGGGTCTTGCCATAAATTGATGTTCTGGCCGTTACCCACTTTATATGTAACAAATTTGATGGCTAAGCTTCTAAGGTTAAGGACTTTGCGCCAAATCCAGGAAGCATTAGAGGGGATGGGGGTAGTCCAGAAGTTGTGCTTCAAGAGGAGAGTTTTGTTAACCCATTGAGCCCAGAAAGAGGAACATTTGAAACAGATAATCTGCCACAGGTGGAGCATAATCTGTGCTTTGTTCCATTCAACAACTTTTTTAATACCTAACCCACCTTCAGAAAGGGGCAAGGTGACACGAGCCCAAGAAACCTTTGAACCATGTTTGTCGAGCGAGGAGCCCTTCCAAAGAAATCTAGACAGGAGCTGTTCAATTTGCTTGGTGACTGATTTGGGAAGAACGAAATAAGCAGACCAATATGATTGAATGGCAAACAAAATGGATTTAATAAGTTGCAGCCTACCCGCAAAGGAGAGGAAGCAGTTAGCCCAGGACTTAATTCGAAAGGTGATCTTTTGAATGAGGGGCAAGCAATCAGCTGAAGAAAGCTTCGAGGTAATGAGGGGCACTCCTAAGAATTTGATAGGCAAGGAGCCCAGGCCTATATTGAGAGATGTAAGAATGGTAGCAACTAGATTAGGAGGGACGTTAGCGAGGAAGCACTGACTTTTGCTGAGATTGATGGATAGGCCGGAGAAGCAGGTGAAAGCATCAAGGCTATGCTTTAGAAGGTTGACAGATTGCATGTCACCGTGACAAAATAGAAGGAGGTCATCCGCAAAGCAAAGGTTGGTAATTTTACATGCCTTTGTTCTCCAATGGAAAGAAAAATTTGGAGAGGAAGAAGCTTTATCAAGAAGGAGAGCAAGGACTTCCATGACTAAAACAAACAGAGATATATGGAGAGTGGGTGCCTTGGCGGATACCTTGTTTGCCTTGGAAATAGCCACAACTGGCCCGACCATTAACTTTAACAGAGAACATAGCCAAGAGATATGCAACTTCCGATCCATTGTATAAATTTAGCGGGGTAGCCAAAGAGGGTCGAACATCAAAAGGAACTCCCATCGAACAGTCAAAAGCTTTCTTCAAATCAATTTTAACCGCACATCTAGATGGGCCGATGGTCTATGGTAATTTACAAGCGACTCTTGGGCCAAAAGAATGTTGTCACCAATTTTACGTCCCGGTATAAAGGCAGCTTGAGAGTGTGAGATGAGGTCAGGGAGAGTAGCTTTGAGTCTAGCTGCTAGGATTTTGGATATGCATTTATATATAGAATTGCAGCAGGATATAGGCCGGAAGTCAGACATAGAGGTGGGGTTTGGGACCTTAGGAATAAGAGCGACAACAGTGGCATTGGACTCTTTAAGCATATGTCGAGAAATGAAAAAAGATTGAAACGACTTTGACAAAATCATCCCCACAAAGGTCCCAAGAATGAAGAAAGAAATTCACGTTGAAGCCGAGTCGGGGCGGGGCTTTTGTTTCTCGCATGCCTTTAAGAGTAGATAGAATTTCCTCGGGAGTAACAAGAGTCGCAATGGAGGGATCATATCGGGGTTGATACGCTTTGTAATCACTTGACTAAGGCCACCCAACCAGGGGTAGGAGGAGGTGTTTTGGTACCCAAAAGATTTTGGAAGTAGCCAATGCTGATGGACTTAATCTGCTTTCCGGATCATGAGTCAAGACACCTGTTTATCCTCGATGACAAGTATCTTATTTGAATTCCACCGACTTTTGGTTTTGGCATGAAAGTATTTGGTGTTTTTATCCCCCAAGGAGAGCCATTGAATTACGGATTTTTGTTGTAAAAGCCGCTCTTTCTATAGTAAGGGCATCCCATAAATCCTTGGTAAGTTTCCTCCGAAGATCAAAATTTTCCGGGAGATAGGAGTATTAGAGCAGTTGAATGGTCATTTTGAAGAGCATGAAGAGCTTGCCTAGCCATTTGGACGTTTATAACAAAGAGCCCTGTTGTTTATTCGGATCAATAAGAGCTCGTTTGGTTCTCCAAGCTTTTCCGCAAGAACAAAAAAGAGGGGAGCCAATGATATTGCGGTTCAAGCTTGGGAAACTACCTCCTCGTAACCATCCAAGAGGGTAAGATGATTGAAAAATTGAAAAGGCTTGAAGGATTTGGGAGCGGGGAGACCCGATGAGACAAAATAGTGGGATTATGATCTCGAGAAACCTCTAGCCCCAAAAGTAGCCGGAGAGTGAGTCATTTGAGTGAACCATGCTTTGCATTCCCAAGAGCTCTACATCCACTACGAGAAATAGTCCCTTGAGAGTTCCACCAAGTGAAGTAAGGACCAACACTCTAATGTCATCCAGGACACCTTGTTCAAGACATGATTTAAAGTCGGACATCTTAGGTGACCACATGTCGTTACCCCCTGCGATTCATCAAGGCTGCAAATTTCATTAAAATCCCCTAGAACGCACCATCTAGAGCTGATGGAATGTGCGAGGGAAGAGAGCTCATGCCATAACTGCTTACGCTCATAGGGAGTGTGTTAAGGCCGTGAACAATAGTAACCAAAAAGGTATCAACAGATCCAACCAAATTTAATTCACAATGTATAAGCTGGGAGGATTTGAGCAACACGTTAACAGTCCAAAGAGCGGGGTCCCAGCCAACCCATATTCTACCATTGTCATGATAATCATAATTAAAAGCCCAGTTCCAATGAGCAAAAAGATTAGAGGAAATAGCCCTGGATTTGTGACATTTGACTCTAGTTTCCACAAGGCCAACAAAAGATATGTGATTGTCCAACAAAAAGGCATGAACATCAGCCTGTTTTTGAGACTTATTTAAACCTCTAACATTATAGGAACAGAGCTTAGACATAAAAAGATAAAGAATTAGGGAGGGGAGTTTCTCCCCCTACCTTTGTTCCTCCTTTTAGTAGAAGGAGAACCAACAACCTCAACCTTTGCTTTCAGCTTAAGATCTCTGCCTTCCTTTTCGTCAACTATTTTGAGTTTATCAGTAAGAGGGTTGAGAAGGGGTGGCAAAGAGTTGCAGTCTAGGGAAATGCAGTTCGAATCCCCCAAGGCTGCGAAAGGATTACCAGCAGTCACAGGAGAAGGGGAAGAAGGATTCAAAGGGATAGAGGGGGAAACCAAGGCATGGGGATTTTTCTGGGCAATAACAGTCCAGCCCTCTTCAGAAGCCACAGAGGGAGAGGTGAAATTAGAGAGCACTGCAGCAGTAGAGGAAGAAAGACCAAGGCCAACAGTAGCTTTAGTGGAGGATTTTGGAACCCATTGATAGTTGGAGTTCGGACATTTAATCAGAGAATGCCCAAAAGTTTTGCAAACCGAAAGCGGGGATGAAAGTGCATTACGATATTCAACGATGACATCCACCCATCGTTCCTCATGCTCATCTTCATTCAAAATAATAACGAGGGAGAGAAGCAAGCGGAGGGGAACATGACATCAATTTCCACACAATCCGAGCATAAGGAAGAGGGTCGAGTCTTTCCGTGACTTTATCCAAGAAAAGTGGCTTCCCACCCCACTAGCAATGTAACTAAGGCCTTAAATCATCCCAATAAGAGAGAGGAATGCCATGAAATTTTACCCAGACAGGGGCTTTAGAGCAAGCTTCTCTAGTAATGTCAATACCCTCCTTCCATTTCTTCAACAAGATTTGTTTGTTTGAGATATACCAGGGGCCCATAGCAAGGATGTTTTCGCGAGCTTCAGCTGAGTTGAATTTGAAAATGTAATACCCTTTTTCATGCAGGAGCACTTTAGATAAACCCATCGAGCCCCAAAGTTTTTGAACAATAGGCTCCACTACCTTGAAAGGGAGCTTTGAGTGAAGAAAATAGCCCACAAGGCTATTGCACCACAGGTCACGCCCCTTTTTTAGTACCTCCGGCGGAGGTCTAATGGAGAGAAGGCCTTCAGCTTGAGACGGGGAAAAACTTTAAAGTAGACTTCCTAGGAGCATCATTCGCAACAACCTCACTCCAAGAGGGCTTATCGGAGGAGCAGGAGTTGGCGGTGGCCAAGCAACAACCTTAGCGAGTTGTAACGGTGGGACGATCCAATGTGTTGGGCTTCTCGTGACAGACGGAGTGGAGTTAGGCACATGAGCAGGAGGAGCATCATCCACATTAGTAGAGAAGTTAGCTTTCAGCAAACTTTTGTCAAGAAGATTGAGATCATTATCATCCCTATGCAGGACACCGGAGGTTGAAAATTCATTTAACTCTTTAACGGAGAAACCATGGGCTATAAGAAAATCCAATAACTTTTGATTTTCGCCTTTCATCTGCAAATTGAAATTCTATCTTGAGAGGAGAAATGTTGGGCGTGCAGCCGAAAATTTCCTTGATTCCGGAGACCTATGCCCAAGGCCCATACGGTCGCCCCAATCACTGTTGGCAGACGAGCCATCCGAATCCACAGCAAGATCAGTAGAAGGGGGAAGAGGGGCAACGTCCGATTCAACCATCTTAGGCGAGTTAGGGTTGAGACCCCAAAATCAGCAAAAAGGTCACGAAAATGCTAGACTCGAGTTCCCAAAGAGAGATCACGAGTGGTCGACCATGATTGGAGATTAGGGAAGAAAAGGATCTGAGAGTTGGTTGGAGTGAAGGAGAGAAGCTACCGGAAGGATGAGGAATAGCAGAAGGAGTAAACAGAAAAGGTAGGTGAGGATGGAGAAAAGAAAGCGGGAAACTAAAAAGGGAAAGAAAAGGTTTGGGAAAGAGGTAACGGTAATTGGAAGGACGGCAGATTAGAAAATTATGGGTAAGGAAATAAAACCCACGGTTTTTTAGAGAGAAGGGAGAGCATTTCCCCACGGTTTTTCTGCTCAAAAACTAGATGTTTGATTTATTATCAGTAATATATTTGGTCCAACTTTCCTTAATAATTTTCCTAACCAAAATAGCAAGATTTGCAAGGAAAAGAAAATTGACTTGGTGAAACTTTCCCTCATTGTTTTGACAGACATATCCCTCATTGTTTATCTTTTTCTTACCAAATTCACAAAAAAAATCAAGAGAAGGTTATATTCCTTTCATTTCCTTTCTCAGACTTTTTAAAATTTCCTTACCCGAAAAGGCTAATATACTTTAAAAAAATATCGATAGTACGGGTTAAATTTCCTTACCCAAAAAGGCTCATAAACAGAGTGTTAAGTATATTAGCTTAGGACTTGAGTATTTTCTGTAATATTTTTTTCAAAAACAAAAATTGAGTTCAAAAAATAAAATAAAATATGTCTCAAAGTGCGTTATAGGCAAATCTTGGTAAGCATAAAAGAAAGTTAAAAAAGTCAACTAAGACTTTCATTTTTGGACGGGTGAGTTTTTAATAATGGTATTGTGAATAGGGTCTGTTGAAATTGTGGTGTTTCCTTTAATCACTTCCCATTCACACCCGCCCAAAGGCTCGAATTTTGCCAAAATAGATACCACTATGACGGAACTGTATTGCAATATAAAAAATCAATAAGCATTACATGCGATTTAATAATGATATAGTAATGCTCACAAAAAAACTAAAATGGCAAGGTATTCATTTCAAGATATGATAGAAACTAAGTGCTAGCTTCAAAAACTAGAAGCACAGAGTAATATGTAATTGTACAATCAACCCAGTGGCTACTCCCAGGGATCCAAACCAATAAAAAGCAAGAGATCAACTAATTTAAGTGACATTCCTAGTGTGGCACCCTAACAATATAGAGCTTTAGTATTGCTCATAGGCTAAACATAACACAGACCATATGAAAGGTATGCATTTATGTAGTAGAAACTATAGAATAGTAGTGTATAACTATTGTATATTACCCTCTCACACAAAAGGATTTATTTGTGAATATTAAGGATCTATTTTTGTTCCATGTTCATCCCTAAGAATATTGAGTTGTTGCTTTAGTAGTAGCGATATGATAATGAAATTATAATGACAAACTTAGAGGATATGGTGTCATTTTATACTACAATCGTTAAAAGAGGACTTTGTGTGGAACAATAACATTTGTCAAATATGATCTGGCACGTAACACGAGATCGTTGAGCATTTTATGCAACACTTAAATTTTATTTGTACTCGATGACGATGACGATAACGCTGACGATGAAGTCGATGACGATGGTTACTTGCCTTATGGTTAGCAAGTTCCAAGAAGACATTTTAAAAACTAATGTGTATATAGTTCGGCATAGACTTGAAAAATCTGACCCATCCAAAGTAAATCTTTTCATGTGAAAATATCAAAAAGTCATGTGAAAATATCAGTTTCCATAAAGGAAATTAAAAGCTAATTAGTGTACCAACAGTAACAACATCTTCTGTAAATTCAAAAGTTAGGAACCATCGGGAGGGTCCATGCTCCTCCAATGAATCAACTGACACTTCAGACACCATCCTGGATCCCCTACCATTTTCCATGTAAAGACCTATATGATGCATCAATTCCTGCAGCGGAGAAATAAGAGACTGATTAAGTTTGTTTAAAGGGTAGATACCATTATAGCTTAGTATGAATAAGGTAAATTAGAATGGTGGAATCTGATATGTTTACATATTTATTTAGGTTTAAGAATAAAAGTACAGTTGCTAAAAAAAAGAAAAAGTACAGAACTATGACACCTAATAATTCTCAAAAAAAGAAAAAGTACAGAACTATGAGATTCTGATGCTCAAAAACAACAAAGGTGTTACACTTAGATTTCATATTTTTTTGATCAAAGATATTGTTAACACGAGAACCAAATTGTGCAGGTGGATATGTCTCTGAAGCTGCTGAAGGCAAGGAAACATGTTCTTCAGGGTGAATACATTTAAATCTTTGTCTTTTGAATTAGGACCCTCATTATGGGAATAAGGTAGTATATATAGTTTTGGATATAAATTTTTGTCTTTTGAATACATTTAAATCTTTGTCTTTTGGATATAAAGTTTGATTTTTTTTTTGGGGTGATGAGCTTCAAAGTAATTTGGGAATTATATTTTAATTATGGTGATCATGTTTTTACTTTAATTTAAATTTTTTTAATTTCGAAATCAAAATCAAACAGATTAAACTATTATCGCTTGAAAAGATAAAGTAACTGATAAAGCCAAGGAACAACCTATACATGAGCTTTTGTCACCGTCTTATCTAATTACTGTTTTGTAATGAGGATCAATATTCAAGTATTGCAACTTATAACGACCTTTTTTTGTCATGAGTACTATTTGTTGTTTTGCTATGCAGAATTACATAGTTGCAGTGGCCGGATGAGACGGAATGCAACAGTTGCACACAATGAAAGTATGTTAATTTGTCTGCATAGTGTACTATAGATTATCCTTGATAAGGTTAGATTCACTGCTTCGTTGATGTAACTTTGGCCCCGGGGTGAAGCCATGTTTATACATTTTTGAAAATGTCCGGAAAAATTTTGGCATGTTATTTCCACTCTCATTATAAGTTTTCATCAATCAAACTCTGTAAGCCGTATGATCATATATTTTCAGGTATACATTGAAGGATTTTTTTTTTTTGCTAAATTTTGACTGAAATAAAAGAAAGAATAAGTACATGGGCCAAACCCCAAGCAGTATACCATAGCCATCATAGGACAGGCCCTATGATGGTCGTAGTAAATCAAAGCTGATTACTAGCATACAAGGAACTAACAAAGAACAAAGCAACAACTATAGCCAACCAACAAACTGGCATGACTAATATTACAACCGTCCAGCACAGAAAGAAAACCAACTAGACCAATCGGTATGACACCAACCAATGTAAGCGATGGCGCGAACAACAACGTATATGTAAATTCATTGCGAAGAACACGGAAAGCTAGCTCAAGCACGTACTAACATCTCAACCTTGACCAAAGACAACATAGGTGTAGATAAAAAGTTGACCAAAACAGGTGTAGCACGACCCAATCAAAGGCCAATAACCCAGCAGAAGCAGTCCATTTGTCGAGCAAGAGTCAACCACCAAGGATTCAGCTAGGGAGCATGAGTTGACCCAAGCAGCAGATCTCAAACGCAACGACCAAATGACAGCAATATGTTGCAACAACAATGCTTAATCATTAACAATGCACGAGATTAGCACAAGCATAAACTAGCAAAGTAGCCCAAAAAGAAGCAGCAAGCCCACTGCTTAATCAAACTCAATATACCAAGCAGCCAAGAGGAGGAAAGTCAGCCAAGGAGAACATCAACGCCACAGTCAACCCACTGTATTGAAGGATATTTGGTGTAAGCTATAAAGAATACGAAGTTGTTTCTCTATTTTCTGCATGTGTATATTTTTTTTATTCTGTCTTTTGTAAAGTTAACTAATTATACATGGTTATGATGATTTTGGGTATGGAATGATGGTTGTTTTGGTAGTTTGAATATTTATTGATGATTGTAAGTTTTGTAGACATGTTTAGATTTTTCTGGATATATCTATTTTTAATGGAAACTCTGTCGAAATTTATTGAAATTAGTAGCGACTTGCTTGATGTTTTGGTGGATGGATGTGTGTTGATGATTGAGTATGTATTAATTATTGTGATTGTATAGTGAATTATGATAATTGTTATGTCTGATTGTAAGTTATTATATGGTTGTTGTTATGCATGTCCTTTTATAGTTATTTACCATTATTTGATTGATCTAATGAAGGAAGCTACATGGGTCATCTATATATCTATGGATGAAAATTCATAAAGACTTGATCCTGCAATCTGTTACATTAGCAAGTTGTAAAACTGACCATATAACTTAACCATTAGTCATTCGTCACCTTAATTGTTTGACTTCTCCCTCTCTTATTTGTCTTGGTTCTTTATTTTTAAACTTTGTTGCTGAGCTAATCCTAAATTTATATAACGACCTGCAATCAGCTTTTGTATCAAGTTACCATTCTGCGAAAATGTATACCCATCTATGTACGACAAAAAAAAAGAGTTGTTATAACAACCAAAAAATAATTTTTAATTGTCAAGTTACTATTTAAAAAGTTACAATCAATCAAAAAGGCTTATAAATAATAAAAAATAAATCTTGAAATGTAGTTAAACTTAGTTTAAATTTATGAGAATTTAACTATTAAAGTTGGATATTCTTTATTTATTCAATGAAATTTGTCTTCATAAGAATTTTTCATTTAAATGCTTTGTGGAGTATGTATGGTGTAGACACTCGAAATTTTCTGCACTCCTATTACTAACATTGCAGGAGGGTAGATTCGTCTTTTGGAGATAACCCGAAAGATGAAACACATCCATTCCGGATACTACCGAAGTTCACTCAACCCTTAACACAAACCGGGAACATCATCTCAAACCCGGAACACACATCGAATGTCATTTCCAATCTCGGAGATAACCCCAGATATGCGAGATCAAAAGACCGAATAACACCAGGAGAGAGACAGTTACTGTCTCAACGATAACACCGCGACGCTCGCCTCAGTCCCCAGAGACAACATCGAGAGTAGAACCCATCCTTGGTGATAGCCCCAAGAGATGCCATTGCAAGTTCCGGCGATAACCCCAAAATGCTTGTTTCAAACATATGCAACCCGACTTCAATCACGTATATCACAGTCGAGGCAAACACACCTCGAACCGGAGATAACAACGGGCGGATATAGAACGCCCACGGATGACGATGAGACATACAAACAAGCGGCAGATCCAATCTCGGATGTAACCACGAGCAACGCGCTTTCCGCTTAAACCAAATGATAACCCCTTGAGGAGTCAACACGTCATCTTCTTCGTCTCAATAAGATGATATCGCGGCGATACCAACAAGTAGTCCAATCTCAATTTGTAACCTTGAGCAACGCTCTACTTTCAACTCAAATCGGCGATAACCCCATGAGAGTCAAACATCATCTTGTTCCTTCGACAATGGCACGTCGTCTCAACACTTTATACATACATACATCCAACAATGTCCCACAAGAGCCGAGGATTGACAATCCCGAGTGACTATTACGTGTGACAAAGATTTCTGGATAGAATTTGAAGCTTGAAGACCATGGGCATAGACCCTCTTTCCCGACCGTACATCCTCTAATCCATGTCATTTCGTAACTCTCGACAATGGCGGTCAAGAAGAAGGTCGATATACCTCATTCGGATGCTCGAGTTGAAGTTCTGCAAGTTCGAAGCGGACATTACGATTACACTGCATCGCACGTCTTATGAGACGACGGGACCCATGAGGCTCGGATGCATCACGACGACCAGCCGCATGTACAAGCTGCGACTACCGCAGTGTACCTACTGACCATCCGTCTATATATACAAGCCTTGGGGTCACCATTTGAGAGAAGAAGAGAGGGAAAAAGGCGAGGAAGCCTGTCCCATTTTACTCTGCATACACATCTTTTGAGTGTTTCCTCACTTCTAAACACTAGTTAGCTCACATATAGCTATCTTTTTTATCCCATGAGCCGAGTGTTTATCCATTTAAAGTCATAGAAGTCTACTTTGGCATTACTTCAATCGTAAGCCTTCTTATATTCTATAAAGCCTTCTTCTCATATTAGCACACACTTTGTTGTACACGTTGAGAGTCGTGTGAGTGTGTTTGCCGGAGACTTCGGTTTGTGGTTTTCATTTGATTGCAGTATATATATACTTATATATATGTATATATTTCATATATGGACTAACATTATCGAGTTATGCTTGATTGAGCCTGAACTTGATGCCCGAGCGTTTAATTTCTTTTTATATATATATATATATATATATATATATATATATATATATATATATATATATATATATATATATATAAATCGTGGTCGAACTACATCGATGAGCATGGATTTTATATCCGTGCGTTTAAGTGTTTATATATATATATATATATATATATATATATATATATATATATCATGTCAAACATATCTCGATGAGCCTGGATTTACATCCGGTCATTTAATCGCTTTATATATATATATATATATAATTCTTTGTCGAACATATCCGATGAGCTGGATTTACATCCACTGCGTTCTTTGCTTTTATATATATATATGTACACACACACACACACACACACACACACACACACACACACACACACACACATATATATATATATATATATATATTTACATTTACATCGAGCACTGAGTTCACTTACGTGGCCTTTTACGCCTTTATTTACATTACATCTGCCTCGGAGTTTACTTACGTGGCGATTGATCGCTTTTACTAGCTTTTATTTATATTTTGTCCCTTTGAGTTTACTTACTGGCGGTTGATCATGTTTATATATATATATATATATATATATATATATATATATATATTGCATCTTGCTTTTCATACAAATTGCGATGATTATGTGAGCTTTAAGGAATCATGTGATCATAGGTTCGATCTCATCAATCTAGATTCGGTTCCCATGATGGACATTTTTCAAATTGTGTGATGTCATACATTATTTTCTGATTAATCTGAATTTCCTTGGATGGTCATCATGCCCATAAGGAGTTC
Organism: Panax ginseng; assembly: GCA_020205605.1. Classification (NCBI taxonomy): domain Eukaryota; kingdom Viridiplantae; phylum Streptophyta; class Magnoliopsida; order Apiales; family Araliaceae; genus Panax; species Panax ginseng. Next base: position 93,863,313 of record CM035137.1, read on the forward strand.
GAAGACTCATCAGATATTATTTTCTAGAATGCTTCGCATCTCGAAAATAAAAACAAACAAGTTTAACATTTAACAATAAAATGGAAGTATGAAAAGGTCTCAATTCTTATTGAGCACAAGGTTTGAAAAACCTCTTTTACAAAACTTCATTGATATATCTTGGTTAAAAGCTGAATTTTTCTTATAAAATTCAAACCTTGTGTATATATATAGGTGTGAACGAGGCCTCAGACTACTTTCAAATAATTGCACATTGATCCACACACACACACACACACACACATTCATATAACAATTTCTTTGAAAAGTGGCGGTCACCAGTGGTAACACTTGATGTCGAAGTGCCTAACACCTTCCCTCCGCATAATCAAGCCCCTGACCTAAAATGAATCTCGGTTTCCTGCATCTGCTCTAGCGATGTCAAATCACTTGGTCAATGTGCAAACATTTTTTGGTTGCGTTGGTGCAACCAGTTAAATACACCAACTGGCGACTCTTAAAGTCCAATCGTCGACATTATACATGTCGGACCTTTTTCACTTGTTTTTTCAAACAAATCTCACATTAACATGAGAACACCAAAGAACAAGTAACGAAAAAGGACACTCAAAAATCCCGACGTCGACAGGTGGCGACTCTGTTGGGGACTCCAGTAAGAGGGCTTAAGCCGCTATTTCAAGCTTTTCAAAATTGTTATATGCTTGTGTGTGAATGTTGCATTTGCATTTATGATGAATGTGTACGAATGCATCTTAATTACTACACTGCTAAATATCTATCTGTGATATTAGTGCACATGTCATCATTTTGCATAAGCGGTGAGACACGTTGTATGTGAATGTATGTTGTGTGGTCCCTCCACCGTGGAGGCTATCCTCGTCTGTGTTTGATTCTCGGACTCGTGGGAAGAATGATTCCCGGGGCTCGTGAAAGGCACCACTCAGATTCGCTCCCAGTTGAACGAATTTGATTAACTTCCCGTCAAGTAGATTGCGATGATCTGGGAACCTTCATGCCAAAAAGCATGAGAGTAACCCTAAGATAGGTTAGCCTCGATAAACCAAACGCGAGAGAAAGTCATTTCATGCTTTCCATTTTCAATTACACCGTAACAACATTTACTTGTAATTCTATTCCATGCTCATTCATATGTAATGGAAAATATGAAGAATATCATGCATGCATGACATGTTATCAATTAACAAACGGTTTTGCGGACAAAATTCCTAAACGGACATGTTATGATAACATTTACATTACCCTAAGACTAAACTATGTAAGACTTTTGTAGGGAAGCAATTGGGCTCATTACATCTTCAAAAGTCCAAAAAGGCCGCAAGCCTATAGCCAATCATGTCTTCTTCCGACCGGTCTATCGCATCTCTCCAGAAGAATTTGACGGATTAAGTAAACAAATCACGATTTGGTTTGTTCTACTAAAAGAATTACACCAGTCTACATAGGGTACGAAGATACCTACACATACAGAATCCTCTACATAAGGAGGAGTTCAAGGCCCGGAAAAAACAATTCAGGAACATCAGTTGGATACAACCAACAAAGACCCTGAAAACACCCATCTCAAAGGAGATCTAGACACCGGTGATATCAGGAAGAAGGTCCTCCAAATGGAGGAAACCATCCTGTACGAATAGTCCTGCCCTTGAGTGCCTCCGCCGGAACTCCCAACAAGGATCTGACGGCAGTAGGGGTGATATCCGCCGTGCAAGGCACCGGTTCCCCTCCAAACTCCATACCTGTGATAAACCGCCAATCCATCGGCGTCATCATCACCTCACAGTCCAAAAGAAATGGAGTGATCGAAGTGCAGTGAAACCACCGCCGAATAATGCCCCGAGTAGCAACGGGGTAGAATGGAAAAGAACATCCCAAATCCCCAGCCATGGACGATCGCTCTGTAGTCATCATGCAAGGCCTGATACATAGAGTGGATGTTAAACCAGTTCCCTCGAGGCTGTGTGAAGCCGGGAACCTACATCAAATGCAGATCAACATCAGACTCCTTGACTCCTCATCAATAGGAAATAAGGAAGATTAAAGATCTAACTTCATACCTCGTTTACGTGCAGGTATACTGAAGGATGCCTACTCAAGTCACCCAGAAGATCTGGGTTCGCCACTTGAATACCTGGCAATTCTCTACGGGGAACACGTACAGCAGGAGTAGGAACCTCGATCGGTGCATCCTCCTCCTCGTCCTCGACATTCAGCACCTCAACCCGAATAGGACGTATCATCGCCTCCGCCAAACGACGAGGCTGTCTAACAGAACGGCTTTGAGGCTCTTCAAAAGGCCTCCTCTGTACACTAGAAGTGGTCCTGCGGGAACTACTCGGCTGATCTGGATCCATGGTATCTGGACAACAAGTCTCCAAATCACCTCAGAAAGGGTGTGGTAATTTCTTACCCGGAGTCTTTTCAAAATGCATTCTATGATTACATGCATGCATGCATTGTTTTAACATACATCTACAATAGAGTTAAAAATGCATGACTACCCAATACCTACATTTTGGGAAAATTTTGTCATAGCCCCTTTGTAAATGGGACTATCCACATGCACATAGGCATGACTAGGTGGCCATTCAGTAGCACACCTATACACAGTCATATACATCCTGTATGCATCAATACATTGCAGTAAAAAATCCGTAAGTGTAGTCTAATTACCAGGATTATTTTGCTTGTCTTCCTTTACTCATTTGTCCTCATATAGGATAAGAAATGACAGTAAAAGGTGCCAATTTGACTGTTTCAAAAGTCAATTTTTTTCACATCAATATGTTCAGCATGGTTTAATACTAACATTTACTATGTTGAATATTTTTTATCAAGTCATATCAGCATGCATATTCACTACTATGTGTCTAAATGCATTTCATGCGATAAGTCATTTTCCAACGAACAGAAATTGGAAAAAAATACATGCATGTGTTACTAGGACAGTGAAGAACGCTTGTACGGTGGCGAGAATATGCGAAAGTTGCCCAAATTCAGAGATCCGAAGAAGAGCTCTCGGATTTCCTTGTATTGCGCAGACTTGAAAATGACTTATAAAGCAACCAACCTTTATACATAAAGCGGTTGGCCGCATGAGGCTAACTCATGCATTTCCTAACAGTACACCTGCAGCACTCCTACATGGGTCCCACACTCCCGAACTCGCTTCTAATTAGAGTTGCAAAGGAGGTCTCACAAGTGAAAAGGCCAAATCGAATAAAAGTGCTACGCGATTGAGCGAAATAGCCTGAAATCCTGGTTTCTCGTCGGTCAGAGTTAAACTCCCGTCGTCTCAAAGGTATTCACCTGAATGCAGGGTATACTATACCAATGAGCTCAGCTTTCATAGATCTTGCTCGACAATACCCCCACAAAGGTCCGATGCCGTCATTTGCAGGGTCATAACCCTAAAACCTCCCTGACGGGGGTTACAACGCAAAACCACGACATATCAAACCTTCCCCGACGGGGGTTACAACGCCGAAGTTATCAACATCTACGTATCCCCGGCGGGGGTCACAACACACATCTTTCAAGCATCTACATATCCCCGGCGGGGGTTACAACGCAATGCAACCATTGATACACACATCAATGAAGGTCAAGCAGCCTTGACATCATCTCAGCCGATGGCAAGTAAACCCATCGAAGCAACCTTCCCCGGCGGAGGTCACAACGCAATGTTACCATTGACATAAACATCAATGAAGGTCAAGCAGCCTTGACAATGCATCCAGCAGGGATTTATCCGGTGATACACACATCAGCGAAGATCAGGCAACCCTGATAACAACAAACTGTTGGCAGTAACTCCGACAGAATGAGGGAATATGTTATACACATCCTCAAACAGACAAAGCTTTATCCCCATAGATCTCTTACACACAAGAGGTACCTCTATGGAATATAAGCTAGTGTCTAGGATTCAAGACTTTGGTGTCATTTAAAATAATATGACTGATATTTACAGAATAGAGTCTTAGACTCGATAATTACCCGATAAAGCTGTCGGTACACCGACATATTTCAGAAATTGATCTGGACTTAGATATTTTAACAATATTAATGTTTGTTTGTGATGAAATAACTGTTGAACATGATGTGTGATAATGTGATTAGGTTATGTGCTGACTGCAAAATGCAGTACTATATGTTATAGTATATTGTTCTAATAGAATGAATGATCTAATTAATGATAGGTCGTGATATAAAAGATAAAACTAAGTTGCATATTGTAAGCAGCGCATCAGGCAAGTATCCTACCTTTGCATTTTATTTATGCAATGGACATGAGTAAGAATGCTTCAGAATTATATTATTACTGTACAGATTATTAATCCTATATTATATACGCTCATTGATTGTCAACATGTTAGTATATGGTAATTCAGATATATATTCTATTCGTTAATTTCTATAAATGGTTATACAAGTGTCCCCACTTGGATAATCATTGCATTTAATCACATGTTGATACACCTTTGTTAATTACCTGTATATATTTATGTTGAATTATAGATTATTGTTGAACAAGATAAAACCTTATTATTATCCAACCGAATTGCCTTGGTTTGGAACCCCGACAAGTATGAACATCCCTTACACAGGAAAAACTTTTATGCACCCAAGGTGGACAGAGTAAACGATAACATCATTCTTGCATGTAGTATTGATCAATACAGGGTACAACGGGCTGATCACCCCCGTGCTCGTAAGTTATGACGGTTTACAGATGAAGTTCTGTTTAACCTTTTCGAAAATGAAAACAATGTTCATAGTATGAAAACAATGTTCAGTACGTAGTTTCAAAAATTTGAAAGAGGGTTGTTATGTTATTATTATCGGTTCAGATTACTTCACAACTATTGATTTGTTGTAGAAGGGTAGTATTAAGAAAACATTTAAATTTTTTCAGCTTATATATATATAATTGCTATTACTTGCTGGACACTCAAATGGTCATCCTTGCTTAATTTAAATATTTTTAGCTAAGTGTGAACAACCTGATGATGAATAAATAATATTAAAAATATTGAGGGGATTTTTATGAAGTATTTGTTGTAAATTTTGATTATTATTTGGACCCCCACTTACTCATTTTTCAAAATAATCGGAAAGGGGTTATAATATATATATATATATATATATATATATATTATTTTATAAAAAATATATTTTCTGCGTGTCCGTGAGAAAAAAATTCTAAATAGTATCCTTCCATTCTCTTATAAATAGGATGCTTAGTTTAGAATTGAAAATCACACCAGAATCAGAAATTCTTCTTCTATAATATTGAGCGTATTTCTTTAGAGTTTAAGGAAGCCTTGAGTGTAGAAAATAGTACAAGTTTTCTTCAAGAATATCCCCGCTATACCAGTTGGAATACTCTCCTTTTAAAGTAAGGGATATTATTTTTGTTTAATATTCGTAAGAAATAATATTTTCTTCCATACTTTGTAGTATGTAAGTAATATTATTTTGTTTCAGATTCTGAATTTTACACTCGTTTTGTTAAGTTTTGGCTTTTATACTCCGTGAAATTAGTAGAATATCCTTGAAATTTGCGCTTCATCTAGTATATTTTCATGAAAATATTATTTTGAGCATTCTTGATAATTTTTAATCTTTTCATGCCGGAGTACTATTCACGGGGTACTATTCACGAAGTACTATTCATAGGATATTATTCACTTAGGTACTATTCACTCGGGGTACTATTCATGACGAAAATTGATTTCTTTTCGGTCCAAATCATTTTTGATACAATAATATTCTTGAATTTTACTCTACAAAGCAATATCATGTTGATAATTTGGACATTATTAAATTCTGGATAAATTAAATTTTAAATCTTTAAAAATGTATCCTTTTCTTTCATTTAATTGAATTCTTATATCATTGTCATCATCTTCATGCTTATATTGTGATGAAAGTCATCTTTGACCCGTAGTGCATAGATGGACTGTTGATTGGTATGATTATGACCAGGGATTATTCGGTATAATAATGACCCGTAATGATACAAATGATATGGTAAAAGTCCTCATTGGCCCTAGTGCATTGATGGACAGTTGTTGACATGATCATGACCATTGGTGATTACACGAATAGCCTTGGCCCGAAAAGTGGATAATTAGTGGACGTGATACTAATGAATATCATTGGCCCGTAGTGCATGGATAATTCAGTGATGTGGATTATTTATTAAGCTATGTCTCAACGATAAAATTGATGATAAACTTCTTTTAAATCATAGAAGACAGTAGATACCACTCTTCTAATGGATTATTTGTTTCGCTGCAGTTAAACTTGATGTTTATTATATTTTATCAGTTAACATTGTTGAAGGCTAACGATAATTTATTCTGCATTATCTTAGTCATAATATTTCTCACTGGGCTAGTTGAGCTCACCCTTTTGCTTTCATAGTTCTCTTCAGGAAATGAAAACGTAGCCGAGACTAGTCGAGGAATGGAGTGACGGTCCGAGATGGTGGCTGTAGTAGTCCTCACTATTTTATAAAATAGTGTGATAATAATTGTAATGAGGACTCCATTTGAGTTTGGATATTGTCTAGAAGACAATATTCGTATTAAAACTCTCAGCTATGTTTTGTCGTATTTTACATGACAGATGTTTAAGTTTGTATTTGAATTATGTACCATGTATTTGGCGACTCAAGATGGGTGATGTATGAGACACCCCCAAATCTAGGTACTTCATTCCCACAAGACTTGGTGTTCACTTTCCAATCATTCATATCTATCTACCCAAATATAATAAAATTAAATCATAAATCCTCCCTTTAAATAGGGTTACATCATTAAACAAAAAGTTTTTCCCAGGTTGTCTAACCTTAAACATCATACAAGTGCGGAAATAAAATTATTACATCACATCATTAATTAAAAGTCTATCATCATAACAATAAATGAAATTATAAGTCTTCATCACATGTACATTTTTTCTTTCCTTTGTTAGTTGTAGGTTCGTCGACCTTCTCTTTTTTTTGCTAAATCGTCGACCTTCTCAACTTTAGCTGCAATGATTATATTTATGCAAGAGTGAGCAAAACAATTGCTCACTAGATATAGCAATAAAGTAACAAGAAAATAATAACTGCTAATGAATAGGCTCATCAAAACTGAATAGTATCAATGATAACCAAAAATTGGAATCGAAATATGAAATATATCTGAGGGTCATAAGACCACGAACTATGTCCATAGTTGTAAGTAATCTTTCAACTTCAACTTTAACAGTCATAAGACTATAAGGACTCCTCGTGCTTAGGGGGGTTGACCCTTCGACAATGTATTATGCACAAACATCTAAACGCATTGTGTATCCCCTATAATAGGGTTGTTCTCCTCAATTTTTAGAGTACAAGTCCGCACCAAAGAAAGTTTGGTTTGGATAAGCTTTCAAGGGTAATTTAAAGTTTAACGATCATCAACTAGGGGACTAGTTAAATCAATAAGGTTTGATAACACAATAGTTGACATAACATAGAACAATTGAGAATCATAGGTGAACTGACTATATAATAAACTCATGCTTGAAAATAACTAGAGAGCATAAGTACTGAACAAAATGAATAAAATGATAAACCTTTGCTTGAACAATAATATGCTAGGTCTATGATCTTGTCAAATTAGAAATTTAGTTACTGAATATAAACTAATTAATAGCAAGTTGGAAACTAAAACTTGCTCAACATGGTAATAACAGCTTAATAATAGAGACGAGAGTTCAAAAACTACGTTTATTATACAGGAATAGAACTCAAGAAACTTGCTTAACTATAAACAAGTTAGAATGAATCGACAATAATGAGAATTCTAATAAAATTAGAGTTAAAGCTTGCTCAAATGAAATTTAGGAACAAATGACTTGTTCAATAACAGTTTAAGAAAGGAAACTGTCTCAATCATAAGAATAAAGTTACACAATGTAATAATAGAACTAGTTCAACGAAAGTGTAGAGTTAGAAAACTTGCCTCGAGCGTAAGCTATAATATTAAAACTCACGTTCACCTACACATAGTATTAGAACCACATTATCTATTAGATATACTACCATTCACTTTCCAATATAACACACATTTCTAGTTAGACTTGTTAATTTAGTACAAGTCTTATGCTACTACATAAATATCAGAAATTTCAAGTGTTAACCTTCGTAATACTTATTTACTAATCCTCATGCTCAATAAATCACAACATGTCATTTTCATAGTTTACTAACTTCTTATAACATTAGAATCATTAACCACATTACACTATGTTGTTTTACCCTTGTCGTTACGCATTTGACACATTAACATAACCTTAGACCAAGTTATGTTGATATCCCAAGTCTGCAGTAGCAGCAGAACTCACCATCTCAGAACAAGGTATGGCGCAGCTGCGCCATACACAAGCCTTGGCACCGGTGCACAGATAGAACCAGAAACAGATGAACAGTAGCCTTTTTAGCCCAACTAACACGAATTTCACCCACCAAACAGTAATATTAACACATACAATTGATATAAAATGATTACAAACATGTTTGCTAACATATTCAACCAATTAGAACAATTTAACAACTTAAACTAGTTTAATTTTCTCAAATTCCATATTTTCATATGAAAACTCCATTTTTGACATCTTTTACAAAAATCATCACTGTGATTACAATTCTACACCGAATCACTTCGTTCAAACTACGTTCTCTTCGTTTCTTAACAAACTAGCATAATCAAGACTCAATTTATAGTTTCACATACAAATTGACCACTAAAACTGGTACTTTCATAAGCCATGTGCAAAATTTTCAGTGTAATTTACTTTTCTTCCTTTTAAAAATGAAATTCGCATAATAATTATTGTCTAAACACTAGTTTCTAGCATCACAACACATATAACTACCATAATTCAGTTACATCACAACAATTTGAAAGAAATAGAATTCACAGAACATATAAATTATGTCGTGAAACAGATATTTGTGTGTGTGTGTGTGTGTGTGTGTGTGTATATATATATATATATATATATATATATATATATATATATATATGTGTGTGATACTAAGGTTATGATAAAATACCTGCAACTTGCTTGAAATCCTTACTAACACCACTAAATTTGCTTTGAAAACTCGTACCTCCTCTCAATTCTCTCAAGCTCTCTCTCAGTTTCTCTGTGAAACTCTCAAAGATTCTAAACCAAATCGACAACCAACCAAGTATGCGTATATAACTCCAGCCAACGCACACTTTCAAATGTCCAAAAACCGACGTTATACTAATGATCCTATTAAATCATCAGTTATAAATATTTATTTATTTTATTTGTTATAATAAAATTCATAATTTAAAAATCCAAAAGCCATAAGGCTTTGTTTGGCAAAACCCTTTAAAATTAAAGATTTAATATTTTAAGCATTGTTTGGCAAAAACTAAATTAAACTCCATTAATTTATTTTAATAAAAAATTTAGTTTATAATTTATAATCACATATTATTTATTTGGATTTCCATATCCAACATTAATCAAATAAATTAATTACACATACTATATTTTAAATAAATATACAATTTAAACAAATATCACAAAATTATAATTTCATTATAATTTTATTTAATAATTTAATATATCATTTTAAATTATTAAATCAATACAACAATATAACATCTCATGTTATATTACAACTCTCTTATAAATCACATAAATTTAGAATTTTATTAATTCATAAATATTTAGTAACAACAACCACATCAAATAGAATATTTATTCAACAATTTCAACAATAAACACATCAAATAAATATATATATAATCCAATAAATATTTAAAATTATAATTTAAAATTTCGGATTGTTACATCCTTCCCTCCTTACAAGGATTCTGTCCCTAGAATCACAACTCAAACAATCAAATTGTCACATTCTTCCCTCCTTACAAAGATTTTGTCCCTAGAATCGAAGACACAGACTAAACAAATAACTCAGGGTAATTCTTCATCATATCAGATTCGAGTTCCCACGTAGCCTCTTCGACATTGTGGTTCCTCCATATCACCTTCACAGAAGGTATCACTTTATTCCTGAGCACTTCTTCTTTCCTGTCGACTATCTGGATAGGAATCTCTTCATAAGATAAATCTTTACTGAACTGCAATGGTTCATACTCGATCACATGCTTGTAATCGGGTTTATATGGTCGCAACACCGACACATGAAAAACGTTATGAACATGTTCTAATTCTGGAGGTAAAGCTACCTCGTAAGCCACTTCTCCCACTTTTCAAAGTATCTCGAAAGGTCCAATAAACCTTAGGCTTAGCTTTCCTTTCTTGCCGAAACGAATTTTCCCCTTCCAAGGAGAAACTTTCAGAAACATGAAATTTCCTGCTTCAAATTCGCGATTCTGCCTGTGTTGATCAGCATACTTCTTCTGTCGATCTTGAGCAGCTACCAGTCTTTTTTTTTTTTTTTTGCTAAGTTTGTTTGTATATTGAAAAAGAAAAGAGATAAAACAATCGCTAAGGGCATACCCCAAAAGCTTTTGATAGAACCACATGGGACAACCCCCCAAAATGGACAACAAAAGACTAACAACCAAGCCAAATGAAAGAACAAGGAGCATTACTAAGCAGGACAATAGTAAATACAAGCATGGGAACTTAAACAACTTACACAACCAATCAGTTGAAACCAAGCAGCCAAATGAATGGAGCCGAAGAAATGAATGGAGCCAAAGACTGAACTGAACTGCACTGCAGTAGCCGAAGAGGATGCTGAAGCATAGGAAGAACTACGAGTACTAGTAGGAGAGGGCCGAACCATATAAACCAACCCAAGTTAAAAACCAAAGATCCCCAAAGATCCTCAAGACAAGAGGTGAACTCAAGGGCCGAACCATATAAACCGAACCCCGAAGCCGAAACCAGCATCCCCTAGCGTCCCGAAGACAAGAGGCTAAACCCCGAAGCCGAACCAAGATGCCAAGCCCAGATGTCAGCCTAGTCCTTTACTGGCCAAAAAGTCGATCCCAAGATTTCGGATCAAGATGCTCTCAACCCATAACGAAATGAAGCAATAGGCGAACTAAAACCATTGAAGAGGCCGAATCGCCATGGAAGCCAAATCGCCGAATCGCCATGGAAGCTAAATTGCCAACAACAAGCCCAGGCAGTAAATCTCTGCGTGTCAAAGCAAGCGCAAATACCAACCAACTTCAAAACAACCAACCATACAACACAAGGCAAAGAACACAAAGAATGTACCAACATAAAGAGACCCAAGTCCGTTTCAAAACCCAAACCGGACATGCATTAGACCATTGTCCTAAGCCAATTACAGTAGTATTGGCAATAGTTGGTAGCTTTGAGAAAGGATGGACTAGTAGATAATCTAGATTTAATGATACTAATTACATCAGTAGCAAGACATCTTGGTGGAATGAGTGTCCCATTGTGTAGCTTTTTGTTTCTTGCTTCCCATATCTTATAGAAAGAAACGGTCAGAGAGAGGCTGAGGATATGTTTTGATAATTTCCTCCCTTGGAAAGATGAGATAAAGTCAGTGAGTCCAGTCCAGTCCAGGGGTAATGAGAGCCATCCACCCAGTTGGAATGTCGCTTTTATAATAACAGTGGAGTATTCACAGATGAAGAAAAGATGTGAAAAAGTTTCAGGGTGCTTGTTGCATAGCTGACAATTGAAGGTCCTTCCTGTATAGGCTCGAGTGATGTCGTTAGTTTGGAGCTTTCCATGAAATCCAAGCCAGAGCATGAAAGAGTATCTCGGCACATGCAGTTTATGCCAGAGAATTGTGTGCCATTGAACAGCCTGTTTCCTGATCCTGATGCTTTCCCAAATGTGTCTTGCTTTGATATCCATTGAGTCCCAAAAAATACAGTCCATTGATGCAGAGGGAAAGGGAACAGATTGTACTAGTTGCCGGAGGAGAATTACCTCATGATGGTTGGATAGGGAGGCTGCGGAGGAGTTATTCATAATGTCCCCGACGTGGGCGAGAGACGGTTAGGCCCGAATTTGAGAGCAAGGTATCTTTGGGGTTGATGGCGAAACCATTGAGCCGTGGATCGTACAGAGATTGAAGGTTTCCCCAGCCAACAACGTATTCAAGGTCTTTCAAGAGCAATAGGCTCTGAGCTTTAGTAGTTGTCTCCAAATCCATGAACAATCGGTGGGTATTTCTATCTGCCAAACAGATTTCCCAAGAAGAACAGTGGTACTTAGCCCATATTGATTTAGTGTTAATCTGCAATACATGGGTTAGGTGTAGTAAAAGTAGGGCTTTATTCCAGTCCAAGAGACTTTTAATGCCCAGACCCCCTTCCTCGGTAGGGAGTGAGATGTTATGCCATGCAACCTTAGCACCATAGGGAGTAAGAGAGGTTCCCTTCCAGAGGAATCGACAAAGAATAGATTGAATGGCTCTAATGACTGCTTTATGTAGTAGGAAATGATTACTCCAATACGATTGTATTGCGAAGAGCACAAATTTTATGAGTTGGACCCTACCAGAATAAGCAAGGGAAGTAGCAGTCCACGAAGAGACTCTTTGTGTGATTGTATGGATAAGAGGAATACAATCTTGGTATGAAAGCTTAGAAGAGATGAGGGGGACACCCAAAAATCTGGTGGGAAAAGTACCATGAGTGAAGCCCAGGAAAGATAGGATGGATGCTTTTGTTTCAGGGTCTTCGCAGGCTAGAAAACATTGGCTCTTTTGAATATTAGGAATGAGACCAGAGAAGAGAGAGAAGGAATGGATACATGAATGTATTATGGAAATGGTTTGGAGGTTAGCATGGCAAAAAATTAAGATGTCATCAGCGAAAAGGAGATGAGAGATGTCACTGGCTTTAGTGCTCCAGTGGTGAAGATACCCAGATTGTTTTGAACCCCAGTTGAGTTTAAGGGAGAGCATTTCCATTACTAGCACAAACAAGTAAGGGGAGAGGGGATCACCTTGCCTTAGGCCTTGAGTACTACCAAAGAATCCAGCAAAGGAACCATTGACCTTGACTGAAAACATAGCAGTGGAAATGCAGGGGTAAATCCAGTCTAGGAATTGAGAGGGAAAATGGAAGGATTTAAGGGTGCCCATTAAGAAGTCCCAATTTACCGTGTCAAACGGTTTCCTTAAATCAATTTTTAAGGCACATCTAGGAGGTCCAGATTTCTGGTGATAGTTTCGGAATAGCTCCTGGGCAAGGAAGATGTTGTCGCTTATACTTCTTCCTTTGATGAAAGCAGACTGTGCCTTATCAATAATAGAGGTGAGGACCAATTTGAGATGCACTTGTAGATTGTATTGCATCATAATGATATTGGTCCGAAATCGTATATGAGAGAGGATTTGAGCACTTTGGGATAAGAGCAATGGCAGTTGAATTTACACCTCGTGGCATTCTAAGAAGAAAAAAGAAGAATAGAATGGCTTTTGTGAAGTCTTCACCAACAATGTCCCAACAAATGAGTGAAAAGTTCACGTTAAAACCATCCTGGCTCGACTCTTGTTTCGCTTCATACCACTAAGAGCTTTGAATACCTCAAAGAGTTGTGATAGGAGCCGAAAGGATGGCGAAATGAGAAACAGGTTATGTGTTTGGTAGGGAGAACTCCATAATTTTCAAAGTCAGCTGAAGGAGGTAGGGGCTGGTAGTTGAACAAATCTTTGAAATAATTCACGTACCACATTTTCAACCTCCTCCCGCCTTCAACCGATTCACACCTAAGAGTTATAAATAGAAAGGATTTTGTTTGTGTTCCACCTGCTTTTCACCAGATTGGAGAAAAATTTGGTGTTTCTATCCCCTGTAGCAAGCCAGGTAGCTCTAGATTTCTGGTGGAGAAGAGTTTCCTCTAGAGCCAATGAATTCCAAAGAACATGAAGGCAGCTCTGCTCCTGGGAGATGAGATCCGAATCAAGTGGGCTGTTGGAAAGCAAGGATTGAGCTCTGTGAAGATTTGAAGTTGCTTCCTTAACTGAATATGATAGATTTCCAATGGATTTGTTGAGGGTAGCTAAGGCTCTTTTAGTTCTCTTGAGCTTGGCAGTCAGGATATGAAAGGGGTTACCTAGGTCGGGTTGCAAACCCAAAAGAAGACACATATCATGAAAGCCATCCAAGAGGATCATGTGGTTGAAGAACTGGAAAGGTTTCCTTGACCTTGTAGAAGGAATGCCAAGGTTAAGCGGGGACGGGGAGAGTGGTCGACATTCCTCTCGGGAGCAAAGGTAGCTTGAGCAAGGGGAAATGAGTTGAGCCATGATGCATTTCCCAAAGCTCTATCAAGCTTTTTATGGATTGGATTTTCAGTTTGACAGTTCCACCAAGTGTAGAAGGGACCAATGCCCCTAATGTCATCCATTTCAAGGTTCTACAGGCACTCTTTGAAATCCTCCATACCAGAGTCCCATTCGGTATCATTCTTGTCAGTTTCATTAAGGTTTCTGATAGCATTGAAGTCACCCAAGACACACCAGTTGAGAGAGGAACTAAGAGAGGATAATTCAGCCCATAGGTCTTTCCTTTCAGATATAGAATTCAAACCATAAACAAAAGAACCCAAAAAAGTACAATCATTGGCTAAATGCTTGATGTTGCAATGAATAACTTGGGAGGATACAAAAAGGATATCCACTTGCCAAATATTGGGGTTCCATCCAACCCAAATCCTGCCATTATAGTGGTAATCATAATTATAAAACCAACTCCAGTTCCTACAAATATTATTGGAGATTCTACTAGCTTTATGCTGCTTGACTCTGGTTTCCAAAAGACCAATGAGGGAGATACTATTATCTAAAATTAACTGTTTAACATAAGCCTGTTTTGGCTTATTATTCAGACCTCTAATATTATATGTCGCTAACATTAACATAGAAAATAGGGGGAGTAGTGATTAGCAGGAGGCTTTACCCCCACAGCCCTTGCCTTTTTTTTTTTTGTTAACCTGGGTTTCCGATCCATGGTAGACTAATCCCCGAGCCCGAATATCAGAGGCGGTTTTGCTACACCCGACTTGCAACCGGGGTACCATAGCCACCATGACCATTTCGGCTTAACACTTGTTGCTAATGGGTTCGAATCGAGGACGTCCCAAGGGTTCTACTACTTCCCAATCAATCCTTAATCACAAGGCCAAATCTTTGGTGGTTCGCGGCCTTGCCTTTGTTCCTACGCTTAGCATCTTGAGAAGGTTCCATCCCGATCTTTGCTTATGCTTGTGTCCTTGCCCTCCTTCTCATCTATAGCAATTAGCTTGTTCAATATAGGCGCTTTCTGTGGGGTGAATCCAGATCAGAGGGAGAGAGAGCATCAGTGACAATAGCATTTGCAATGGGGGAGAAAGAGTTGGGTGAGGCCAAGATAGGAAGAGAAGGAGTCAGATTATTCCCAACTTTGGCACCTCGGGAGACAGTTACCCAGTCATTTGCATGAGTGATGCATGTGGATTTTTGACAGCATCAGGAGCAGGAGTGGGAAGTAAAGGGCCAGGGGCCGAAGTGCCATCAGCAGGTTTAGGAGCAGATTCAGATTGAGCATTTGTTTTGGGCACCCATTTAAAATTGGATTTGGGGCATTTCAAAGGAGAATGGCCAAATACTTTGCAGGTGGGGCATGATGGTGGCCTACTTTGGTATTCAACATTAACCGGGACAATAATGTCTTCAGAAGTTTCTTCGTTAAAAACAACAACATTGATAGAGGAAGGAAAGGAGAATGAAGCTTGGACTTCAATGCAGACTCTGGCAAAGTGCATTAAGTCATGCTTGGAAGTCATTTCATCAGTAAACAGAGGCTTACCTATGGCACTAGCAAGGTAGCTAATACCCTCATCAGACCAGTAGGAAAGAGGAATTTGGCTAAGCTTTACCCAAATGGGAATTTTGAACTGATCAGATTTTGAAATTTCAACTACTTCTTTCCAAGGTTGTAGGACAATCACTTTTGAGGCGAAGTGCCAAGGACCCGAGGCAAGGACATTGTCTCTATCAAAGACAGATTTGAATTTGAAAATATAGTAGCCTTTGCTATGGAGAAAGACACTTGTGAGACCCATGTTGCCCCAAAGGCGTTTGGCAATGGGTTCAACAACCTTGAAGGGGATGTTTGAGTGCAAGAAATAACCCACAAGGCTGGAAGACCAGAGCTAATTTCCACGTTTGAGCACATCAGTGAGAGGTTTAACTAGAATCTGACCATCCTCGGATAAGGGAGAAAGAGAGCGGGAAGATTTTCCCGAGCTAGTAGAGACCACATCACACCAGGATTTAGGTGGACCAGGGTTCAAAAGAGGGTTTTCACCTTGCTCAACCGGAGATGCAGCAGGTTGAACAGCAGCTATAGCAGATGGAATAGGGTCCAGAGGTTTGCCAAGGATAGACTGGTCAGAAACAGAGCAAGGCGCCAGCATAAGTGCATCAAAAGTTCTTTGTGGACTTTCAACAGACATCTTGTGGGCCTGACCTATATTTGCTAGTTTCCCATCAGAAACAAAAGCGTTGATATCACTAGCAGAGAGTCCATGCGCCAACAAGCAGTCCATAAGATCTGCATTTTTCTTTCTTTCAAATAAAACTTCCTCTCGATCCTTTTGAGAGAAGTGTTGTGCAGCTTTGAAAATCTCAGAAACATTAGATTCAAGAGCTTGACCCAAGTTGCTTTCTAACTCATTTGCTAATGAGGTAGAGTCTTCAGAGCTTTGATCAATAGCAACAGGATTTGGGTCTGATTCTAGCATTGCAATCGAGTCAAGTCCCACGTTGAGGGATAGGTCAGCGGAGACAGCCATGTCAGCACTGCTGAGCACCAAAGGAGAGGAAAGAGAAGGAGAGTTTGGGTTTGAGACACCAAATTCAGCAAAAAAATCCCTAGAGACAGAGCTCAGGGAGTTTCCAGCAAAGAGATGAGAATGGCTAACCATGGAAATGAGGGGTAGGCAGCGGAGGGGGGAAAGGCCTAAGGAGGGAACAGTGGAGTGGAGAATGGAGGAGTAGGAAACCAGAAAGGGTAAACAGAAATGTTTGGTGAGGATGGAGAGGTAGGTGAGGTTGAGCGGGAGATTAAAAAAGGAAAGAAAAAGGAAGTTAACGGTAAAGAGAGAAAGAATGGACGGGAAAAGTGGTCTAAAATCCTAGTGAGAAGGGAGAGCAAAATCTAGAGAGAGAAACTAACCCATGACACTCCCGCTGTTCTTTTTCGATTCCACCAAAATAAATGTACACACCCATATTGAGTGTTTACAGCTACCAGTCTTGGTTTGATGAGTTTGATAACTTCAGCGGTCTTGTGACACCCCTAAATCCAGGTACTTCAATTCCACAGGATTTAGTGTTCACTATACAAATGCCATCTATCTATCTACCCGTAACAAATGCAAGCCATGCAATAGATAGAATAAACCCTCCCCTTAAGGGGTTACAACATCAGAATAAAAATTTCAATCCCAGGTCTAACTAACCTTTAACATCTGTGCGGAACATAAACAAATAATAAGTCTTACATAACATTAACTTAAGTCTGGAACATGAATACACAATCACATAAACAACATTTATTCATCATTTGCTAATCTTGCCCTTCCCTTTGCTAGTAGAAGGCTCATCTGACCTTTCATTCTTAACTGTAATGTTATTATTACGCAAGAGTGAGCACGATTACCCACAAGTATAATAGTACAACAATAAAATAATAACATGCGAGTGAATTAACAACTTCTGAAATAAGAGCTCAACTTTTGAATCAAGAATGAGTAACAAGAATCAAAAGAACTTGTGATGGTCATAAGACCTTGAACTATGTCCTAGGTTGTCAAGTATTTATACTTGAAACCTTTAACAGTCATAAGACTATGGACTCTTCTTCTTGTACTAAGGGGGATCAGCCCTTAGTACCATACTGTGCACAATATCTTAACGCTAAAGCATAAATAATCCCCTATAACAGGGTTGTTCATCTCAGCTTGACATTAGAGTTTGCACCAAAGGAAGTTTGGTTTGGACAATTCAACAAGGTTTCTGAAATTTAGAACGTTCATCAACTATGGACTAGTCGAATCAAAAAGGGTTCACTAGTCTAACAAAGTTCAACAATAACTGATATTTAAATCGAATAACAATCTCAAGAGGAATACAATAGAATAAGTATTGTATAGATTAATCATACTTTAAAAAGATTAATAATCTTAAATATAACAAATATGAACTTGATTAATAATAACGAGAATTTGCTCGATGTAAGGAGGTAAATTTATAAACTTTTATAATGATAACAAGTATAGTTAGGAAACTTGCCTCGTGCGTAGATTACACGTTAATTTATACACGTTCCTTGATTTAATCCTACATACCATTTACATTCACAATACCAGTCAATTATAACGTAATTAGTCATCACAAGTTCATTCTTTTTGTCTAACTCGGATTATGACTATACATAGTCAAATTACCACTCTTACTGTCACATAATGTACACTTCACGAACAATAAGCTAACTATGCATTCAATAATTTAATTCTCACATAAATGTGTTATTAATATGTTAAGAATCTATTTTAATGTCTCGTTATACGTCTAACATAATTTATGTTCCTTATATTTGGTTACTATCACATTTCTAGACTTGAACAATTAAAAAATTTTCATTTCTGGACAATCAAGAAGTGGTATTTGCTTGCGCTACCCGGTGGGCGCTGCTTGACTTGAGCTTTAGAGCTGCACAGGGCGTAAAGGCGTGGAGTTGGTGCCGCCACACATTGACAAATCAGAATCGAGTTTCTGCAATTCACGAAAATTGCAGAACATGGCCAAAACCTCCAATTAATTTGTTCTTACACGAATTTGGACATACCCAAACATTGTAATACACAAATAATTACTACTTAACCCTTCTAGCATGATTTTAACAAGTTAAGCACATAATTTACAGAATCAAAACAAGTAATTTCACTGTTCTTGATGTTCTTGAAAGTTTTGAACACAAAACATAAAAATTAACACCACGGGTTCGTTATAATACCAAATCTGTCCATTCGAAGTTTGTTTTCTTCGTTTTAACATACATAATTATATAAAAGCGTAAAATTTATGGGACAATATATGATTGATGTATTAAATTTACGTGTCTCCATATGGCCATATTTCTATACTCTGTAATTTATTTATTTTTTTTGATTTTAAAGCAACAATTTACGGCATATTCATTTTCACTAAAATGAAAGTACGTAAAAAGGAAAACTGATGAGGCGCACTTATAACTCCAGTTACGTTGAGGCCAGTTACCCATACGTGGTTAACTGCTCTTAACTTCTCATAAGACCATCTTTGGCTACCACTTATTTATTACTTCCATTTATTTTAATTATTCTCTTATAATATAGTTTAATAATGTCACACCCATACCCAATAATAAAACAATATCTTATTTGATTTAATTTAATTTAAATAAAATATAATAATTTCTCATTAATTCACATAGTCACGTAATTAAATTTCTCGTTTTTATTAATTATGTCAAATTATTAAATCTCTAATTAATTATTAAATTAATCAAAATAACATTAGGCTTATTAAATATTTTTTTTAATTCAATAAGTTCACATAATTACATACTTTGAATAAATCAATTCTCCACATTAATTTAATAATATAACACATATAATTAAGTTAATCTACCACAATTAATTATTTAATCTAATAATTGAATCCTCGAAAAATATTTATTTAATTCAATAAATATTAAAATTAAATTACAAAATCTCATTTGTCACATCTTTCCCCCCTTATAAGGATTCTGACCTCAGAATCACGACTCAAACAATTTGTCCCGTTACATTCTCCCCCCCCCCCCTACAAAGATTATGTCCCCTAAATCGCTTACAAATAATTTAAGTAAATAAATGAGGATAATTCTTCATCATATGCTCTTCGAGTTCCCACGTAGCTTTTTCAGCATTGTGGTTCCTCCAAATTACCTTAACAGAAGGTATTACTTTATTTCTTAGAACTTGCTCTTTTCGGTCGACAATCTGAACAGGAATTTCTTCGTAAGATAAATCATTCTCAAAATGTAGGGGTTCATATTCAATTACGTGCTTGTAATCAGGTTTGTAGGGTCATAGAACTGAAACATGGAAGACGTTGTGAACATTCTCGAGTGCTGGAGGTAAGGCTACTTCATAAGCAACCTCTCTGATCCTTCACAGTACCTCAAAGGGTCCAATGAATCTTGGGCTTAATTCCCCTTTCTTTTTTGAATCTGATCTTTCCCTTCCAGGGAGAGACCTTCAAGAACACATAACTACCCGATTCAAACTCAACATTTTTACGGTGTGGATCAGCGTATTTCTTACACTTTCTATCTTGAAATGCTACCATTTTGTTCGGATCACTTTGACTATTTCATTTGTCTGCATTGCACCAATTACGGGCCTAGTAATTGTCTCTCGCCAACTTCATCCCAAAGATAGCGGAGTTCACTTTCATTGTAGTATAACGCTTCATAAGGCGGCATGCCAATACTAAGCGTGGTAATCTTTGTTGTTGTAGCCGAACTCTACGAGCGGTAGGTGATCGTCCCAATTTCCTTTAAAGTCCATTATACAAGCTCTTAACATATCTTCTAATGTCTAAATCGTTCTTTCACTCAGCCAATCTGTCTGAGGGTGATATGCCGTACTCATTCGCAACTGCGTACCCATGCATTCCTGTAGACGTTTCCAGAAGTTCGATGTAAAGCGTGGATCTCTATCTGAGACAATTGATATCGGGACTCCATACCTCGAAACAATCTCTTTCACATATAATCTTGCCAACTGATCTAAGTTAAATCTGATTTTGATCGGAAGGAAGTGTGCGAATTTCGTCAACAATAACCCATACTGCGTCGTAGCCTTTTTGAGTTGTCGGTAGGCCGACCACGAAATCCATCGTAATATGTTCCCATTTCCATTCTGGGATCTCTAAAGGTTAACCCACTCAGCCTTTGATGTTCTGCTTTCACTTTCTGACATGTCAGACACTTGGCAACACACTCTGCAACATCTCGTTTCAAATTCGGCCACCAGAAATGTTGTTGAAGGTCTTGGTACATCTTGGTACTACCAGGGTGAATCGAATACGTGAGCTATGAGCTTCGCTCAAAATGTCTTCCTTAATCTCTGGTACTGGCGGAACCCAAATTTTACTCTCAAATCTCAGTATTCCTTCCTTGTCCATCTTGAATTTTTGTTCGGTTCCTTCGGATATCTTCTTTTTCACCTTTTTACATTCGTCATCCTAAAGTTGAGCCTCCTTAACTTTATCCAGTAGGGTTGTACTAGATTGCATCTGAAATAGCTTCTCATCAATTTCCATAGGATACTTCACTTCCAATTCCAACTTCTCCATGGCTAAAATTAGCTCCTTCTGAGCGGTCAACATCGTCAATTTCTCCCGACCCTTCCTACTTAAGGCGTCGGCAACCACATTTGCCTTATATGGATGGTATAAAATCTCACAATCATAGTCCTTAATTAACTCCAACCACCTTCTTTGGTTCATATTCAAGTCCTTCTATGTAAAGATATATTTCAGACTCTTGTGGTCTGTATATATTTCACACTTCTCCCCATAGAGATAGTGCCTTCAGATTTTCAAAGCAAAAACCACTGCAGCTAACTCCAAGTCGTGGGTCAGATACCCCTTCTCATAATCCTTCAATTGTCGTGACGCATGTGCAATGACTCTGCCATTTTGCATAAGCACGCAACCAAGTCCTTTATGCGATGCATCACTATATACCACAAAATTTCCTGTGTCATCCTGAAGAGATAACACACGGTCTTAAACTCAACCTCTTCTTAAGCTCTTGGAAACTTTCCTCACACTTCTCGTCCCAAATAAATTTCACCGCTTTTAATTGTCAAATTAGATAATCTGAGTTGCGATCTTGGAAAAATCTTGAATGAATCTTACGTAATATCCCCGCCAATCTAAGAAAACTTCACGTGCTTAACGGCATTCTCGGCTGATCCTAGTTTATCACGGCTTCGACTTTGGATGGATCTACCGAAATTCCGTCTTTATCTTACATGCCCAAGAAATTGTACTCGCTCGATCCAAAATTCGCATTTCGAAAACTTGGCATACAACTTCTCCCTTCTCAATGTCTCTAATGGCACCTCAAATGCTCTTCATGTTCTTCCTTGGTTTTTGAATATACCAAAATATCATCTATAAATACCACTACTGAATTTGTCCAAAACTATTTGAACACACCATTCATTAAGCCCATAAATGTTGCAGGAACATTTGTTAGACCAAATGACATCACAAAAAATTTATAGTGACCATATCGTGTTCTGAACGTTGTCTTCGGTATATCCTTTGGTTTCACCTTCAGTTGATGATAACCACTCAAGTCTATCTTTGAAAAGTATCTTGCTCCCTTCAATTGATCAAACAGGTCGTCGATCCTCGATAATGGATATCTATTCTTAATTGTGACCTTATTTAATTCTCTATAGTCGATGCAAAGCCGCATCGTCCCATCCTTCTTCTTCACAAACAATACCGACGCTCCCCACGGTGATACGCTCGGTTAAATGTACTTCTTGTCCAGTAATTCTTATAGTTGTACCATCAATTCTTTCATCTCTACCGGTGCCATATAGTACGGTGCCTTCGATATTGGAGTCGTTCCTGAAGCCAAATCGATCACAAATTCAACCTCTCTATCTGGTGGAAGTCCAGGCAAATCGTCCGAAAATACGTCTTTGAAATCCCTCACTACTGGTATCTCCTCTACTTTCGGATTCTCTTTACGATTTGTCGACTATGTAAGCTAAATATCCTACACAAATTGTCTTAACAACTTCCCGCTCGCATCATCGCCGACAACTCGCTTGTCTAGCGATTTGCTACCATAAAACACAACCTTTGACGGAGTCATAAGGTTAATACGCTTCTTTTGGCAATCAATTACAGCCCCGTAATTGAATAGCCAATCCATTCCCAAGATAATGTCAAATTCCCCAAGTTTGATAGGGATAAGGTCTACATTCATAATGTTACCCTTAATATCCACCCTACAGTTCTTGTGTGCGTATTTAACAGGGATCACTTCTCTATTCGCAATTTCTATGTTCATGGGGTATTCTAACTCGTCCTTAGGCAATTCTAAATTCTTAGCAAAGTCATCGGATATAAATGAACAAGTAGCACCCGAATCAAATAATACATAAGCATTAACTTTATTGATCGGAATGATACCTGACACCACATCACGAGACTGCATTGCATCCTGCACTGTCATGTTGAATGTTCTGACGATCGGTCGGTTGGTTGCGGTTGGTCCTGTGATAGTTAGAGTGCTCCCACCGTTGTTTTCTTTATTCCCTCCTGATCCTGCTGTAAGGTTTTGTGAAAATCAAAGTAGCAATCAAATTGCAAAAATTAGCGGAAGCAAAATAAAATAAAATTTTAAAATTTTTCACAAACCAATTACCCGGATCATCCTTTATGCATATTATTAATTAAACGAAGAATAAGAAGTTATGAAATCATACACTTGTAGAAACGAGCTTCCTCAGGTACGAGTTCACCTCCTACTTCTCCGCGATCTTCTTGAATCTCCGGGTAGATTCCTTCCTTTGATCAATGTAAGCCACCTAAGTGTATGGTCTCTAGAGGTGATCCACCAAGGAAGAAGAATTTTCAAGAAAAAGGGTGTATTGGCTCAAACCCTAATTTTTCCTATCTCTACAGAAAAATGGGGCGTACTCTCCAACTCTAGGAATTACGTATATTTGATATCTGATATAAGTCTCCTCTTATAAAGATATCAGGTAACTCTATTTTAATTAAAATAAGGTATTATTCATTTAATTAAACTCTTTTAATTAAATGGGCTCCTTAAAATTAGGGATAATTAATTAAACTCCTTTAACTAATTTTCCCTCCTAATCCTATTAGGAATAAATGAGAGTACATAAATTAAATTAATTCATAAACTCTTTTAGAAATTAAAATAATAATAATTGTAATAATATTAATAAGACTCCTCTTATTAATTTATATTTAATATTTCTAAAATATTAAATAATAAATATTAAGCTATTTTAATTTCTTCCTTTTATGGTGTGACCCTTTAGGTTCTCCATATTAAACCTAGGTTGTGAATAAATTAATTAGAACAATTCTAATCTTATTTAAATAAATAAATTAAACGATTAATTTATTTAAATAAATAATATTTATTCTACAACAGGATAAGCCTCCCTAGCGATCAACGACTTTCCGGATAATATAGATTTCAACATTAATCATAAAAAGAACCTTTGAGTAAATAGTTACTGTGACAATTCAATCCTTCCACCATACTGATGTCCTAATTAAATATAAGACATGGAACTACCACCAAGTCTTATTTTATTTAATTATATGTATTTTGATTCCTAAATGCACAACTCCTAATGAATGCAAATTAGAAACTACTTTCTAATTTCATTCCACCTTGGCCAAGGATTCCTAGGTTGTCATTTATTGAATCACATAGGACATTTCTCTTCTTTTACTAGAAGTGGTAGATTCTTTATTGATCATTCATTATCTTCATATATAACTTATTACACCCCAAGCATACCCTTTGATATACTCTAAGAGTCTTAAGGAATAAATCAAAGTGTAATTCATTATATATAAGATACTATGATGATCTCAAGTCTAAGGATCATTTGTACTACTATCACTACAGGAATTCCTATTGACAGGCAAATAAAACTCCATTAGGTATTCCTTAGCGAGTCACGTTCAGTGAACTTATTCTCTAATAAACACCTACATACTTGCTTTAGGTCTCCACACAAATGATCATGAGATCAATCATCCTTATCCAATGAGCAAGCAACGTACATACCAATCTATCCGGATTCACTAATCCCCTTTTTAGTAATCCATTGATTGGGAACATTTTAGTTTTAAGCTATCTCAGAATTTAGATCTCATTAGCATGATCTCATCATGATTCTAAAAGTGTTGCTTAAAACTATGGGTTTATCACATATTATTAAAACAGCACCATGTAGATAATAAATGCCTTTAATAAATAATTCTTTTATTAATAAATAAATAAGATTGATTACAAAGTATATGCTTTATCATCATACATGATTGGCTTGTATGCATAATACTTTCAATCTCCCACTTGCACTAAAGCCAATCGCCGTGGTATCTCATACCCATCTTCTCTAAGTGACGATCAAACTGTTGTTGTGTTAACGCTTTAGTAAATGGATCTGCAGTATTGTCTTGAGAGTCCACACGGTCGAGGGTGACGTCTCCTCTTTCAATGATCTCTCTGATCAAATGAAATCGCCGCAATGCGTGTTTGGATTTTTTTATGAGACATGGGTTCCTTAGCCTGCACAACAGCTCAAGTGTTGTCACGTAATAAAGGCATTGGTCCTGTAATGCTAGGAACCACACCAAGTTCGGTAATGAACTTCTTCATCCAAACAGCTTCCTTTGCAATTTCACTTGCAGCTATGTACTCTGCCTCTATCACCGAATCAACAACTGTTTGTTGTTTGGAACTCTTCAAACTCAACTGCGCCCACCGCTTAAGGTAAACACATACCTCAAACGGATTCTCGTCATCTTGGTCTGTTTGAAAACTTGATTCTGTGAAGCCCTCTAGTTTCAATTCAGACCCACCGTAGACAAGAAATACATCCTTAGTTCTTCTCAAGTACTTTAGGATATTTTTCACTGCCTTCCAGTGTTCTTCTCCTGGATTCGACTGATATCTACTTGTTACACTAAGTGCATGAGCGACATCTGGTCTAGTACATATCATACTGTACATGATAGATCCTATTGTTGAAGCATAAGGAATCTTACTCATACGGTCTCTCTCCTCAGGTGTCTTTGGGGCCTGTTTCTTGGAGTATTCCATGGCTCATCGGCATGAGACCTCTTTTGGAATCTTCCATGCTAAACCTCTTTAGCATCAAGTCAATATACGTTCCTTAGGACAAGCCAAGCATCCTTTTAGATCTATCTCTATAGATCTTTATCCCAAAAATATAGGATGCTTCTCCCAAGTCCTTCATGGAGAAGTGTTTAGATAACCAGATTTTAATTGATTGAGTGCATAGAATATCATTCCCTATCAGTAATATATCATCAACATATAATACGAGGAATGAAACAGCACTCCCACTAACCTTCTTGTACACACATGGTTCATCCTCATTTTTGATAAAATCAAACTCTTTGATTGTCTCATCAAAACGGATGTTCCACCTACTAGAAGCTTGCTTCAATCCATAAATGGATCGTTGTAGCTTACAGACTTGATTTGTTCCAACCTTTGAAACAAATCCCTATGGCTGTGTCATATACACATCCTCCTCAAGATTCCCATTGAGGAAGGCAGTTTTCACATCCATCTGCCAGATTTCGTAGTCATGGTAAGCTGCAATCGCAAGCAAAATCTGAATGGACTTGAGCATTGCTACTGGTGAGAGAGAAGGTTTCGTCATAGTCAACTCCTTGTCTTTGTTTGAAACCTTTTGCGACCAGTCGGGCCTTATTGGTCTCTACCTTGCCGTCTGCTCCAGTCTTTCTTTTAAAGACTCATTTACACCCAATAGGCTTAATGCCTTCATGTGGTGAAACCAAAGTCCATACTTGGTTCTCATACATGGAGTCCATCTCGGATTTCATGGCTTCTTGCCACTTCTCTGAGTCTTTACTACTCATAGCCTGTTCGCAAGGATGACACGCACAAATCGAGAAATGGTCCAAATTAATTCAACCACAAACACTGGCGCTTGGCGGTTCTTCGACACAGGGTGAGCCGTGAACCCGGACATCCCGAGATCGAGTCCTACTTTGCCTCAAGTATGAGAATTCTTTAATTTGAGTGGCCACGGACAGCCACCAAATATGGTCGGTGCAAGAAGCTTCAAAAGGGTCGAGTCCTACTGGGGGATTAGTCCGACCGCGATTGGGAAACCCCACATTATCAAAAAAAAAAAAAAAATTCAATGGATCATCATCATCTATGATGCGTACCTCATCGTCATCTTCTATGACAAGTCCATACCTATCAGGTATCTTTGGTACTCTTCCAGATTTACGAATAGGGTGTGGTACAGAAGGAATCTCTACTTGGACAGGTTCATCCATTTGATCTGTAGTGGTTTGTGGTTCTTGAATTTCTTCAAGATCTATTTTCCTCCCACTTCAAGGATAAACTCCTTTTCCAAGAAGGCAGCATGTTTGGCAACAAACACCTTTTGTTCAGTAGGATTGTAGAAATAATATCCTAAACTTTCTTTAGGATATCCCACAAAAGTACACTTATCAGATCTTGTCCCAAGCTTATCATTTTGAAACCTTTTCACATAAGCTGGACATCCCCAAATCTTAACATGCTTAAGACTAGGCTTCCTCCCTGTCCACATCTCATATGGAGTCTTAGAGACGGATTTCGAGGGAACCTTATTTAGTAGATATGTAGCCTCTTCTAGGGCATATCCCCAGAATGACACCGGAAGATCGGTAAAACTCATCATGGATCGAACCATGTCCAACAGTCTTCGATTTCTCCTTTCAAACACACCATTCAGCTGTGGCGTCCCTGGTGGAGTCCATTTTGAGATTATACTATTTTCTTTCAGACAATCGAGAAACTCACTACTTAAGTATTCACCACCTCGATCTGATCGAAGAATCTTAATACTTTTGCCCGTTTGTTTCTCTACTTCACTTCTGAACTCTTTGAACTTTTCAAATGATTCAGATTTGTATTTCATTAAATACACATATCCAAATCTTGAGTGATGATCGCCAAAGAATGTAATAAAATAAGAATACCCTCCTCGTGCATTCGTTGTCATAGGTCCACATACATCTGTGTGTACCAACGCTACAACTCTGTAACTCCTTCTCCTTTTCCACTAAAAGGAGATTTAGTCATTTTTCCCAAGAGACAAGATTCACAAGTTGGATATGATTCATAATCCGATAGCTCTAGTAGCCCATCTTTATACAATTTGGATAATCTTGTTTCATTAATATAACCAAGTCTACGATGCCACATATAGGTATAATTAACATCATCTCTTTTCCTTTTCTTAGTTTGTTCATTTTGAAGTATATTTTCATGCAAGTCAAGAAAGTAAAGTCCATTTCGTAAATTACCAACACAATATAAAACATTATTATTATAAATAGAACAACTATTGTTCTTTATTATAATGTCAAAACCATCCATATCCAATACAGATATTGAATTAATGTTTCTAATAAGTGACGAAACAAAATAACAATTATTTAAACTAATGGATTTGCCCGTAGGCAGTGCTAAGCAATAAGTCCCTACAACTAATGCAGCAACCTTTGCTCCATTTCCCACTCGTAGGACAACCTCATCCTTGCTCAGCTTTCTACTTCTGACCAGTCCCTGCATATTATTACATATGTGGGAACCACAGCCGGTATCCAATACCCAAGTAGAAGATTGACTTTCAGAAAAATTTATTTCAATCATAAACAAACCTTGGCGTAGCGGTAAGCTTCGACCTGGGGTGAGCCATAAACCCGGACATCTTGGGATCAATTCCCGCCTGTAACATGTGTGAGAATTTATATTCAAGTGGCCACATTTTGCCAAATATGGTGATGCATAAGCCAAAATCTAGTTGTGTCCTACCGGGTGATTAGTCCGACCCGCGGGTTGGGAAACACCATGTTAGCAAAAAAAAAAAACCTTGATTAGGATTTGAAGCTTCTCCAAGCTTCTTCTGCTTTTGTTCCGCAAGATAATCTTTGTAGTTCCTCTTCTAGTGACCCGGCTTGTTGCAATGGAAGCAAATTCTTTTGCTAGCTGGATCAGGTTTCTTTTGATCCTTCACTTTCGCCTTTCCCTTAACCTTCTTGGATTTCTTCTTTTCAGAAGATAGGTCACCTTGGTCCTCTTCCTTTTCTTGGAAGAATCATCCACCAGTAAGAATCAGCAGTTTTCAACATGTTAAGTAATTTAGGCAAGCTGACATCTAACTTATTCATGCGAAAATTCATAACAAATTGTGAGAAGGTGTCCAGGAGGTAGTACGCAAGACTAAATCTTGACTCAACTCCCCATCCATGACGAACCCAAGCTGTCCAAGACGTTCAATCAGATTGATCATCTTTAAGACATGAGTCTCAACGGTAGTGCACTCGGCCATCCGAGATCGGAAGAGCTCCTTAGATATCTCATAACTAGCAGTCCTACTTTGCTCACCATACAACTCTTGAAGGTGCAGTAGCATAGTAGGAGCATCCATGGTTTCATGCTGATGCTGAAGCTCGTTACTCATGGATGCGAGCATGATGCATTGAGCCACTGATGCATCATCTTACCACTGTTTAAAAGTAGCAATCTCTTCCTCAAAGGTTTTACGAAACTTTTGCGGTGCAGGTAATTTAGGACATAAGAAATCTTTTTAGCAGTGAGAACAATTCTCAGATTCCTTAACCGGTCCGTGTAATTCGGTCAGGTCAGTTTGTTAGCATCAAGTATGCTACGCAGTGAAATTAGTGAATGTGACATTTTCAAAATTCTGCATGTAAAAAGACAATATTTTAGCAAATATTCATTTAATTAATTACCAAAATAAATTAGGTCTTACTTTATATTGGTATCTCCCACTATTTTATTCAAACTATATTACCCTCATGAATATAGTTCGGCAATATCTAATTAAAGATTTGCTAGTGAGAATAAGGATCTCATTTCAAATGTATATAGCCGTGTGTGTGCACAACAAACTATATCTAAATAAATAGGTAGACAACTCTTGTCAATTACATCATCATGTAACTCCTTATATTTTTTCTCTTAAATCATAATGGTCAAATGTGTGCACATTCGAACTAAAATGATTTAAGTTAAGTCATACCCAGCATTTCCATATAAGTGAAGAGAAAACTACAGCCCTTGTGTGTGCACAACAAAGTGGTAATGTTCAATTCCTTATAAACATCAAATGTAAGAAAAACAACATCTCAAATATTTAATACTCGTCTTGTGTGTGCACACCAAACTCATATTAAATATTCAATGCTCTATTATTTTTATCATGTTAGAAGCCGACGTTCGATATTCCAAATATCTTTGAACGTTACAACTTAATATAATTTCATTGAGGGGTTTGTTGTTATTAGTCTCATCTTATTTAGCGCGCATGCAAATATATATATAAAATACGCGTTATATTATTAAACATACGAAGCATGTTTGCATAATATATAATATATATAATACTAGCATGCACATATAGCGTAGTGCATGGATAATTCGTGAACGTGATACTAATGAATATCATTGGCCCGTAGTGCATGGATAATTCAGTAATGTGGATTATTTATTAAGCTGAGTCTCAGCAATAAAATTGATGATAAACTTCTTTTAAATCACAGAAAATAGTAGATATCACGCTCTACTTGACTCTTCTAATGGATTGTTTGTTCCGCTATAGTTAAACTTGATGTTTATTATATTTTATCAGTTTAACACTGTTGAAGGCCAAGGATAATTTATTCTGCATTATCTTAGTCATAATATTTTTTACTAGGCTAGTTGAGCTAACCCTTT
Source organism: Panax ginseng (assembly GCA_020205605.1). NCBI lineage: Eukaryota > Viridiplantae > Streptophyta > Magnoliopsida > Apiales > Araliaceae > Panax > Panax ginseng. Next base: position 93,893,987 of record CM035137.1, read on the forward strand.
TGCTTTCATTGTTCTCTTCAGGAAATGAGAATGTAGCCGGGACTAGTCGGGGAATGGAGTGACGGTCCGAGATGGTGGTTGTAGTAGTCCTCACTATTTTATAAAATAGTGTGATAATAATTGTAATAAGTACTCCATTTGACTTTGGATATTGTCTAGAAGACAATATTCGTATTAAAACTCTCAGCTATGTTTTGTCATATTTTACACGATAGTTGTATAATTAAGTTTGTATTTAAATTTTGTACCATGTATTTGGCGACTCAAGATGGGTGATGTATACTTATTTTGGGAGCGTCATACTAGGAACAAGTCCAAAGCATGGATAGTAACCAGTTATAGTTACAATAGCCAATTACAAAAAATATTGACAAAAATTTGTAGCCTTTAAGAAGGATTTACACATTGACATTCTAGACTTAATAATATTGCTAATATCCTTTGCCAAAGCTTGTGGGGGAATGATGGTGTTCCTGTGAAGTTTGTATTCCGAACCTCCCAAATTTTGTAGAGAGAAACTGCAAGAGATAGGCACAAAATGTTCCTGGAAAGAGTTGTTCCTTGGAAAGAAGAGATATAATCTTAATTAGTTGAAATACTTCTCCACTGACCCAAATCCATAGCACTTTGGAATATAAAGCTAGAGTAATCACATAAAAATAAAAGATGCTCGAAGGATTCAGTGTGGGTTTGACAAAGCTGACAAACCAAACTTCTACCCATGTACTGGATAGTTCTATCATTAGTGGGTAATATCCTCAAAATACCAAGACAGAGTATAAAGGAATACCTAGGAACATGTATTTTATTCTAGGGAATAAACCCCCATGTAACAGGCTGTTTCTTAGCTCGAATGGAGCACCAAATGACTCTCTCTCTCTCTCTCTCTCTCTCTCTCTCTCTCTCTCTCTCTCTCTCTCTCTCTCTCTCTCTCTCTTCTATTTCTCTCTTATTTTGTTTTGTAAGCAAAGTTAGGAAAAAAAGAAGTTTGTTAGCAAAATGACCAAACGGGTAATCTAATTAATAAATATGTATAGATATAATGTGTAAATCTATATATATCTCCCACATCATCTTGCTCTCCATCTCACTTCACAAGGCTTGCACATACTGTTAACTTAAGTGGCCAAATGAACTAGTGGCACCTAAAGGAGTAAGTAGGAATTAGAAAATATATTTTTGACAACAAATAAAAATCACAAGCTTTCCATCTCCTCTCATATGGAAATCACATGTTCATCACTCTCCCTTCACATGGCCAGCCACTCCCCTTCATATGGCCTCACTTTTTATTTTATTTTTCTTTAATGTAATATATTTTACTTAATCCAATGACCAAAAAGGGTAATGAGATTAGCAAATATGTATAGATATAATATGTATATCTATACATATCTCTCATATACTTGGTCTCCATCTTCCATCACATGGCTAGCACATGATGGTAATTAGGGTGGCTAAATGAAATTGTGACACTTAAGGAGGTAATTAGGAATTAGCAAATAAATGGTTGATAACAAATAAAAATTCACATGTGCTTATATAAAAGCTACTTTCAATTTCTTATAAGTTGGTCACCCAACTTAAGTCTTCTCTAATCTTTTCCCTCATTTTTAAAAGCTTGCAAATCACCCCTAGCATATTCTCTGAATATTCTTTATTCCTTAGCATATTCCTTAAGATATTTGCTTAAGTTTCAAATCTTAGGTTTTAAACCCTAAGGTTTTTCGAACTCACACAATTCTCCCTTAACTTTCATATTTCACTTCCATACTTTATTAGGTTAGCAAAATATCCATTTTGCCCTTTCGTACAAATTGGTTATGGTTCAATTCCCGAGCTATGGTAACCCGATTTCTTTTTATTTCTCTTTACATAATAAATAAATATATACACATATTTATAATATATGTCTCTATTAAATCACATACATATTCTTCATAAGTCACAAAGTATCATAGATAAATAATTAATGTGACCTAATATTCTTATATGATTAATTTAATTAATCATTTCTCTTGCTAAAATATATATAGCACATCACTAAATATATATGTACATATACATATACACATTCACTTTATCCTTATAATATCTCTTCATTGAAATTTATTTCCTTAATAAATTTCCCACATATATCATTATAAAAATTTCTTACATAATCGCTTTCATTGATTAATTCATTTAAATTTAAAGGTACCATAATACCTTATTCTTAATATACCTTCAAGTACACATATAAATCCATTCTAGGGTTTTGAATTTTCGTAACCCATATTTTCTCACATCTATTCTTTATCTTCTCATTTCTTACTCTTCAACATTTCTATAATTCATATTTTATTTTCTTTACATTGCTTTCAAAATATCGAACCATGTAGGTTCTTTTAAAAAAATTAATAGTCTTCTATTTCCAATCTAGGTTTTATTCTTTAACCTTTAATTTAATCATTCAAGATCCTCTAAATTTTCGGGTTGTCACTAGGGGTGAGAAATATGGTTATAACCGAACAGAATAGCTTATTCAGTTATAACCAAAAATAAAAATTAACATACTTATCCGAACTGGTAACCGAAATAGTAGATAACTGAATTACCGAATAACTGAATTTATTATTCGGTTATTCGGTTAATAACCGAAATGAAGGTTTCCCAACATGCATCCATTGAACAAAATAAATCTCTCTTAACTACCAACTCCAAAATTACAAGTATTTTTATTTTTCAGTTGAGCACAAAAAATGGATAAAATAAAGAAAAAGAATAGAAAATTTTTACTAGATCTCAGTGTATATGATAGGCTGTAGCATCACGGATTATATTTTCCATCTTCCACCGCCTTACTGCTCTATGCCACTATCTACCAAAACCCATTAAATCCTCTAGGCAAAGGCACCACACCTTTTAAATCAAGATGTAGGAATACAATCACACCTCCAGCTTCGTACCCACACCATCTTGTCGTCATAATTAAATCTAGACCCTCCCTAAACCTTTGATGGTGACTGGTGATACCTTGGATGTTCTCCTTCAATACCTTTGGGATGAGAGGCGGATAGGCTAAGAAGTGAGAGATTGAGGCCAGAAATTTGGGATTTTAGGATGAAAGAGGCTGAGAATTGAGATGAGAATTTGAGGAGTGAAAATTAAGGGTTAGTGCAGACTTCGGTGAATAGAATACATATAAGTATAAAATTTGTGAAACCCCAAAACCCTAATAAGATTCGGTTATGTAAATTCAGTATTATAAATAGAATCTCTCCATTCTGAAATAAAAATAAATGATTTAAAAATCATTTAATGGATAAATAAATATCTAAAAATTATTATAAGCTTCCGGAAATTATTATAAAAGATATATAAATTATCTAAAAATATAATAAAGCATATAGATAAAGTTTAACCGAGATATTAACTTATTAATTACCCGATAAAGTCTTAGGACACCGAAATCATATCGAACTTAACCCGAACGTGAATAGTTTATGTATTTGAGTATTGTTATCAATACTAATGTGTTAGACTTATATGAATGAACATCTTAGGTGTTTATAGACGAACCAAGTAACTTCGCTTAATCGATCTTCGCTTAGGCAAGTTACTAAACCCTATTTTAATTACTTAAGCAAGTCTTCTAACCTATCTTGTTATTTACGCAAGTTTCTTGAACCTTATTTATTCGTTGAACAAGATTCCTATCTTGAATTGCTTTTGATATGTATTACCAAACCTAAACTTGAATTGCCAATTATTGTAAAGTTATCACTATAGCTTCAGCATAACTAAGAAATGAATTGTTTATTCATATAATTTTGTTTATTGAGCATAAATTGTTGACTCAAACCAAATTTGCTTTGGTAAGACATCCTATACTGAGTTGTATATCCCAAGAAGGATAAATGTATGTCAATAAAATATTGACACTTAGTGCAAGTGGGCACGATTAGGATGAGATGCATACTCCTAGGATGTTGAAAAGGCTGATCCCCTATCTCACATCTAAACAAGATTTCTAAGTCTTTGTGACTGACAGAAATAGTAAAAATTCCAGAAATGGTTGAAATATAAAAATTCCAAACATGGTAAACAACACTCAGTTGAGAAAAATTTTAAACTGTTATACTTCTTCAAATCATATATTGTGATAAATTATAAAACCTATTGAACATGTCATAGCTCACTCTTGCAAATCATTCCCTTTGTAGTATTAGATGGTAACCCTGGCACATCTGGAGTAAATAAAGGGAAGCGTCCCTGCTTAGATTAGTTTATATTACTATCTAGCTAAATGTAATACTTTTTATAAATGAGAATTTCTTTATGAAGAATCATGTAATCGAACTTTAATATATTACATATAACATCTTTTATTTTCGCAATTGTGTTTCCTTTGCATAAATAGATTTAATTAGAACTTTCGATTTAGTTTGAGATCCTTAAGAACTATACATCTGAGTGAGGGTATTGACAACATGGACTGTTCATGTTGTTGATACTCTGGATTTCAGATAGATAGGTATTATCGATATGATAGTGTAACCCGCATGATATAGACTATACATCTGAGTGAGGGTATTGGTAATATGGATTGTTCATGTTATTACTAGTACTCTGAATTTTGGATGGATAGATACTATTCGTAGATACAGTGTATACATCCAAGTGAGGGTATCCAAACACAACAATAGTTCTCTAGGAAATTATTATCTGTTATGGGATACTATGAACCTTGGATCTATGGGAATTGTATTTTGTGATATTTGTATAGTTGTTCGATTAGATATAAGTATAGAATCGGATACCATGGGTGTATAGATTTGAATGCGTTATATTAATTGATTAGTTGTAAGCGCCATATCGGATACCGTGGGAGTATAGATCTAGGGGCATTACAAAATTATTATTTTTAATTAATAAATTCGGTTATTCGGGTATCTGAATAGCTTAATTTTTACTACCAAAGCCGAAATCGAATACTAAACAAAAAATCGGATATAACTAAAATTAAAAAAAAAGTAAATAACCGAAATAATTCAGTTAAAAAAATTCGGTTATGTTCGGTAATTCGGTTTTACCCATTTTTTGTTCACTCCTAGTTGTCACATTCACCCCTCCTTCTAAGAATTTCATCCCCAAAATTACAGCTTACTAATCACTACTCCTTTTTATTCACTAAAACTAGTTTGTCATAATAACATTTATTTAATCACAACAGATTTCATTCTCAATTAACGAGTACATGCTATCTCCTGCCATGAGGATCTCTTCTATTATCTCATTCTACAATGGCTACTCACTAAAAGTTTACATCTTCTAATCATTCAGGAGTTTTCAAATTGTTCAATAACTGTGAAGCAATATAAATAATGTAAAAAGTTTTATTCAAGAAAACTTTTCATATATGTCTGAGGAATCATAAAAACCATAAACTTTGAGGTTTAGGGGTATTTCTACCTGCTTCCTCTTTCAATTACGATAGAAAAGTACTCTACCTCTGAAACATTTTCTACTAGGCAAGTTTATTATCACGAGAAGGTAAACTACCAGTGCCTGTACTTTAGATAATCAGTCTATTGTACCTTAGTTGTCAAAATGACTATATGCGTTCTTAGATTGAAATTTTTTTCCAATTGGTATATCCCCATTTTTTGGGGATGTGTACCTCAGACTTAGCATAAGATTCCGCACCAAAACAATTTGGTTCGGGATAGGTTCTCAAAAGAATACTTGAATTTCATAAACATTTGTCTAGCTGAATCAAATAGCTTAGACGTATATCAATAATTTGAACATCAATCAAAATATTTGTCTAGCCACTTTAATTGGCATTGACTTTTCTTTAACTGGTTAAAAAATTCTAAAAATCATTTTATGACGTCATGATATTGCACTGTATTTACAATCCATTTGAGGATTCCGTCATTTTGTCACTTTGTCATGCTACATCATACCATACTGGGCTGACGATCCTTAGATCACATCCAAAACTAGGTAAGTCTGTATTGATAACTCCATCATTTTTATCATTTCTGCACTAGGTTCCATTATGCATTGATGATATATAAAATACATTTTGATATTTCAAATTATTTTTGTCTAGCCGAAACAATTAGCGTAGACATATGAATAATAGAACTTTTAAAACTCATTGGTTCAGTGATCTGACCCAATATTTTCCATAAAAAGGCTGTGAAGTAAATAATTTCGAAATCTAGCATAGCTAGAAGATTTGGAATACCTATGTTCCCTCCATCAACTTAAATTTTCTCCAATGCTTCACCACTTAATAATTATATCTATTTCTAACATTCTTAATGTTTACTACACTGAAACTTCTCAGTTTTCCACACACAACTTTTCTATACCCCAATATAGTTCACCAAACATACCACACATTATGAGTTTAGGAACTTTCCACAATAATATGAGTTTAGGAACTTGTCCTAGCAATATGTAGTCCAAGAACTAATCAGGAACTGTCCATACGCTTAGGGGTTCAAAAATGTACCATACGATTATGAGTCACAAACTTACCATAAGTATGAGTTTTAAGAACTCGCACTTATTCTTAATATTCTCTAACTATCTAATATAAATATGAGAAAAGAATCACCTTCTAGTCATATATATATATATCGATAGCGCGATACCAACATTTCAATGATTATTAATGTGATAAACTGAGTAGTCATTAGACTAAGCACAAAACCCTGCCCATACAAAGATTTGTATAACTCAGCTATCACATGAGTCCTCAATTGAAATCCTACATAATCCTATCTTTCTCTTTTCTCAATACGAATTCTCTTTAATATGTATCTTAGCATTCCAATAGTTTAAATGTCATATGTTATTCAACAATTCCATTTGATTACGTTGTGATCTTATCATTTCATATCACTTTTCATCCTATAGACCTTGTCTATTTATTATCACTTTCTCCCTTCATTTTCAAAGTCAAGTAACTCTGAGTTCTTATCTTCTATAGCTCTTCAAGATTCTTCTTTGAATATTCTTTATCTTCTTCTTTATTTAATAATAAATTTTCTAAATTCATCTCTTAGAACTTAAACTCTATCCGAGTTTATTTCTTCTTATCATCCTTATTCTCATCTCTAAGGTTATAGCCTAAGGTATTCCTACCTAAGGTTTATAACCTATAGCTTTGATACCAACCTGTAGCGCCCCCAAATTCGGGTCTTTTGAACCTCGAACTTTATGTGCCACGATACATTCACTTCATACCTGCTCTATAACTATTGCAGAATATTCATGCATACATTGTTCATTTTCAAATAATGCCACATCATTTCCAAAGGTTTCTAACCTTAACTTACATACATACCTTTAGATTCACAAAAGATTTACATAAATAACTTACATCAAATAACTAAATAGTTAACATGCATAACACTCTAATCTTGTTATTTGCTTGTGTCTCTAACCCTGAACATTTGTCTTAATTTGAAATTTCTGTTCATGATATAGCAAGAGTGATATACAATAAAGATATATCATGGTTGAAAAAAAGAATAAGCTTTCGAATTTTCAACAATATAATAATTATGAAAGAGCATGAATCAGAATTTCAATAATTGAATGATTGAATCAATAATGTTTGGTGGTCAACAATGACCATAAACAAATTTAACTGAACCTTATGGTAATGAAGGTGATCAACCTTTCATACCTGATGAACATATGCAACATGCACTAAGTGCGAATCAATAATCAAAGATGTGGAATAATTATAAATAATTAAATCACTAGCATGCTTGAAACATAATAACTTGAGTTTGAGTTAAGAAACTTGCATTGACTGTTGATTATTGCTAAGCAGTCTAATTTAATCTCTTATAAAAGACCTATCATTTATAAGATTGATCTTTCAATCAGTATATCATATCTCATCTCAGAATACAACTTTTTTTAAAATAAATTATCTAACACTTAGCCACATAGTCAAACATTAGATAAATCTTTAACTTAATAATATTATCGTCTTTTGATAATATTTTAAATCACTTTAATTCATCATTTTAAAACTTTTGTCTAATAGTATGAATCACTTAATAATATTTTATTTATTTTATAATAATCACTTCATAATATCTTAATCATTTCCAAATATTATTAACCATTTAATAATATTTTATTTATTTACAAATATTATTAATCATTTAATAATATTTTAATTCAACATTAATCTAATATTATTAATCATTTAATAATATTTTAATTTAACTTTAATCTAATATTATTAATCATTTATAAATATTTTAATACTTTAATAATATTGTAATCATTTATTAAACTCATAAATAATTAATTTTAATTGTTTACCCTTTACTAATTTATTTATTTAATAAACCTAAAATGTCATAAAGATAAAATTTCATCAAAAATGACCAAACTACCCTCTAAAAATCTAGTTTACTCATATCAAGGGTCTTTGGTCCAAAAATTTACGTTTTTACCCTTTTAACATTACATTACTTATTATTCACATTTATCCCTAATTCAACCATTTTCTTGAAAAATAGCAAAATAGTTCCAAAATTATTTTTTTTCTGGGATTTGATAGATTATAGCTCCCTGATGAGCATATATTTTTTCTGAAATTTTTAAAATTCATTTAATATTTTTAAATAGTCCAAAACAACCGAAGCAACTATTTTCATAAATTGAAATTTTGTCCAAATATTTCAAAACTTTCATGGGATGTTATGGTTATGTATATGTACTTCTTGTAAACATTTCACATTTTTTGGAGTTACACACAAAGAGTTATTCAAGTTCACTTTTAAAATAATATTTTCTTGTAAAATCCATAACTTATATTCTACACATCCAAAAATAGTCATATTTGAACAGGATTTTTATAACTCATAATATTATCATACCAAATATTCCCAAAATTTTTAAAGCACCAAAGGTGGACGAAACAGCCCCTACAAGAAACTAGCCAGGAACTTGTTTTCAAGTTTTTCCTATTTCTTTACAATCTGGACAGTTTTACTGAAACAGCCACCATGGCTTGCATAATTAGTATTTTTGAGTGTTACCGCTTGGGTTTAACAGCTAACTTACATATCTAGCACCCCTATTTGACGGAATACAAAAAATAGTTGTAGATTTCAAATGGTAGTTGATCAAAGTGGAAAGAAATTAGGGTTTTCTAGTCCTTAAGGACATAGTTTTCTTTTCTTTCCTTTTGATCCATATTTTGTTGGGTAAAATCTAATTTTGCACACAAGTATACGTGGTCAACAAGTAATAAAGTGTAAGTAGAGTATCGTTCCCACGAGGAATTATTAATACAAATTACCAAATACTAACTCTTAACCAAACTAATTTTATTTAAACAATCATTTTAAGGTTATGAATTAAATTAATTAATTAAACTAATTCTAATTAACACTAGTTAAAAATCAGATTATGGAGATTTAAGATCACAATTTCACTTATTGCTTCACTTAAATTAACACACTTCTTATCAATTATGCTCACTATTCTGAATTGTTAATCAAGAACGCATAAGTAAATATGACCATCTCTCAATGCATCATACTCAAATCAACTTAAATCCACAGATGATAGAATTAAGAAGAACACCCTAATTAACTAATTCACTATATATCTATGTGATTTACAATTAAAGAGGATTTAAAGCACAAGTTCTCTATCAGATTACATGCGATGTATAGGTATATCTCTATCCTAAACATAAACTATGAATTCCAACGCCATGCAGAAAATACAATCACATGCTATGATGATCAGATCTAAATCTATAATCCATCTCTCGAGTTCATATAGATTATTACGGTAATTGTTAGCTAGGCAATTAAGCAATTCAACACAAACCATAATAGACAATCCAAGAATAATCTCAATAATTAATACAGAAGCATACTAAAATAAACTACGCAATAAGCTCCATTGTAATCTTAAACAAAAGATTTAGTTCATGATTATTGAATTAAAACCAATAATCCACAATTTAATAAACATTAAAAGACAAAGATAGAAGTAGAGAATAAGAATAAAATCTATTGTCTGTAGATTTGATGCTCCCTCTTGCTCCTACTCTTGATCTTCAATGGTCACCAAGTTGCTTCAATCTCCAAATCTAATAAAAACTAGGGTTTTGTCCTAATCTAATCTAATCTAATGGAATCCTCCCTTTAATACTTGTGATTCTCCTCCTTTTATATGCCTTTTCTTGAGTCTTTTAGAGTCCTTAAAGTCCTTGAAACAAGCAGCTTGAACTAATCCTCCTCGAACTCAAATTTTGAATACTCCTTTTTCTTCCCGACAGGCCCGCCTCGGCGGGCATTTTACACTAGGAAACCCCTACCCCGGTGGGGGTAATTTTTCAGAAATTACGAAAATGCCACTTAGTTCCATTTTTCATATTTTGACATTCTGAAGCTGTTTCATACAACACAAACACAAAAACAAGTAAAATGACACTAAAAATATTTAAAGCTAACAAAGAATTAAGCCCTGAAGATGTCTAATTCATAGGTATAAAACCCACTCATCATATTCTAACACTCAAAGATGTATGATTCACACATGAAACACTCAATAACATGTGAATCAATAGTTTTTTAGGATAGATTATTAACTTTTCTTGCATCAAAACTTAAACAAAACAAAAGAAATAAACTTTTTTAGGGTATTATACCTTGTTCTATGTGCTACCTTCCTTGTTCTACCAAAGTAGTTGATAAACTTTGGATTCATAAAGATGAAACCCTCTCCTTTTCTTCCCTTAGACCCTAGACTCTCTCTCTCTTTTCTTTCTCTTTTATTTTGTTTTGTAAGCAAAGTTAGGAGGAAATGAAGTTTGTTAGCGAAATGACCAAAAGGTTAATCTAATTAGTAAATATGTAGAGATATAATGTGTATATCTATACATGTTTACTTAATCGAATGACAAAAAGGGTAATGAGATTAGCAAATATGTATAGATATAATATGTATATCTATACATATCTCCCATATACTTGCTCTCCTTCTTCCATCAAATGGCTAGCACATGATGTTAATTAGCGTGGCTAAATGAAATTGTGACGCTTATGGAAGTAATTAGGAATTATCAAATAAATGGTTGACAACAAATAAAAAGTCACATGTGCTTATATAAAGCTACTTTCAATTTCTTATAAGTTGGTCACCCAACTTAAGTCTTCTCTAATCTTTTCCCTCGTCTTTAAAAGCTTGCAAAATTCTTAGTATATTTTTGGAATATTCTTTATTCCTTAGCATATTCCTTAAGATATTTTCTTACGTTTTAAATCTTATGTTTTAAAGCCTAAGGTTTTTCTAACTCACACAATTCTTCCTTAACTTTCATAATTCACTTCTATACTTTATTAAGTTAGGAAAATGTTCATTTTGCCTTTTCATACAATTGATTATGGTTTAATTCTCGAGCTATGGTAACCCGATTTCTTTTTATTTCTCATTATATAATAAATAAATATATACACATATTTATAATATATGTATCTATTAAATCACATACATATTCTTCATAAGTCATAAAGTATCATGAATAAATAATTAATGTGACCTAATATTCATATATGATTAATTTAATTAATCATTTCTCCTGCTAAAGTTTATATAACACATCACTAAATATATATGTACATATACATATACACATTCACTTTATCCTTATAATATCTCTTCATTGAAATTCATTTCCTTAATAAATTTTCCACATATATCATTATAAAAATTTCTTACATAATCACTTTCATTGATTAATTCATTTAAATTTAAAGGTACCATAATATCTTATTCTTAATATAACTTCAAGTACACATAAATCCATTCTAGGGTTTTGAATTTTCTTAACCCATATTTTCTCACATCTATTCTTTATCTTCTCATTTCTTACTCTTCAACATTTCTACCATTCACATTTAATTTTTTTTACATTGCTTTCAAAATATCAAATCATGTAGGTTCTTTTAAAACTTTTAATCAGTCCTCTATTTTCAATCTAGGTTTTATTCTTTAACCTTTCATTTAATCATTCAAGATCTTCTAAAATTTTGAGTTGTCACAAACTCTCTACGAGACTGGAATCTTGCTTCCCTTGCAGCTTTATCAACCTAGGGGTTTCATGCTCTTGGAAACGAGAATGATCCCTTTTAGTAAGTAGGAGGATTCTAGGTGGAGGAAAGTTTGTTTGATTCTGACTGATCTGCCTTATCAGCTGCTGAGTTACTTGGTGTTGATATACCATTACCTTTGTCAATTGATTAATCTGCTCCTTGATGGATTTTAATTCATGCTCCATTGAAGACCATCCTTCTGAATATAGCAGCTTAGTTGGGTTACATTCAACTCTTTGTGATGTTTCTCTAATGTATTTAAGTTACTTAGACTTTTCTCCACTCCCAATACTTATTATGTTGACTCCTTCCTCATTGTGGTGTGGCAGAGGATTATCCTGGACATATGGTTGTTCTGGTGTTCTTACCACAATCTCACCACTATCTATCATGTCTTGGATCTTGTGTTTCAAAGACCAGCATTCTTGTGTATCACGGCCAGGGGAACCAGAATGATACACACATTTTTTACTGGGGTCAAAGCTTCTCCCATTTTGATTTGTAGGGGGAAGAAGCTGAGTGATCTTCTTCTGTGTTGTTAGAAGCTTTAGTATATTTTCAAGTGAATCCACTAAGGGTGTAAAAGTTCTTTTGCGCTTAACATCTCCTGCTTTCTGAAATGGAGGATTTGGAGACTTTACAGATGTTTGGAAAGGGGAATAATTATTCTACCTTTGAATAGGCGGGTTCTAACTGCCTCGTTGAGTTTGAACTTCTAGTATCTCCTTTTTCTTATGGGCCCTTCGAGGGTTACTCCCATAATTTGAAGTCTGGATATGCTCAACAACTGCCTCTAAAGCAGTAAGATCTTTTATCTTTCCAAATTTCAACCCCATTTTGACCATTTCTCCATGTTTGATCATCTCTAAGAACGGTTTTCCTATTCCAACTAGGTCCCTTTCATAATATGGGGCTTTTTGTATGTCGATGAATATCATCACCATTTTAGTCTCTATCATGGGTGGGCTGACTTGTGCTGTCATATGCCTCCATCTTTGGGCATACTCCCGAAAATACTTATTGTTTTGCTTTTTAACTTTGGTCACTTGATATCTATCAGGTGTCATTTGTGACTAGAAACTGTTTTGGTTCTGGAAGGCATGGGCTAGCTCTTCCCAGTTGTGGACTTTGGAATTTTCAAGTCGGGCATACTATGCTCTGGCTTCTCTAGTTAGGCTTTTTTTGAAATAGCTGCATTCTCAGCTTTTCATCCTCTGCATAGGATCCGAGTTCTCTAATGTATACCTTCAGGTGAGTATAAGGATCTCCTAATCCGTTGTATTTTTCAAAATCTGGAACTTGAAATTTATCCAGATAGTGAGCCCCTGAGAATATGAGAATATCTGAATAGTTGACACTCCCATATGTTCCAGTTCCTTTGATTGACCGGATGGTTTCTTCCATTTGTTGTACTTTCTTTCTAATGTCGCCAGTTTCCCGGTCTTCCTTGAGATTTGTGATTTCAGGGGTTTTATTGGTTCCTTCACTGGAGTGAGGTTTAGGTATCTATATTTCCACCTTTTTTTCCGAACCCTGACTGCCTCCTTGAGCAGAGGACTCTGGTTAAGTGGGCATCTGTTGGCCCTTATTGCTTTTAATATGTTTTTTCAATAGGATGTTCAACTCTGCTATCTGATTTCTAAGTCCCTCGAACTCCTCTTGAGATACAGGGGTAGATTGGGCACTTTCAACCATGTCTTGAATAGGCTTTGTGCCTTCTTAGATTTTGATCTAGTAGTGGGACCAATTTTTTCCTACAAAAAGGGTAGGTAGTTCAGTCTTGATAAATACTAACAGTATGCATGCCATGCAATGAGCCAGTTTTAAGGTTTTTTAATGTTTTCCTGAACAACAAAGGTTAGTTGTTTTGATGACAGGATAGCATGAAAAGATTTAATATTTGACATGGAATTTACATTTATATTTGACAGGAATTGACATTTGACATTTATTGAAAGAGGAAAGGCATGAAGAGTCTTCCCTTCGCGTTTGGTTTATCAGAGGCTGACCTATCTTAGGTTTACTCTCACAAGCTTTTCAGCATGAAGGTTCCCAGATCATCGCAATCTACTAGATGGGAAATTAATCTGATCTTTCAATTGGAGCGGACCTGAGTGGCGCCTTTCCTGAGCCTTACGGGATTATGCTCCTCTTTAGTCCAATAATCACCCACCGACGGGTTTGCCTCCTGGTGGAGGAATCGCAAAACATACATTCATCGCGTCTCACCGCATACATGACGACATTGTGCGAAGCACTAATATAAAGTGTTGTAAATAATCATTCAATCGTATTCATTCAATGTAAAGCAAGCATTCACACATATGCAGATAAAAGGGAATTGAAAAGATTAAAATGCGGCTTAAGCCCTCTACTATCCCCAGCAGAGTCTCCACTTGTCGACGCTAGGATATTCTTCTCTAGGTAGTTGTTCTTACCCTTTGATGTGTTCTATGTTGATCTTTATCTTTCAAGGGTGTAATTTTAGAAAAGACCGACATACCATGTCGATGATTTGAAAAGATTAAATTTAATAATTGGGCCGAATTAGACAGAGCCACCACAAGTTAATATAAGTTTAAAGGGATGTATCAACTCATCCGGGTTTTGAAAGGTTTTCACAATATGGCCCAATATGTGACTCTATTTAATTGGTCTGGAACTCGAGATTCATAGAGTTCGGGGGCTTGCTTAAGCGAGGGGAAGGTGTTAGGCACCCCCTGACTTCCGTGAAACACGGTTACCGCTACTTTTTCATTCCCTATTTAATGTGTATGTGCGTGTGTTGAAAGCTTCTGTTTTGAAATGGTATTTAGTGCTTTATTTGAAAGTAGTGTTGTGCATTTTTGAACCTATATACAAAGGGTTTGATTTATATAAAATTCATTTTTCTTCATTTAAGCATATGAAAGTGAGGTTTGGAAAGCTAATTTTTCAAACCCTTTTGCCAAATAAGAATCAAGGCCCTTTGATACTTCCATTTTAATTGAATTAAGCTTGATTTGATTTTATTGAGATGCAAAGCATCTTTGACATTAAATTAAAACTATCTACAAGCGTTGGGCTCCTTATGGGCATAGAAGCCATCGAAGTAGCCCGAACACCACATACATGATTTTCACTATTTCGGGGCCTTAAATTCGGATAATCATTTTAAGGCCCAAGGATTACATATACTGTAAGAACCGTGAATTTCATGAATAAATAATTATTTGATATAATAAGAAAATGAATTATCTTGAGTTATGAGCCTCTGTCAAGATTTCTTCTTTAATATCCTGTACTGCTGGAACCCAAATTCGTCCCTTGAATCTTAGCACTCCCTCAGTATCAAGCTTATACTTCATTTCTTTACCCTTGACCACACTTTATTTATTTTTTTCTGCATTCTTCATCCTGCAGTTGAGCGTTCTTCACCTTGTCAACCAAAGTTGGACTAGCTTCCATCTGGTAGAATCTTTCGTCAGCTTCTTTTGGAAATTTGATTTCCAACTCTAGTCTTGCCATTGCTGAAATTCCATCATTCCTCCTCAAGCCCTGGCAAAAGATGTTATAAACATTATAAAGTCTAGACTGTCAACATGTAATTCTTTCCTAAAGGCTACCAACTTCAGTCAATATTTTTGTACCTAGCTATTATAATTGTTTGTTTTTGGGAGAGGTGTTGGTGTTGGTTTGTTTTAGTGGGCGAGCATGAGGCTGCTGTTGTGGGCGAGCATGATCATGAGGTGGGCGAGATTGAGCATGTGTGGGTATGGTTTGGGTGAGCATAAGTATGAGGGGTGACCAGGAGGTTGGGTGTGCATAAGTATGGTGTTGGTTTGTTTTAGTGGGCGAGCAGGAGGTATGGTGGGCGAGCAGGAGGTATGGTTTGTTTGGGTGGGGCGTGAAATGAGGCTATGGTGGTGATGTTGTGGGCGAAAGCATGATCATGAGGGCGAAGCGGGGAGGTTAATGCAATGTGACTCTTGGTGCTCTCGACACTTTGTGCTTGGTTTGGGCCGTGGCCGAGTGCTCCTTTTTCCTAAAAGGGACGGGGTTGTTTTTGCCCCCTGGAACTGTCTGACTTGATATTGCAATTTAAAATTTCTAGTTTGTTTTAATGCTTGCTAAAGCTTGTTTGCACTGACTTGGTCTGTTCCAAGCTTTTTGGTGATAGTTTTAGGTTCCTTTCCTGCAGTCTGTTATAGTCATGGCCTCGTATGGAATGTCATATGATGTCTTTGCTATACTTGATTGGGGTCTCCCATGTTTTGTAATCTTTTTTCCTTTTATACAACACAAATTTAGCAAAAAAAAAAGAAAAAAAAAAGAAATGAGCTCCTCCTTATCGGTTAATAACATCAACTTTTCCCGGCCTTTCCTACTCAAGGCATCTGCAACCACATTAGCTTTGCCCGGATGATAAAAGATCTCATAATCATAATCTTTTATCAATTCCATCCATCTCCTTTGACGCATGTTCAGGTCCTTTTGTGTGAAAATATACTACAGACTCTTATGGTCTGTGTAAATCTCACATTTTTCTCCATAGAGATAGTGTCTCCATTTCTTTCGAGAAAATACTACTGCCGCCAACTCTAAATCATGGGTCAGATACACTTTCTCGTAGTCTTTCAATTGCCTTGATGCATACACAAGGACTTTGGTGTTCTACATAAGGACACAACACAATCCTTTGTGTGAAGCATCACTATACACCACAAAATTTCCTGTATCATCTGGTAATGACAAGACAGGTGCCACACTGAGCCTCTTCTTCAATTCCTTAAAACTCTCTTCACATTTCTCCGTCCAAACAAATTTATAGATTTTCTCGTTAAATTTGTCAACGAAATGGCAATCTTGGAAAAATCTTGAATAAACCGTCTGTAATACCCTGCCAATCCCAAGAAACTTCTCACTTCTGATGGAGTTCTGGTTGTTCCCAATTTATCACGGCTTCGACTTTTTATGGATCCACTGAAATTCCATCCTTGTCAATTACATGCCCAAGAAATTGTACACATTCCAGCCAAAATTCATATTTAGAGAATTTCGCGTACAACTTTTCTTTTCTTAACGTCTCCAGCATCAAACGTAAGTGTTCCACGTGTTCTTCTTGAGATTTAGAGTACACCAGAATATCATCGATAAAAACCACCACAAACTTGTCTAAAAATGGTTTAAACACCCTGTTCATCAAATTCATGAACGCTGCAGGGGCGTTTGTCAAACCAAAAGACATCACCATAAATTCGTAATGTCCATACCGAGTTCGGAATGCCGTCTTTGGTACATCCTCCTTCCTTACTTTCAGTTGGTGATACCCACTTCTCAAATCTATTTTCTAGAAATATCTAGCACCCTTCAATTGATCAAACAAGTCATCTATTCTCGGCAATGGATACTTGTTTTTAATAGTGACTTTGTTTAATTCCCTATAATCAATGCAAAGACGCATTGACCCATCCTTCTTTTTCACGAATAAAATCGACGCTCCCCACGGTGACACACTTGGCTGAATGTACTTCTTATCTAGAAGTTCTTGCAATTCCACCATCAGTTCCTTCATCTCTACCGGAGCCATTCTGTACGGGGCCTTCGATATTGGAGCAGTTCCTGGCGCTAAGTCGATCATGAACTCGACCTCTCTGTCAAGCGGAAGTCCTGGCAAATCTTCCAGAAACACGTCTACAAAGTCCCTAACCACTGGTATTTCCTCCAGTTTCACACCCTTCTTCTTTTGAGTATCGACTATGTAGGCTAAGTACCCTACACAGCCCTGACTCAACAACTTCTTGGCATGCATAACCGTCAAACACCTTGCTTGTCTAGGCGATTTGCTACCATGGAAAACTACCTTTAACGGAATCATAAGGTTTACACACTTCTTTTGGCAATCAATTATCGCTCCATAATTGAATAACCAATCCATTCCCAATATAACATCAAACTCTCTAAGTTTTATTGGGATTAAATCTACTTTCATGACATTCCCCTTAATGTTCACCCTACAATTCTTGTATACGAACCTAACAGGAATCACTTCCCTATTCACAATTTCTATGTTAAAAGGGAAATTCAACTCTTCACTAGGTATTTCTAACTTCTTAGCAAATTCATCAGATATAAACGAGCAAGAAGCACCCGAATCAAATAATACATATGCATTTATATCATTGATTGGGATAATACCTGACATTACATCTTTTGATTGCACTGCGTCCTGCACCGTCATGTTGAAGGTTCTAGCTATGGGCTTATTTGTTGACGTTGGTCCAACAATAGTCAGTGTACCTCCACCGCCACTTCCCTTGTTTCCATTTGTCTCACCAGATTTCTTCTTTGGACACTCGCGAGAAAAATGATCCTTCGACCTGCAGGTGTAGCAAGCATTCTTCTTGGGTTGATTACAATTTGGGGAATTGTGACCCTCCTGGTCACAGTTAAAGCATACCCGCTTCCCCCTTAAGCACATACCCGTGTGAAACTTCCCACATGTAGCACAGGCGTCATCTTCTTCTTCTCCTGGTTACCTTGCTGATTTCCAGCTCCCACATTTGCATTCCACTTCCTTTATAAATTATTGTTACCATTTCCATTCTCAGCGAGAATTGCCTTCTCAAGCACTGCTACAAATGTCTTTAACTGGAACAGTGAGATTCTGTTGTATAACCAGGGCTTTAGTCCCTACTCAAATCTCCTTGCCTTACGCTCATCCGTATTCACTTGATATGGCGCAAACCTCGCTAACTCGTTGAATTTTTCGGCATACTCCGATACTGATATTGTGCCCTGTTTTAGCTCTAGAAAACTGCACTTCCATCTGATTCTTTGAGCTTTCTAGAAAATAGGTTTCAAAGAATATTTCCTTGAACCTTTCCCAAGTCATTACCCCTTGACCTCCTCAAGTTTTATTAGCTTTCCACCAATAACTAGCCTCTGCTTTCAACATGAATGTTACAAAAGCAGTCTTCTGGTTATCCCCTACCCTAGCAACGTCGAAAACTTTCTCTATCTCCATGATCCAGGTCTGTGCCTCTACCGGACTCATGGAACCACAAAACTCTGGTAGCCCAACCGCCTTGAAGTCCTTAAATGTTGCGACTTGATTACATGGATGATTACGTAATGCTCCGTCGATGGCGTTACAATTGCTTGAACTGGATTAGCCCCAGCATTGTTGTTATTCTTAGGAGTCCTTTGTCGTGGTTGACGTCTTGGAGGCATTTTCTGTTAAAACATACTCATTAGATTCTATTCAATCTTTTAAGTATTATATATTCAACTTGCACATCACAAAATTACCACATAGCACACAATATCTTGAATAAATAGTAACTTTTATTTATTCATCATATTTTTTAAAAAAACACAACCATGATAGCATCCATGCTATCTACATTACTTTCCTGAACTACAAAAGTTTCATGATAACTTCATCATCATCATATCCCATTGGTTATATCATACCCGGGATTTACATCTTATTTACTCACTACTCACATAGTAATTACATTTATGACGACCTACTAAAATACCGCATAGCCTTACGACGCTCCTCTTCCATAATACGAAACATTGTTCGGTGATCTAAAATGTACGATGGTAGCATCTCGAACTGAATAGGATAACACATGACCCGATCTTGAGCTTGATTGATCACGGTGTTGAAAACACTATTCATCTCTTCCATCTTGATCCTCTTTACTTGTACCTCTCTCTCTACTATCCCAGCTCGTTGATAAGCTTCATTGTATGCGTCTTCGGCTCTTGCCCTCTTCGTAGATTCTTCTTTCAACTTGCTCTCCAGCTCTACAATCTTCTCTGTTAGTTGCTCGTTCTCTCCTTCTACGTTATTCAGACATTCATCTCGATCCTGAATCTCGTTGTCCTTCTGCGCCATTGCGATCTGCTGTTCAGCTACTATCACTTGCAACTCATCGACGGTATCCTAGAGTTCCACATTGTGATTGTATACCTCGTCGTACATACGAGCAGCAATCGAGTTAAGTGGAAGCTCTTCCTCATCTTCATTCGACTGTGGCAGCTCAACGGGGTTCTCCTCGTCCATCTCTATCTCATCATCCTCTTCAAGTAAACCCTCCTACTCAACCATTGTGACCAACGGAGATGTTTCCCATGGCAGTAGTTGTTCCCAAACCACCTGAATATCTTGAGGCTCCTCCTCTCTAGGCATCTGGGATCCTTCCTCCTTAGCCTGACTAGATTTTCCTACATTAGCCATCCCTGACAACAAAATTTTAAGTTTTAATTACTAATCATTACTACTCGACACTCACGAGCACATAATTTACAATCACACAAGCACATAAGTGTTTTATTACTTCTTTCTTAATAACTCGATAAGAGTTTATCACCACTATCTTTTCAAAGGTTACTTCCTAAGGCTTTTTCCCCACCTAAGGTTCATAACCTAAAGCTTTGATACCAACATGTGACACCCCCAAATCTAGGTACTTCATTCCCACAAGACTTGGTGTTCACTTTCCAATCATTCATATCTATCTACCCAAATATAATAAAATTAAATCAGAAATCCTCCCATTAACTTACATCATTAATCAAAATTCTTCCCAGGTTGTCTAACCTTAAACATCAATCAAGTGTGGAAATAAAATAATTACATCACATTATTAAATAAAAAGTCTATCATTCATGACAATAAGTAAAATTACAAGTCTTCATCACTTGCACATTTTCCCCTTTCCTTTGCTAGTTGTAGATTCGTCGACCTTCTCAACTTTAGCTACGATGATTATATTTATGCAAGAGTGAGCAAAACAAATGCTCACTAGATATAGCAATGAAACAACAACAAAATAATAACTACCAATGAACAGGCTCATCAAAACTGAATGGTACTCTCTATCAATGGTAACCAAAAACTGGAATCAAAATATGAAATATATCTGAGGGTCATAAGACCACGAACTACGTCCACGGTTACAAGTAATCTTTCAACTTTAACCTTAACAGTTATACTGTAGGGACTTCACGTACTTAGGGGGATTAGCCCTTTGTACCATGTATTGTGCACAAACATCTAAACGCATTGTGTACCCCCTATAATAGGGTTGTTCTTCTCAGTTTTAGAGTACAAGTCCGCACCAAAGAAAGTTTGGTGCGGATAACTTCAAGGGTAATTTAGAGTTTAACGATCATCAACTAAAGGATTAGTTGAATCAACAAGGTTTGATAACACTACAGTTGATCACTAACAACATAGTATGGAATAATGAATAATCATAGATGAACTAACTATTTATTAAACTTATGCTTGGAAATAACTAAAACATAAGTATTGAATGAAACAGTAAACCTTGCTAGAACAATAATAAGCTAAGGCTATGAACTTATAAAATTCGAAATGAAATTACTGAACATACATTAACTGATAGCAAGCTAAAAACAAAACTTGCTCAACATGATAACAACTTGTGCAAAGTAATTTAAAATAAAATAGCTCAATAATAGAGACGAGAGTTCAAAAAGCTACATTCATTATAAAGGAATAGAACTTAAGAAACTTGCTTAACTATAAACAAGTTAGAGTGAATCAACCATAATTAGAATTCCAATAAAATTAGGGTTAAAGCTTGCTCAAATGAAATTTAGGAACAAATGACTTGCTCAATAACAATTTAAGATAGGAAACTTGCTCAATGTAAAGAAATAAGGTTTTGGAAACTTGCCTTGTGTGTAAGCTATAAATTTACAACTCACGTTCACCTATACATAGTATTAGAATCACAATATCTATTAGGTATACTAACATCCACTTTCCAACATAACACTCACTTCTAGCTAAACTTGTTATTTAAGTACAAGTCTTACGTTACCATATACATTTTAGAATTCATAATTGTTAACATCACAACACTTATCTACCATTCATTGTGTATACTAAATCATAACATAACGCGTTCATATGTAAGACCCCAACTTTTTAATAAAGATGATTTTTGTATAAATATTATTTTTAAATATTATGGAATGAATTTGATATAATGTTATAGTTGTGGGTAATATTTATAAATTTTGCAAAAATCATGAAGTTGTTATAAAATATTCGTTTGGTGGGGAATATTCTTTTTGTCGGGAATATTCGTGACGACGACACAATCATTGGTGGACCTCTACAACGGAATTATTGTTTGAGGGTTAGAAAACGACAAAAATATTTTTATGAAAATAACGGCGGAAGTGTTACCGCTTAACACTTTGTTGGAATACACAGTGGTTAAAATCTGATGTATCGCTGTTGTTGCACAAAGATGGTATGGCCCCAAATCCGGGTATCTTCCAACCCGACAGATGGTGATACACGGTACTACCATTCATTCATACATTCCATTGAACAGTCTCAAAAGAACTAGTATATCTCTTATATATTCAAAATAATATTACATTCCCCAGGTTCTTTGTAACCCTTTCAATTGTTCATGTCATAATATCAATATATTACAAACATTCATCCTATACTATTACATAAGAACTCTAAGGGTTCGTCTTTGCCTTGCCCTTGTCTTTTCCTGAGCCTTCTGTACGCTCGATCTTAGCTGTGTTCATATGGTTCAAGCAAGAGTGAGCATGACTAGCTCAGCAAGTACTACAATTCTAATAAACACATGCTTGAAACATAGAACTTATATATATATCTTCAGTAACTGAACAATAGTTACAAAGTACTATCGATAATTCAAAATAGCACTTCTTTTCATTCAAAACGTTTTCCAACAACCATATTCAGTAGAATAACAATTATGGCTCAAGTCTATGAGCATATCATAAGTTCTTTTGAAAAGGACAATCCAGCACTAAGTCCGTAAGTCCGGCATAGCTTACGAGCACTTCTGGGTGATCAGCCCATAGTACTCTATGTTGATCAACACTACATTCATTAAACGTATATACGTTTAAGTTGTGACAACCTCATGTGCCTGTCGTTAAACGACAAAAAACATTTTTAGCATACTCGGTCTTCGATTGAAAACCATATCAATATAACTTGGTAAATATTAATCATGCTTGACAGATTCATAATACAAGTCTAGCCGAAAGAATTGGCTTTGACTTCATCATTCAAGACTTCATGCGAAAGAATACATGAATTACAAAGCTTGTCTAGACTGAACTGGAACAAGGGTTAGAATACTTACCTTCAGCGTCTGATTACTGATTAATACCCGTACAGTACTTTAGGTCTCTACGATTCTACAATACATAATCATATAACGTACCACATTAGGTCATATATAATCAAGTATGTATACAACCACCAGCATTTGGCGCAGCGGTTAAGGATTGATTGGGGGCGAGCCGTAAACCCGGACGTCCTCAGTTCGAACCCCGCTAGAAACAAGTGTTAAGCCAGAAATGGTCATGGTGGCCACAGTACCCCGGTTGCAAGTCGGGTAACAAACCGCCTCAGTATCGGGCTCGGGGATTAGTCGGCCTGCGGATCGGAAACCCACGGTTAACAAAAAAAAAGAAAGTATGTATACTATTATATCTTACCCTTCATCTCAATGTAAATCCTGACTTAGATCCATTATTAGGGTTTCCGACTTTCATTACGTCATTCACATTCAGTTCATCTTCGATTGATTATTAACTCTTAATCAACATGCATTAGCATAAACACATCTAGGTGTCAACGATGTTTCTTCTCTCTAGATTTTTTCCTCTGCCTTCTCTCTACCTTTTCAAAACTTCCCCCGCCTTTCTCCTCACCTAATTTTTCTGGTCATCACCTAACTTTTCTGGTCTTCCCTCTTCTTCTCCCTTCTCTACTCCCTTGTCTTTCTTCTCTTCCTCTCCTCCCTCTTCTCTATATTCGATCCGGTGCGCTTCTATGGTGAGTTATAATCATCTTTCACCAGTAACTTTCTTGTTAGTAGTGAGTCTAAGGATACCTTTGGGGTTTATGGGGTCTCCAAACCGCTTTCGCCAAATTATACTCTTCGCTTCCTCCAGCGTTAGACATTGAGGAAATGGGAGAATCTGATGCCCTCCTTATTTCTCCTGGGTAACCAAGCTAGCTCTGAAAACTCGGTTTCTCTTGAGCTCTAACACGGAGGTTCAATTGGGCTCTGTTTTTTGGGTGAGAATGCTTGTGAGATTTTTACTGCAATCAACATTTCTCTCTCATAAGGATCGTGAAGAGGCTATCTTTGAAAGAAGGAAAAACCTTCACCTTATGTCTTTCTATCTCGCCCATGGCATTTCTTCTAATAGACGTCTGAAAACTTTCCTTTCCGAAAGGAAAAAGCTGTTAGTTTTGATAATGCCCACAAGATGTCGGGGATCATTCCTCCGACCTCTTTCTTCGGGAATACTATCTCTCCGGTAGTTTGTGTGGGAGAAGACTCTTTTCCCAAGCAAATGTTTCTATCCTTTCAAAGAAGTCCATCACAGACAAGACTTTTCCCGCTTATTGGGTCGAGGTCCTCTCTTTTCAAAATTCCAACTACTCCTTCATACCACCCTTGAGGAAGGTGAAATACTTCTTTGCCTTGGTCAAGGAGCACGCCAAATCTTGGAGTGATATAGTGGGCAAATCTCACGGTAAATCCACGTCGCTCTCTCTTACCACCCTCCTTCCTACCGTGATAAGACCTTACCGTCATCCCTCCCCGATGAAGTACTTTCTAGAGGCAACAAGCTTTGGGCTTCTAGTCTTGTAGGATACTTTCTACATCCCTCGTTACCATACAAAGTTGTAGAACCTATTGCTAGACGCGTTTATGGGGACATCTTGGGCTTTCTTCGAGGTCTTCTTACATAACAAAGGATATTACATATTCAAATTTGACTCTATCTCTCGATTGTGACAACATCCTTGCCTCCTGGTCCACAGCATTTCGCTTCTAAAGGCATTGTCCTGCAAAAATGGAAAGAAGGTGTGGCATTCTCAAAGACCGAATGTGATGTGTTCCCTATATGGGTGAAGCTATCCAATATACCACTCTCCTCTTGGGTCCGATGAGGGCATAAGTTATATAGCCCGATCTTTGTGTGAAACCTCTGTTCACTGATGAAATGACTGCGAAAAATGATTTCCTAAATTTTGCAAGGGTATGCATAGAAGTCAAAGCCTCTTTCTCCTTTCCTTCTTCAATCCGTGTTGCTGTTAAAAATGATGACTCTTCGGCTAACATCTTTGTCCCAGTTGAGGTGGAATATCAGAGTAGACCTCCTTGCCCTTCTTGCAATGTATTCGGGCACTCAATTTAAGTGCCCCAAAGCTCACTATATCTGGGTGCCGAAAGTCACCAATAAATCTACCTCTGGCCTTACCACCTCTTCCACTCCTCCTCTTAATGTCACCACTTCAGGCATTCTGGCCTCGTCCCCCCCTCCTCCTAAAAATGATTGGGTAAATGTCTCACAAGGTGTCAAACAAGGATCGGGGCATATTTCCCTTGAACTAGCTCTAAATATTTCCAATGCCTTTGCTCCAATAAATGATGCAGGTATCTCGGATGATGAATCTCCTATTGGTCCGAACCTTCTGGTCTCCAGACTCAAGGTTATTGATGAAAAGGAAGGGAAAGAGATCAAGAACAAACAAGACTCTAGCTTTGTCAACTTGCAGGCAGCGAAGAAAAGGAAAGGGAAAGGAAAGGTTGGTCATTCCCCTACTTCTTAGTTTCCTTAATGCTAACATCCTATAATATTAGAGGTCTAAATAAAAAGCCTAAGCAGGCTTATGTTAAGCAAATAATAGCTGATAATAAAATTTCTATGTTGGGTCTCCTTGAAACTCGGGTCAAACAACATAAAGCTCAAAGAATATCTAGGAATCTTTGCAACTCTTGGAATTGGGCCTTTAACTATGATTCTCACTCCAATGGTAGAATCTGGGTTGGATGGAATCCAAGTTTATGGCTTGTTGATATCCTTTTGTGTCCTCTCAAGTCATACATTGTAAGGTCCAATCTGTGATCTTAATAGCACCTCTTTCTTGATTTCTTTCGTCTATGGGCTGAACTCCTATTTGGAGCGGAGAGACTTATGGAATGATTTACTCTCAATTGGCTCCCAATGCTAGTTGGTGTATGATGGGTGATTTTAATGTAATTAAGGACCTAACGAAACTAATCGGGATAATGAAACTTGGGATATTGGGATGGAAGAATTCAAATCATGTATTACCTCTGTTGGGGTGGATGATATCGGGGAGTTGGTACCTTATTCACTTGGTGGAACATGAAAAACTTTACTTTCGGCAGTTCACAAAAAGTTGGATCGTCAAATGGGGAATTGATTGGTTTTCTATCTTTGCATGTCACATGTCACCTATGGTCCACGTGGTCTTTCGGATCATTCTTTGACTCTACTTCAAATCGAATTCATCTTAATCAACCTAGACGCCAGATTTCAATTCTTCAACCATATGCTTCGATTGAAGGCTTGAGGACTTTCGATCGACAACGTTTGGGCCTCATCCATATCGAGCAATCCGTTTCATGTTTTCACCGAGAAATTGAAACGTATTAGACTTGCTTTGGTATCTCTCAATATTCTCAATGGGAACCTCGGCACTCTTTGTAAAGGTTGCAAAGAGGACTGCTTGCGATCTGCCTCTCTCTAAATGACCATCCATTGGATCTTAACCTTATACGGCTCGTGAAAAATCCGATGAACAACAACTCTGGAATGCCTTGGATAGAGAAGAAACTCTTCTTCAATGTAAATCAAGGGCCAACTGGTTAGCCTTGGGTGACCGAAACTCTAGCTTCTTTTCCAATATGATGAAAAATCGATGGAATGCCAATAAGATTTTGTCAATCACTGATAATGAAGGTAATACGATTCATGGTCAAAGGAACATTGAAGATGTGGCGGTGGATTATTTTTTCAAACTCTTCAACTCCTCTGAAGATCCCTATCTTGGGTTTGATAATTATGCCATAACCCCTACTAATTTGCTCAGTTCGGCCCAAGCCTCTAAGCTAATTTCACCTATCACTGATCTGGAAATTCTGGGGACCCTCAAATCCATGAAACGGAACAAAAACCCGGGACCAGATGGTTTTAATGTCAACTTCTTCCTCACCAATTTCTTTGGGACATTGTGGGAATGATTTTTTAAAAGTCATGCACTTCTTCTTTGCCAATAGTAGACTTACTAAAGGCCTCAATTCCACGGCTCTTGCTCTTATTCCTAAGGGTTCCAACCCTACTTCAATGACTAACTTCCGACCCATCTCTTGCTGCAATACAATTTACAAATGCATTGCTAAAATTCTCTCTAACCGCTTGAAGGAGGTTCTTCCCTTTCTTATTGATAAAGCTCAATCTGCTTTTGTTAAAGGAAGAAGCATTAGTGACAACATCCTTATGGCCCAAGAAATGTTCAAAGGCTACCATAGTTGTTACGGTCACCTTTCGGTGTGCTCTCAAGATTGATCTCACCAAAGCTTTTGACCGCGGTAAGATGGGAATTCCTTTTGACACCTTAAGAGCTTTCAAATTTCCAGATGCTATGTTGGTTGGATCAAGGCCCCATGTCACCTCTGCCGCTTATGTTCTCGATTAAGGTTAATGGTGCTCTAGCCGGTTTTTTTTTGGTGAGTTCAAGGGTCTCGGACAAGGGACCCCTTATCTCCCTTCCTCTTGTGATTCTCATGGAAATGTTCTCTCTAGCTCAATAATGCTACCTCTCGATCCGGGCTTCCTTTACCATTGGAAAGCTAAAGTATGCAAGCTTACTCACTTATTCTTTGCGGATGACATCATGATCTTCCTCAAAAGCTTGCTTGCAATCTATTTCTATAAAACTTCATGCATTCTTTCCTTCTCTCTATACTACTGTGCGATTCCCAACTCCCACAAAAGTCATTTTTTCCTCTCAAACTTCGAAACATAGATGTTAGTGATATTTCTCTCATCCTTGGGTTCCACTCTTGGAACCTTACCTTCAAAATTTTTGGGTGTTCCTCTCCCCGCCCGGAAGTCATCACTTGGTGATTGCATCCCTTAATCTAAAAGATCACAAATCAGACTTCTTCTTGGACATCAAAGGTGCTATCTTACTCGGGTAGACTTCAACTTATCGGATCCATTCTTTGTTCTATCCAAATATTCCGAGCTCCCACTTTACATTTGCCAAAGGGGTTCTCAAAGATATTCAATCAATCTTGACACGATTTCTTTGGAAGGGAGCAACTCTTGACAAGTATGGTGCAAAGGTTGCATGGTCCACTATTTCACTTCCCCTCGCTGAAGGTGGTCTTGGCATCAAAAATCTGGTGGAATGGAATTCTGCTCTTATCCTCCAGCACTTGGTTCGCATTATTCAACCCCATTCCAACTCTATATGGGTGCATTGGATCAAAGCAACTTCATTAAAACATACATCCTTTTGGCAGGTTCGCAACACAGCAACATGTTCTTGGGTCTGGAAACAAGTTTTAAAGTTTCGACCACTTGCTCTTCGACACCTTCACTATCATGTTGGTAATGGGCAGGATACAAGCCTATGGTTCGACCCTTAGTTAAATGACACAGCTATCAATCCTCCCCAATATTTTATGTCTTCCTCTCAGGCTACAACGATCTCGCTGAATCATTAGCCACCTTATCAGTAACAACAGATGGGTCATGCCCCAAGGCAATTACCACGATATGATCATCCTGAGGAGAAAACTAGCTCTCCTTCCCCCTCCTTCTTAGCAAATGGATAAGATACTTTGGGACTCTTGGGATACGAAGAATATTAAAGCCAACCAGTTATGGGACTCTATTCGCATTGAGGCGTGATCGGTTTCTTGGTGCTCCATTATGCGAATAAATGCCATGTTCCAAGGTACTCTTTTATTTTGTGGCTTGGCATTCTTAAAAAGCTCCCCACCAATGATGTAATGCAGTCGATTCTCTAATGAGATCCTGGAACTGCATCACTATGCAACCTTCATCCGGAGACCTTGATCATATGTTCTTCAACCGTGTATTCTCCAAATCGGTTCTTCCAATGCTATAAGCCTTGAAATTGGATCGCTTTTCCCGGTTAGGTGGGATGACATTATGGAGTTTCTCACTTCTTATCAAGGTTCTAAATTGTCACGTAATATCCTAAGTTTGACGGTGGCAGTCTGTTTTTACAAAATTTGGGAAGCAAGGAACAAAAAGCTTCATGATGATCAACTCCCTCCACTCACCAGGATCACACAGGATGTTATCCACATTATTAAGTCTAGGCTTTCCACTTGCAAATCATTTATCAAAGCCACAAATAACCAATATTTTTGTAATTGGCTATTAACTAGTTAGAGAAGTCTTCCGAGCGAGCCATGATATAGCTTCGGACGAAGTCTTCCGAGCGAGGACATTGAGGTGGGCTTCGGGCGAGAGGGCTTCGGGCTTCGGGTGAGGTCCATTGATCGAGGTCCTTCGGGCTTCGGGCTTGAGACAGAACCCAAGTCTTGAAAGCGAGTGGCAAAGGAAATGTAACCCGGATTGAAAGAGGTAGTGGTGCACAGCTCTACGCCTTGAGCAAGTGGCGATCTGAGGTCCTTGTAATTCTCTTATCAAAGATAGAAATATTTAATGATTCTGTAATAGGCCTATTACTAGCTAGTTTGGTCTCTGGTATAGTTCCTTGTATAATTTCCTCATCTTGGGCTTGTCCATAGATGATGTAGCTATACTGTGGGTATGCCCCTTGTCTATGTAATTTGGTTCTTTTCTATACAAACAAAATTTAGCTAAAAAAAAACATGCATTAGTGTCTTACAAGTACCTTACAATGGTATGATTACATCTTAGTTCATTACTATCAAGTTCCCTTTCATTCTACACTTGAAAACATTCTTTACTGTCAACACTCTTGAACTGGCCATGCCTTAATATTAACTTCTGCATCTCGTGCATGAAGTTAAGCGATTATCTTTCGATTCAAGCCTCACGTCATGCATGTGAGCTTTAAGGTCATTGAGAGTCGCCATGCACGCTGACTCTGTGCCTCAGACAATTGTGCAGTTTTGAAAAATTCTGAACTTCCTGACGCATAACTTCTTCGTTATAAGTCCGATTTGGTCCGTTCAAAAGCCTACGATTCAAAAATTTCATACTCTACATGTTCATTCAAGAATTTTATATATTTGACTTCGTTTGCTAAAATTTCACCTATTAGTCCATTTTTAACGAAAACGATAAACGTTTGTGAACGTTCAACGCTCGTTTCTTCGTTCTAAGTCAAAATTTGGTAATTTTCAAGTCCGCAACTCTATAATGCCAAATATGACTTGTCTCCATCGAAAACCAACGTTTCCGACTTCAAACACAAAATACGACTTCTATTCCAAGAATTTCACGAATTCGATGATAATCGTCCAATCGTGTGAATTCCGGCAAAGCTTTATTCTTAATGATTCTAAATGGATTTTAACCAACATATGATCATTACAAGTTACTTATTAAACCAACTTATAAACAAAGTAGGTTTTGATTCATTCTCATAAGTCAATGACTTATTTAACTTATTAACTAAAAATCTTCATGCTCGTGACTTATTAATAACGTAAGTCCACTAATCAATGTTCTCATGCTATAATCAACATACTAACCATCATATAACACTTCAAAAGGTCCTATAAACCTCGGACTTAACTTTCCCTTCTTTCCAAAGCGTATCTTTCCTTTCCAGGGAGATACCTTTAGAAAGATGTAAGAGCCTACTTCAAACTCTCTATCTTCTCGATGCGAGTCTGTATTCTGTCTGTCTTGAGCTGCTACTAGACGCATTCGTATCAGTTTAACAACATCCGCTGTTTGTTGTACCAATTAAGGTCCTAGCATTTGGCATTCTCCCACTTCATCCTAATATAATGGTGTTCTACACTTTCTTCCGTACAAAGCTTCGTAAGGCGGCATACCTATGTTTTCATGATAACTATTGTTATACGTAAATTCTACTAATGGTAGATGATCATCCCAACACTACCCTTGAAATCCATGACGCAAGATCTTAACATATCTTCTAACGTCTGAATTGTCCTCTCACTCTGTCCATCAGTTTGTGGATGATATGCCGTACTCAACTTTAACAGTGTCCCCAACTGCTCTTGTAGACTTCTCCAAAAGTTTGATGTGAATCGCGGGTCACGATCTGACATAATCAACACCGGTACTCCATGTCTAGAAATTATTTCCTTAACATAAAGTTTAGCTAACTGGTTTAAGTTATACTTGACCCTAATTGGCAAAAAGTGAGCCGACTTCGTCAACCGGTCCACTATTACCCAAATTGCATCATACCCCTTCTAAGTAGTCGGAAGTCCCACCACAAAGTCCATCATGATATGCTCCCACTTCCACTCCGAAATTTCCAATGACTTTAACAAGCCACTTGGTCGTTGATGTTCGACCTTAACTCTCTGACAAGTCAAGCACCTACTCACATACTCGGCTATCTCTCTTTTCATGTTCGACCACCAAAAACTACGTCGAAGGTCTTGATACATTTTAGTGCTACCAAGATGAATCGAAAACCTCGAACTATGAGCCTCTTGTAATACCTGCTCCTTTAATTTTGTCTCATTCGGAACCCAAATTCTTCCTTTAAATCTCAATAACCCCTCGTTATCAAGAATGCACTTAATATCTTTTTCATTGGTTAATCGCTCCTTTACTCGGTCACACTCATCAGTTTTGAGCTGCCCCTCCTTAACTCTATCTACGATAGTAGATTGCATCTCTGTCATAAAAAGTATCTGCCCCGATTCACTTGGCAACTTCACTTCTATCTCCATCTTAGCCATCTCTGTTATTAACTCAATTGGAGCCGTTAACACATATAACTTTTTCCGACCCTTTCTACTTAAGGCATCAGCAACTACATTGGCTTTTCCAGGGTGATACTGGATTTCACAGTCGTAATCCTTTATCAACTCTAGCCATCTCCTCTGTCTCATATTCAACTCCTTCTGTGTTAAGATATATTTTAGACTCTTATGGTCCGTGTATATCTCACATTTCTCCCCATAAAGATAATGTCTCTTTATCTTTAAAGTAAAAACTACTGCGGCCAGTTCCAGATCATGAGTAGGGCAAACTTTCTCATAATCCTTCAACTATCGTGATGCATACGCAATGACCTTGCCATGCTGCATGAGCACGCAACCAAGTCCTCTATGCGAAGCATCGCTATAAACTATAAAATTTCCTGTGTCATCGGGTAATGACAAAACAGGCGCTTCACTCAATCTCTTCTTCAGTTCTTGAAAACTATCTTCGCATTTATCCGTCCACACGTATTTCACCGTCTTCCTTGTCAAGTTAATCAATGAAGTAGCTATCTTTAAAAAATCTTGGATAAATCTCCGATAGTATCCCGACAACCCTAGGAAACTCCGCACCTCTGTTACACACCCAAATCTAGGTACTTCATTCCCACCAGATTTGGTGTTCACTATCCATTCATCCATACTATCTACCCAAATATAATAAAATTAAATCATAAATCCTCCCTTTAAATAGGGTTACATCATTAAATAAAAATCCTCCCAGGTTGTCTAACCTTAACATAAATCAAGTGAGGAAATAACATTTCTTACATCACATCAATAGATAAAAGTTTATCATAATAATCATAAATGAAATTACAAGTCTTCATCACTTGTACATTTTTCCCTTTCCTTTGTTGTTTGAAGGCTCATCGAGCTTCTCAACTTTAGCTGCAATGAGTGTATAAATATGCAAGAGTGAACAAAACAAATGCCCACTAGGTATAACAATGAATCAAACAAGAATTTAATAACTGCCAATGAATAGGCTCGTCAAAACTGAATAGTACTCTATTAATGATAACTAAAGACCTGGAATCAAAATATGGAATATATATATATATATATATATATATATATATATATATATATATATATATATATATAAGACCCCAACTTTTATGAATAAAGATTAATTTCTCTCGAAATATATTTTTGAATATTATGGTGTGGATATAATATAATGTTATAGTTGTGGGTAATATTTATAAAATTTCCAAAGCAAGTGGTTATATAATATTCGATTGGTTCAGAATATTCGTTTTAACGAGGGGAATATTAAATGCAATGGCACAATCATTGGTGGACCCCACAGCGAAGTATTGTCGTAGTAAGAAAACGCATTGTAATTATCATTTTATAAAAATAACAATGAAAGTGTTACCGTTAAAACTGTTGAACTACCCGGTAGTAAAAGGACAGTAATACGCGTGGTTGCATAGTAGCACACGGTATTGGTTATTGATGCTTACATAAGGAGTCACTAAGTTATACTCAATTATTGTTACAGTAATTGTTGCATCATATCTCTTATATTATTGATTCGATTATTGTCACAGTATCATCTACATAATATGATATATTATTAAATCAATAATTGAGACGATAAAGTTATTCATATTATTAAATTGCAATATTTACAATGTATAGAAGTTCTGTCAAGAAGAGGTTTGGTCACCTAATTGCGCGCCAATAGGGAGAAATCCTTATTGGAAAGCCCCTCTTTCCTGGGAACGACCTGGTTGTTAAATATTATGAGTTATAATATTAATGATGAATAAGTTCATGTTGATTAAAGATGAATTTGATAGCTCCATTGTGTTGGAATTATTAGTGTTAGTGAAAATCGATATTTATTTCGATAATAATTGATGTCTGGAGGTATATTGTTCAATCGGGTATTCGGGGCACTTTTTGTGTCAGAGTACTATTCACGAGTTACTATTCACGGGTTACTATTCACTCTAGTATTGTTCACTCAGGTATTTGGGATACTTTTCGTGTCGGGGTACTATTCACGGGGTACTATTCCGAAGTACTATTCACGGGGTACTATTCACCCGAAAAATATATTTCTTTTTGCTCCAAATCATTTTTGGTACAATATTATTCCATGAGGAGATGGGCTAATTTTTCAGACCGTTGGTTGAAATTATAATAGTAAATCAATATGGATCGTTGGTTTAAAGTTTTAATAGTAAATTAATATGGATCGCTGGTTTAAAGTTTTAATAGTAAATCAATATGGATCGCTGGTTTAAAGTTTTAATAGTGAATCAGTATGGACCGTTGCTTTAAGGTTTAATAGTAAATCAATATGGACCGTCCGTTTAAAAGTAAATCAATCTGGACCGTTCATAAATTAGTTACTATTCAGTCCATTCTCCTATAAATAGAAGCTCATTCCTTCATTATTTCTTACAAATTTACTAAAACTCTAGAGAGACAAATTATAGAGAGAAAGAAGAAGAGAAGTCTACTACCTCACTTTTCCAATATCCAGTTTCTTCTAAGGTAAGGGATATTATTTGTTGTACTCGTAAGGGATATTATTTGTTGTACTCGTAAGGGGTATTATTCTTTCGTATTCATGAAGAGAGCTATTGTTATTTCATTCCTTATTATTCTGTTGTAATAACTCAGATATCTGCGACTCTAGTATACATGGTGAAATTCTTCTGTTATTCCATTCTTTATTATTATGTTGAAATAACATGTCTATGCAAATTACGGCATACATGGTGAAATTCTTCTGTTATTTCATTCTTTATTATTCTGTCAGAATATCCTGTCTATGCGTTTACGCATGACCTGGTTCCATTATTTATTATTTCATTGGAATAACCTGTCTATGCAGTCTATCGCATGCATGGTGAATTATGTTGTTATTCCATTATTTATTATTCTGTTGGAATATCTTTTTCGGTCTGCGATTACGCTTGACCGTTTCCGTTCTTTATTATTCTCGCTGAGAATAACTTTTATCTGTCAAGGCCTATCGCATGCATGGTGAATTCTTCATTATTCCATTCTTTATTATTACATTTGGAATAACTTTTGTCTATGTGGATTACCACATGTATGGTGAATGATCCTTTATATTCATTCTTTATTAAATTGTGGAAATGATCTGTTTACGTGGATTATGATGAAAGTCATAATATAAGCATTGGACTGTTGATTATGATGAAAGTCATAATAAAAGCATTGGACTGATGAAAATCATGGGTATATGTAGTATTAGTAAGTATTATGATGAGTTATGTTGGTTATTATGTAAAAACATGAAAGTTTCTTAGAAATCACAAAGGGTTGAAAATCAGATTTTTGTGAAAATGGAACATGAAATTCAATTGACCATATCTCCTAATATTTTGAATTTTTGAGTGTGGTCAAGTTCTAGAGTTAGATCTATGAGTTTTCTAACTTATCCAAGTGGAATAACTGGAAAAGGTGTTGTAGATTTTCGTATGGACTGATTTTAGCAAAGGAGTCAAAAACTGCAAAGTACCAAAAAGCTACTGCCTCAAAATTTAAGAGGGCATTTTTGATCACTTAATTTGTGAAAAAAATTCCGGCCTTTTGGGACATGGAAATATATGGTATAAAGTACCTCCTGTCCAAAAATGAGCTACTTCCGACTTAAAATGAGCAAGTTATGACTATTTTTCAATATTTAGGTTTTTCCGACGAAAAACGCTATAACTGGAGTTCTATAACTCAGATGACCACGAAATTTAAAAACCGAAGCTCACGTTAACATGTGTAAGATCCTGCCAAGATTTGGGAATTTCTGGAGTTAAACTTGAGGTAGCTAATTTCTTAAGGAATTAATTAGAAATTAATTTTTGAAAAATACTTAAGGGAGTTGAAAAATTATTAAAAAAATACTTGTTGTGTATGAAATATATGTATATATGTTTGGACAAAGGATAGAAAAATAATAAGTTGATTTGGTAATTTTTCATAAAAATGGTTTAGTTACAAACATATGAGTTGAATATGTTATGTGAAGTTGAAGAATTGGTAAATACGATTTTAGGGCTTGAAAATCTTATATAAGGTATATGCAGATTTTTGATGAGTGATTTGATCATTGGTGATGAAATCTTATGAGTATGACATTTTTAAATGATTAAATGCATTATTTGGTAAAGTGTAAACAATTAAATTAAATTGTTTATAAGTTTAAGAAGTGATTAAAATATTGTTATAATATTAACAATATTAGATTATGAGTTATTTAAGTGATGGATAATATTTGGATAAATTTAAAGTCTTTAATATTTATCCTTGTTTTCGTTTGATTAATGCTTATATTATTGTCATCATCCTCATGCATATATTGTGATGAAAGTCATCTTTGGCTTACGTGCAGAGATGGACTTGGTATGATTATGACCAGGGATAATTTGGTATAATCATGACCGTAATGTAACGAATGATGTGGTAAAAGTCCTCATTGGCCTGTAGTTTATTGGTGGACAGTTGTTGGCATGATTATGACCAGGGATTATTCGGTATAATCAAGATCATTAATGATTACACGAATATCCTTGGCCGTGGTGCAGGGATGATGTGGTTTATTTATTAAGTTGAGTTTCAGTGATAAAAATTGATGATAACATTTTAAATCATAGAAGATAGTAGGTATCATGCTCTACTTGACGCTTCTAATGGATTGCTTATTCCGCTGCAGTTAAACTTGATGTCTATTGTATTTTATCAGTTTAACATTGTTGAAGGCTAATGATAATTTATTTTGCATTATCTTAGTCATAATATTTATTACTGGGCTAGTTGAGCTCACCCTTTTGCTTTCATTGTTCTCTTCAGGAAATGAGAACGTAGATATTGTCTAGATAACAATATTCTTATTAAAACTCCCAGTTTATGTTTTGTTGTATTTTACACGACAGTTGTATTATTAAGTTGTATTTGTATTTTTATAGCATGTATTTGGCGACTCAAGATAGGTGATGTATACCTATTTTGGGGGCGTCACATATATCTGAGGGTCATAAGACCACGAACTATGTCCACGGTTACAAGTAATCTTTCAACTTTAACCTTAACATTTATACTGTAGGGACTTCACGTACTTAGGGGATCAGCCCTTTGTACCATGTATTGTACACAAACATCTACACGCATTGTGTATCCCCTATAATAGGGTTGTTCTTCTCAGTTTTAGAGTACAAGTCCGCACCAAAGAAGGTTTGGTTTGGATAAGCTTTCAAGGGTAATTTACAGTTTAGTGATCATCAACTAGGGGACTAGTTCAATCAATAAGGTTTGATAACACAACATTGTTTACTAACAACATAACATAGAACAAATGAGAATCATAGGTGAACTGACCATATATTAAACTCATACTTGAAATAACTAGAGAGCATAAGTATTGAACAAAATGAATAAAATGATAAACCGTTGCTTGAACAATAAATAAGCTAAGGTTATGGTCTTATGACATTAGAAATGAAATTACTGAACGTACATTAACTGATAGCAAGATAAAAACTAAAAACTTTCCCAACATGGTATTAACTCATGCAAAGTAATAAAACAGCTCAATAATAGAGACGAGAGGTCAAAAACTGTGTTCATTATACAGGAATAGAACTTAAGAAACTTGCTTAACTATAAACCATAATGAGAATTCCAATAATATTAGAGTTAAAACTTGCTCGAATGAAATTTAGGAACAAATAACTTTTTCAATAACAGTTTAAGGTAGGAAACTTGCTCAATCAAAAGAATAAAGTTACACAATGTAATAATAGAACTAGCTCAACAAAAGTGTAGAGTTAGAAAATTTACCTCGAGCGTAAGCTATAATATTAAACTCACGTTCACCTATACATAGGTTTAGAATCACAATACCTATTAGATTATGCTAACATACCATAACATGTACATTTCTAGCTAAACTTCTCATTTTAGCACAAGTCCTATGCTACTATACAAATATCAGAAATTTCAAGTGTTAACCTTCACAACACCTGTTTACTATTCATCGTGTACACTATGTCATAACATAATGCGTTCGTAACTTACTAATCACTTTTACAAAGTTGAAATTATCAATGACATGACATGGTACTAAATTAACCTCCCTGTTACATTTTTGACTCCTTAACACAACCTTAGACCAAGCTATAGTTATATATCAAGGTCTGCATAATGACGAAGAGACTTCATTGCTGAAGCAAATGCATTGGCAATTTGCATGAGGCATAGACGAAGAAACGACTATGAGCGATGAGCAGACTTTTAGCCCAACAAACACGAATTTCACCCACTAGACAGTAATATTAACATAAACAATTGATATAAAACTATCATAAACATATTTGTTAACATATTCCTCCACATAGAACAATTTAACAACAATTATACTAGTTTAATTTCCTCAAATTCCATATTTTCATATAAAACTTCATTTTTGAATTCCTCAGACAAAAATTAACACTATAAACACAATTTTTGTCCAAATTGCTTCCTTCAAATTACGTTATCTTTGTTTCTTAATGAACTAGCATAAAAAGCTTCAATTTGCAGTTTAACATACAAATTGGCCACTATAATTGGTACTTACATAAGCCATATGAGAAAATATTCACTGTCATTATTTTTCTTCCTTTTTAACTGTAATTAACATACGAATTCTTGTTTACATACAAACTCAAACATAACCAACACATATAATCATCACAATTCAGTTGTATAGCAACAATTCAACAAAAATCAAATTCACAGAATATATAAATTATGTCGTGATACACATATACATGTATATATATATACATATTATTAAAGTTATGGAAAATACCTTCAAGTACCGAGACAATCCTTGCTAATTGCAGACAATTCTCACAAGTCTCACTCTCAAGTTTTCTTCTCTGAATTCTCAGTACACTAGCTTAGTACTAAGGTTATGCGTAAACCAACTAATAATAAAGTGTAGGAAGAAAACTGATACACCTTAAAACGTCTATAATTATAATATCAGTTACCAATATACCGCTTAGGTTATAATTATATTTTATTTATTATTTTAATTTATTTTATTTATATTAATTAAAATTCAAAATTTAAAATTCCAAAAGCCATAAGGCTTTGTTTGGCAAAACCTTTAAAAATAAAGACTTAATATATTTAAGCCTTATTTGGCCTAAAACTAAATTAACTCCTTTAATTTATTTTAAATAAATAATTTTAGTTTATAATTTATAATCACATATTATTTATTTGGATTTCCATATCCAACATTAATTAAATAATTAATCACACACTATATTTTAAATAAATTTACCATTTTATCAAATATCACAAAATTATAATTTCATTATAATTTTATTTAATAATTTAACATACCAATTTAAATTATTAATCAACAACATAACACCACATGTCATATTACAACTCTCTAAATTATAAATGAATTTAATTTAGAATATTAACTAATAAATTTAGATTCATACATATTTACTAACAACCATCACATCAATAAAATATTTATTCAACAATAAATACCTCAAATAAATATTTATATAATTCAATAAATATTTATAATTACAATTTGAAATTCCGAATTGTTACATCATTCCCTCCTTACAAGGATTCTGTCCCCAGAATCACAACTCAAACAATCAAATCATCACATTCTTCCCTCCTTACAAAGATTTTGTCCCCAGAATCGAAGACATAGACTAAACAAATAACTCATGATAATTTTTCATCATTTCAGCTTCGAGTTCCCACGTAGCCCCTTCGACATTGTGGTTCCTCCATATAACCTTCACAAGAAGGTATCACTTTATTCCTGAGCACTTGTTCTTTCCCGTCGACTATCTGGATAGGAATCTCTTCATAAGACAAATCTTTACTGAACTGCAATGGTTCATACTCGATCACATGTTTGTAATCGGGTTTATATGGTCGCAACACCGACACATGAAAAACATTATGCACATGCTCTAATTTTGGAGGTAAAGCTACCTCATAAGCTACTTCTACCACTCTTCGTAGTATTTTGAAAGGTCCAATAAACCTTGGGTTGAGCTTTCCTTTCTTACCAAAATGAATTTTCCCCTTCCAAGGAGAAACTTTCAGGAACACAAAATTTCCTGCTTCAAATTCAAGACTCTACTTGTGTTGATCAGCATACTTTTTCTGTCGATCTTGAGCAGCTACCAGTCTTGCTCTGATAAGTTTGATAACTTCAGCGGTCTGCTGTACCAGTTTTGGGCCTAGCAGTTAACGTTCACCAACTTCATCCCAGTATAGTGGAGTTCGGCATTTCCTATCGTATAACGCTTCGTATGGCGGCATACCAATGCTTGCGTGGTAACTATTGTTGTATGCAAATTCCACCAACGGTAGATGATCATCCCAATTTCCTTTAAAATCCATGATGCACGCTCTAAGCATATCTTCTAGAGTCTGAATTGTTCGTTCGCTTTGCCCATCAGTTTGCGGATGATATGTTGTACTCATCTTCAGTTGCGTTCCCATGCATTCTTGTAATCTTTTCCAGAAATTTAATGTGAACCTCGGATCTCTATCTGATACAATTGACACTGGAACTCCATGTCTTGACACGATCTCCTTAACGTACAGTTTCGCCAGCTGATCAAGATTAAATCTAATCTTTATTGGTAAAAAGTGTGCAGATTTTGTCAGTCTGTCCACTATCACTCATATCGCATCGTATCCTTTCTGAGTCATTGGAATACCTACCACAAAATCCATTGTGATATATGCTCCCATTTCCATTCCAGTATCTCTAACGGTTGAAGTAATCTGCTTGGTCTTTGATGCTCTCTCTGCCTTCACTCTTTGACATGTCAAGCACTTTGCAACGCATTCTACAACGTCTCTTTTCATATTTGGCCACCAAAAATGTCACCGTAAATCTTGATACATCTTCGTACTTCCCGGATGAATCGAATATCTTGAGCTATGAGCTTCTGTCAAGATGTCTTCTTTAATATCCTGTACTACTGGAACCCAAATTCATCCCTCAAATCTTAGTATTCCCTCAGTATTAAGCTTATACTTCACCTCTTTACCTTCGGTAACACTTTCCTTTATTTTTCTGCATTCTTCATCCTGTAATTGAGCATTCTTCACCCTGTCCAACACAGTTGAACTAGCTTCCATTTGGAACAATTTTTTGTTGGTCTCTTTTGGAAATTTTATTTCCAACAGTAGCCTTGCCATTGCAGAAATGAGCTCCTCCTGGTCGGTTAACAACATCAACTTCTCTCGGCCTTTCTTACTCAAGGCATCTGCAACCACATTAGCTTTGCCTGAATGATAAAAGATCTCACAATCATAATCTTTTATCAATTCCATCCATCTCCTTTGATGCATGTTCAGGTCCTTCTGTGTGAAAATATACTTCAGGCTCTTATGGTCTGTGTAGATTTCACACTTCTCTCCATAGAGATAGTGTCTCCATATTTTCAGCACAAACACAACTGCCGCAACAAACTCTAAATCATGAGTCAGATACCCTTTCTCGTAGTCTTTCAATTACCTTGACGCATACGCAATGACTTTGTTGTTCTGCATAAGAACACAACCTAATCCTTTGTGTGAAGCGTCACTATACACCACAAAGTTTCCTATATTATCTCGTAATGACAACACAGGTGCCACACTTAACTTCTTTTTCAATTCTTGAAAACTTTCTTCACACTTCTCCGTCCAAACAAATTTTACAGCTTTCCTTGTCAAATTTGTTAACGGAGTGGCAATCTTGGAGAAATCCTGGATAAATCGTCTATAATAACCTACCAATCCCAAGAAACTTCTTACTTCTGATGGAGTTCTTGGTTGTTCCCAATTTATCACAGCTTCGACTTTTGATGGATCCATTGAAATCTCATCCTTATCAATTACGTGCGCAAGAAATTGTACACGGTCCAGCCAAAATTCATATTTAGAGAATTTCGCGTACAACTTTTCTTTTCTTAGCGTCTCCAATGTTAGACGTAAGTATTCCATGTGTTCTTCTTGAGTTTTAGAATACACCAGAATATCATCGATAAATACCACCACAAACTTGTCTAAAAATGGTTTAAACACTCTGTTCAATCCATGAACGCTGCAGGGGCATTTGTCAAACCAAAAGACATCACCAAAAATTTGTAATGTCAATAGCGAATTCAGAATGCCGTCTTCGGTACATCTTCCTTCCTTACTTTCAGTTGGTGATACCAACTTCTCAAATCTATTTTTGAGAAATATCTAGCACCCTTCAATTGATCAAACAAGTCATCTATTGTTGGCAATGGATACTTGTTCTTAATAGTGACTTTATTTAATTCCCTATAATCAATGCAAAGACGCATTGACCCATCCTTCTTCTTCACGAATAACACCGGCACTCCCCATGGTGATACACTCGGTTGAATATACTTCTTATCTAACAGTTCTTGCAGTTGTACCATCAGTTCCTTCATCTCTATCGGAGCCATTCTGTACGGGGCCTTCGATATTGGAGCGGTTCCTGGCGCTAAGTCGATCACAAATTCAATCTCTCGGTCAGGCAGAAGTCTTGGCAAATCTTCTAGAAACACATCCACGAATTTCCTAACCACTGGTATGTCCTCCAATTTTACACTCCTTCTTTTGAGTGTCGACTATGTAAGCTAAATACCCTACACAGCCCTGACTCATCATCAAACATCTCATTTGTCTAGGCGATTTGCTACCATGAAAACTACCTTTGACGGAGTCATAAGGTTTACACACTTCTTTTGGCAATCAATTATCACTCCATAATTGAATAGCCAATCCATTCCCAATATCACGTCAAACTCTCCAAGTTTTATCGGGATTAAATCTACTTTCATAACATTCCCCTTTATATTCACCCTAAAGTTCTTGTATACGAATCTAACAGGAATTACTTCCCTATTCGCAATTTCTATGTTTAAAGGGAAATTCAACTCTTCACTAGATATTTCTAACCTCTTAGAAAATTCATCAGATATAAACGAGTAAGTAGCACCCGAATCAAATAATACATATGCATTTATATCATTGATTGGGATAATACTTGACACGACATCTTTTGATTGCACCGCGTCTTGCACCGTCATGTTGAAGGTTCTTTCTGTGAGCTTATTTGATGACGTTGGTCCAGCAATAGTCAGTGTACCTTCACCGCCATTTCCCTTGCCTACAGCTGTCTCACCAGATTTCCTCTTTGGACACTCGCGAGCAAAATGATCCTTCGACCCGCAGGTGTAACAAGCATTCTTCTTGGGTTGATTGCAATTTGGGGCGATGTGACCCTCCTGGTCACAGTTAAAGCATACCCGCTTCCCCCTTAAGCACACTCCTGTGTGAAACTTTCCGCATGTAGCACATGCATCCATCTTCTTCTTCTGCTGGTTACCTTGCTAATTTCCAGCTCCCACATTTGAATTCCACTTCCTTTTTAAAATGTTTTTGCCATTTCCACCATTATCACCACCTTCATTCTTCTTCTTTCTCTGCTCCTGATTGTGCTTTGTTACAGCCTCGCCTACACTCTCGGCGAGAATTACCTTCTCAAGCACTGCTGCAAACATCCGCAACTGGAACAAAGAGACTCTGATGTACAACCATGGCTTCAAATTCTCGCTTTCAATCTCCTCCTTGCCTTGCGCTCATCCAGATTCACCGATATGGCGCAAAAAACTGTCGCTTAGCTCGTTGAATTTCATGGCATATATTCTTTCACACATGGTGCCCTATTTCAGTTCCAGAAACTGTACCTCCATCTGATTCTTCGAGCTTTGTGGAAAATAGGTCTCAAAGAATATTTCTTTGAACCTTTTCCAAGACATTACCCCTTAACCTCCTCGGGTTTTATTGGCTTGCCACCAATAACTAGCCTCTGCTTTCAACATGAATGTTGCAAAAGCAGTCTTCTGATTCTCCTCTACCCTAGCAACATCAAAAACTTTCTCTATTTCCATGATCCAGGTCTGTGCTTGAACCGAATTTATGGACCCGCGGAATTCTGGTGGCCCAACCACCTTGAAATCCTTAAAAGTCGCAGCTTTATTTTGTGGCTGATTTTGTAATGCTCCCGTCAGTAGCGTTACAAATTACTCAACTGGATTATCCTTAGCACTGTTTTTATTCTCAGGGTTCCTTTGTCGTGGTTGACGTCTTGGAGGCATTTTCTGTTAAAATACACCCATTAGATTCAATTCAACCTTTTAAGTATTACGGCTTAATTTGCACCTCATATAAGATTATCACGTAACACATAACAATTTGAATAAAATAATAACTTTTATTCATTCATAATCTTTAAAAAAACATCAAAACAATAGCATCACTGCTATTTACATTACTTTCCTGAACTATAACAGTTTCAGGACAACATCATCATCATCTATTCCATTGGTTATATAATACCCGGGATTTACAATTTATTTATCATATCATTAACGCATATCAGGTACATTCCCTACAATGTCCTACTAAGATACTGCATAGCCTTACGACTCTCTTCCTCCATAATTCGAGTCATTGTTTGGCGATCTAAAATGTACGATGGCAGCGTCTCAAACTGAATAGGATAACACATGACTCGATCT
Source organism: Panax ginseng (assembly GCA_020205605.1). Lineage (NCBI taxonomy): Eukaryota > Viridiplantae > Streptophyta > Magnoliopsida > Apiales > Araliaceae > Panax > Panax ginseng. The sequence goes on from CM035137.1 coordinate 93,938,531, forward strand.
TGAGCTCAATTAATCATGGTGTTGAATACGTTATTCATCTCTTCCATCTTGATCCTCTTTACTTGTATCTATCTCTCTGCTACCCTGGCTCATTGAAAAGCTTCCTCGTATGCGTCTTTGGCTCTTGCCCTCTTCGTAGATTCTTCCTTCAATTTGTTTTCCAACTCTATAATCCTCTCTGTCAGTTGCTCTTTCTCTTCTTCAGTGTGGACCAGCTTCTCTTCGACATTATTCAGACGTTCATCTCGATCCTAGATCTCGTCGTCCTTCTGTGCCATCGAGGTCTGTTGTTCAGCTACTATCTCTTGCAACTCTTTGACGGTATCTTGAAGTTCCACATTGCGGTAGTATACTTAAATCGCATATACATACAAATGCATTGCTCGAGTTAAGTGGAAGTTCTTCCTCCTCGTCCTCCTCATCCAACAGTGGCAGCTCAACAGGGTCCTCCTCGTCCATCTCTATCTCATCATCCTCATCAGGTATGCTCTCCTGCTTAACTACTGTGACCAACGTAGTTGCTTCCCATGGCAGTAGTTGTTCCCGAACTACCTGAATATCTTGAGGCTCCTCCTCTCTAGGCATCTGGGATCCTTCCTCCCTAGCCTGACTGGATCCTCCTATATTAGCCATCCTGTCAACCAAATTTTTAAGTTTTAATTACTAATCATTACTACTCGACACTCACAAAGACATAGGTTGTAATCACATAAGCACATAATTGTTTTGTTACTTTTTCCTTAAAACTCGATAAGAGTTTATCACCACTATCTTTTCAAAGGTTACTTCCTAAGGCTTTTCCCCACCTAAGGTTCATAACCTAAAGCTTTGATACCAACCTGTTACACCCCCAAATTTAGGTACTTCATTCCCACCAGATTTGGTGTTCACTATCCATTCATCCATACTATCTACCCAAATATAATAAAATTAAATCATAAATCCTCCCTTTAAATAGGGTTACATCATTAAATAAAAATCCTCCCAGGTTGTCTAACTTTAACATAAATCAAGTGCGGAAATAAAATTTCTTACATCACATCAATAGATAAAAGTTTGTCATCATAATCATAAATGAAATTACAAGTCTTCACCACTTGTACATTTTTCC